>JAOQGH010000069.1:14379504-14462256 GCA_025769975.1 Gallinago jamesoni | reverse complement strand
GCCCAGGCCAGTCAGCAGCCCGCCCACCGCCTGTCAGCCTCCACCACGAGGAGGAGGCTTTGCCCGGCTTCAAAAAAGCCCCAAAAAGAGCTTTTCGTCGGCCTTTGTAGCTACAGAGCCCTCACCCAGCGCAGTCTTACCTGCTCTGGAGCCGGTCTCTGCCATCATTTTCAAACCATATCAGCCTTAAACACATTTAAATTTAATAAGCAAGTAGATTAGATTTGCTTTTAAGCTAGGTATATCATTATAGTTTGTGTTCCCTTCAGTAAGGCACGTGCTTACTATTAAATGCAGTATTTAGTTGTCTTTTAAAACCTAAAGATAATAAAAGGGGATATATTTACAAAAGTAATTGAATATACAGCTGCTTTCGGGGACAGTGCCCCAGTCATGATTTTTGTAGCATGTAGACATTAAAGTAGTTTTTGGGTTTTTCTTAAACATTGCCCTGTTTTGAGGAAATACTAATGTAGGAACTACATGTGTTTCAGTTACGAAATACCGTATCTGTCATGGTAACATATGGCCTGATCATCATCTCCTGCAGAAAAAAATCCATGGGAGGGGAGAGCTTATTTGGAAACTCTGCATGATTTACCAGGCATATTTCTGATGCCTCATCTTTCTCATCAGAAAAAATTTGTAGTTAAGGAGGTGGATTCTTAAAAGCTTCTAACTATTTAAATGCCTGGAAAATATGTTGTTAGTAGTATGAAAAAAGGTATCTCTTCTTTCTTCGAACCTGGCTCCTTTTGCCACTGAAGAAACTTTACAGAACATCACATAGAGAACTTCTGCTATCATTGTGATCTGTTTGTGACTCCCACCTTGGAATCCTGCTGGATGTAGAACCAGCCGAGAGAAACCTAATGAAAATTTGAACTTTATAAGAACCCAGTGGATCCTTCTCTGGAGATTGTTGATTTTCCTAGTGTATCTGCTAAAAGATGATTCCAGCATTGTACTTGTTACGGTGGCATGAAAGTAGACAGGATGCAAATAGGAGGCCTTTCATCTTAACTCAGAGGGAAGAATGATTTTTCTTCATATTTTTTTCATTCTTTTTTAAAGATCAGCTTGGAAATATGGTACTGAGTTTTCCAGACTTTATGAAATTATTTTTCACATTTTATCAAAATAAGGCTGATGCCTGTTTTCCCATGTCGTTTCACTTAAGTAGACCTTGTTTTAGAATCAGTCTTTGAAGAATATAATTTTTAAATTGCATTTGGAGGATTTTGTTTTGGGCTTTTTGTAGTGGTTCCCTTAAATACATTATTTCACATTGTGTTCACATTCATAGAGTAGTTCTTTGGGTTGTTTGTAGCTTTTGGCTTTTCTGATATATCTGCCCTCAAAGGCCTAGTCGGCAAATTAGCAGACCTGATAGTTCTTTCCAAATCCAAACATCTTCCTATATATTTCTCTGGGGAATTTTGTCTATAAGCCAGCCATGCAAACCAATATTTAATGAACCAGAGTACGCCGGACAAGTAAGCTGAAACATATGACCTGCTTCAAGTGTAAGTTGCTGTGTAGTAGCTTCACATAAACCCAACCCCAGACCCCCTTTTGTTCTTTGTACACTTGGTTAATGGAAGGGAAAGCAAATGGATCGCACCAATACTATTAAGAAAAAAGGTGAGACCAGAGATTTCGTGCATGTTGATTCATTTTTCACGTGCAATGTGGCATGCTTTTGGCATGAGCCAAATAGTAGTGCCTCTCAGGCCCTGGCATGCTTCTAGACATGGTGGATGACAGCAGCTTTTCTGAACAGGCAGACAAGAACGTAGCTACCAGTTCTGGTGAGGCAGTGTTTTATTTATGGGGATATGGCCTGTAGTGCCATAAATCAGGTGCCCATTCTGATTTGTTGCATAGCCATGAAGACCAACTTTAATAATGGGATGATGGTACAAAATGATTCTAGGAAATAGGCAGAATTCTTATAGCCAAGGATCGTTGTCTAATAGAACTTAAAAGAACTGCTAAGTTTCTTTCTTTTCTTGGCTGTTCCTTTTATTTTGTGCTTCATCCATGAAGTTGGTAAAGGTCAAGGGAACTATCACTGCCATGAACTTGAGTGTGTGGGGCAAAGGAGGGGAAAATGTGTTTCTTAAATGAAACTGTCTCCCTCAGTTAACTATTATTTACTGTTTATTTAATGTTCTTACATATAAACATATAGCTATCCACATTGTAAAGACTAAGCTATAAGGAAATTAGTTTTCACAGCCACATTAGAAGATGGATGAGGTGACTGCAGAAGGCTAAGAATTAGTTAGCTGATATGCTTTCAAGGACGTACAAGATGTAGTAATCAACAGGATAACATAGAAAAGGCATCAGAAGAATTAGTTCTTTGCCATGGGGTTTTTAAGAGTGTTATTTAAAAATTAGGTACGTAGTTATTGTTCATACTAGCGCATCTAAATCTCTGTGAATTTCATTGTGTGCGTTTCACTAGATTGTGTGATCTTTGAACTTTTGTTGATAATTTTTTCAGTGTAGAAGATTGGCAATGTATAGTGTCAGCAAAATATGTCACATAGTCATGAGGCATAACTGAAGAGTTGAATAATTTGTATCATGTCTTGCTTACAAAGATAATTAAATGGAATGGCATTTAAGTTGATGGAACTACGGTGCTGACCACTGGCTAAAAAACCGTCTCCCAGGATTTTTTGGTATAATGATCAATATGTTGTTAATTTCTCCCCTTCATAAGTGCATGCTTTAATATGCTTATTTTTCCTAGTGCTTTCAGAAGGAATAACTTAATTACAGGGAATAGAAAATAATTCTAAAGCAAAATCATTTAAATAAGAAATCATGTATTTGTGGAATCTAACATGTATCTTAAATGCAACTTAGTCTTTTATTCAAAGAAAATGTGCTGCACAGTGAAATTACACTTAATAACATCAAAAAGTATGTTTGTTCTTTTTTTTTAAAAGAACTGATTTCTGGAGGTTTGTAGCAATGTATCTTTAAGTTTACCTCAGTACTGAGGTGGCCATTTAAAAAGATAAGAGCTTAATCCAGACATCAATGATGATGATTTTCTTCAATATGACAATAAATATGCCAAAGTACCCTTTTATCTTTAGTAATTCAGGATTCATTGAGCATTTAAAGGTTTTCCTGTTCTGTCATTTAAGGAATCTGATAGCAATTTGTTAAGCATAATGAGACGTCTCAACGATAGACAAATTGTGTAATATGCAAGGGGGGCTATTTCAAAATGGAAGTTGATACTGTCTACAGCACCTGCTTAAAGGTTTAAAGATTTTCACTTTACCCTGTTGTCTTCTTGAAAACTGTAACTGTTAGGATGACTTCCCATAAATTATTTGGAGGATATCCCCATAAATCAGTTATTTTAATAAGAAACTCCTCAACCCTCCCTTTGAAATTATGTATAAGTATACAAAGAAAGCTTTGAACAGAAGTAATATACATTGCTATGCTTTATCAGAGGAAAAAACCAAACCCACAAACCTGATTCTGAAAAATAAAGTGCTTTTCAATTGAGTTTTACAATTTTTACCACTACAGTTTTTCAAAGGGTATACACTTGTTTTTTTTAACAGAATTGATAATGACTTTAAGCTAATTGTAACATTTACATGTTGTTACTCAGTTTGCCCTTAAATATGATGGACAAAGTAGAATTCTTTGTACTTGGAACATTTTTTGTTATTTTTACCCCAAAGGATAAATTTTTAAAGCTGAATATTATTTTATTCTTCATAGTCAAAACATTCTCAAGCAAATTACTGTTACAGATTATTGTATTAGTCTTAAGTATATTCACTTATGTTGAGACGAATATGGATACGAACTACGAGAGCAAAGATGCCTACTGTAATCTGAGAGCAAAATCGGAATTGAGATTTCACGCTTTGAAGAAAAAACAAATACATGCCTGAAATGGAATGAATTAAATATGCATATTCAGTAATTATGATGTTAATTAAAACTAGTTAGAGATTACTAGTGGACTTCCTTCAAGAACTCCAAAAATCCAGATCCCGTTGCTGCCTAGTAAATACTGTAGTGTGTGCCTGCAAAACAAAATAACAGTGATTGAAGCAGCACAGTAATTTCTGAGAATTCTTTGGCACTAGCTTCAGTTTCAGGGGCTTGGTTAGAAATATTCTCAGTTGTAGGATTTCTGTTTGTGGAAAATAATTCTTTGCAATAGATCAGCAGAGAGCTAAGCATTGGATCTGAGTTATGCATTGCGCTACCCCAAGTTGCTACTGGTTGTCATGGTAACATTTTTAAATGGTGGTGGCTGTGGCTTGACATGAGAACATTTTCTGTTAAGTGAAGATTTTTCTGAGATTATAATGGAGTGTTTTAAGTGAGTGGACCTTTTCTACTCAATAAAATATTTAGTAGGTTGTAGTAAATATTAATTTGTCCTCCCTTCAAGATAATACACCATGCTGTGTGTTTACAGTTCTGTGCTAATAGAATGGTATTCCTGGAAAAGAGTTAATCCATTCTTAGAGTCAGACTTGCTAAAAATAAATTTTCTTCTAACACTTTAAATAGTAATTGTTGAAATTGTTTCACTTTATCCTTTCAAAATGCCATGTGGCAGATAGGTTAAATTTGCTTCAGCTATTTTATGCATTTAGTGAAGTAATTATTTTAGCACTTGTAGTATTTAAAGCTGAACTTAAACATCTTTATGCTGGGACTTTGTTGTTTTGAGTGACTGAAAATAAATGCATTTACAATAGCTTATATTTTGGGAGGGTTTACCATAACTTATATTTTGGGAGCAGTAGAAATGGCTTAACTAAAAAGAAGGGAATGAAACAGCTGTCAATCATACGTTAACATGCCTTATTACTGACCATATTATATTTGAGGTGAAGCAATGTGAATACTGTCTTATCCCTCACTTAGATAAGCTTTCAAAGGTGATCTCCAAATCATGTCTGCCACAGAGCAAGGATTTGCTGAGAGTGACAAACACATGCCCACTACATTTCCCGCATGCTTTTCAATAACTGAATTCCAAGGCTCCTGACAGAAAGGAAATGTCTTCGAAAACTCTCAATAGTACACTTCAATAGAGCAGGATACATTGACTGAAAAGCAGAACTGGTTTTGCAAGTCAGGATTTATAAACTTTAATAACACACTTATCGGGAAGAAACGGAAATTCGGTTTAGAGCGCTTGGAGAAATCAGCTTGATGGGTAATACTAGTCCATTTCTTCTTCCTATTGCACTGCTTCATTGATAGTTCAGATGGTTTGATGGCCTTTTGGAGCCAATTTAGCCCTTTGTGGCTCATCATAATCTCATCCTTCATCCCTGTGATTTCAGAGGCTTTATGGAAATACCATGCAGATGTGTATGTGCTTTAGCATGGCTGATAACAGTGTCTTAGATGACCCCATCAATCTTAATGACATTTTGTACTAATCAGAAAGAGGCTTCCAATTTATTTTTCTTTTTAGCTGTTTCATTACCTTTCCATCTTATCTATCTATCTGTGTATCTGTCTATCTACACACACACACAAAAATCAAATGGTGCTTTAGCCTTGCCATGCTAAACTCAGTCTTCTACATAGCCACCAAGTATTTTTTAACTGTGAAGGTTTGCTACTTTATGGTCACTCAGCTGTTTTTCTCAGTTACTCTTTGCTGATATAATTGCTTTGTCCTTACTGTTTCCCTACAAAGCATTAACACATGAAGGGTTGCCCTACAGCCACCTCGTAGATCTGCAAGTTGCAAGACACTCATTTAACCCACCTTTCAACACCGCCTTTCTTGGAGTTAGGTGGAGGCTCCTCAGAAAACAAATATATGACGTAACAAAGTGACAACAGTTTTTTATACATGTAGGGAAATACGAAAGAAGTTTGTCTTTAGCTGTGATGGATGTAGAATAAATAATGACTGGTTTTTTTCTTTTTGTTTTACTGTTAACAATATGAGTTTGGAATTTTGAAACAATGACGGGCTTTCTTAACTTGAGCAAATTGTACTTGTGTTTTTCTTACATAAATGTTATTTCTAAAGGACACTGAAATGCATACTTTTATTGAGCAATAAGAATTAGTCTTTTCAGTGAAGCACTAAGATTGGATGTATTTATTTCTGTTTCTGCGTTTTTAAGAAAGTAATTTATGGAGAAGCAGCTTGAATTTTAGAAAGCAATTTTCATTGTATCAAAGTGAGCCATGGGCTCAGTGGATTGGAATTTTGCCCAAAATAGGGAGAACATAGTATTTTTAACTATGTCATCATGTAGAGTGGCCATGAAACGCAATGTGAAGTTAGAATGCAAGGAACAGAATAATAATAGTACATTACATTTCTATACGTAGCATGTGAAAATTTATCAACAAGGTATGTTCAACTGCTTTTTAGACATTTTACTTTTTGATGTCTTACAAACCCACAAGGAACACAACTCTTGATTTGGCCCAAAACACTGTACATAACAGTTCAAGCTGTAAGTAAGGATCATTTTTTACTGAAATGATTGAGGATCTCTGTGGAGAAGAAAAAGACAAAATAACAGGAACGTTAATCTACAGATACAATATGTAAAAAAAAAAAAAAAAAAAAGAAAAAAAATCCTGAAATTTTATTCTCGTTTCATGTGATTATTTATAATCTTGTCTGGCTGTTATTTGAATACAAAATACATTTGCTCTGTCCTCTGTGAAAGCTAACCCTCAACCTGGTCATCCAACTTCTGTGGTGGCATGGAAGCCTCATTATATTCAGTGCTTGTAAATACTTTCTTGTTGCATTGTGCTGTAGTTTTTGTTTTCTTAACTTCCTTGCATCTTCCATTGTTCATCTCAGTGCTGATATGTTCTGATGCAGCATAGCAACTTGCCTATACATCCTTTTGGAGTCTTTTGCAGTTTCAATCTTTCTTCTTAAAAGTAGTCTCTAATTACTCAGTATATAGTCTTGATGCATCTGCCATTAAATAAAAGATTACTTAAGTTCTTTGGAGATATAGATGCCATTCTGTCAAATCACAGGCCATTCTTGCACCTGACTCAGAGTACAACTCCCCCCTTCTTTTTTGACTTAAGATATAAAAATCCATGCCACGGTATGTACTTGGCCAAACATACTTACTGTTGACTGTTGACAGCTAAGAAAGGCTAATGTAGTTTGCTCATTACTGTGTTTTTGTGGAGAAAATCATTAAGCAACCATTCTGGGGTAAAAATGAGCTTAATGGGATAGGCAGAGGCCCCTTCCCCCATCCTCCAGGTCTAATCTTGAAGTATGCTGTGAAAGATGTGTATACGTTTTTTGCAGTTCCTTCTCTCCATTCTGACAGGAGGACCAACTAGATGAAATACAGCACTATGCTAGTCTGCTTTCCACTTGGATTCTGTTTTGGAGTTTGGCACAGTGAGTTAGACCTGCCTTTAAAATTCCATGCAGAAGTATTTCAGTAGCAAGATTCTGCCTTGCAAAGTCCTATAAGCAAGTGTGTTGTTCCTTCTTCAGAAAGATAGCTTAGGTAAGTCTATTGTACGTGGATATAAAACATCTTGTTAAAAAAAAAAACACAAAACCAAAACCAAACCCCATGCCATATTTATATAAAAACAGAATAAACATCAGTAAGGCCTATGAAACTACTGTTGAAAAATTCAGCATTTTTAAAGCTTCAAGTTGTAAAGGTGCAAGGCCGGAAGTAATAACATTTTTTTTTCCATATTCACTGTGCAGTAGGCTTACTTTGCTGCAATATCAGTTTAGGATCAGCAGCAGGAAAAGCTTCCTAGTGGAAGAGCAGTAGCAGTTGAAAACTGGACAAGGTTACTTAGAAAGGCAGTGAAATCTCCAGGGCTAAAAGTTTACAGAAACAGTTTAGGCAACAGTTGTAGGTGTAGCTTATCCTGGGAGGTGGGGTAGAGAAAGGCATTGAGGAGTGAGAGGGGCAACCAAATGCTCTTCTAGATCATTTGTGTTTCTCTGTTGTTTTTTGTACCTAGCTCACACACATTGAGGACACAGATGATTTTTAAGTGCTCTTGACAAAGTGTTCACCTTGTGCTTGATAAACTTGTTTTATTTTGTCTATTGCTAATACATTTTGGAATAAATAAAAAAACTTGAAGTGATCTCTTTTCAAATGTAGGAGCAACTGTTTGCTTTTATTACATATATTTCAGTTTAGAAACTAAAAGGTAAAAAGCTTATATAGAAGTCTGGTTATTTAATCCAGTGTATTAGTAATAGCAAGCAAGAAGATGTATGAGTTTGCAGAATGAGAATTAGAATCCCAACTTGGAGCAGTGTTTCATAGGCATGAACTGTTTAGTCCCTAGGGCACCCTTGTAGATGGTCTTTATTCATTTAGCACTTCCTATTGGCCCATTCCCAAAATCCAGAGTGCTTTGTTCTCCTTCCCTCCAAGTTGGAAATAGAATTTTATGGTCATAGTTGAGGAGGGGGTATGGCACAGTACAAATAGAAAGAACTTAGTGTGCATATGTCCAAATACAGGGGATTGCTCTAGGCTTTTAGACCTGCAGGGGCTTAACAGACAGTGCCAGATGCATCCCAGTTATGTGCCATTGAAGACATCATTTGGAAGGAAAGCAAGAATGCATGTAAGAGAGAGAGGTGGTCTCTCCAAATTAAAATGTTTAGTCTTAGCACAATAATTCAAATGCACGAGAAGTAATATTCCTTTCATAGTGCTGATGTCCATATAGCATTTTTCTTTCACATATGCTGAACAGAATATATATCACTATTTAAATCTTTTTATATCTCTGTAGGAAGGAAAATTGCTTAGGCATGTTGTGCATGAATGACATTATTCTGAATGACTGCGTGTCTAATACTGAGGCTTTGCTTTCACTCAGCCTCGGTGACCAGGTAGATCTGCAGCTATCTGCTAACTTTGTTTCCAGCCCACTGCTTACTAACAGGTTGACTATGAACTAGCTGTGAATCCTTTCCAGTCTGTACGCTACCACAGCTAATACTAACTCTATTCTAGGACTGAGAAGTGTGATGTCTGTGTACCTACTGCCCACTGTCCAGTGTTGGACCGTGGAATTGGGTTAGTACGTGCGATGTTTGTTTTTTTTTTCTCTGACCAAGATACAAACAGAGTTATCACAAAGGGAAATTTTTATGTGATAAAAAGAACAGAGAAGGGAAAACAGTGCAGAAGTGACTGAGACAACAAACTGTATCACTTGGCTGTAAGTAATTTTTTTTTTAAATTATCGTTTTTATGTAGCAAAGAAATGATATAGCTCTATATTATTTCTACCATTTCAGTAGAGCCTTAGAATATGAGTTCCGTGGTAATGTGGTCTAGAGGGGTTAATGCACTTCTTGGATATGTAAGCAGCTAACTTCTTACATAGAGTTGTTTTATTCAAACTGCTCAACTTCTGCTGGGTAGTATGTCCAGTTGTCATAAATGAATGTTCAAGAAGATTGTTTATACATTGCAAAGTTAAAGAAACTCCATGAAAATGACCAGCAGGTTGAGAAATGTACTTGACAATGAAAGATGTAGAGACATCATATGATTTAAAGAAGAGAGCTTTTAGATTGATTTGACCAGCGTTAATAAGTAGTAATTTGTGCCCGGTTTATACATGTTTACCAAGGAGCATAACTGATAACAGAAGTTTCTTCAGTTGAACCAAAAAAAGTGTTACAAAAGTCAATACCCAGAAATCAAACCTAGACCAATTAAGGTTACAATATTTTGTCACTGAGAGCAATTAAGCATAGATGCAACTTGCAGGAGAATTACTTCCGCCTTTCTGAGAATTTTGAGGTTTTGTTTTTCCTAAAGCGCATGCTCTATTTTGAACAAGAGTTGATTCAGAAATATCTTCTCTTTGTATGACATGTGAAATCCAATTATCATTTTAGTCTTACAAGTTCTGGAGTACACAGTTGTGGATATTTAGCATAATTATATATCATTGAAAAAAATTTGATAAGGCTGATGTATGTGGGAATAGGTAAGCTGTATTGAGTTCCTTTTTTCTTTTAGGATGTTTTTATTTGGGTTAAATTGGGATAGAACATAAGGAAGCAAAGTCTAACTCTGTAGAATTGCAAAGTGTAGAAATGCAGTAACTGCATGAGAATACTTAGGTGCCAGCTGCTGAACATAAAACATTCTTCACTGAAGTACAAAATTTGACAGGGAAGCGTAGCTGCTGACAAAGAGCGTTTTATCTGTGTGACAGAGAAAAAAAATTATCCATATGGAAGAGAAAAAATTATCCATCAGCTACCTTTGGTATATAAGCTTTCAGGTTTGATGAATTCTGGCTAAAATGACCATAAATCTATTTTTGAAAGAGTTTCCCTTTTCTCCCTCACACACACTTTCCATTAGGTATGCAGTTCTAAAAATTTCATGTAGTTTTTTTTTTACAGCTTCTAATTAGTATCAACATAGTCAAATTTACAATAAATTGTACAGCCCCATTTCTTAAATCAAAGTTCATTGCTATATTTTATACAGCAATAGCAAATAAGAATTACACAGGAAATTCAAGGGGAATAGCTACCACTGTATGATACAGTCTTGTTATGTCAGCTACTTCTAGGGAGAACTAGGAGCAGGTGCCTCATTTTAAGACCTATTTTCAAAACTTGTTGCTAAAATGATATTGCTCCAGCCAGCTACTGCACTTCTACAGAATAAATGCAATTAAGGTTCAAATTTTTCCTGAATATTTCTTTTATTCCTAAGTCTTGTTTCAGTTGTAAAATAGCAGATAATGCTGTTACAGTGTTCTTATAGGGCAAGTTTAATTTCTGTGTGTCTTTGTGAAACTACTTCCCGATGAAGCTAAGGGGTAATAATGTAGTAAATGTTTCATGATGCATACTTGTCATAGCTTTTCCAAACTGACTGGAAGCAAGAAATTGTAAAAGTTGAAGAGTTCAGTGTAGGTTTTATGGCAGTAAGAGCAAAGAAATGCTGTATTTATAAATGACGGTGGAACTTAAAAAAGGGGAGGACTTGACAATCAGACATTTTCATGGCTGGCAAGAGCATTTCACAGGGAATAGGCATATTTGTTCCAGATTTTTGACATCACCATAAGGTGCATGCTTCCCTAGAGTGAATGTCCGTCTCATCCCATCCTTGTTATTGCCCTGGCTAGACTCATTCGAAGGATGAATTCTTGCAATGTACAGATAAATCTCTTTTTTGTTTGTCGTGTTAAGTTTTAAGCCTACTGGAGGAAACACACTTCAATACATTTTTCTCTTTTTATTACTTGATTTCGCTGCAAAAAACTAGTTTAAAGATATCCCAAATAATTTATAGGGAGAAAAGTATGGAAGGAAAGAGGCTGAATCATAGATTGGAAAGTAAATTCAGTTGCTTGTTGGGGGCTTTTTAGGTTTTTGGGGGGAGGGGGAATGTCTTTTGTTGAGTTTTTTTATTTTGGTTTTTGTTGGTTGGTTGGTTGGTTGGTTTGGTTTTTTGGCCTTCAAGTACAGGTATTAGCAATGTGAATCTTTTACCAGTCAGAAGAAATCTGGGGTGAAGAACAAGCACCTGCGTCTGTGAATTTGTCTGTAGCATTTGCAGCCTGAGTAGCAACTTGAAAGCTTCTCTGGTTGTGATTTCCAAGACTGTAAGATGTAATTCTAAGAATGTAAGATGGGAACTTCTTAATGCATTTAATTTATAATTTGTTATGCTTTACATCTCTTAAAATGGGGAATTGTGCTAAGCATTTCAGAATTTCCAGAAAGTGAAGTGGATTATCATATACATTATTTCTTACTTCAGTCTCCATCTTCAGGCAGTCTCCCCAGTGCAGTTATATTCTGTGTGCTGTACCTGAAGTCATTGAGATCTGACAGAGGGAGGTTTTTTGAGGGGGGAAAAAAAAAGAGAGAGAAAAATCTAGATGTCACTCTTTTACAACCTTTGTAGTTATTAAATAGAAACACGCTGAAGGCATCCAGAAGAATTTCATGTGGACAGTCTCTGTTTTTGATGTGGTAGTGGTAGTTTTGTCTTTCAAGAAAAAAAAACAGTGTGTAGTGAGCTATCAAGCAGTGAGTGATTTCTATACACTTGTTGGGATGAGATCTGTAAATCATCTGAAAATGGTCTTAGGAGCAAAACCATTTCAGCTGGGCAAGAGGTCCTTCTCTCATTTTTTGTGTCCTGTGAAGTTATAGTGTTTCCAGATCCATTATCTGTGTGTTTGTATGGAGATTTATTTACTTTCAACAGCAAAGTTGATCTTGTTTATTTCAGTAAGTGCTTGCTTTAGATGGTATCTGGAAGGGAAAAGGAGGAAAAAAGTTGCTCTTTGAAATAAGTACTATATTCTGGTCATTGCTAGCCTTCATTATCCACTTTTTATAAGCTGGAGTTTACTGGCTTTCTGTCAGCCTCATTGCAAAGCTTTGTTAATACACCACCATGAAAATGAAAGTTTCATACACATTGACATAATTAATGAAGAGGCAGGCAGCATGCTCTACCAATTAACACCACAGGGAAAAGTAAAATTGGCTTCCTTTTTGCACGTTGTGCCAAAGTTAAGAACTGTAACACACAGCAAATAAATAGAGATCCTTTTAATGAGCTGCAAGATCGAGCTGAATAACTCTGGAAGGATGTTATGTAAACATTGCCAACTATTTAGAGTGTTAAGAGTAATTGATGAGCTTAGTTAAAAGTTGGGGGTGGGGCAGCAGGGGAACCTGTCAAAGAATGGAAGTAGCGCTTGTTAATAAATTTTATTTCCAATGCAGCTGTTAGGCATGTTAAAGATTATAACAAGCACTTTAGGAGAAATATGAAAAAAGAAACAGTTTAGTGCTTGCTACTCAGCCAACAAGTTTGTCAGAATTGATTTTTTTCAACTGAATATTTCTGTACTTAGTATTTACTTCTAATGAAAACTTGACTAATTGTTCTCTGATGCTGGTTCTCAATAGCCCGGCCATCTGGCAAGATAAGACATCACTCAACCTTGATTTTTTCCAACTATCCCGAAGTTGGGATAATGTTAACAATGACAGGAAAGTAAACAGGTGAAGTTTCTCTGTGATTCATGTGAAGCATTCTGTTTATCTTCCAATATATGTAGAAAACTCAGAGCAGTTCAGGTTAAAACTCTTTTCAAAAATAACCCTTACTAGTAAGAGTTTTCAGAACATAGAAAAATCCAAATCTGTAATGGCTTTTTGTTCAGGGAAAAAAATAATGGGCACTGGAAGTTTGAAGGCTTGATCCAGAGCCTGCACTATTTAGTTAATGATGGGTTAGTGTATATGTAATGGCAGAAACATAATTTTTAGTGTTCAGTGGCACCAATTACCTTAGTCTTTTTTTTTTTTAACAAATAAAATATCTCTTTCACTTTCTGTCCACTCTAAATAATTTTAATTTTGACAATAATCAGTTTGTACTATTTTATCTTAGCCCAAGTATTGTATTAGGTCAGATAGAGCTTAACGCTGCATGTTACATACAAGGAAATCACCAAGGTCAGTGAAGTATAAGCATCTGCACCTTGGCACCTTAAATATCTCAAAATTTTCATTAGGGAAGCAAAACACAGTAAAGCTAAAAGTAATAATTAGAAGCCAATAAAGATTATGCCAGACTTGCTAAACAGTTGACCTTTGTGGCGGAGGGCCACGAAAATGATCAGAGGGATGGAGCACCTCCCCTATGAGGACAGGCTGAGAGAGGTTGTTCAGCCTGGAGAAGAGAAGGCTCCGGGGAGACCTTATAACGGTCTTTCAATATCTGAAGGGAGCCTATAGGAGAGGCGGAGAGGAATTCTTTGTCAGAAGTGTAGTGAAAGGACAAGGGGGAACGGTTTTAAATTGGGAGAAGGGAGATTTAGATTAGATACTAGAAAGAAATTCTTTACAGTGAGGGTGGTGCGGCACTGGAACAGGTTGCCCAGTGAAGTCATGGAAGCCCCATCCCTGGAAGTGTACAAGGCCAGGCTGGATGGGGCTTTGAGCAACCTGGTCTACTGGGAGGTGTCCCTGCCCATGGCAGGGGGGTTGGAACTAGATGATGTTTAAGGTCCCTTCCAACCCAAACCATTCTATGATTCTAAGTAGTCATATCTACTGTTAGAGTAATCTCCACAACAGAGAATTACGTGTCCCTTCACTTGGTACATTGAGTGTGATACCAGAGGTATCCAGTAACTGCGCAGCTAGGAATGTTAATATGCAAACACAAGAAACATGTACTGCTGACTAGTTAGTTAACTGCTGTTTACAAAAGGAAGATTAAAAGACATGTTGGAGTATTGTAAAACTCAAAACTAATGTTGAACCTCCAAAATGTGTATGTTTAGAAAATAGGAATGCTAACGAAAAAAGATCCCCCCAACCCCCATATATTTCTCACTAAATCTTGAGTTTTCAGCTGCTGAAAGACTGAAATTCTACTACCTAATCACTTGTCTAGTGAGGAAGATACATTTCGGAATACTTTTTTTTCTTTCAGTAATTTTAAAGTTTTATTTATGTTTCACTTCATCAGTAAGTGGTTAATCTTATTTCAACCTTATAATCAAAATATTTTATTTCTTTTTTTATCTTTTTTTTTGACTTCAGCTCTGCATCTCTTGTTTTTGTCTCGAGCCTCTCACAATACCAACCTCGTCATTCTTGTGTATTCTCCTTACATGCCGTTATATTGTCTAATCTTTTTCTAACCTAGATTTTATGTTAGCTTCCCATGAATTAGTAAAAGGTGTTCTCCTCTGCCCTCTAAATTTTATTTTTCTTCCCGTTAACAGTTGTCCTGCTTATGTCCTTCAAAACATTTAATGGACTCTGTTCTGTCCTAAGTGATGGGCCAAGTCTCTGTTGTGATGGTGTTCAAGCCTTCCTGGCTGTTCTCAGTTAATCTGATGGCTGTCATCCGTTCTTCTCAGCCAGCTGGCTGTAACTCTGTCTCCACTCTGGCTATTGCTACCACTAGCGTCTCAGTTTCTCTTCTTTCCCAAGTGTCTGAATATTCTGATTCCACTCTTTTGACATCATGTACTCTCTTCCTGCCCTTTTGCCACTCTTTCCATGGTCTTACTGCCTTCTTCTGTGGCCTAGTAGAATAACTTCTAGAAGGTCTATAAACCACAATGGCAATCACCGAGTTCCATCAGGGAAGGTGTAGAAGGAGAAAAATAGAAAGGACAAAAGCCTTCATAAGGAGGAAAATTCTTAATTGGCTTGTTTTGTGTATAATTATGTTTTTCCCTCCTGCTTCAGAAACTATTTACCCTCTTTCACAAAAATGCTTCA
The DNA here is from genome assembly GCA_025769975.1 of Gallinago jamesoni. Classification (NCBI taxonomy): domain Eukaryota; kingdom Metazoa; phylum Chordata; class Aves; order Charadriiformes; family Scolopacidae; genus Gallinago; species Gallinago jamesoni. The sequence continues at coordinate 14,446,940 of JAOQGH010000069.1, read as the reverse complement.
TTTTTCTGTATTTATAAAGAGACAGAATATTACTTAAGTAGGTTAATTAATTTTTTTGTCTTTGGGTTATATGTAGCTTTTTTGTTGAAACTGACCAAGGATAAAATATAATTCATAAGTCATTAACCGTTGTCACTAAAGTACAATGAGCATGTTAAAGACTGATGATTATAGTTTCTGTGATAGAAAACTGGAATGATGCGGAGATCTTTAATGCTGAAATCCATGCATTCACATCTTGTATACCAAGTATGTTTCTGGGGACCTGTGTGTCCAATAGGTAGAAAGAGAAAAGGTACCGAGACAGAAGGTGACAAGAAGTACAAAATAGCTTCTATTAGATGAAAGCTTAAATGGATTAGGATTCTTGACCTTGGAATAATGACATCTAAGTGAAAAGAGAGGCATATACAATCAGCAATGCTTTGAAGAAGATGGGATGTTTTTGCAGTACAAAAATTAGTACTGAATGATGTTGTCAGTCAGCAAGTTCAATACTAGCAAAACAAAGTACTTTTTTTCACATGGGCCATAATTTCAGAATTTACAGTTTATTTGGGCTCAAACAGGATAGGTCAAATAGTGGCTGGTATATAGGGCGATCTGTATACAAGTTCTAGCTCAGGAGGCTCAGAAGCCACTGAGCACAGTATTCTATTTTGAAGAGAGGTGCTGTGCTCCACATAGGATTTCTAACATTTGTTCCTGTTTGTTACTATGATTCTGAACTAGATGAGCCTTTTCTCTTAGGCAGTATGGCAATTCTTATATATTAAAATTATGTATGAACTAGATGTTGTTGTTATAAAACTGTCATGATCAATAGGGCTAATTAAAAAATTGTAAAGTTCAAAATCCAATGAAAGCACATCTCTGTGTGTTTTACATTTGTATGCCAGGAATTAAGTTTCTGCAAATAAATATGAGGTACTTAGGGTGGACAGGTTAGAGCTTATTAATTACCTAGCTTTATACATATAAGCAATATATATGCCAGCTCCAATCACTAATAAATCCATCAGCTTTGAGGGTTTTCCTGTTCATTTCTACTGAACTGTTAGTGTATGTGACAGGCCATGGTTCTGTCAGAACGAATTGTCCCCCTTGAAAAGCTGGCAGCACAGGGAAGTGACAACTTAATGGAAGCTAAAGCACTCTAATGGCAGTGCCTGGTGAAAGCCAGGGAAAGTCATCCATAGCATTTGCCCTGGCTTTTGAAAATGTCTCTTTGCATTTCTGGCTGCGTGCAAGATAGTGGAGCTTTACTGGAGTCGCATTTACAGGTATTATTAAATGAAATACGATTCAGTAAAACACTTGTTTGTAGATAGACTTTATTGCACTGAGGTCAGCCCATCTAACATTGTGATCGTATTGCATGTGCTCCAAAGTACTGCAGTATTACTTGTTTTAAGATCCTTAATTTTAGGTGTTGCATAAACCCATTTCATATATAAAAAATATATTAAAAGGTAAACATTTTATCCTGCTGTTCCCATGAGTGCATAAATATTTTTATTTGGATATGAATGGAATATACGTTTAATTGAATAGAGAAGAACATAATTTAAGTATACTTGTTTACAAGTGAACAATATCTAGATTATTTTAGAGCCTTTTATTCATACTATGAATTAAAAGTTGTGTTGAGCTGATGAAGAATCAGCTCAGAATAGTTTATGTTGTTTTAATCTGATTTTAGATTACATTGGTGTATGCTAACATATTTATTTATAAATAAGTAAAAGCCAGACATTTACATGTATTACATTTGTGAACTGTTATAAATACTCAGTGTGTACATTTAAATATTTTAATTTTAATTACATTTAAATATTTTAATAACTTTTTATACATTAAACATTGGTTATTCCATTTAGATTATTGCCTTCTTATAGGGGTTAAAAGCAAATAATTGCCTTGTTTCTGGTTTTCTTAGTGGCTTTTGAGCACAACCAGAATAGCAATGGCTTTCAGTAGAATAGTATTTCTTCATCTTTTAATAAAAGAGTATATATGTTTTTACAGGTTGTGATTAGAAATGTAGAATTCTTTTAAAAAGAAAGAAAGGCCTATTAATATAATTACTAAGAGTTAGTAGAATTAATCAGTATTATACCATCCATCCAAGTTCACAGAAAGAGAACATGAGAGCGCAAAACAAAGAGGACTTCAGAATTAAAACAGAGAAAGCAAAGTGATTGGTTTAAATTAAAACACCCAACCAAAACAAAACAGGCAAAATCTTTCTTGTGTGCTTATTTTCACAATGATTTGATTTACAATTGGGACTCTCAGATTGTTTAGCATGTAACAATTATTTTCATGAAGAAAAGGTGAATGACATAGACACTATTTCTTTAATGTTTTTAACACCAGTCTGTTTCATTTCCTCCGTCCCCTCTTTTCAGTGTTCTTAGGAAACATACACTGACCTTACAAAACTCTGCATTCCACGTTAAATGACAGGATATCTGGGTTTGCTGCATGCTTTTAAGTACTTAATGATATTAATGCACTAAAAATTGAGTTCTAAAACTTTTTTAAAATTGCTTACATATCATTATTGAAGTATACCTTCAACAGGTCTGTGCATACAGAAAATAGCTGCTTTCTCATTCCTTCGTTTGTAAGCACTGGAATCCAAAGGTGAGGTTGCTGATAAAGGCATTTCTTACAGCTTTATTGTGGATAATTATATAATAATTATTTGCTTGTATCTTAGATAAATTTATGCGTCACCATCCAATTGGAGCTAAGCTCTAAAGAGTCCAGTGCTAGCATTTGTTGTTCAGAAGTGGAGGAAAATATACGGGTATTACCATGTGATATTTTGCATCTTAGTTCATACAGAAACATTTACAAATGGGGTATTTAGCGGACGTGCTCGCTTGATTCACAGTCATCAGTGGGATTGTAGGATATAGGATCTGTTGATGTAACTAACCGCATCTAAAGGCAACAAGAGACAAATGTGTCATTGAAAGAATTTCAGAATTGGAAAAGGTTAACAGATCAAGGAGAAGAGAGAGGGACAGCAGAACATAAAGGAGAAAAGAATGGGAGGATTATAGAAGCCTACAAAAATTTAGATAGATCCTGAGAATGGAAATCAAGAAAGATAGATACCTTGTAAGGATAAGGTGCCGTAAGTAGATCCTGCTGTCATAGAACACCTTGAACTGCATCAAGTGGCTAAAATAAAATACATTTTCTTCATATACCTCAGAGTAGTTATAATGCCCTTTAAAAATCTAGATACTTAAAATATTCCTCCTTTTAAAAGAATACTACTGTTTTTTTATCAGGTAACATACCCTGTCTGCTTTGCCCTCTCTAAATTAAAACTTCATATCAGAAGAATAAACAAAAAATTTGTTTATATTTTAATAATTTTCCTGATCTTCTTTTTATCTTGAGTGGTCATCCAGATTTCTCAAGGTCTTCTGTTTTTCTTTCTTTAGGAGATAAATTGAAAATAGAGACATACGCTTCTTCAACTCTCCTATTTAATAACAAAAAAATGTACAAAGTCATATTTTGATGAAAACAAGAGAAATAAAAATTATCAAAGGATAATTTATTTGTTTACAGACAGTAGCTCCTTATAAGCCACCTTCGGTCTAGAGTCCTCTCTTTACCTTTTTCTGGGGATAAAATTTCTAAAATGAACTTTTATTTTTGGCATTTCCCTATCTCCTCCATTTACAGGATCTCTGTGATTTTTGCCTTCCCTCCCTGCTCCCCTTTCCCGATACCACAGTGTAACAAAACATTTCTAGCAGAACCCCTTTGCTTAGCTTTATTTTGGTAGTAACAACTATCTGTGTTTGGCATCAGACCTCTCTTCCTTTGGGTCTATTTGCATTAAGGAGCTTTGGTATTTTTATATCCAGTGACTGTAGTTTTTATATTATATAATACACTACTTTTCAGTTTCGTAAGAGTTCTCTATTAGAAATTGTTTCCTTAACGGACAGAATTAATAAGAGCTCATACAATCTTTGCTTCACTTAAATTGGAATTTTCAAGCCTGTTGTACTTGGTAGTGTAGTGCTCTGCTGCAAGTTTATGCATTTTTAATCTTTGATGGTGACCACAGGATATGCATAATGCACAGCTTTTGACAGCTTTGCATTTATTGTTTTCAAACATTAAGGAACATATCAAGGTTGATGATCCAAAGTTAAAACATTATTTCAGAAAAAAAAATCCAATAGAAGTCTTTTACACTGTCATTAAATTATTTGGTTTAACCAAATAATGATCAACTTGAACAGGACAGCAGTACAGCTCTTCAGGAGGTGGTATGGCATCCCCAACCCCACTGCATCTTCCCCCACAAATGGAAGGACGTTACTTTTGGGTTTCAGCTGTAAGAGCACACATGCACTAGTGGCCTTTTATCTCATCTGACATGCTTTCTTAGGAGAAAGCAAGGTGTTTGAAGGGAGACTTGTTTATTTCATGCACATCTCTCTATACTGAACATGATTGTCAGGTACCAGGCCCCAAAATAGAGCTGATGACAGAGAAGGACAATATTATGAGCTCACCTACTAGCAGTTGGAGTGAGTTTGTTGCATTTATACTGGTGGCAGGTCACCTTGTGTAAGACAGAGTTGGTCTAATAAAATAGTACCATCTACTTCTTTACACACTGATTTTTTTTTTTTCAAGAGGTGATGGACACTGGAGTAATTTTATATCAGAGGAAATGTTTTGACAGCTTCTTTTGCTTTGAAATGATCAGGGCCTCAATACTGTGTGAAATATCATCATCATTGATAAATTATTGAGCACAATTTTTTCTTCAGGTAAGAATTTCATCTTCCAGTATGATGGATGTGTCTCTCATCTTACACTGGGTGCACCTAGCTCATTCAAGAGCCAGAGGTTCAAAAGCTGTATTTTGCTACTTTGCAGTTGCTAGAAATATTGTTTCCTTGTCCTTTTAAATACTTTTTTTGACTGAATTGGTAGTATTAGAGAAAATATGGGTTGAATATAACCTTATTTTCCCCTAAACTTAACCAGACTTAATTGTGGATTTACATACATATATTTCTTTGTATATGGCACTAATTTCCCTTTAAAACTAACGGACAATTCACTGTATTGATGAGCTTTATGTTGTCAACTGAAGATTAATTCTTGGATTTCAATGATACTTTATTTTAATTTCTTTGAAGACAGCAAACCATGGTCTTCAGTATTTCCTTATATACGTACATACATGCGTGTGTGTCTATACATACATGTATGCAAAATTCTCTAAATCCGTGTGCAAATTAATTGCTAATTTGACATCTTTTTTGATAGACAAAATTTATATTCTGTGAAACAATACCAAGTTCACATGCTCATGAAAAATGGGGTATTTGTCTTCATGCTGTGATTCAATTGAGAATAGGATTTTTCTGTTGGCACCTACAGCTGCTTCTGTCGTACCTATGTTGTCCCAGCTTTAAAAAGCAGCTTGTGTTCATTTTGTGCAGTATAAATACTGTGCCTCATGGAATATATTGGCATGAGTAGAAGAGACTTTTTTAATGTGGGCAAATAGTTGCTAAGTTGTAAGAATTTTAGATCACTTCAGGAAAAATTTGGGCTCTGGAGAGGTGTCAGATTTTATAGGAATTGGGACAAAAGTGAAATGTGCACATTAATTACTTAGTTCACCTCTGGGCTACTTTGTAGGTGTTGTGAAGGAAAAAAGCAAGAGGAAGTATAGTTACAGTCAGAGGTCAATGTAAAGAAGTCCAGGTAAATCAGAATGATTCTACACTGGAACTAATTTGCTATTCTCTCTTTGTCCTTCCTCCTCTCTCCCCTTTCCCCCTCCCTTAGTTTTGTTGCCCTACCACTAACCTTTTCATACCTTCTTCACATATTTCTAGCTCTGTTAATCCAAGGTAACGAAATGTACTTTATCATGTATAAATACTGGGCATAAATGCTTAAGATGGAAAAGTCTGATGAAGTTTACAGTGTTGTTCAGCTTCTTTCTTGCCTCTGAAATTCTGAAAGGCAGGTAGAACATCAGAAATCTCTTGGTTAGGTTTGTGTAGGGTCTACAAGAATCACTGTAACAATTGCAAAGGTGATGTGATATCAGCCTAACTTGCCTCTGTAATCAGGAGACTGTTTGGACAGGAACCTACCAGTGTCAATAGTATGCCTCTTTCTGTTTACATGACACAAATTTGGAATTTACACAGAAAACTAATGGAGTCTCTGGTGTCTTGCAGATTTCCTTGGCTTTATCTCCTATGTATAATTAATGTAAGCAAGAGAGTGAATGAGCACTTTTCTGTTGGAGTCAATAGGCAAGTATGTTTGGAAAATGAATGAACTGCTAAGATTAATTGCAAGGCTACTCGCCTCAATATCCTGTTGAGAGACTCAGAAGGAAAGGCCAAACCTTTTTTATCCAAAGGATTTCTTTATTAAAAGTTGTTCCAATCTAAATAACATTAGATATCAGATTGGACTGAAGATAATGCTGTATTGTGACTGTACTAGTCTTAACAATTGAAAGCTATTAATTACTGTAAGATAATAATTCATATGAATATTGATCTTAATCAACTGAGCTGGTTTGTTAGTATTCTGCATAATGATGGCCAATTCCAATAATAGTTAGAAAAATGCTTTTTTAAAATCCAAAGTGGCTGACTAGTCAGCAGAAAGACTTAATTGAAATTTTTGTGTAAACTACTTTTTGGAGAAAAAAACCCACAAAATTTCTTACATGGGAACATGATACAGTTACGGTCTTTTGGGTTTGCTTGGCATTTTTCTAGTCACTTTAGAGATCATATATCTTTTGATTCTAGATTTTTTTATTCCTGTTTATATTAGCTAAGTGCTGCTTATCAGTATTTTACCAGTATTTTAAAATGGATTTCCTGAAGGGAAGAAAGAGTTATCTGTTGTTTGGCGTTGGTTTTTTTCTGGCTAAATTTTAGGAATATTTTGAATCTACTGGGTAGTTCTTTTTGCAAACCTCTGTTGTTGTTTTGACTGCCACTAATGTAACATCTGACAATATTGATCTAAATTGTGAAGCTGGACTTCTGAATGAGAGATAGGAACAAGGAAGTGCAAGAAGGAAAATCCTCAAAGGGAAAAAGTTGTCAGCACGTACTGTGTTCAAGTTCAGATAAAGGTGGTTTTTTTACCCTTTTAGCATGGAATCAATGGGGAATGCATAATTTTTTAGATGTGTCTGAGACTGCACAGCAAATGGTCACCAATAAGATTCTCAGCTGCCACACAATCTGGCATAGCTCCTTTCTGCTCCACAGCTCCCAGTTGCATTCAGTCCATTGTCAATGTGATGCCGCTTTTTGGATCCTTGCCCATCTGTTTTAGTAATTACTGTCATATAAACTGATATTTCTAAACTAGAAACCATGTTGTTGTGCAATAATCCCGTTGGAGTTACCTTTTGTGATGTGTTACAGCAGTTTAAGTGACTTGTTACTTTAAAATAAAAATGTTGTATCAACATTTCCTGCAGTATATAGAGAAGGATACAATGAAATATAACCACAATATTATATATTATAATATTATGACGTATAATCAAATTTTGAAATTGCTTCCCTTTTGTCATTGTAGTGGTACTTTCAGAGTTTCAGGGTGTTTTTTTTTAAGATCACAAAAGAAAACACTGTCCTTGAACGAAGTATTTGTATTAATAAGTTTTGGCAGATATTGTTTTTAAAGTGTAAAATATACAAAGAAGTGGTTTGCCCTATCCAAATTATCCATTAGCACAACAGGACTATCCTAAATTACATCATTACATATGTCAGCTAAAGTACAAAGATTGCAGGAGGATGAAAAGCAGCTTCATTCTTACAGAAATTGCATAGAATCAAAGGTGAGGTAAAAGAAACGTGGCATCCAGGAGCAGACAACATCCTATCATCAACTTAACCCAGTAACAAACCCAGAGGCAATGGCAAAGAAGCCAACACAAATGTCAGTGGAGTGTGCCAAAGAGCCAGATGCCATCACTGGAAAATGACTTCCACAGCTTGGCATCTGTGCCTTCTGCCTGTCATCCAAAGAGAAAAAGCTGGGCAAACATGATTATTTTGGGGTATATATAGAGCATGTTTCCCTCTCTTCCCTTTACCTCTCTTTGAAGCAGTGTTCTTGGGTAACTTGCATCAGGCATATTAATAACAAGGTTAGAAAGGCATTTCTGTACATATAGGGATAGGTATAAAGATGCATATCTGTTTACACTTGGGCAGGATGGAACAGGAAAGGAGGGAGACCAGGGAAGGAGGCAAAAGAATACAGAGCAAAGTAAAACCAGAGCAACACCTAGTAGGATTGTGAAAATAAACATTTACCTTTCAAAATTCTTACAGTGTTTCTTTATTTCAGTATTTTCAATAGTGAAACTTTGGAAAAGACAGAGAAATTATTGAAGTCAGATCGCCTCTGTAAATCAAACAAATTTTTGATGTGTTCTCTTTGCAATGACGTTCCTCGTAGCAGGTTCAAAGAAATAAAATTTGAAAATTTATTTTTTACAATTTAAACTGAATTATTTTATGTGATTATTCATAGCACCTGGATAATATATCTACATATGCATCCAAATATTGTTTAATAGCTTCTTTTTAAATTCTAGGAGTAATTTCTGCCCATGTTGTCAGTAGTTAGACTTTTCTGAGTAGGCCTAACCATTCTAAACTATTAGAAAAGGTGCCTGCAATAATTTGAGTGTCCTGCAGTGACGGTGGAGCCACTGGAAACTATATACTGTAACTGGTAATCTTTTATGGTTGGCTAGTAGCTAGCTGTGTATGTATAAAAGGTGTATTATCATGTTCAAATGGCTACGTGTGTATGGATTGGGTGAGGGGATAAACACTGTGACAGTAATTTTGATCTTTTCTGTTTTCAAGTGTGTATGTTCTGTGGAAACATTTGTGGTAAACGGAGATCTTGGGAACAGTCAAAATCCTTTTTTAAAAGTGAAAATACAATATAGTAAATATGAAATAAAAGTGTTAATTGATTCAGGGAAAAGTCTTTGAAGTTACATTAATCAGAAAGACAGAGACAAGTTGAGGTGAACTGTGGAGTTAAAATATTACTTTCCGAAGCTTAAAAAAAATCTCACAGAAGATTGTTTTTTATGATTCAGCTGTCAAACATGGTTGCAAAGACCCAATTTAAGGCAGACAAAGGTTTTTGATGAACACTCGTTCAATATGCTACCCCCTTGACAGAGCAGGCCTTCTTTTTTGTATGATAATGCTGGATTCTGAAATGGAACACAGGAGGTAGGAGGAAGTTGAAAAGACTTCAGAAGCTATCATCTGTCTCAGAGTGAAAGGAATTTTTTTTTCCCACTTAAAGTTTCAGTATCCTGTGTCTTTCATGCATTCAGTACATACTAAAGGTGTTAAAAAGGTATCAGTGTCATAGCATGAGGAATTACAAGTAAGAACAAAGTTGTGGTTAGAGTTGGTCTGAACAGAAGAGGATTATTGCTCTCCACATTCATATTTGAAAACCTTCAGGTCCATTCTTTTTTTTTGTTCAGTAATCTTTGCTGAGGACAAGAACTAAGAAGATGTAATTATCAATATTATTTACATTTCAGCAACAGTGGAATTTTAAATTTTTTAATAAATTATAAAGATTTTGGCAAGATGATAGAATTGGCACTGTGCAGTTTAAGGTTTCTTTACCATAAGAGATTTCAGAGTTAAATCTTCAGATGCCTTTTCCTAGAATAAAGGCTTTACCATTTGGATTTTAAATTCCAAGTTTGTCATAACTAAAATATTTTAGCTTGCTAGTATTACATTTAACTTTATTCTTTCTTCGTTGCTCGGTCTTCTCCTTATTATAGATGGTCCAATTTCTTTTCACTTCTCTTTTTACACTTCACTGCTTCACAGACTTCACCACTAAAATGTTGCAGCATAAACTCAATGTGTTTGTTAAGTTTACTTTTTCTTGATGCTTTCATATATATTTTAATTAACTTACATAACAACATAGTCAGGTGCAGGTTGTATCAAGAAGGATAGCTGGTGTTGAATTCTTAAAGATTTAAAAGCAGCACGACACAGAGGCTTGAATAATTTGATATGTGTTTGCTAATTTATAAAATGGTAAGTGGCTGGTTATTCCAACACTCAGTAAAAGATTCAGAGTTTTAATAATGTGGAATCACAGAATGATGGAGGTTGGAATCTAAATGTAGGTTGTTGAATCCAACCCCACTGCGTAAAGTCTGATTTTTCAGGTTTTTCTTCTTCCAACCCCTTGAATTTTATTCTGTGAGTGGTAAATCTTCCTAGTATTTTGTAGTTTCCAGTTCACAGAAAAAAATATTCAAACATCTTACTACTGTTTCATGAAAACCTTTTCTTTATGCTACATCACAAAAATATTTTGAATTACCATAGGCATGGGTGTTTTGTGGTATTCACGCTGAAATCCACCTATATTGTTTAAATTTTTTTTCTTTCCTTTTGCTTTTCATTGCTTTCTTATCTGAGACATTTAATCTCAGATTATTTTGTTACTGGCTATTTGGAAATTAACACATAACTTGTATGGCTGAATTGTTGCCACTGATGTAGTCACATTACAGGTAAGGCTTTCAAAGTTGAACTTTCAGAAAATTTTTGAGAACTCAGTGCCTTGAATTTCAGTGACAGTCTGTCGCCTTATTATTCTTTGAAGACCTCGATACAAAATTTTCCGTGGTTACATTTTAATTACACATGTTAATGAGTTGGAGGAAGGATAAAGAGAGCAGGGGCAAAGCTGAGTCATAAAAAAAAGTTTAAAAGTACTTTAAACTAGGGAAAATGTTAGTGGTCTTTTTTGGGGAATTTGCAGTGCTCTGTTTCTGTGGCTGTAGGTTGGAAACAGATTGGATGTCAGACTGATTGTCAGCGTTTGTGTTAGTGGTTTTATGTGTGGGTGGTTTCTCAAGTAAAGAATTTTGCATTTATTGTAAAATCTAGTAAGGTAACTTTCCTCTGGCTAGCTAGGTATTAAAATGCAGAAGATCTAATTACTTCATAACAAGAATTTGAAAACTTACCTTCTGTTTCAAAGAAAAGGGACTCCTGAAATATAATTCACTATTAACATTTGAATCAAAAAATTGAAAATAAAGTTTTTGGTTTGTGCTGAAAGGATTTGACATGATATGTTTAAGTAGCTTCAGACCCCCTCTTTTCTTTCTGTTGTTTCTATCACAAGCAAGACTATTTTCTGTGTGCTTGAATAAACTTCCATTGAATCAATATATATGCATTTTACACCTGTATCTATAGCAGATGGTGGTATATTATCTTAGTTGGTTATATTCTTTATCTTATTGATCTACCCTATCATTACACTTTGCAATATTACTCTTCTGTGTCAGATGATTAAGACCTCTGTTTGAGCACTTCTGTAAATTCCAGTGTGAGGAAAACAGTCCAGTGTTTTCAGTATTATAGTCTATGTGGTACAGATCCCTAGGGATGCATTACTCTCTCCATACTTACAGCCCCATTCTTAGTCATCTGAAACCTTTTTCCCATGAGGAGAACAATAACTTGTTAAATGCCTAAACATCATATAAAGTCATACTAAGAAGTGTGTGACAGCTACCAGCAAACACCATTCCCCTCTGTCTTAATGCCAGAAAACCCTTGATACCACACAAAAGAAGTGATGGGTTAGAGGTGTTTTGTATTAACAATATAGAAGCGTTTTGATTTGTTCTCTATTTTGAATCAGTCCTGTTACTTTTTCACGCAAATCTTACAATATCATTTATATTTGTTTACCTACAAATACGTTTTTAAATCAGTGCGATTTTTGCAGGTAGTTGCTTATTTGGTTACAGATTTTGGTTTTTTATTTGTTTTGCTTAATCTATTTGAATAGAACAAGAAAATCAAATCATAGTTAAATGTGTAAGTTCATGCTACATTAACAAATGTGGCTATAAAGTACAAGTTGGTATTGTTAAGTTGGTAGGCAGTAAACCATGATAGGAGGAAGACTTGAGCTGGAGCTGTTTGTTCTGTGACGTTTTGAATGCTTGGTGTGTTTAGCTGCTCTGGAACAAATTAAAAAAGGTTACTATGAAAAAGATTTGATGGCTATTCTCAGAATAGTTGGCAGGACAAGAGAGCAAAAATTAGTGACAAGTGGGAAATTTCAAGCTGGAGAAATACAAAAAATGTTTGTGGCTTGGTATATGCATTAATGGCTAAGAGCAGCTTTTTAGGGTTAACGCTATAAAAAAACCAAAACAGTTAAGAAAATCAGAGAGAGAGTCATTGCCCTGATTAAGGAAAGAGGTAAGCATGGTGTTGCCTATGTTTTAACAGTTAGATAAAAGAAAAAATTTTGGTGATGACAGAAAAAAGTCTGGTTTGGTTTTTTGAGATCACTTAAGATAGTAACACAGTTTGTCTGGAAAACAAGGAAATGTGTTCTTTTACATGCTTATTTCTATGGTGAAAGTTTGTCCATATTTATAAAGAAAAAGTTAGGAGAAAATCTTTTGAAAGTATATATCTTTCTGAGTAAAATAACTGCTTTTTTACTATTGGCTCTTCTGTAGACTGTGTTCTATACCATGATTAATTCAGATAAGTATTACAGGTGTGCAAAGATATTTTTCTCTAAATAGTAAGAAACTGAGCTTTTCTACTACATTTCTTTGGATCCGGATTATGTTTAGTTTGATCCCATGAGGACAAGTTGGCTCAGCTATATCCAGTAGTTCTGCATGAATTCAGACTGCTCATCAGTTAATATATACTGAAAGAAGTGTACCACACAGTGTAAAGCTAAGACAAAAAAAATGCAGTTGAAATTCAGAGAAATATAGAGATAAGGCCAAATATGAACTAATAAATTCTGCATGAAAGCATCTAAATACTTAGTTTTACTTGTGTAAAGCTTTTGTTTTGCCATGAAAGGTCCAAAATATATGGCACTTTTGTATGTCTAGAATATAAATAATCTGATGACAGCATTATTCTAAAGTTCATGCATGTTTTTAAAATGATTTAGTGATCTCCTGTAGTTCTGAATTTTATCCATATGCCTTATTCAGTCACACCGAACACATTATTGAACGTTTTATTTGTCATTGTGTAAGACTTAATTCACTTGCAAGTAGAACTATACTATTTTCAGTTGAGCTGCGTATCACACATGTTTGGAAAAAAGGTATAAAGGTCGAGGTATTTCTGGGTTTCAGTCTCAGAGTTCTGAGGATGTTTTTTTCTTGAAATAGACTCGATAAAACAGAGTAGCAGGCTTCTAGCACAAATCCTGCATGCTACATGCAATTAATGATTAATTCTTTCTTTATCTACTGGATTACTGATATTAGCATATCCACTGCTCAGATCTATTGATGTCAAGGGAATTTGCTTCTAAATTTTGTTTGTTTAAACAAAATATGAATATAACCCCCAAGTTTGTAATCAACTTGTAGTTTCTGTGTAGAGGAGTGAGTTCTCTTGCTTCAGAAAACCTTTTTCTCATTATTGAATGTGCATGGGATAGAGGAATTGAAAGAATGAAGGTCTCCTTTCATTAACACGCGTAATTCTTTCAGGGATTCAGTAGATGGGACACGTCTATGCAAATAGATGATGTGGCAGGGAGCTGAGTGTGTGGGTACTGGATTGTGGAGAACGCTCCAAGTTTCTAATCAACTTCTGACTTAAAATGTTTTCTTAGAGGTAATTATCCCCAGTAAACCTGTTCAAGGTCCTGCTCACATAAGTAAAATATTTTCTTCATAACTATTTGTTTGAAAGAGGATGTATTTTTTTCATTATTTCAGAGCTTATGACTAATTATTGGTTTAGTTTTTGAAATTGCAAGGGGCCAGCATTTAGTGGAAGAAGAAATTATCTTCAAATGTATTTTCTAGTGTGTTAAAACCTTGCAGTGCTTTAAAATGGAATAAAGGGGTAAGATTACAGATTTAATTTAAGCAAATCACATTTTTGAGATAATTTGTATCTGGAGATAACCGCCATTTTTTACTTAGAATTTCCTTGCAGAATGATTAAAAGCTGTCACTGACCAACAAGTCTGCTACTCTGTAGTGATTGTGAATGGAAGTATCAATAACAGCTGTTCCATCCTCAGCAGCATCACCCCTGAATGAAGTTTTAGTACGACATACAGTTGGGATACCACCAGATGATTATACCTTTGTTGCTTTCAGCTGGGCAAACGTGGCCTTGCCTGTTACTTTATATCCCTTCGGGTACCTGCCTGAAAAGGAAATGAACAAGTGATATTTTTTTAATTCTTCTATAATGAGTCACTTAAAAACAAATTTTAGGCAAGTTATAAATGGTGGATTTTGCACTCTCTCCAGCTCCTGTGTTCCTCCGGATTCACAGGAAATTAGGTAGCTTAAAAAATGTTACTTCTATGTGTGATTATTTTGAGTTGGTATCTCATATCTCTTTGAATTTCCATAATTATTACCAAGAGTTAGAAGGCCTAGCTTTTAGTAGCACCATGCATGAACCAATATTTCACAGACTACTTTTAGAAAGAAACTATCATTTTCTTTTTCAAAATTCAGTTTTGGGAGAAAGGCAGCATAACCTGCTTCACACAGACAAGCTACAATTTGGAGTGCAGTATTTTAGAGATACAGCAATTTTTTATAGTGTCTTTTCCAACCTCTTATGTATTAATATTGAATCAAATCTTTGTCCCTGTAACTTGCTGCGGTGTTATTTAACTATTGCTTTCCCAATAAGAATCTGTTAATGAAAGATGACTGTGTGAGATTTGGTGTACAAAATCAACGCAAGTTGTAAGCAGTGATACATTATTCAGCTTGAATCTTTCATTATGTTTTTTCTTCATTCTTTTTATATGTCAAGGAAAAAAATTGCTGTAGCATGTTATAAAAGCCGTGCCACATGCACATAAAAATATATCATAGTTGGCATATCTGTAATTTAGTTGTAAATATGAAATTCCTATTAGGAATCTATATATCATATTAGCAAAACAGTATCCATCCTGTACTGTATTATTTTGGTAATGTGATAGTTAGATTTGAAATGGAATTCAAAGGTCATAGTTTGCATCATATTGAGAATTACTTAATCACATTTTCTTTCCTGTCACTGACCTCATCTCTCTCCAGCCCTAACTAAAACTGTCTACACTGCAGCAGATATGGAAACCCTCTAATATGTTTGTGCGATATAATTTTTTAAACCTACAGTGAAGAAACCTGCATACCAACTTTTTTGTGGTGGCCACACTAAAATAATCAAGTATTTGATTATTTGGGATCAGTAAATTCATTATATTAAATTTATTTGTCATTTTTATTTTTCAGGTTTCACAATTATTTAAATTATTTTAGCAAACACTAAATTTACAAAAGCAACAGATAAAGACAATAAATTACAATGTTCATCCCCCACAAAAGCATGTTATTCCCTGCATAGCACTTCCTCACTGCCATAACAAACTTGTGTTTGTAAACTTACTTTGAGTAAGTTACATAGTCATGTCCTATTTAACAATAAAGCAACATCAAAAGTATGTGTAAGGGTCAGGAGTGTTCAGCATTTGAGTATTTCTTGTGCTGAAAACCAGAAATTCCTAAGTTTAAACTGAACTGCTGCTTTTCTTCAGTCATTTGATTTGCAGTTCTTACTGGAGTAAAAATTAAAATTACATGAGACATAAAAGTAAAGTTGCATTTAATTTGGCAAAGGCTATGCATAAACCAAAATTGACTTGTAATAGCACACAAAAAATATTGTGTAACTAAGTAAGCATTGGCACAGTATACTTGGGATGTTTGTGAGTGCTGAAGGGAAAAGAAATTTCTAGTGATTCTTGCCAAAACAAAAGAACATAAAAATTTTCTGATTAGAAGTTATGTGTGTGATGTCAGAACTACAATAAGAATGGTGCTTTTGAATGTATTAGAGCTTTTGTGTGGGTTTTTTAAAGGAGCAAACATCCTTGGAGAGACTATAAACTCATCAGATAAACAGTGTAGAGGGTTAAGTTCAAGTACAGAGAATGAGAATGACATTATGAAATGTACATTCTGGTCATATCAAGTACTTTAAGGAAGAATTTCTCCTTTTATAAAACTTAAAAAAAAAAAAAAAGTTTTTTCTGATACGCTGTGTACTGCAGATCTGAAGAATAAATTTTTTGGGGGAGGTTCCTAGTTCTTATAAAGAAATATCTTGCAACCCATATTTCTAATGTCTAATAGCAAGCTTAATTGATAATTTCAGGAATGTTTAATCAATTCTAAGTTACAGAAGTTTATTCATGAAATAAAATATTTTAAATTTTATTTAGTAAAATGCCTTGTCTCCTGAGTTGTGGGAGATTGTTAGTGAATTTATTTTTACTTTGTATTTGTTAAATTTTATAAATATATTTATAATAGAATGCATTTATTATATTAACTTAAATATATTCATATTAAAAGTAAAATTCATTATGTCATACTTTATGACAACATCTTGTTACCTTTTGCCTAAGTTAAACTTTATTTAGAGAAATGAATTTCCATTTGGAACTGTATTCCCCTCTTCCTCTACAGGCCAGCAGGTATTCACCCTATTTTTTTTGCACTGTAATATGAAGAGAACTTTAACAGAGTTTTCTGTAAAAAATTAAATATTATTCTAGGGCATGAGCACTACTTTGCCTGTAGTTAATTTTGTTCCCTGCTGCTCCTTTTTGAGTTCTTTTTTTCTAGTTGTATTCTCAGTTGGAATGACCACTTCAATCCCATCTTCAGCCATCCTCCTGTTGTTGCCTAGAGCATCAAGAACATCCTCAAGAGATGGGGGAGCACAAACCTGGGACTGTCACTCACCTTTTATAATTATTACCAGTCCAGGCTAGCTCTTGAGATGTGTAATAGATTTTAGAAGTAGATATAACTTTTTGGAAGAAAGGCTACCCGAGAAAGAAAAGAAAGCCACTCTTTTACTCTAGATACACTTCCAGCCAACAGGGGCTCATAATCTCAAGGTTTCTTACAATCGTTGCTAGCAGGCTAAGAAAATTGAAGAGAATGACAGAGTATTTTGACAATGCTGCATGATGTTTACTGTAACGAATAGTAATAATATATATGTGCATATATGTATCTCCCAGGATCTTTTTTTTGTAAAATATATGTAATTATATCATGTATATGTGTGTACATCGACACACAAAGTATTTGACAGGTGGAATTTGATGGATTTCCAAATATCATTAAGAGTGCCAGAGCTGTGTAGCTTCTGGGAAGAACAATGCAGAAGACAACAACTTCAGATCACCTTTTGGTGTTTTAGAAATCCTTGAAGGTGTTTTTTGGGGCACTGAAATAAAGGGTTACATCATGCATTCCCCAGTCTATCTGCCATCAGTGGTACCAAATATATATTGGGAAAAAAAAATACGGAGATTTTTTTTTTTTTAAAAAAAAAGCTATAAAAGGAATGTAACAGCTGATACTATAGGAAGTGGGTATTAAGTTTATCCTATGTGATCCTTTTGGTTGATCTCCATGCGAACAGAAATCTTGCATCATGAAGATTGAAGTTCAAGCCTTTGTACTTGGCGGCAAGGACTGTCAACAAGAAAGGCATTCATTATTAATAATGAAAAAAAGGCATACGATTTTTCATCTTCCCAGGGAGGAAAAGGACAAAGCGACATCAACACATTAAACTGTGTAGCTAACCCATTCTGCCCCCCCCAGCCATAGAAATGAATATGATGTATGCAGGCAGAGACAATGTACACTGCCAAAACATATATATTTGGCATGCAATACAGCTTTCCTTTTTTGTTATCCTAGAGAGAGGCAATGTTTGTTTAAATAGGAAAATGAATGTATTTTCCATCTGAGAATTCTGTGCAAGGGCAGTCATTCTCAATGATTTTTGTCTGAGTTCCTGGTGTTTTCTTTATAATTACGTAGACAATGTGTCTACGTAATTTTTGCATTTGAGCTTAGTTAGATAATCTGAATTTGGAGTTCCTATAAAGATTAGTTATTTCAGTCCAGGGTAAGTATCTGGGTTTGTAGGTAATGAATACAATTTGAATACCTCACCTCCGCTCTGAACGACAATAGGATTATATGAATACATAAATAGATTTTATTTTTTTAATAGAGAAAAATATCCTCTATCGGGATGCCTTTTCTTTTTTTCTGTTTTAATTTTAATTTGCTTTGTTATTTTTTTAACTAAACAGCATGTGTTTAATTACATGTAAGAAAGTTCCCAAGTATATAGAGAGTATTTGCGGGGAAACATTATGCTTTCCAGAAATGTAGGAGATACAATCAAAAGCAGATTGTATATTGTGGACTCCAAAATATAGTGTCTGGAGCTTTTGAAATGAAATAAATAAAAATCTTACAGTTCTGGAAGGCAACTAAATGTTAGGTAGTTAACATGTTCAAGAAAAAAGAATTATAGTTATGGTATGTTACCAGTGTTCCTTCTATATAGAATTTCTTAAAGGACACAACCATCAATGGTTTCTAAAAAAAAAAAACGCGTTAACCGTTATGAAGCTAAAAACAACACCTTCAGTTTTGAGTTTCACTAGAATTACAAGAATAAATGGTTAACGAATAGTAAAAAAAAAAAACAAAAACAAAAACACCCAAACAACTGTTAATATTCCCTGCTATTCAGCTTTATAAATCCTGTACCTAAGGATAGATCAGTTGGGAAGCATTGACTTCATACTCTCCTCTTCATTTTGGCCAGTCTTCTAATGTGCTTTTGTTAAATGCAGGCTCTTTGACTGGAGGGGCAAAGAAACCATGCACGGAACAACATAAAGTGGGATAGTGTATCTTTACATGCAAAGTTCATTTGATGTAACTGTAACGATGACTGAGAAGCTGTTTGGAGTGTAGGTGATGGACACATCCCAGTGGTGTCACAGAAGGGATAACAAGGATTACAGAGGGCCCAGTATGGATTCAGGACTGCTGCTTCACTCTATGTGAAAGTGTCTAACGGTCGTTTTTTTGAAGCCTGAGGCCTGCTGATTCTTAACCTATTTCAGATTGGTACCTGCCTATGAACTGTGTCAGTCAAATATCACATCTTTATCTCTGAGGAAGGACTGTTGGTCATCCAGTCATGATGATTTATTGCCTGTTGGGACAAGAACCTCTTGATACAAAGAAATCCAACGTCTCTTCTAGCATGATTTTTTTCTGTTTGTATGTTATGAATAAGTAGTAGAGCTTCACGTGCTGATGGTTCCTCTGACTCTTAAAACCAAGCAAGTCTGACAAAATCCACTGGCTATTTTGACACAAGTGAGGTATGATGAACATTGGCAAGAGGGCAAGCAAGAGGCATAGGCCTTTGAGACCACTAGCTGGACAGTGCTGAGCTGGAGATATCCAACAGTCTCTTTTTCACACCAATCAAAGAGTCTGCAGCACTTTATTGGATTGTGTCCAGAAACATGAAAATCATCCTCAAGGCTAACTTGATGTATTTAAACTTTTTGGAATCAAATATTTGAGTTGATGCAATTGGCCAAAACATTCTTCCAAAGAAGCATGAAACAGTTGTTCAGTTCTGTGAGAAAACACCTAAAGAAATTGAATATTTGTGTTGGGGGGGTGGGGAAAGACTGGTTAATAAAAAATGAAAATTCTTAATAGATTCTAGCAGACTGTGATGGGTGGCCAGTGAAGGATGGGACTTTTTTCGTGAACGTGACTTTGGCTCTTTTGCTAAGATTTGACTGGGTAACACCTATTAAATGACTTTTAGAGGTTAATGTTTAAAATCTCAAGATTTTGCCCATTATGAGCATCTCACCTATCCTGGTATATCCTGTGTGTGCAAGTCCTGTAAGAACAGCCGCTGGTTCTGCCCCTGTTTCACAGTTTCAAGGCATCTGACAGAGCTGTGCGCGGGCTGTTCCAGTTGATCTGACTGTCTAAGTCTGCTGGCCTGCAGGCTTGGTTGTGTCATGGGGTTTGAGCCAGACTGGAGCCAGGCACTGGAGTGCAGGAGGGTCTGGTCCTTTGGTTCCCTCCTGCTCTTATTGAAGCTTAGTAGAGGACAGAAGTGTCTGATTCTGTTGCAGCAGGGGTGAATGCTAGACTAGAGAACAAAAAAGAATGAATGAAGATGAGGAACCAAAGGTTTCTTATTTTGAGATTCAGTCATTCCAGTGGGACGTACTAGGTTATTTCAAATCCATATATTCTACATTGAGAGAGGGTTGACGTGTGTGTGGGAAAGACGTATGGAATAGAATAATCAGGATGTACAAATTCATATTACACAGAGAAACTTAGTTCTGGTGTTTCATAGGCTTTGAGTATTTATTTCACATCTTAGTCATGTATGTGATATAGTTTTGTCAGTATAGTTTATGTGGAAATGTGTCGATACCTAATTTAGGGGTGACTATGTATGAAAAAAAAAGTAAAAATAGTTAAAATTTTCAGTTTCTCCAGTAATTAGGACTAACACTGTGTGTACAACTCCATTTTGTTCATCAAATTTTTGGTTTTAGCTTGAATGGAATAATTGAGATCTAGAGCAATCTCAGTATTGAGTAAATACTCTTTTGTGTGTAATATTTTTCAATGAAGGTAAAAGCTAAGGAAAAACTATTAATTCAGATCAGTTTTCTATGTGAAGTATTAGCATTTGCAGTTTGTTTATGATTTCAGGGGAGGGGTTTTCTTTATATCTTTTTTTCTTTATATCGATATTATGTGCCATTACAGAGGCCAAAGGGTGGGGTTTGGTTTATTGTTTTATCTGTTGGTAATACATT
The DNA here is from genome assembly GCA_025769975.1 of Gallinago jamesoni. Classification (NCBI taxonomy): domain Eukaryota; kingdom Metazoa; phylum Chordata; class Aves; order Charadriiformes; family Scolopacidae; genus Gallinago; species Gallinago jamesoni. The sequence continues at coordinate 14,426,084 of JAOQGH010000069.1, read as the reverse complement.
TCATAAATGCCTAACTAGCAATGATTTTTTCTTAAGCAATTTTTAAAAGCATTTCTGTAGAGAACCTGATACTCATAAACAGGATTAAAATGGCTGATGAATTATGCAGCAGGGCTGTCTTGTTCCTTGACTAAGTCTATTTTATGACAATTGAATTATTTTGGCAAGATTTAGATAAATAAGATTGTTAAAGTTTGTTTTTTTTCAGCAGTGTTTCTTTCCATATTATTTCAGTCTTGAAAATCATGTTGGCTTTTCCAGCAATAGGTTCTGAAATATTTAAGTAAGAATGATGAGTAAATGAAAACCCACCTTGACTTTGTGTTGAGGCAATTTTTTTGAGGACTGGTGGTGTGAATCAGGCATAAATGATTATCCAGTCCTGGTATTGCCTCTCATTTTAGTAATATTGCTGCAGAATTTATTTATTTTATTTAGTAGTAGTATTGCAGAAACTAATAAAATGATAATTTTTCATGTGTTTTAACTTGAAAAGGATCACCAAATCCTTGAGAAAAATGTTCCTGCTAACTTACCTGCAGCACTGCAGGTATTTTGTGTTCAGAGAGTCCAGGACTGCATTAAGTGAACATTCAGACTTTTACCACTTTCAGTGAATTTGGCTCACAATAAATGGAGGATGGAACAATGTTATAGATTTTTTTTTTCCTATTTTTTATTTCTAGTCTAGCTGCTGATTTTACTTAATCTTGGTTTTGTTTTTCTGCTGGTTTGTTATCTGTGAGATCTCGAAGTTGCTGTGTCTGGAGATTACTAGTGAGTCTTTGCATCTAATTTTGTTCTGAACTATTCTGTATTCCAGTGGAGACAGTTCAAATATTTGATATTTTACCTTTTTTTATTGATATGTAAGATTCTTCCACCCCAGCAATGTTTCTTGGCAGAATTAGGGAATTCAATTTTGGTACCAGTAATATCAGCTTCTAGTAAAAATTCAAGATGCAGTACTAAAACTGCATCTATTATACATGTCATGTAGCTGATACAGTAGGGTATGTGCTACATCTTAATAAGAGTTGGGATTGTCTCTGGAGCAGAGAGGTTATTATGTACACAGTGAGGTATGGTCTCTCTCTTCAGAGTTCACTTTCGGGTAACTGGATGGCACTAAACACTTGTAATTAGGTGTGAAACCCTTTGTGTGTAGGTCACCTGGCTTATGTTGACTGAGACCTGATGTTAACACCTGATGACTGTTTAGTGGCCTAGATGAAATTCAAGGCTGGTCTCAATTAGCAGAGTTGCAGCAGAATTATCTTCATCACAATTGGCACCTGCGATGGCAGGTTCAGGAGGGAGGCCAAAGGTTTGAGTAGACATACAGAGCGATCTGAGGAGTCATTCCCACGGGCAGTCCTGACAGGTCAGAGCTGACACAAATGCACAGAAGCATTAGAACTTCCACTGTGCTGTGTTAAGGAAGAACAGGTATGTTGGTATCTGATGTGAATAATTTGGCAGTTTTTATTTTAGTTAATTTTTAATTTTAACTTTACCTCTTTAGTAATGCAGAAGATTGGTGTGTTGGTGTGTTTTATTTGATGTATGTGCTTTGTGGATATCGTATCATAACTTAGAGTTGTCCGTAGTCTTGGCTTTGTATTGATTTGAATGACCCCTTCAAAAATAGTATCTACGCTTGTCAGTCCCCTGTTCCTTCATTTAAATATGTTGTTTGCTAATTAATAAGGTTTGATGTATTATTTTTTGCTTTGAGTGAAAATTGTGCATGTGTTCTGGAGATCAGTAGTCTGCTGTCTCGTGACTATGGAAACGTGTCTATGCTCTGTCAGCACTGAGAGGAAGGCACAAGCTTACCCATGCTAGCTTTAACTTAGCTGTATGGTCTAGTAATAGTAATGTTTCTGCTTCCTTTTGTGGTTTTGGTATGTAGATAGAGAGGCCTTTCATAGCTGAGAAATTTGGTTTGGTGGGTGAAGGTAGAGAATGCTAGGTTGGAGATTTTAATTAGGCCAAAATGCCTTCTTTGTGTATATGAGCAATTAGATACTCTACTGGGAAGCACTACAAGCTCTAAGACAATAGTTTGTATGCTTTCAAATTGTTTTTGAGAATGCATTTAGTACCTTATGTCTGGACACTCTGTAAATATGTGTTATCTGACCTCACTGATGTATTCTTTAATTTTAGAGATCTTCAGTAGCTGAATTTCATGTATCATTCAGGTTTACAAAACAGTGAATTCAAATAATGCCATTTTAGATCTTCCTGTGTGGTGGGTTTTTGTTATTGTTGGGGTTTTTTGGGGTTGGCTTTTTTGTGGTATTATTCTATGTAGTTTTAATGAAAAATATTTAATATAAATTGTGCTCTATTGGTATTATATTGAGATATGACAAAGCAAGGTATACTTACCTGAAAAAAGATAAAACCTATGAGGGGATAGATGCCTAAGCTTTTATGTAGTCAGATTTAAGCCAAGAAGTAACTAAAACTAAGTTAGAATTTGAAAGTAATTTTCCTTTTTTCTGTAACAGTTTCTTTAATTCAAATGTTTTTAATATTTTATTTTTAATTTTAGTGTTCAAAATTTGATGTTGCTATTTTTATCTTGAAATTATTTTAAATTTCATGGCCAAGTTATAGAATTTAAAGGAATAGTTACACCCACAGCATCTTAGCTGTATAACTAGTTTCAGTAAGACTAATATAATTCAAGACAAGCAATGAGAAAATGTTATTTGTGTGTGTAAAAACATTTCAGAGAAAATTTTGCTAAAATGTTTTTTTTTTTCTTCAGAGTAAATGAATTTTAATGGCTTTGGAGGGGGGAATCTTTGTGAGTATCAAGTGAAAAGGAAAAATATAAACTAGTTTAATTAGAAAAAAACAAAACAAAACACAAACTAGGCCTTTAAGACTAACATAAGCATAGTTAGAATGAACCAGCTTTAATGCATGTCATCTTTTGATTTGTAAGGATATTTGTGTCTGTCGTGACTGGAAGATTCTTGGGCATTAAAAGGAAGTGGGACAATGTGCAAGCCCTGCTTGTTATGCTTGTAGTCATGCTTACCAGCAGCTGTAGAATACCTCCAGTCTATTTCTGATATAAAGTGTTGAGCGTTACGTTTTGTACATTGTATTATGGTAACGCAACATGACTTCTGTGTTTTGAGCTATCTTTCTTTGTAAATGTTCGTATTTCAAAGGAGGTAAAGGAGGTGAAAGTCCTATCCAAAATGAAAGGTGGTTTGATGCATGAGTAGAGCATAGAGGAGTCTGGTTGTAGATGTGTGAGATAGAATAGTGAAAGGTGTCTTAGAGGAAGTAAGAAATGTCAGGTAATCCATGTGTAATTGTTTAACAGGAGTAAATTTTAATGCCAAGTCTTTAATGATCTGAGTCTCTGAGGATGAAAAACTTGAACTTCATGTAGAAAGCAAAAGAAGTGGTGCTAGTGCCAAAAAGCAGCAGAGGGGAAGAGTGGATTCAGTATTACCAGTGTAGATTTCATTGAATAAAAGAAGATCAAGGAGGAAGGAATTACAAGTGGGAGAGGTGAAGGATGGCCACCATAACAAGAGAGTTGTTTAGTGTTGATGAGAGCAAACGATTTCTAGAGGATATTGTAGAAGAATTTGCAGAGTCTAGTTATTAGCTGAAGAAAAGGAAGACTCGGAGATGCTGAATGTGATACCTTATCAATCGAAGTAGGAAAAGATAAAAAAAATACCAATTAGAGTGTGAAGAGAGGAGGAAGTTGATGCTGGGCTTATGAGCAATCCTGATAGAGGTTACACTAATGAAGTGATTGGAAAGGTAGTATGGAGAGGGCAGGATCCCTGAAGAATTCAGGGAAAAAGCCACTGCTTCTTTCAAAACCAGCAGATAGAATAAACTGAGAAAAAAAAAAAAAGAGACACAATATTGACTCTGTATATAAAATTGAACTTTCTCGTACAGGACTTCTGTCCCTGTTTCAAGGTTTAATGAGCAGGCCTATGTAGGCAGCTTTGTATCAATTCTATATGCAAAGCTGCCTTTGTGCCAAAACATGTGACTCTGCAAGAGTTATATAGAACCAAAATTCTTAAGACAAAAAAAACCACCTCTCAAAACAAAGAAAAACAAAGCAACAACAAAAACCCCATTCAAACCAAACCAGCTAACCCTTTGCGGGGGTTTAACTCCTTCTGGCATAGGAGTGAAGTTGGATTATGGCATCTGATGTCTTTCTGCTGGAATGGTTTTTTGGAGAATGTATAGTTGGCTACTTTGGAAAGCCTTGGTAGGGCTTCATCAGAAACTGAAGCTAAAAGCTACAAAACCCTCTATTTTAATTCTCCCGAGCTGCATCTTTATGTCTTTGGATAAAGATGGGCATTTAACTAGAACCCTTCAGGCTTGGCCATAAGAATTTTAAGATGTTTTAGTTGACAGATTGAAAGCCACAAGAAAGAATTAGAGATGAAGGGCTAGATTTTGAAGAGTCATTGAGCTAAATTTAAAACTGACTTAGTCCCTCTTATGGGATAGTGTCAAAATGATGAGGAATATTTTGAGCTTTACTGGTAGATGATGGTAAATAAAGTCCTCAAGAGAGTTTTGGAGTGTTCATTGCATTGGAGGGATCACATACTCCTGGGGCACAGGCAGGCTGTAAACTATAAGCAAAGGATAGGGGCAGTGGAGACATGCAGAGCCATCTGCAGTTAATGGAGGATTTGTTGGTTTAATACATGAACATGGTAATATTTAGCTGCTATACATTAAAATGAGCTGCTGTGTTGTGGACTAAGTCTGGTGGATTTAGATTGGAGGAGATATATGAGAAATATTCATCTGAAGACAGAATAAAAGAAGTGGTTTCATGGTAGGAAACTGTTAATTTCATTCCTACAGAGAAAATATAGAGCCTTTACATAATAGTATAATTAATTTATCATTTATTCTCTTCCTGAGATTTGACATTTTAAAAAAAAATTTTGTGAAGAGATTAATAATCTTTCACAAAAACCTAAAATTTCAGCAAGATCTGTTTATGTCGCCCTACTACATATACTTATAATTGCATTTGGTTTGGGGTTTTTTTAACTTTTACTACTATTGTATGAAAACAAACTCCTGCTGCTTATTTTCCACTTAAGTTAACTTCTTTCCTTGTGATTTCATAACAGCAGCAAAGCGTGATGGTGCAAATCAAGGAGTGAAAAAATGGAGGAAACTTTTCAATTAATTTATGTGAAAATTTTAGTTTAAAATAAGTGTATTTGATGTAAACAAAAGAGTGATTTTAGTACTGCAAGTGACTTGTGTCTATATAAAGTACAAAAATGAATGAAAACCAAATTTGGGTTAAATATATATAATACGTCCTTACCATTCAAATGCTCTCTCTTTCTCCTGACACTAAGCAGCCCATAGTTGCGACAGGCAAAGGTAGGATTCATCACTTTAGATAAAACTGTAGCCTGTTTTTCTGAGTAGTTTGTAGCCCTCCCATCGTACATACTGAAGCTTTAAGCTACTTAACAAATTGTACACAATATTTTGTGATAAATAGTCATTAGTTTTGTATATTACTTTTTTAAAAAATTCTGAGTTTCTTAACGTTCTGAGAGTTATATTATTATGTTTTTTCATCTGGTGTTTTTGGAAAGCATATTACAGGGCAGCACTACACATGACACACTACATCTTCTTGCTAATAATAATGGTAACTAAATAATAACCTAAATTATAACTATTATAGCTGGACCCTTCAGTCAAAGTAGTTCTTCTGTGAAGCAGGCTTGTACTTTGTGTCAGATACAAAGAATCTCTGTTTATGTCTGTTTGAAAAAGTTTATTTGCTCTTGTGACAGTAATGCAGGTGGGTGAGAGCACCCTGTGCTTCTGAAAATGAAACGTTGAAGTGTCTGTGCTGCCTTTGTGTGCTAGGTGAGGTGGGAGTGGGATTGACAAAACATTTAAAGATTTTGTTGTCCTGATTTCTATTCCACTTTCTTGGGTTTGTCTGTCTATTTCTCTGCTTCTTGAGTTTGTGATCAGAAGGTAACAGTTTAGATAAAACTGCTTTTTTTTTTTTCCTCTCCTCACCTTCTCCCCTCCACCCCCTCACCCCCCAAGGAAAAAAAATATAATTGCACAACATCTGAAGCTTCCCTAAATCAGGGCTGCTGTACTCATTTCTTCCTCCTCTGCATAGTGCAGTCCTTCTTCTCTTCTGGCAATGATGTTTGAACCACTGGGTGATGAGTGCTTCCTGAAGGCTTTTGCTACTTCAGTTATCAGCCATACTGTCTTTCCAGTTGTCTGACAACGGAGTCATTTGTGCCAATGCTGGGCTAAAAAAGGGAGGGAACATCCGAAAGGGAGCAAGGGTGACGGCAATCCCAAAGCAATTTAAGGTGCTTTGGAGCCTCATCCTGTGCCTTCAGCGCACTGTTGTGCTTAGACGTAGCCATATGTTTTTGAGAGACAACTGTGATAGAATACTTTTCTCTATCTATGCAAATCACATAGCAGATTCAGTTACACCATCAAAAATCGGGTACAGCTCATTGTATTTAAGTAACTGGTTTAAGCCGAGGCTGATATAACCTGCGTCTCCACTAGATGGAGTTCCTGGTATAGCTGTTAAAGGAGCGCTGGCAAAGAAAACCCTTTGAGGGGAGACCAGGTCTCGGGTGCTAGGGGACAAAGAGGACTCATAGGCTTGGACGCTAACCTTCCTTTCTACAGTGAAGAATCACGTGTAAATCTACTTAATTTTGAAGAGATACGCTGGTGTAAATTCGCATAAAATGGAATCAGGATCAGGTCGTTAGGCCAGTCGTCTTCCCATATGCCCCCGCCCCCTACACCCCTGCTCCTTGCTTTCTGCAGAATATCTAGATACTGTAGGCCAGGGAAATAAGACCTGCCAAGGAACATACATCATCTGTTTGGAATTGTCTCTAACTCTTTAAGGGCTGAACTATTTTAATTAGTTCTTTAGTTATCTTCCACACTTCAAAAACATTTATGGGGAAAAAGAGCTCTTGGCTTCTCTTGGTGTGCAAAATCTAGATATTTCATAAGCATTCAACATTAACCATGTATTAAGTGGTGCTGAAGAGGTTAACTGTGCTACAGAATCTTTGTAGACATTGCATATGAAATACTGAAGAAGTCAATGTACATAACACAGTGCTTAATAGAAACAGAAAATTAATGATTTTTATTTGCCTGAGGTAAGCACGAACCTCTGTAATGTCTTGATCTTTGTGCGAAGACCTAGTAAGAAGAGCAATCTTAACTGAAACCTTAAATTAGAAATAGGGATTTTCATGGCAAGGAGATATCATTGAAGGATGAGATGTCACTCATTAATTGAAAAGAATAGACGGAATCCCTTTTATTTAGTCTTTTTTTGACAAAACAAATTATTTTAGAACATTAGTGGTATTTTACTAGTTTATTTAAAAAAAAAACATACCACATATATAAGAAATTAGAATACGGTGTGGAATAAAGGCAAAGATATTAATGATTGCTAGTAATTTATCAAAATATGTTAATGCAGTGTTCTATTTTTAAGCTCATAATATGCTATGCTTCTTTTCCTGGTTTGAAGTCCTGGGAGATATTTTTTCATGTGGTGTTAGAAAAAGAGTATTTGGAGAAAGGAGTGCACTACTATTAGCTTCTGTACCACTTGCCTGAGTTATTTTTGTACCACGTCAACCATTTCATAAAGTGGAGAAGAAAATTAATTCTTCACATGGATAATGTAATATGCAGTTGTGATTTTATTATTTATTTTTGTACTTGACAGCTGGATGAATAGAGTCTTTATAGTACCGTATGCCTTCTATATGTGTTAAATTGGTAGTGTGGGGTACTACTTGGACAAGTTTGAAGTGTAAAATGGTGAGTGGTCTTGCAGGTGATCTCTTTCAGATTATTTTTTTTTCCTTGATGAAAAAGGTTTGACTGATTAGGCAATCTGGTGTGATAATTCTAAAGCTCAACTTTTAGGTTTAATGTTTGTAAACGTGAAATTTGAACTTAAGTTTTGAGACGTAGAAGTTGACTACCAGATCACAACAAATTGAGTGGATGATTTTAAATGGAACATGTTATACTAAATAAACAAATGCATTGTAAATGAAAGAATGTTTTTGTATTTGTACATCATCTGTGTTAGGGATGCTGTTGGTTCTTTTTGCTTTGTTTAGAGATTCTTTGATTTTGTGTTTTTATTTGCATGTTCAAGATTGATTGACAATTTGCTGTTAGTATTTTTTAAATGACAGTGTGTAAGAACTTTTTACTTCTACGTTACTAATTGAACTCCCACAGACGGCAATTTAGGTTGTATAGATTGGTAGCTTCCTTTTGTTTTGAAAAAGCTTTGTAGTTGTTGTTCATTGATATCTAATTGACGATATCAGCAACTGAGTGTGGGATGACTGAGTTCAGTTACTGACCTAACAGAGTGGCACTGAGGCAACTGGAAATTGTCATATCCCATAAACAAAGTGGGCTTTGCAATTGCAGGCATTGATTTTGTAGAATTAGGGAAAAATCAAGTTATTAATAATTTGCAGATGGGCTATTGATGGGGTATATGCTGTTCAGTTATAGCATAGCATTTATAGCAGTACTGTCACTGTGCATGAGGATAGAAGGTCAGATTGTGTACCTTCATGTACACATGTACACATTCATGTACCTTTGGCAAACTTGTGGTGATATTTACTGTATATATAGTCATAACTTATAATGTGGTTATGATTGATGGGCTGGGTTTGGTAGGGGACTGTGTATGAACAAGGAAATGGGTTTGAAGAAGAGACATTGATTTTATTTTTATAAAAAGAAAACACATTTTGTTACCTTTTTTCTCTTTAGACATAATGACAAGTTATCCTTGGAAGGGATGAAAATTGGTAATGACTTTTCTCTGCATCTCTTGCAGTAGTGTATCTCAGGCTAAAGAATTTTGTTTCTTTTTTAGGTCTCTTACACTACTGAATTATGCATGTTTATTGTTTCTCTGTGTATAGATGATTTAGATAGTTAAAACATTGATGTTCTCTTTAATACTGTGAATATAGAAATGTAAGCTTTCATTTTGGGTCATATTTTTCTTCATTTGAAATGTGTCAAAATTAAGGATAAAAGACCAATGAGAAATTTACTTTTACAATTAATACTGGCTACATTTACACTACTAATTTCTCTTCAAGTAATTGTTCAACACACAGCTTTTAAGAGTTTAATCTGTTTTATGGATGTCCTTTTAGCTGTAAAATAGTGCAATAGACAGAAGAAAATTTGCTTGACCATCACCATGTTCCAGAACTTCACTTTGGGAAATTGGATAGACTTATATAGTTCCAAACTGTTTGGCTAGGAAGTGTGCTGCCTTTGATTTTGACATTATGTGGAACGAGTTAGTTATTTGCCTCCTTACATAACGTATTTGTTTTTCATTAAACATTCTGATAAGGTCTTATTAAAGTACCATGTATTATTTATGGTATTTCTTATGAAAATGATCTGAAGGGAAAATTCTATCAGCTTAGGGCATTTGCAGAATAACAGCCTTTCTGTGCTAGAAAAAAAAAAAAAGAATGAAGAAAAGCATGACATACTCCTGTCAGAACAGGAGACTGCTTAAGGCAGAGAGAAAGAATAAAAAAGGAGAAAGGGCATAGAAGAGAGTTCATTCCTCCTTCTCGCTCTCTTACTCTGTGGTGTGTGGGGCTTTTTGTTGGCGGTTTGTTTTTTTTGTTTGTTTTTTTTTTGTTGTTGTTGTTGGGGTGTTGGGGTTTTTTGTGTGTGTAATAATCTGTGTTAGTCTGTAGCTGGGTTGTTCTAGTAGGTCAGTTCATGATAAACTACAAAAGCATGGATGTTTCCTAAGCCAAAACCAATCCCTGTCTTGTAAGTTTATGCATGAATTTTTTGGTGTTGATTGCTGGATTGCTGAGTTCCTAATACATTGGGTTTGTTGCATTGATTGCTTGTGAAAAAGAAAATTATGTAATAACTGATTCTGCTGGAAAAATTTCCGTTTTGCATGAAGAAGACTTAGTGGATCTAAATCAGTCTCTGAAGCTTGTGTGGGTGAAGGTATGTGTGCGCACATGTAGAATGAAAAAGAATTTTTTTATTTTTTTTTTAATGTTTTTTATAATACAGTGCCTGAGTTGCAGTGACATGTTTTGTATCTGTTTCCAGTTAAGCAGGGATTATTATTTGTTTTTCAGGGTAGCTCTTAATATCAAACTAGTTATACTGTTGATGAAATAGACTTCTCTTGTATGTGAGTTATTTACTTACTGTTGTTAACGTTAAACTCTTGATCTAAGATGTGTTTTTGTGGGCGTTAGTTATCCTATAAAAGAGGCAATTGTAAAATCTTCTGAGTCTTTTAAAAAGGAACCCCTTCAAAACCTCAGGTGTTGCATTGAGGTTTGACCTTCTTTTCTGAAGAATTAATATTTAATTCATTTGTCAAATTCTAATTAAAAATAGTAGTATCTTCTGTTATACTTGAGTTGTATCTAAGAAAAAAGAGACCTGTAATATAGTACCTCAAGGACAAGCTGTAATATAAATTATTTGATTTGCAGGTCACATCCTACTTTATTACATAAAGACTAACTAGATCTACTAATGAATAATTATTACTCCATAAAATAAAGGAGGGGGGGAGGGAGAGAGAGAGAAAAAGCCTGCAAGAGTGGAATACTAATAGGAGGTATCACTCTCAAAGTAAAATGTAAACATTAAATTCTGAAAATTGCAAATGTAATTTTTCTGTGTAACCTGATAGGGCAGTCCTTTATAATAGGTTGACTAGCTGTCAAATAAATTTGTAATTTTAGATAAGATGGGGTTTAGTCCAATTTTAAGATACAGTCTTTATCCAAGCCTGCTCCCCTCCCCCCAGTAAAGTAGCCACAGTGTGCCACAGAATTTTGTTTCATTCCTACTGTTTCTGCTGCAGTGGTTACACAAATATTTCACAGTTTCAATGTAATGCTTTTATAGGCTTCTTGGTAAACTAGATGGTGAATGAAACATTGATATCAAATTAATTTGTATTTTTTTAAAAAAAAACTCATTTACTGATAGCACTATATATGTATATTTGCTGGAATCCTCTTGACTAGCCAAGATTCTTTCCCTTTCCCACTTTGTGCTTCATAGTTTCGTTCTTAGAAGGGGAAAGCCCTTTTTATGTCAGGTGTGAGTCCTGGGAGGAAAGAAAAAAAGTGTGTGTGAGTGTGTATGCGTGCGTGCAGAATCATAACAGGCATTCAGTCCCAGCTGGGCAATGACACTAATTGCCCAGATCTCATGGATGCCTGTGATGCAGCACGCTCACTTTCTCTCCTTCCCTATCCTCTCCAGGGATTTTTAAAATGCAGTATTTGAATTTTGGTGAGTAGTAAAGACCCTGCCCTAGGACCCATTTGACAAATGAGAAGCTGTGCAGCATCAGCACCAGCCGACTGAGCCTCACTGAGTCAATCTCTCTCTCTCTCTACTAGTCAGCAGCTACTGTTGTGAGACAAGCTTCAGCTCTCTCTGTCATTGAGGAAGTTCCATTTGCTCATCAATAGGCTGCAGGCTGTGTCTTCTTTTTTTCCTCTCTGTTAAAAATTCGTAGTTTAAATCTACCAAGTTGCCTTAGCTGACAAATGAATGTAGGGATCTAGCACTGGGAAAAAAAGGCGTTCAGGAAATACTGTTTCTCACTTTAAATAATCAGAAGGAAAAAAACGTAGTGACAAGATAGGGCAAACGTGCTTGCATGCAAGCCCCCTCACTTGTTCTACGTAGACTTCAGAGCAACACCATGCAGCATCCCCTTACGGGTGCAACCTGCGTGGCACTGCCGAATGTGGGCATGTGTCCCCAGCTCTCCTGTGCCTTGACTTTTATGTACTTACAGCAGGTAAGTTTGCTTAACTTTTTCTTTTCCTATGGTGCCTGCTTTGTCAGCATCGTTTGGGGGATTTGTAATCTTGGAGATATTTTTTTGTGTGAATAGACTGTATAAATGTCTCCCACTGTGTGGAGTGAATGTTGTGCCTGCACTTAAGAATGGTGAGAGTAAGTAGAAAATATGTTGGGGGTTTTTTTTCAAGCCTTTGCATATCTTTTCTTCTCCCCCTCCCCCAAATGTCTTTATTGATGCTGTTTATAGATATTTAACACAGTACTTTGACTGCATTTCTCGTGGATACTGTAGCAGAGTTTCAGCCATAAAGGACTGTTCTTTATTCACTTGCAGGCATAAATTATACTTCTAATGTAAATGTGCCCAATGGCAATTTTATTTAAGCCTTCTTTGAAGGCAGGAATTTTAAGTCTGTGTTGAAACATGCTGCTGATTAAAATCAAGCTGATTTTTAGTTCACAAAAAATAGAGAAAAGATTTATAACGCTTTATCTGTGCAGAGTTAACACTTCTATCACTGAAGTATATTGGAAAGGGTTTAAAAAGAATGTTCTGATATCAGCAGAACGATAGCAATATCTATTCCATTTTTAAGATTACTTTTTAAAATTCATTTCATAAAATTTTTGCTTCTAGGGGTTTTCTTAAAGTGTTTCCACCCCTCTCCTTCCCAAAATTATTTACTAGTTGGTTCTCTCTCTCTGTTATAACATGAAATAAATAACTGGATAATAACACATTATTTTTTTAAACTATTTTTTTGAACCATCGTTGTATTCTACTTCTCTGTTTTGTAACTAAGTGCACTGTTATAGAGAGTCTTTTAGTAAGTATGTAGATACAAGACAGAAATATGTTATGTGAAAATGATTAATCCTGTTTATTCTGCTACTTTCTGCTGAAACTTAAGGGAAAAAAATTCTTGTGCCTGCTGTAACAAATAGGGGCATTTCTTCTAACTTCCACTAGAATAGTTTATATGCATATTGACTTCCATGAAACAGTCTCTAACTTTATTTTTGTATTTACAAATGCCTGAAAGATGTTTTACAGTATTTCTGTTCGTTCCTAAACACTAAATAAAATAGATTTAAACCTTATCTTTATTTCAGAATATTTGCCTTCTGTTACTGATGAAAGAACAGAACTCAAGTATTCGAAGGGTATAATCCCTTCTGTAGCTTTTTTTTTCTTCAGTAGTGTAGTATAAACCATTTCTGCCTTACAGCATAGGAGTGCATAATAAAAGGTTCTTGTATACGCCCTAGATTATACATGTATGTGGGAGGGTTTCATATGTCTGCAATTAAAATTTGCATTAAATAAATATGATGTATTTAATATTTAAATAAATTGCATGTTATAATTAAAATGTATGTTCTTCGTAGTTCTGTATTCTGGATACGTTTTGGAAATGACATTTATAGATCAGCTTTAAGGATCCAATGTGACTTGTGCACTTAGTGGTTGTATACAAAATGTGCTCCTGCATTTTGTTGGATTTCTTCCTTTGAGTTTGCCGAACAACAGTCTGTATGTTAAAGATCCGGCTTTTGAAACGAAAATGTGAATTAAGGTGAGAGGTCAACATGGCCACACGAGGAGCTGATAAAGAATAACGTAAAGATGAGGTTAGGTGCTATAATAACCTTCCTATGTGAGCTATTGCAGTATCATTATGCAAATGCATCTATAGTATGGCACTGCTTTAAGGTTTAAGAAACTATGCAACCATCATGATTACTTTAAAACAGTGAATTCAATTCTATCTATTTCATTTGAGAGAAAGATGAGAAGTGATTGCTAATGCACTTTACAAAGTGCTATATCTAGTGGATAATTTTTAACTCTTTAAGTGGATTAACTGCCACAAAGGAAGTATATTTTTTTTTATTCATTTATTTTAAAGTGTTGGCTTTATGATCTGGTTAATCCTATTGTCAGTTTAGAATTGTTCTGCCTCTACTAATCACAATTATATACAAGTTAAAAAGTCATCTGAATTCCTGATGATAATTGTGGCAGTTTCAAAATTCTGTGCTTGTTGCTTCTTTTGATTGCTGGTTGGCATTTTGGTTATTCTGGATTCCTAGAGAGTCAGATAATTATCATCTTAATTCAGATATGAGTTATTTTATGTATTTGGTTAAGCACTTCTTTAGAAACAATGTTGCTTTATCTCACAATTATTCAGGCAGACAGATAGTACTGAGGTGACGTTACCTACAAAGCAAACAGAGCACGGTTCTGGTTTAGAATAGGAAAGGATAAGAAGTGTTTTATATTTTTCAAAACATTAATAAACTTGGGCTTGGTTTTTTTTTTTAGTTATTCCATATCTGATAATTTCTAGCAAACCTACAAAAATACCCATGTTTTGTATATTTACTACTATTCCAGTGAAATTGTAAATGTCTTTCTGACTATAAAGTTGTCTATCAGTCTTAAACACTGGTAACCTAAAAGCTTTATCTGGCAACTTAATAACTAGTGATTACCCCTTGCCTGTGGACCCTGTGACCAGCAGTATATAGACATTATGTGAACGTATTGAGTAGAGTATTTTTTTTCCTTTAAAAATTGTACTTCAGATATGTCTGCTCACTTGCACCTCAATTAAAATGAATTCAGATATCTGTATTACAACTGAGATCTCTCTCAGTTGCTAAACTTTACTTTCTATTTAGAATCTATGAAAAAAATTATTCTCTATTTTTCATGTGCTTCTGCTAAATACACTAGTGTTCTGTCACATTTAAGTTTTGTAATTGGATATATGTTTTTCCTGAAAGACTACAAAAGGCATTATGTTCTTTGCAAGATGGGTAAACCGGTCTTCCTGTCAATAAATACTAGTGTAGGCATGAGGATGCTGGTTTTCTGTGAAGCTGTATTAATCATTTGGAATAATCTCTGTTTTGGTAGTCATTTAAAATTAGCCATTATTTACTGGCTAAACTATTACCGCTTGGTCAGTTTGTTTAGTATAAATGGATAAATTGCTTTCCACAGTGCACCCATAGAAGTGTTCTACTACTTTGTCCAGTGTTAGAAACTTAAATATGTGCTCTGTTATCTTCTAGATCACACAGGTATATAATGTTTTAAGAGCTAAGTGAGGAACTGAAATTTCTTTGAACAGTTTGTTCATACAGGATGCTTTACCTACAAACATTTAAAGTTTAATTGTTGAAAATATGTGAAGTACAGAGGCCTAGCTCTCGTTATAGATTAACTGTCAGTGAGATACTCACTTGAAAAAGCCAACAAAAACTGAAGGATGCTTCTGAGTTAGTTGAGCTGTTTGAAATGGTGTGAAATTATTTGGATGTTCTCTTACTAAGATGCTTCTAACTTTAGAAATCCAGGAAGAGTTTTCAAACAACATTAAAACCAAAATGACTGAATCAGTGACAGCAATGAACAGTAGGAGGATATGTGGTTTTGATTTTTAAGTTTTTACTGCGTCATTTAGAAGGTAGAGACAAATAGGAAAAGCGTAGATGCATTTGGTTTACAATTTTACCTAGCGTCAATATTTAAAGATAAAGGAAAAGGGAACTCACATTCATAGTCCACCCTATCATTTGGTAATATTTTATGGTGTTAGAAATAGCTAAATACATCTATTTTCTCTTCTCCTCCTTAATGTGACACATCAATGCAAGAAATAATTTCTGACTATAAGCTAACATGAAATGCTAGTGTAATATGCTAGTAATATTTGCAGCAAATTTTGACCGCTTGTAAATTGGGATTTAGCATCTATTAGTGAAGGCTTAGTTCTGTTAACTGGTATTTCCCTATGATATATGTTTTCTTGGATATAAGATTATTTAGTTGGTATTTTCTGAGGAAAGTAACAAAGTCAACTGTTGTTTTGAAACATCATGTAATATTCCCTGTCATAGTGTACAATGCTGCTGTCATTATTTTAAAAATCGTAAATTTTTTTTATGTTTAGTGATGATAGATGTGCTTTGTTTTAAATAGTGAAGTGGTTTGTACAAAGGGTAATTCCTCTTAAATGGAGCAATTGCTCATAGTGGACATTCACAGATCGAAAACAATAGAACTGAAACTTCAATATCAACCTTTTCTGTCTTTAACAAGAAAGTAGTAGTTCACGGTACAGCTCTCGTATCAATGATGAAAAGAATCCACCATGAAAACAAAACAAAACCGAACAAACCCTCCATCTCTACCCCAGCTATTCCATTAGTGCTTACATGGTAAATTAGTGTAATTTTATTTGGGCCTTAAGCATTACGACTATGGAGAAAAGCTCAATTCTCCACTCAGTTCCTTATGTCGTGCTTCTGGATCCGATGATTTATAGGAGTCTGAAAGACTTTTCACCACATTCTTTCTTCATGGCTTAATTTAACATTGATTTATTTGGTAGCGTTTTCAATTATTGTAGTCAATAGTGTCAATAATAGAATAAGGATTAGAGCAGATTATCTTTGTGCTAAAATTCTGTAAAGAATTAAAATGGATGAACAAATCCTGGGTACAATTTACCTTTTTCTGACAGAGCATAAGCACATCAATTGCTAAATGCCACCATTGCAGTTACAGTTCTAAGTATGTCTTTTACATTTTATACTTTAATGAGTCTTCAAAGGATCAGGTATAGTAGTTGAATTCAATAACTGACGTTTTATGATGGCACTGGTGTCATGAGAACACTGCCTTTCTTTACCTAGCCCATTTATAAGTACTCACTCTGTGGCTCTCCTGTAAAATCAGTTAATCTGACTTCAGCTCATGAAAATTTTAAGCATCTGTTAGCTTACAAATTGGAGTCTTTGCGCAATTTTGTTGCTCACTCTTGCTATTTCATGGCAATTTTCATGTAAGAACATACAACCTCTGTTTATGACTGCATGAGTGAAAAGAAGCCCACGTTACTAATGCTCACTCACCATCTGTTTTTCTTACAGCTGGGCCTTCAATAATTGTCCAGTAGCTGATGGACTGAGGGTAGGCAATCTTTTCAGGGGTTTATGATTCATTTAACCAGCTTCACTGCCCCAAGAGAAATATAGTGCCTGTTTATTCATATGAGTAGGGTAAAAACCTGTACTTTATCAGATAAATTATAGTACTCTGTTAAAACAAACAAAGGAATTGCCATGTAACAAACAATATCGTGGATGCATTTGCACCTGAGGGGCAATGTGGCAGTTTTAGGGAATTTTAGTTTGAGTGAAACCGACCTTAAAAGGTGAGAGTGTATTTGTTGCGTCCAGAAATACTGTGAATGCAGAAATAAGGAATAATGTCTTGATGTGCTGTTTATTTTAATTAGGTTAAATAAGATAATTTGGTATTCACCAATAAACTTTGAAGCTGGTATTTGAGACTCCACCTCTCATTCAAGAAAAATTTAAATGTTTACATATCTTTTGTCTCACGAGAGCTGTTTTATTGTTTTCCAGAGACTAATGAGAAGTGGCTTAGAGATCAAGTGCTATAGCAGTACTCATTCTGAATAAGAGCTAGTTCGGGGCTTTAAACTACAGCCTTGTCAAATGAGTTCAGTCTCTTTGCACAATAGTGAGAGGAGGTGCTTTACTTAAGCACTCCCTTTTTGAATACTGGAAGAAAAAAAATACAACCCCCCCAAAAAATAAACAAAAAAAAAACCCTACCACCAAAACCCAACCCCAAATAGACACCCCACCCCCACCCTCCCAAACAACCAGAATCAGATAAGAGGTTACTTGCTGCTGTGAAATATAAGAGCAAGATAAGTTTCAAAGGAGCTTCCACATGACAGAAGCAGGTGAATATTTTTGGCTTAAAATATTTATTTTTTTTTATAACTGGGCTTCTTGAACATTTTAGAACACTTCTGCTGAAAAGTGGTGGCTGGATTTTCTGTTGTGAGCCATTTGTAAGTTGTCACTGTTTATTGATATTTGCTAAATATGTATATGGATGGTTATTTTCTGGAAAAAAAAATATGATGTGGTATTTTATGCCAGGGAAAGTATGTGTTGGTTGCTTAAGCTGTTTTATTTCCTCAGGGCAACAAGTAGATATTTCATTTATTTTATTTAGATTTTTTTTGACCAGTAGCCATGCAAAACCAGACTGTGAAGTTTTCTGTTTTTCATTGTGTGTCATTTCTGAACTGGGAAATAAATACTGTCATCATGTTAATATTGATTTTGTTTTAAATATTTTTGAAGCATTTAATAGGTAGTATAAATGGAAGTGATGAAAATTGTGACACTAGAATTTATCACTTTGCTTTATAGAGTTAGAATAATGTTAGTGGAAAGGAGAAGTCAACACTGTCTAAGAATCCTTCAAGCTTTCCTGCCTTTTAAAGGCGTATGTGCGATTGATTTATAAGTTTTCAAGTGTGATGTGTAGTACAAGAGCTCTCCTGAGGAGCTCCTGTCATTTCTTTGCAAGCAATGCTCATTTACTTCCGAGTTGCCTAGTGCAGCGCCATTGACTTCTTTTACATTTTGTTTCCCCTCCTACTCCGTCAGTGCAGCAACCCAGTGAATTTAATTAGAGAAAATAGCATATCTAATGCCTGTAGTGTCCTGAGTAGTTGTAGTTGGGCCTTTGGTCTTTTGCACTATAGCAGGCTCCAGCTGTGGAGAGATCTCGTTGTGTTTTGATCCTGTTCTTTCTCATTGTGTTGAACACATGCAGAATCAAAATTAGATACTGTAGTAAGAACTGAAGCATTGAGTGAATTATTCTTCATCCACAGTGAGTCCCTGATTTTTATTTTTCCCCCAGATATGGAAAGAAAGAGTGTGGTACTTTAGAATTTGAAAAAATCTGATGTTCAGATGCTCATGAATAAGAATGCAAGTGCTTTCATCTTAGACTATTTTTAAAATTTACCTTTTGACCCTTTATATCAAAACACAGTGAAAAATGTTGGTCTTCTTATCTGTGATATCTTGAGTATGCCTTTTTTGTAACTGCATAAATTTAATAGTATCATCTCATATATATTGGTGGATTATTTATATTCTTATGGTTATGATATGCTTTGCCTCAGTTCCTTACTGACTTGCACTAACACTTATTATTATTAGGTAGTTTTGAAGGCTGCTTCTTTGGTTTGATTCTCATAGCCTCTTGTTTTGTAGCTATCTTCGTTATCTCTTACACCTAGTAAGCCTTTTATAAATTAAATAGTTAATTATAGGTATTGAAACTTTCTTCACAAACAAGGAGTGATAAGTTTTAAAATACAAGCTTGTGTTTTCATGATGGCACCATCTTTCATAAGACAGTGTGAATGTAAAGTATTTGTTTGCAATAAGTTTCAGTAAGCATTACAGAGGGAGACAACAAACCTGCTAAAAGTTCTCCCAGAGAATAAGATCTTGTCAAAACAGAACTCGTGTGAAAATTTGGGGGCAAAAAGACGCCAGACAGCCCATATATTCAATGAGTGTCCCCTCCTTTCTTGTGTTTTTTTTTTTTTTCTTTTTTCTTGTCATGTATCACTCCTGTCTCTGGGATGTTAGATGGCTGCATAGCTCAATTAATGCTCTATGGCAGGAGGAGGAAAAAAAATGTCTCTCTCTTGTCAGAAGTGAAGTTATTTACTTTCAAAAGCTGACAGAATAGCACTGCAGGGGCTTCATTTATTTCCGTTCAGAATGTCATTATTGTGTAATGCAGAGGGACTTCTGCATGCATTGCAGGCTTACTCTTGTAATCTTTAGTCTGCTGGGTGGCTGCAGAAGTGTAAAATGGCACACTGGAATGTTTCCCTATTCTGACTTTAGCTCGTTCACTTTTTGCAAAATTGCATTCCAAGTGTCTTAAATATTTACTGTTTAGAAGGCGATAAATTTGTTTGTCAGTGGTGCTTGACACATTTGGAATCATGCTCTGGCCCAGCTGAAAGACCGATTGTATCCTTAGTTACCTTTATAATATATGTCACTTTTCCTGATGGGTAGCATGTAGTTTGAGACTGCCTTTTCAACATTACTCTTTGTGTCATACTCTTTAGTTTTTCTAAGTCTAGCCCCAAGAGGAATATTTTGGTGCAGAATGTTTTATCCACACTACTTGCTATTTCATTTCAAAGTTTGAGAAAACATCCAACTTTTTTGTTGTTGTATTGCATGTACTTCAGAGGCGAGATAATTAGTTTTGATGTTCTCTATCCAAGTTCAGTGTGTTTCGTTGCAAGACTACAGGAGTGTTCAGAAATTGCAATTCCAAGAGTTTTGGTTTATTTTTTCTTTCCCTTTGCAACCATCTTTTCCAGCTCCACTTAGAATACCACAGTTAGCACATGCACGTGAAACTGCCTGTGGCTCTGTGGAAAGACATTTGGTACACCTAAAGTAAAAAAACTGACTTCAGGAGCTCTTTCTGCTCAGATATTGCCCTTCTTTCTGCGTGCTTTTAAAAAAAAACACGACCAAAAGAAGTGCTCCAATAGAAAATTACTTAATTTGGAGAGGTGTCACCTTCTCCGTGATAGTTGATTTTCTTTAATTTTTGTTTTGTTAAGACTGACCCCACCTTCAGTAAATTTTTCAGTTTCTTTTTCAGTTTGAAGTGGTAAACTAAAATTTTTGAAAATTCAAATGTTACTCATTAGTAGTACGTTTTATTTAAACACAACCTGTCTTTAAATGAAAGGACAAGATTCCACTTTTAAATGGGCTTGTTTGCTTCTTTCCTTCCTTTCTCTTCCTTTATTTGCAGACATAAAATCCAATAAATTTCTATTGCAGTTGCCGGGCTTGGGGGAGAGAAAGGAAAGAAAAAGTACAAAGCTATTGGGAAGCGTCAAACGCGGAGAATGATGAAGTACGTTTCATAGCAGCCAATTCCGACCCCAAAATCCCTGTTGTGCAGGAAGGCTTTCCAGCTCACACAGGAAATTCAGCCATTGCACAGCATAGTATTAATGATTTATACACACCACACCACTGCTTTTGTTCACTAGCAGAGCTAGGTTGTGTTAATAAAGGAATTTCAGGGAAAAGGGTCCCGGCATGCTGAGTTGTTTTGCTCAATGTGGTGGACGCTGCCTTCATAAATCAAAGGAATTTCGTGCTTTACAACCTTTCAGAGATGCTGAGGGAGGTTTTTTTTTTTTTTCCTCTTTTTTAATCTGATTCACCTAGGAATATTTTTATTTCTTTTCTATAAAGAATGAATGAACTACTGGATGAGATCTATCTCTGCTGTTTTAGGGATGATTGGTTTGCTTCACAGTGGCATCATACTTCCATTTGTTTTCCATTTGGTATTTATGCTTTATGGTGTTGTCTACGGAAAGAGGCTAGCATGGTTTTATTAACATAAAGAGATGCAGATCACATTATATTCTGTCTTGTTTCTTAGAAATAACTAAATAAAATGTAAAGGCAAAATAAGTTTGTGGTAAATAAAGCAATTTTCTATTTATCTAAAACAATAAAAAGAAATGACATAATATATAATTTATAATAGCATTTATAATTTTTAAATCAAGGTACTTTTTATTAGCAAAAATATGCTTCCATGTTCTTTTGCAGTAAGTGTGTTAATTTTCAAAGTGTTCTCTTTTCCTCCCCTTCCCCCCCATCTGGAAACTTTGTTTCCTAATAGCAACTCTAGAATTAGATACTTAATTTTGTATTAATTCCCAGAATGATTCTTTTCAAATAGTGGATAAATGTTGGTATTACTAAAGAAAACATGTCTACATTTGACTATAGAAATGAAGATAAAGAAGGATGTTTTTTTAAAAAAGCTGTCTGATGTGAAATAGAGTATTTAACAATTTTATGGGACACTCTCCTAGAAAATAAACACTTTGTTTGATAGTTGTGGAATCTGATCTTTACTTTCCATTACTGTTTTACAAAGAGGGGTGTATAGAAAATAATTACAGGAAACATGTCTTGTAGTTAGAGGAAATCTGGCTTTCCAGGGGAGTCTTAAGACTTTGTATTACACAGCAGGCGCGGGTTTTTTTAAGTCCATTTCTATCATTCAGTCTCATTGATTCATGTAGCTTCTGCTTACAGAAATTGTGGGTGCCCTGTCCTGGCTGTGTTACATTAGAAACTACAGTTCCCTCATAGCTTTGTGATATAGGAATCAGTATGGCAGAAGTTAAAGCTACTTAATGTGGAGAGGGATTTTTTGTTTGTATTTTGTTCTGTAGTCTGAATGCAGGTAAATGCCGCCTTCTCCATTTTCATCACTGGTTTAAATATCACAGATTAATATAAGACAGGTGCCCAGTAAATGAAGTTTATGTTTATAGAGTACCATTTTTGTATTTGTTTGTCCTCTATTATTTGGGTGCATGAGTGTTTCATTGTATTTAATTATGTCTGTGAGGCACAAGACAACAGTCAACATCTGCTCTATTGTTTCCTTGGTTTACAGATAGCTTTGATGGGTTATTAAACAATCTATTTTTCAAACAGAAAACAGGGAAACAAGCTGCACCCGTATTATGTAATTTTGTAAAGGTACATTATGTAATTAGTTGTCTAGTATTTGCACAGTGATCTTCTATTTTGGTTGAATAAATGCTGCTCCATAAAAAATAATGTTATGAGATTGGGCATTTTTTTATTTCGTAGTGAATTTCTAGTTTATAATACATGGGTTAGGTTGGTTTCACCACTACTAAATTGATTTCACCAATTATTTTATATTTAAACAATGCTTTTGAGTTGAGAATGCTAATACGAACATTAGAAACGTGTATTAACTTTCATTTATTACTAAAACAGCTACTGATGAACTCTACTGATTACAGAAAAAGTATTAGTTAACTTGAATTACTTTTAATTAAAAATTTATACTGTTACTAGAGCATCTCTTGGGAAAGGCAGTGCTCAAACTGCTCTTACTCAGGGCAGAAGAGCCCTGGGAACCCTTCACCACCATGAGGAGTTGTGCTGTATGAACAGGAAGACAGCACTGTAGAATTTGACTCTTCTACGATTGGATTCCCTGTTGGAAGAGTGCTTGTTTCATTATCTGTCAACTGTTTTAGTTTCTTTCTGTAACGCTGATGTCTACTATGCCGTCTCTGGATGGATGAAATGACTGAAAAATTCCAGGTACACAGCATGTGGTTGGTTTTGCCTCAAAAATAAAATACAGAAGAAAATTTTCCAGACAGTCATGATGAACAAACACTAAAATTAGGCCTCCTGTTTATTTTATCATTGCAGAAAGTCACCTATTAAAAAAGTTTTAAGGAAGAACATGAGTTTGTAGTGTTTTCGTGGCTATTGAGATGTCAATAAATACTGTTCCAGAGCTACATTTATCTACAGCTGTTTCTTATATTGTATATATTTGAGGCCTTTGAAATGCTGTTAATGTTATGTGGTGGGTTTATGTACACAGGTTTTCCATTGAAATGAAGCTGTTCAATATTGCTTTAACATGAACTAAACTACCCCTTATATGTACATAAAGAATTGAATTCAAAGGAAAAAAATATAATAAGCGTAGTTACTCAGGAAAGTATGCATTATTATCTCATGTAAGACTTGCATTCCAGGTCCTTGTTTAAATGTCATTTTGCAAAATGGCATTCATTTTTTAGCATAGAAAGAAAATACATCACTTTTTTGTTCCAAGGACTTGTTAGAAATACTTGGTAATCTCCCTCTCACCTATCCATGTGCATCAGCAGCAAAAGATGTAAACGTGAAACAGGGATTTTAACTCTCTTCCTTCAAGTGGCAGTAAATGCTCCTCAATTGATTTGGAGGATTACGCGTGCATTACTCTCTGCAAACATGTGACAAATGGTAACTCAAATAGGAACTTCTAAATACAGTTCTCTAAAAAACAAAGGGGTACCAGTGTAGTGCTGTTGTAGGAACTTTGTTTTCAACCTGGTTCCAGAAAGCCACTGCGGGGTAGGGGTGAGGGAACTGTGATTTTGTTTGGTGTTTTTTTTTTTCCTATAATGTTTTTTGCTAAATGGTTTGGTAGGCTGTGTCTCTTAAACTGCTCGCTATAAACAAACGTGTTTGTGTGCAACCAAGCAAATCATGCAGGTGTATTCAAATGCATGCATGGGAATGGAGCATTCACAGGCATTTTTCTGGTATTGCTGGCCTGGATGGATTTTAATGGGAGAGAAAGAGAAAATCAAGATCAGAAGTTCTGCTGGGATAGATCAACACAACTTACTGGCTTCCACTAAGGATGTTATCCTTGGCTTTGCTGAAAAATTAATGCATTGTGCAATTTATGTGCTTTTTCTCTCATCATCATATTCGTGCTTGAAAGTAGTTTTAAGTGCTTATTTACACTAAAATTATACAAGTAATGTGCTCCCACTTCCAGCAGAAAATGAACTTTGAAAATGCTTTATGGAAACTCTAAGTGAAAGTGTTATTTCCATGGATTTATGAAGGAAGCTGAGTTACAGCAGGCAGCATCTGATCTGTGGTAGTGGTAGACACTTCATTAGGAATTAGGGCTATGGAGCACAAAACTGTTCAGTTTTGTTTCTGTGATCTTAAATAGTAAATCAGGGCTGAAAAGTAGAGGATAAGAATTCAGGAAATGTAGCTCATTTACTAGTATGACAAATGGCCAAATAGATCAGTAGACACAACAGAGGATGTTAACTTCCATTGCTTATGCAGTAGTACTACATTACACAAGTGTCTAAGGAAGCAGGCTGTGAAAGGGACCTGTCATTAAGAAAAAAATTGAGGGAGCTATAGAAATTATTTTCAAAGGTTTTTATAAGAATTTACTGGTCCCCGATGACATTAATTATCCTGAAATCTGACAGTTCTGTAGAAGAAGCTATGTAGCACTTTTCTGTCGCTGCAATACCAGAGAGATAATAGAGGTCCAATAATAGCATTTATAATCCAGATGTTCAAAAGTTATGTTTGTGGGATCAACAGGATATGAACGTTTGGTGCAGTTCATGTTTGTTGAGCAACACTAGTCAAAACTTGTAGGGGAATATTGCATTTCTTATTTTCATTTGTTCCTGGTGTTCAGTTACATACATTTCAGTGTTTTGCTTTTTTACTAAAGAGTGTCATGGGTTGCATTTCTTCTGTCTAGAGACAGATCGCTATTCAAAATTCTTGAGAAAAGGTAAGATGCTCTCGGTCAAAGAGTTTGAGTTAAATTTTGTGTGTCTGATCCCTCCTGTGTTGCACTGCAGGAGAGTTGGGCGCATCTCAGGTCTTAGAAGGGGACTGCTTACTCTTTGTCTTACTTCTTGCAGCAATAAAATCTTACTGATATCCAACTAATAACCTTAATATCAGCTAAAGTCAACTAAAGTACTGATTTCAGTAAAAAGAAAGTGATTCTCTTCTGCTGGCCTTCTTTACACAAAGTTACACCAGTCCTTTGCTGGTGTGCTCAAGAGCACTGACAAAGGTTGATTAAAACCTAAATGAAGGTGAGATTAGAAGGGCAATTCTTTCTGTATTCCCTTCTAATATCGAAGGAATTAACCAAAAGTAAGAAAGTTGCTAAGTGGATGACAGGAAAGGCTCCTACCATCTGGCATTGATACAACAGTGTTATGAGTTTCTGTTCTTTGGTGCTTATTCTGTTGTCTTCTGTTGCTCTATCAGTAGCACCATCCCCATAGGTTTATATTGTCCTGAGGACATTGTTGTGAGAGAAAACAGTAGAAATCAAGTATTCCCATGAATTCAGTGTCCACTGTGGTAGCTGAAAAAACCACCTCTTTAGCAGAAAAGTTATTGAGGACTGGAATGTGTAGTGATATGAGTAGAATATTGTCTAAGGGGTCTTGGGAGAGGGGAGGAAAGAAGGTAAATGACGTGATTCTTTAAGGTGAGATCTATTTACTGAATTACCAGGAAGTTTTGTGGAAGCTTAATCCAGGGAACTTTTTTCTTTTGCAGTAGTTTTCCTGTGTATTAGCTGTTTGCATGAAGGTGCCTGCAGAGAGTAGCGAAGCAATTCCGCTCACATTGACTTGCCCTCAGTCCCAGACCCTCAGACTGTGGGCAGAAGAGATCCAGGCCATCTCAGGTGCTCCTGTGCTGTGTCCTGTTGGTGGGATCAGCCATGCACAGCAGCTACCTTTAAGACGTCAGTCTGAGGTTAGGAGTAGCAGCTGAATTGCTGAACATGGGATTAAGTGCGTGTCCAAAGACATTAGGAGATACCTATGAAATTGAATTGACTTCAGACATAAAGTAGCAATAAAGTTGAAAAACCTTTCTAAACTTTGTGGTATCCAGATTTGGAGGCAAACTTCATATCAGCTGTGCCTTCTAATGTTTTCAGCCAAATCCTGCCTGCCTCAGATGCTCCTAGCTTGTAGTCCTTGGCTAAACTTCAGTACTGCAAAACTATCGCTCATGTCTTGAATAGGCTAAATTATAGCTTGCATTACATCTAATGCCTTCGAGTCTTGATATTTCATCTCTGGAGAATATGAAACTTGTCAGTTCTGAACAGAAATTTGCTCTGATCCCTTTAAAGACCTGTAGGGTCTTTATTATTGGGGGGTTTTGAATAGGTTATTTCTCTAAGGCACCCTGCTCTTTTAGGATATCTACCCTATGCTGGTTTCTGCAATCAAACCGTTGCACTTGGCATAGTAGGGTGCTTGAATGATGTATTTATACAGGCAGGAGGCATGATTTAATACCATCTCATGATTCACCATGCAGTCCTATTAATATGAACTTTACTCAGGGGAATGAGTAGTTGTTACTTGTCAGCAAATCCCATGTGTATTAAGGGGCTGAAGTAGTATTGAAAGATCCTCACGGTGATACTCTGCTGTTCCCAAAGGAAGTAATTTGATGAATAATGAATGTGCTAATTGAGGTCAAGAAGAAGTCATAGCTTCCTGTGATACAGTAGTCAGAGTAGCCTGACTACAGCAATAAAGAGAAGTGTGAGCAGATTTGGCAAGAAAAATATGTTGCTATCTATCGTCTCCACACAACCAAACCCTGATAGATGACAGTGACAGGCATGTGGCTTGTCTGTTCTAGAATACACCATTATTTTCCTGAGATCCTGTTTTATGCGTGTTGGTGTCAACAAGAAGATGGCTGTGAACTCATACTGAGTGAGACTGGTTGTGTGGTCAGGTATTGGGAAAAATCCTGTCTGGAACAGGATGATGATCTCTCATGGCATTGCTTGGGTATAGCAACAGGGTTCATTAAAAGTGGTTATTGATTAGAAGTCAATCTGTTCCTGATTTGCAAGGAAAAATATATTTTGTTGCTGCTGATCTGTCTTTGCAAATGAGTGTAGCCCAAGGGAAAGATTACAGTTTCCTCCTGCCTGTTGGGAAAATAAGTGGAAAAATACATACTTGGGCATCTTATATCCAGCACACAAAAGAGAAGAATAAATGAATGAGATGAAGGAAGATATGTGAAAGTACAATAGTAACACACATTTTGTGAAATACAGATATATATAACCTGTGTATTTTAAAATAAAGCTATATGTGATACTGCTTATCATTTGTGACACTGGAAGATGTATGTCTTTTTCAGTGGTTTGGGTATGTAACTGTGTGATGTCAAACATGTATGAGATCTTTAAAGTCTCTGTTACACGTTTAATACAAAAATTTCAAAAGTGCTTAGCTTCATATAGGTTGGAGACTTATCTCAACTTTTTAAGAAATGGCAGATAAATTCAAGAGAAGAGTATAAAAGATATCTAAAGTAGCCTGGAGATGGGAAGGAGTTTGTTCTCAAAGAAGCCAGCACTGGAAAATGCAATGGATGTGGTACACTATCCAGCCTGTAGGAATATGTAATAAAAGCCAGTATGGAACTCTGTAAGAAAATGAAAACAATGCAGTGCTCACTAAAACATAAGAAACATAGTGAGGACCTTTGCAACACATCGTCTGTGTTGTGAATAAGTAGTAATGCGTGCATGTCAGAATCAACTTGTGGTAGTTAAAGCAGTAGTATTTTCCTCCAGTTCTGCAGCTGACTTTTCTGGGTGATCCAGGACAATAAGAGTCAAACAGAGAAACTCCCTTCACAAATAGAGTTGTACAGGGCCATGGAGCTGTTGATTGAAGGAGCTGCCCTACAAATGGATTGCACCACCATATGGACTGCACCACTGTTTGTCGCTTTAGAAGATGATTTTCTGTGTGACTTCTTGCATTAGTGTAATGTTATCCTTCTTCCTAGTTCAGTGCTCAGCACATTAAATAAATGAAATTCCCAGATTCATCCTGGCTTAATTTTGACACTAAATGCTGGCACATAAAGACAAATCTGATTGCCATTCAGAATTTTTCTAATTCATATGTGAACACAGATAAGTCAAAAGGCACCCAAAGCTATTTGTTTTTTCAGGGAGTAGCTGTTCACAGATTGTTCTCCAGCTTTATGCCTTGATATGTATGGATGATGACAGGTCCTTACGTTTCTATGGTAGCCAAAGGGAAGTCCAGCCATAGAGGCATCCCTTTACTCCATTTGTTTAACCTGCTTCCTCTCTCTAGCATACATTTATTGCCTATGTAAGTGAATGTGTTTTGCAACTCACTGAAGGGTGAATCACTCTATCTGCTATCACGAGACAAACACATACCTCTAGCTCTCTAGTGTAAGTGGGAAACTGAGGTTTCTACGGATGTAGAAGAGGGAAAGCCATTTACATAAAAAATCTTTAGCTTCACACGTTATTTAATAAGCAAATCTTTCAGTTGTTCACAGTAGTAGCTAGGGTAGGAATCAGCTGAAGTGAGCCCTTGATGGTGATGGCAAGTACTGTATAGTTGTCAAGGTAGTAAAAGGATTTGTTGTGGAGCAATGCAAGGAGGGAAAGGAGAAGCATTCCAAAAGAAATGCAAAGTCAACATGCTGTTCTTTAACCAGTGAGACACTAGAGCAGCAGGTGTCTCAGTGCACAGTACTGACACCAAGAAAAGAAAGTTTGGAGATTGTCACACCAAAGAAAATGGATTGGTCATGTACTCAGAGGCCAACATTTGCTGAGATACTGCATTTCAAATAATGTAAGACCAATGGGCCTGTAATGTGAAAGCCTTGATTTTTTTAGGGGTACAAATTTGTTTCCCAAATATGCTACCTAAAGTTTTTATGTGAGGTGATTCTGTCTTAAGCTCTCATAGTCAGCAGGACTGAAATTACTTCGCTTTGAAGTCTCTGAATTTGCCACCATTGTACATTTAAAAGAAAAAGGCTAGGAAGTTGAACTTCAGCAGAACTAAAGCATTGTTGGTTTATGAATGAGGAAAATCAGCATGGTTCATCTTGAACTGCAGCTCCTAAGAGCTAATCTGATTTTCAAATAGAAACTTTAAGTTGGTAAAAGAATGTGTTAATAGCAAATGTGCTGTATTCCACAAGTGTTTCACGTCGTTGAAAAAGGTGAGCTCTCCCAGTTGTAAACAGTTTCTGTATCTTTGCCCTGTATACTAGTGTAAACTGAGATGCTTAATAAACTTGCTGAATGCTGAGAGCCACCATGCTTGTATGAGATCAGTAGACATCTTTGATTTGTATATGTGATATTTTCTACTTTAAAAATCACTGAAGTATCCACTTTGTATTTTGGTTCTACTGTTAAGTATAATAGGAGTTGGCTGGGGAATTGATACTTGGCATGAACAGCTCCTACATGTACTTCAAGCTTTGTCTTAGAAGAGTGCAATGGAGTCAGCTGAGGACAGGAGTCAAGTCTGGACAGTGCTTCTGGTGCCCTTGAAGAGCCTTTGGTCCCAAATTGTTTTTGCAGAAAGGTAGAAATAGTCTTTGGAAGACAATTGCAGTAGTTATAAAAGTGGCAGCGATTATGGTTGGGAGGGTGAGGGAAGACATGCCGGACAGCTTTTTCTATTTATAAATGTTTCTTTTGATGCCTAGATCTACTTAACGCGCAATACTAATCACTAGCAGCTTGCCTTCTCTGTTGGAGCATGCACAATACTGATCTGGTAATACTTCGTTAGGGACAATAATCTAATGTTGCTGTGGATGATGGAAGCTACTTTATCCTCTCGGTTCTGGGTTTTCCTTTACAAGACACTGAGAAATCTTAAAGAGAAAATTGAGAGCATCTGGAGAATAGGAAAGGTGTCCAGGAAATGGGAGGCTTGAAGAAGAGCTTGAAGGAATCAAATATGACATAGCATAAGCTATGAAGAGGGTGCCAAAGTGGTACCTGAATTATTTATGATCTATGAGATGGGAGAGTTAGGCCAATGTTGGAAGGAAGTAGAAATTATTTGAAGTTCATTGGTGTTGTATAGCATTTGGAAGAACCATTGTTTGTGGTATTTTGAACTAGATATAGGCATTAAGAAGAATTAATTATTTGGCAGAAAGATGTTCTAAATAGATTACTTGTCAGGATCTGATTAGAGCATACATCATTTATTGGCTGATGACTGCATTGCAGGGACCAGCCTTTTTCCGGGCAGTGTGGCTCCAAGGAAGCTGCTAAAGTCTTTTTTACCTTGAACCCCAGCAAAACTAGACATCTGCCTTTGCCTGTGGGAATATCTCAGTCTTTCTTTAATGCACCATTATGGTATTATATGCAAGTGGGATCAAAACCTTGGCACTTCTTGCATCATCTTTGTTTTCCTTGTTCTGCCTGAATGTGCAAGCCAGTTTTCAGGTGTACTTCTGGCCTGCTTTCTTTCTGTATGCATCTGTACTGTACAGCAGTCTCTGTTTCCTTCGCATTTCAGATGACTTTTTAGCAAGTCCACAGTGAAATCACTATTAGACCACTCCTGTCAGTAGCTTTAGTTCTGTGCTAAAACATAAAATTATGGTACTAAGCTGCTGGACCCGAAGTACTTCGGTATTTTGTGACCTTCTACTGCCACCTTAGCTTGCTTAACCTGTGCTATTCACCTTTAAAACCAGCTTCTTTCTAGGAGGGAAGTTCATAACAGGACTACCCTGTCAGATTTTGGAAGATTGATTATTCAGTCGATTTATGTGTAGGATAATTATAGTCTCTTATATTAACCTGTTCAAATAAAGCATTGTATTATTGGTGCAAAATTGTCTTTAATTAACAAATTTTAAAAAGGTGTGTATTGGATGAGCTGCTTAGCTGTGATTCACCTGGGAGCTTTCAGTCCGATGTGACTAAAATCTATATTGCTGTTAATTTTTAAAACTGCAGATTCATTTTCATAAATAATATATGCCTTTTAACAAAATTCTACAGAAATTCAAAAAGATTGTATGTTTTATTTGTGTTTATATATATTATATATAAAACTAGTGTTCATTGATTTTCTTGTTCTTACCATTTAAAATGCGTTTTCTCTTTCAGAAAATTCTTGAAAGTTTGTAGTGAAATAAAGAAATATATGGGTTTGGAAACAGCTGAAAGAAACATGCCTTCCATTAACATACTGAAAATGGCTTAGCATGTAATTTTTTTCTAATAACATGATAATTTTCTATAATGTAATGGAAGTGAAAGCTGTGTAGTTGTTTAAGATAGATGATCTCCCCTTTTCCACCCACACGCATACTTAATTTTTTGCAAGGAGTAACAATCCTGGAGTAGGCAGGAAGTAAGTACTTGTCCCCATCAGTGACTCCAGACAGGTGATTGATAGTACTGCATAGTACTGCCCATTCTGGCTTTGTCCTAGCAAAAATATTTAGGCTCATGCTTAACCTTAATCATGCTAGAGATCCTGCTGAAGTGAAACAGAATTTTTAGCATATTTAATACTCTTCTGGCTTATTCTTTATGTCCTCAGCACTCTTTATGGTCAAATTTCATGTATTCAATATATTCTTGCAGAACAGGAGTGACCATTAATGCTAACTAATGGTGAGCTGTAAACCAAGACAAATTTCATCTTTGTGTGGCTGGGAGGGAGAGTAAATAAGCATGTTGGTATAAACTGGTGAAGCTGATGTAGTTGCATTGGCGTAAGTTCAGACTTTGGCACGGGGCGGAGATGCGAGTAAAGCTGTATTGTACTTCTGTGGTTTTGATTCACAGAGGTTTGTGCGAACTTAGGTAGCTGGTGCACACATGGGACATCATCAAAGAGCCCAACCAGAAAGTCAGAGCTTGGATTTGGAGTGCCATACGGCTATACATTTAGAAGCATGTTGTTATAGTGAGGCAAGCAAAGCATCCTTTCATTAAAACAGGTAACTATAGCTTATTTTCCAAGTTTATTCTTATGTATTATAATTTACAAATGCAGTAAATGCTTTTTAGACATTTGATATTTTCATTATTCTTGAATGTTTATACTGCTTGCAAAGGACTGAAAGAGTCCTCCTCTAAGTTGCTGAGTTTAGACTACCACTACTCTTGGCATCATTTAATTTTCTTTTATAACCTGACTGGCTTTGTTACTGTGGATGTAGAAGGCTGTTCTAGACCCTCACTTAGCCAACACCAAAATACTTTTATAAAATAACTTGAAAGAATATTTTCAACCCAGGTGTATTCAAAACTAGTTTTTCCCTGATTTTTAGTGTCAGGACTGTCCTTAGCTTAAACAGTCTCTTTCTCCTACTGTTTTCTTCCCTGTTGACAGATTGCTTTGCTAGGATTAAAAAAAATCAGACTTTCTTAGGTTCCTGTTACAACATAGTTGCTCTGTTCCCCAGAAAAACACAAAAAGGACTTTCTCTATGTTTGTTGTAGTTTAATTTAACCTTTTTTTTTTTAATGTGGATAAAGAGAACTGTATTCTGTTGGAAGTACCTCTAAGAAATTAATAAATTAATTGAGAAATAAAATTAATTAGGAAATACTGATAATTTGCTTTTTCATATTTGCATCACACTAATAGCTCAAATTCCTTAAACAGATGCAAGAAGGTCATATTTTTCTTCCTCCTGAGTTTAAAACTGAAATTTCTGTTATGAGCAGAAACCCAACCTTATGTTTTGCATTATTGAATTTCATCCCATTTCTGTTAATGCAGAAAGGCTGAGCAATTCTTTCTATATAATATTCTTATCCTTCTCAGTCTTGTCAGTACCTTCCAACTTCAGAAGTTTCATCAGCATGTTGCCTTGTGCCAAAATAATTAATGAAAATGTTAAGCAAAAACTGTCCCAAAACAGATCACAGAAAAGCTTCCCTTGAGCCTGTGTTTCCCTGTACAAATCATCTTGCTCTTTAGTGTCTTATCAAGTATATACATGCTGAAACAAAAAACTGACTGGGTATTTTACAGAGCAATTTAACAATCCTTATGTATGTCAGTTGTCCCGCTGGAGTCATTTGAGTAAAACTTGCAGAATCCATTCCTATGTGAAAGATATCTTCTTTCTTTTCAAAGACAGCCCACTCTCTCAAACCAAACAATTAGGTAATAGTTAAAATGAACTTTTTTTTAGAAATGAAATACTTTTAAAGGACTTGTAATGGCAACTTGCTTTCTCATATATACCTTTTGTTTATATATTTCTATATGAAAGTTAATAAGTGGTTTTGTATTGGAATTTATGAAAATCTTTTGGCAAACCCACAATGTGTCAGGCTACTGTGTGCTTAAAAATTAGACTGCAGGGCTCTGTTCCTTAATAAGAAAAGAGCAAGAAATAAGATCAGAAGCTAAGCATAGTCAGATAACTAATGTGAACAGCATTATCCCCAATAGAAAAGTGAAGTGAATCTATAAGAGGAGATGGAATTAGGTAAGCATCCCTTCAGCATGTGACAATTGCTGTCCTCATTGGCAGTCTCTCAAGAGAGCATCGTAGAGGGTCACAATTCAACATCTGAAGTCAGAAATGGCATAAGGCTGATAGTAACAAGGGCCAACCTGCAGCTGCTGAGGTAGATTTCTAAACCATGCAACATGGGCACCTTGATGCATGAGAATCAATTACTGGAAACCTTTCATGATGGTCAAAATGTGACATTAAATAATTGAGTATCGCATCAAATTTTGTCTGCAATTAGTTATCTGGGAAAGTAATTATGCAACAAAATCAAGTGGCTGAAATTAGTGATGTGAAGCACCTGGTTATTCAAAGACTAGAGGAGAGGATTTTTATTTTTTTTTGACTTGAGAAGTTTTAAGCACCTAAATAATTCTTTATTGAATTAATAAAAATCTTGCTCAGTTGTAGTTCTTGTGATTAGTCATATCTGCAATAGTAGGAGATACATTGCATATGAAGTAGGTATTAATGACTAACTTTGTTTTGTGTGAAGTGGCTGTGGAAGAGAATGTCTTGCAAGTAGTACAGTAAAAAGCAAATGTTTTGTTTAGAGGTTAAAACAGTCTAAAGTTTGCTCTTTTGTGTCTTACACTAAGAGTTTAAGTTTAATTGAAGAACAGATATGAAATACTTTAAAGATTAAATTTGTTCTTTTTAAAAGAAGCTATGATAAATGTATCAACATGGATGTTGTGAAAGGTTAAAAAAGCCATTAAAATACAATGCTAATAGAAGCAGTTAGCTTGCATTAGTCAAAATCAGCAAGAAAAACATAATTAATCAAACCAGAATATGTGTCCAATGTAACAGACTTCAGTTTAAACTCTCACATAAATATTGTTTAACAGCTTACAAATATGGAGAAGCATTTATTTACTCAGTCATAATAAACCTGATTATTTTTTTTAATGCCTTCTGATAGTAACTGTTGTCATGTATATGCCAGAACTGATAGGAAAATTAATTCTGATCTGTAGATCTGTACAGAATTTGATCTGTATGTGTACAGCACTTAAAAATCTGAACTGATAAAGAGTAGTTGGTTAGTCATGTTACTTAAGCTGATCCCGAAATAGCACCTTCCTTTTTTGGTAGAGTTAGGTTTGCAGCTGTTGTCTCTATCTGTTGTCTCTGAAGAAAATTTTAACATTAAGAGTTGCTGACGTCAATTTTTTTCTTTTTTTTACAGCTGATGTGGGCTTTGCCCCTGACAGAAGTTATTTGGTTCTAGCTCTGAGTTTGGAAGAAGTTGGTATATAGATTTTCCCCTAACTTTCAATTGATGTGTTTAGCTTTAGTGGGAGTAATACTATCACTTAAACCATGTTGTCGTCTCAAGGAGTTTTGCTACATCCATATGGAGTGCCAATGATTCTGCCGGCAGCACCATACTTCGCTGGACTTGTTCAGGTAATGCAAGGCCGCTTCCAACAAGCAACTTAACTCTAGTGCACTTAGAGTAATAATTGGAATTTTTATGGTTGAGAAAGCAAACGCTTTTAATACAGGCAAAAGCTCTCATGTAGTCAGTGAGAAGACAGTAGGAAATCAAAAAGATGGATCACCCTAATCTGTGTATTGACATCTCTCATGGCTGAATAAATGGTGTAGTTGAGCTATATTTGCTTGTATTGATTTGTCTGCTGTTTAACATTCATGCCTTTGCTTCACGAGGTTGACCACAGGGCAGAGGATTTGCTATCCATTCTAGGTTTCTGAGGGAGTCAGCATTCCCACGGCAGGTCATAAGACAAAGTAACTTACTGTGATGTGTTAAGGTTAAGTGTTTTAGCACAGCAAATATGAATAGTGTTAAATATGCATTAATTCATATGTTATGCGTCATACTGAATGAAAAAGGGTTTGTGATTTTGTGTGTATAGAAACAGATAACCTTCACAAAATATTTATGTATATTGTACTAATGCTTTTGAGCCCTGAAGGTGTAGGATCTTGCTTCAGTGCAAGAGTTCTGTATTTTAGAAGTTTACTGGCAATTATTAGATTTAGTAGTAGTTGTTGTTGTTGTTGTGTTATCTGTTTTTTATTTTATTCTATGTTTATCAAGAAGTGGTACTACTGAATTTTCTGCTGGTAGACAGGATTTTGAATAGAACATGTATTCGCTAATCAAGCAGAAGGTATTCTGTTATTTACAGTATTAGGAGACATTAAGAATTTAAGTAACACTTCCAAGCATTGACAAAATGAAAAAAACCTAGTGTATCCTATAAATGGAAGTAGGAAGATATTATGTATTAATACGGTCAAGAGAAACTTCTATTACGGCATTTCTGTGTAATGCTAGTGATCAGTCAAATTAACTGTGGCAGGGAGGCAAATTTTCCTTATCCTGCTTTACTACAACAGTTAGCTGGCATAGGGGGGAATTGCAGCATTAAAAGAGGTTTTTTTCGTATATAGGTCCATTCAGTAATCTGTGTTGCATTTCCTTTAGGCTTAGTATCAGACACCTATGTCTAAGACAGAAATAGAGCATTGCACAGTAGCTGTTATCAGGTATTGTCTTCTGGGACGTGCAAGCTGGTGCTATTTTTTTCTTATGCAGTGAGACATGGGAGCCCACTTGGAGACATCAAGCAGGCCTTCATATCCATTAGAATTTGGGAGCGAAGGTCGGATGCTAGAACTCAGTCAGACCCTATGCCATCCAGTCCAATAAATAATTACAAGCAAATCGTGCCTTTCAGTCTACGCTGATTGATGTTGAAATTGCTTTTGAAAGTTCTCATAAGTTCCTGTTATAGATTAAGTGCCGGTGTAGGAAAAATAACTGCACCCAACTGAAATGGGTGAATGTAATCAGGTTTAATGGACTCGAGAGCTTGTTGGGAATTAAATAACTATTGATTTGTTGGAAAGTTGCTGTCATTACAAAATGCCACTCTGGACACATTATCCAAGCAGATAGATTAGAAGAAAGGGCCCTTTGAAAATTCGGGATGCGTTATTTCAGTCTTTTTTTCTTTCCTTTCTTTCCTTAGAAAGATATATCCAAGCCTATGCTACTCTATTAGCATAGGTCTAAAATAGTCAAGCAATAAGAATTGTTCTTCAAAAAAATAGGTATGTTTACAGGTACAGTTGAAAAATGTTCTTTGTATGGATACTTCTCTAGTTTTCTCTTCTCTCTCTCTCTCCCTTATGTCATACCTGAAAATTGCATTTTGGAAACAAAACAAATATTTGAGTTATTGTCTTAGTGGGTGAACCAGGACATTAAATGGTTTAAGTACTTTCTCACCCAAAGTTTTAATCCCCATTTGCAGTATTTGCAGTCAGTTTATAATACAAGAATGCATATCGTTTGTCTCTTGGAGTAAACCTATGTAAAGTATCCAAAATAAATAATGCAAGGGACACTTGATAGGCATATTTATATCATTCTCTTCTAAGCAGTAATTACATAATGTTCAGAACTTTAATGGACATTTTCTTTAAAAATATACTTTGATAAACTGATTATGCAAATGTTTTTACTGCATTACAGATTGATAGCCCCAACCTGAAATATATTCCAGTCTGACGCTCTTTTAACATTTTAGAGGCTTATAGGAATGCAATGTATTTATTTCTGTAGATTTCTACAGTGTAGATATATTTCTGATTCAGGATTCCCCATGGTTTTCCATTTGGATGGAAACCAAGCTTTCATATGGCAACAGTGTAGAGTATTGCATACAGATTTGGGGGACTATTTTGGGTTTTTTCATGTTTTGTGTTGCATGATTGAGCAAGAGAGAGCTCAGATTTCTGTGGAGGACTGTTAGTCTTCAGGGGTTCTGCACCTTCAAGCACTGTATATTATTTTACTTTATGCTGTGTACATGCAGCCTTTTTCAGCCCCTCCTCCTTAATTAATCAGTAAACTCTATTTCACATCCTCTGCTTGCTTTTGTCACACCCTCTTCTTACAGAGTACTGGAATGTGTGAAACTTAAGACAAACAAAAAGGGGCAGCTATCGTGGATGCATCTTTGGAAGCACTTTAGATAAATAGCTATGTGTGTTTTCCCAATTACACGTATTGTTCTATTAGGAAGATTTGTATTCCTCTTACTGAGATCATATGTTTGAGTGAGATGATAAAAAATGGAATGCATATATTCTTGGAGAGATAAAAGGTAGTTTTTTAGAGTTACGGATATACCAAAATGTGTCAAATTATGTTTAATATACTTGCAAAGTTAGTATTACTTTCCAATAAATAGATATACCTTAAAAAACCTTATTAGAGTGATGGTATTATTATTGCCTGTGATCTCTTAACACATTTTTTAATGAGGAAAAAATAAAATATCTGTTCCTCTTCTTTCCTCCTCCTGAGTCAAACTGTAGGAGGAAAAAAGATCACATGAAAGTACAAATGATGCATAAATAGCAGTATGCCTCAAGTGGGTGCATAGATGTTTTCTGACTTGGCACAAAACATGTACTAGTGGCTTCACAGGCTGTCACAGTGATGCAGCCATGAGGACCAGAGGAGGTACTGCAATCCTGCAATTGCACATGCTGTGGACAGCAAGGCCTGCTTGATGTCAGAACTATCATGCTGTTTCTCCTGGCAGGTGAGATTAAAAAACCACCATAGAGGATTAAGTGGAAATCCAGTAAAAGACTTCTTATCCTGCCCTTGGTTCATATCCCAGTTTTGTCTGTTGATTCCCCTGGGGGAACTCTTGTGTCCAGAGAAGCAGTGAGGTCAGTAGGGTGTCACATGGAGAAGGTCCATCTGCATTGGCCAGGATGTTGGACTGTTGCCCTACTGTCGGGACATGTGGCCGTGTGCTGCTGTACCCTCTTACATGTTCTCAGAATAAACATGTGAAAAAAAGTTTTGTTTATCATTAAAACTATAAAGTTCAGCATAGAGAAGTGGTATGTTTTGTAGATTAGTAATTTAATTGTCTCTGTAGTAGCTTCATCTTTTATGGCTTTTAGTGTTTTAGGTGCATAAAATCTTTGCAGTTGCTCTGGATACTTAGGATGTTAGGATTGTGATAAAATAAAAATACAAGTGCAATATGTAATGTTTTAATAATGGAAACTAAATTGTTTATTACAGGGCTGGTTTAGGTGGCTCAGTTTCTATTTAGCAGAGAAAGAGGAGTTCATATGCATAATTATAAAAGTTATTGAAGTTGAAATTGCTTAGACTTTTCAGTAAACTACTGGAAAATTCTAAATAGAGAGACAGTTCTGTTTAATGCAAAATGCGCTACTTAAATTTAAGATCAAAAAGGTTTGGGGTTTTTTTTCTGAATGTGATCGGGTTTTTTAAGCGTGCCTTTTTTTTAGCTTAGCGACCAGAAAACTTCTAAGAGTTCTGAGAGTTTAAGCTTATGTTCATTGTTAAAGACTTCAGCCAGCTAAGCTAAAACCTTTTCTTCTGCTTTTATTTGCTTATTTATTTGTGGTGGCAAAGGGGGAGTAGAAGACAAGTAGGAAATAGATAGCTGTTGATTAACTCTTTTAATAGACTGGGAATTACCGTACTTTTAAGTACATAATTCTTAAGCTTAAATTATTCTTAAAATATTTTGATTATATCTGTGCATCTGATTTTCCATAACTAGCTAACTAGTGACAACTGGAAAAGTGATAAGCTGGAGACACATTCATTTTATTTTAGGTCTAAGTGAGAGAATTGCCTAGAATATGCTGTGAAAAGTAGTGGAGCAGACTTCTTCACAGTTCCATCTTTGCCCGTCTGTACAATCCTTGTTTTAGTGCTGTATTGGGAAGTGCTAGCAGTGAATGCATTCAGAATATTTGTAGATGCCCGTGTGCTAGGCTACCTGGAAAATCACACTTTCTGGCATTCCAGTTTTAGAAAATGTTGTGGATATGTTGTGTTGCCTTACATTAAAAAGGCGTTTGCAATTTAGTAGTTTTTACTTGAATAATGCATTTGAAATAGAAATGATGAGAGGTCTTAATTCTTCCCATGTTGCCTGGTATACTTTTGTTTCGGTTGTTTTTAGATTATGATTTTGTGGAATGCAGTGCATAATTTCTGTTTACATTGGCCGAATTGCCTATTTGAAATGCAGTAAGTAGATGGTTTACCTTAGATGCAAATTTATTCTGGCTTGATTTTTCTGTCTTTGCAAGTGATAGGAGTGTCCTGTTATTGGTACTGTACTCCCTGTGCTTTGAGTGGAGGACTAACATGTTTTACTACTGCAATCACTTCTCATCTGAGTTCAGTTTCTGAGAGAGTATACCTAAAACTACTTCTCTCTTTAAGAGTTAGGTTTTCTCCCTTTTGTATCAAAAGTGCTTTTAATGATGTGCAAGGTGGTGGTGATAGTGATGGATGTGGTCTTTACGTTCTTTACAAACTTTTTCAGCTATTGGTGTTTAAACCCCTGGAGATAGAGCTTCAGATTTATTATTTTTATTTTTATTTTTTCCTATTGATACATAGATCAGGCAATGTAGCCAACATGCGCTCTCTCTAAAACCTGTCATTTGCTCGGGAGGCTACAGACAGCTTGAGAGTATTTTGTTAGTGCTATTGCTAGAGCTTATTTTTTTTAACCTGCCTTTGTTTCATGCTAATCAGTGCAGGTATCATAAAATACCTGGTGAGTGAATGTGCAGAGGGGAGGGGCAATGACACAGAATGTCTTTCCCATTGACCAAAGAGACTTTTTTAATGAGAAGGATAGCCTAAGTAGTCCAGTTTGACTAAGAAGCCTCTTCTCTCCTCCCATCTGCATTATTTTGTCTCGCTAGCCTTTATTTCAGAAATCAATGGGTGACATAATTTGAATGAGTCAGGCGATACTGCATTACCTGTGATTCTGTCAGCTTGGTCAATGTTGTGTTAGAGCGAGGGTTTTTTCCTGAGCTCAGCAAAATAGCAAAACATTTTACCTGACACCCAATGGACACAGAATTTTTTTCCAGCCCCACGATTGAATTGTAATACCAATATTAGTGAATTTTAGACATGATGATACATAATTATAGTAACTAGCTTGTGCGTTGGATGACACACTTCAGTGGAGTGCTTTAGTATGGCAAGAAACTAGATAAAACTGGGCTTTCATGGCTGTAACTTCTGCAGTATTATTTAAGTGGAATAAATAAAAGAATATTTGAATCTGTATTAATAGAAAAACTTTCATTAGGATGGGTTCTATTTATATATTTGTCCCCTATATAAGACAAAACTTTTAAGATTTGTATTCACTGCAAAAGCAGATTATTTAATTTGACTCCCCTAACTAGAAGCCAGCAAGCTGATATGGCTATTTCCAAGGATCTGGAGTTTCAGCTAATTTTTCTTCTGACTTATGCATAATCATCAGTAATTAAATTTCTGATGGCTAGATTATGCCAGGAGATACAACTTTGAAGTTCTGTTGCTTTCAGTAGAATGATACACAACTCGTATCAAAATATGCTTTTAAATCTAGATATAGAACAACTATTTTTATGGAATTTTTAATTGAGTTTTTTTAATATTTTACCTATACACCCTCTGATAAGTTATCTTGTGTTACATGAGCTAAAGTTAGAAACCCAGTTGAAATACATCTATTTGTTTTATTTAGTCTGCTTTCTTGCCTTTTTTAACTGAGGTATGCAGGTAAATTTTTTTCTTAGACCTGGTCTTAAAGAAGATGTTGTAAAAACATATGAAATGTCTATTTCAGTGGACCAGGTTGTGGAAAAAAAATGTAAGGCCATCGTAATTTAAACTCTAAATACTGTCGGCTGAAGTAATTGGGAATTGCATTTGAACTGCTCTATTACTAGGTGAGATTGATGGAGTCACACCTGGCTAAATATTTGCCAGTTAGATATCACAGCTGTCTTAAGTTTACAAAAATAAGAAGGGTTCACAGATAATTTGAAAAATTTGGGGTTTTTTTTTTTTAGTGTGGTGACAAGTCCTGAACACTGTAAATAGATAATAGGAATTTGATCCACGGACGTTTTCTGCATCAAAGTTTCCACTAGTGTTTCATGAGATTCAGATTATTGTGGTTTAGGGAAAATTCTGATACCCTGGTTTGTTCTCTTCCTCTAGTGGCCAGATATGCATGAGCTAGATAGCTTGGAGGATGACTTAATCCTCTTTAATTCTGATGGGTTTATTAAATCAATAAAGAAAGTCTTTTTTTTTCTGCATCCATGTATTGCTTTATTGCTGATCAAACTGAGAAGAAAGCAAAAGTCTCTTGCTTATATATTCAAGAGTCAGAATCGTTCATATTCTGCCTTTTAAGATTTTGTTTGAGGCCTTTGAATTAAATAAATTGTGCATTTCAAGGAAATGTTATTCAGACATTACTGGAAAGTATTCTTAGAGTAAAAGCAACTTATTAGGATAAAGCTAAAAATACTCATAAAGCAGAGGACTTATCTGAACTATGCTGGGGTTTTGTTTTGTTTTGTTTTTAATTCTGAGAGATTAAAAATCTGGTGAAATTATCATTACCACAGTGCTTTTTCATCTTGTGGAGCTAGAAGTACACTTTTGTTATATCTCTC
The DNA here is from genome assembly GCA_025769975.1 of Gallinago jamesoni. NCBI lineage: Eukaryota > Metazoa > Chordata > Aves > Charadriiformes > Scolopacidae > Gallinago > Gallinago jamesoni. Next base: position 14,383,928 of record JAOQGH010000069.1, on the reverse strand, counting down.
TCATTACTTTGCTATACTACTTCGAAAGCATGTAATGCCCTCCTGTATGCTAATTAGTAAAATTTAAAAGTAATGGAGGAGGAAATGCTAGGTTGTTTATATATTGCTTTACTATGATAAATGTCTGTGACACTTTAGTTTCTTCGTAACATTTGAATATCTAACAAATACAATAAAATACATCTCCCGCCATCTTAACATGTAAACTGCAAAACATCTAACCCAAGTAAGAGATCAGTTGCCAAAATGCAAATACATAGATTTTTCTAAAAGTTACCAGCGACTGTGCAGGTATCATCAACTGTCTTCATTTTCACTGACAGTGATACTATATACAAGTGTGTTTCAAACACTTTGAGAACAAATCATGTTGACACTAGAGAGCAAGAAAGGGAAAAATCTCCATTCTAGAGAAAGTCTTATAATTATATTAAATCAGAACCTGAATGTAGGTGAGAATTCCAATGAGTAATAAGAACAGGTTAAAAAAGAAAACACAACCAAACCAACACTGGCAGGCTGTTTAAAAGATAGAACCATGTAGTTGGTCAAAAGCAGGAAGATGACATGAAGGTGCAAAATAAAAGGTGACTAGAGGTGAGGGAAAGCAGGTCTTCCTGTATCTGTGAGTGATCTTGTAGATAATAATACAGAATGAATCATTCTTTTTTTCACTGCTAGCCTCAGTGTGATGCAAACCTGAGAAGTCCTTCCTTAATCTCCCTAGAGATCAATTCTCTCTGTAAGTGTTGCTCAGGTGGTTAGGCTCAGTTGGATGCTGGATTGAGAGGTTAAGATGGGACCTGCTTCACTTACTTGAAAGAAAGTTTGAGGGTGTTTGAGGGTGTACACCCCCCCACGCAAAATGGTACCTTATTCTCTAAATGTTGCATGTGTATTTTATATGTACAGGTTTATGTTTTCTTTTATTCTCAGGAGTGTGGGTTTAGTGCTTGACCAGCTTTTTAGTTTTGTTTTTTTCCTCCGTTCCAATGAATGTTACTGCAGGAATCCTTTCTACCTTGTCCTGAGGTAGACCAAGGAGAATGAACGATGCAGCGTGTTCTGTTGTGACAAGTCGTGCAAGAGTCTGTTCTGAGATGAACATCAAAAAGACAGCACAAGCTTTCCTTTCACTAAGGGAACTTAAGTGTAATTGGAGCACCGTCCCCTGCTGTAACAGGAATAAATTGCACTTCTTCCTATTGCTTTTTTAAAACAATGTGTCTTTTTGGCCTTATAATATCTAAAACCAGAATAAGGCAAACTTGAAGTCTTGAAAATATCTCTACTTCTCTGTGACCAATTTATATCGTTAAAAATCTAGCTTCGATGTTCTCTTTATCTTCTCTTTCCATTTAAGACATAAGTATCCATCTCACTCTTTACTGCCTAGATACAGTTGTCACTAGTTGGATCCAGTAACAGAAAAGTGTTTCAAGGCTAACTGGAACACAACAGCGAGGGTTAGGCCCAGTTCTCCTTAAAAGACCAGCCAGTCTTTGGAAAGTTGTTCTTCCTTCTCTGTTTTTCCTCTGTCAAATTAGTTCTTAGGTTTGCCATTCATTTTGTTGCACAAGTGGCACTATGTAGTTCCTTTTTTATTTGTTTAGAATGTTAAATGTAAAATGAAAGAAAATATTGTGTGTGAGGTTACCTGAAATTGTTGATTCAAAGAAATTTTTCAAAACTAATTCTGTGAGAAAAGAAATAGCTGGATCAGTTTCATTATAGCATTAGTCAGTATGTACTGGGAAACTGTCTTTGATGGCTGCTGTGGTGATCTATTTTGTAGACGTAAGTTGTTAAAACACACTCGAGCCTTTTGAATGCTGCTGTTATAGGAAATGAAATAAATCCATTGCAGGATTCTCAGAGTACCATTTTTAACTGACATACTGTGCTGGATTGACTGAAGTGAGTACGCGGTCTTTTTACTGCAGAAATGAATGCTTTGATTTTTATGCCTTCCTCCATGAAGGAACAGTTAAAATCAGGCATAGGGAAACGTAACAGATGTTCATACACATTTCCCATCTGAAAATGCCTTCCACTGGCCAAGACAATTGTTAGGCACAATTAAGCCCAGCATATACATCCTGTACCATAAGCCAAGTCTGCTGAATATGTTCCCAACAGGGAAGCACAGATTTTGAAAGAAAGCAATTTATATGAACTTCCATCTCTAGTAGATTTTTTGAGAGTCACTGTGTGAAAAACATAAGGAGACCTGACTGACAGGTGTGAGTCTATGCCCCAATCCACTGCGCTTCAAACTATATCTTTAAAAGGAACTTTCAGTCCATGAGAAAATTTCGTATGCATTCTAGAGATGCTAACACTTGAAATCTGATTTTGGAGTGGCATTTTGTATTATGTTGCCAACTGACTTAAAAAGCTTGTGATATTATGGCTTGTAATGTTCTACATTCAGTCCAATTGTCACTGTAATCAGCTTTATGATGGCAACTCTTCCTGATGACTGCAGGGATATATTTTCCTCTTTTTTGCATATTATGTCTGAAATGTGTGTTACTTTCCGATTTCAGAGGTATACTGGTAGTGAAGGGAGGAAGGCACTGTAGACCAGCACACTTCTAAAATCATGTATGACATGTTTATGCGCAGAGTGGGATTTGTCATTTCCAGTGATATGATAGCATTTACTGTTGAAAAAGATGCTGAGAACAAAATGCTCCTATATTTTGTGATATGTATTATAACTGAACATTTTATAGTTGGCCATTCTGGAAAAGTGTACTTTCCTGGTGTCTCAAAAAATTGCAGTGATTGACTATTTTTATTGTATCAGAATATGATGTAGAGACTATGAAAGTGTGTTGACCTAAAAATGTCAGTGGGTGTTTCATATCAATTGTCTTTTGAATTTTCCTTTTTTTGGGGGAGGAGGTGGAGACAAAAATGCAAGACAGACATTGCTTCCCTGTTCTGTAATGCCTGTCTCTTAATAACAGAAAAAGCCCTGTGCCAGATCCTTAAAAAAAAAAAACAACCTGTAAGGTACTGGGCAGTCAGTAAGTCTTTTCACTGAAATATGCAAGAGAACTCTAAAACCTATCTGCTATTCTAGTCTTATTTTTCTGTAATAAGACACAAATCTGCAATATACTGATTCCGTTTTCCTATGGCCTTAGTTCTCCGCATAATGACTTTGCTAAATTCCTCTTCAGATGGATGTAAGATACTAAACAAGATGGTTTAGTATCTTGTGGCAGAAATGGGGAGAATGTTAGGCTGTAGTTTCCCGTGCAGACGATGATATATGGTTAACTGTATTTCATGAAGGCAAGTAAGTGAGACTTGTGGTTTTATGAAAAACAGGCTTTGTTCCTAGGAGAGAGAATAGAATGTGTGAAGTATCTCAGTGTTAGTCCTCTGGAACTGGTGGTCTTCTGAGGAATAACTAGAGCATTGCTGGACACTGTATGGCCTTTATGTGGGCCTGAAAATGATTCTGTGCATGTTAACTCCTGTCGTGGCTGCGTGTTTATTTCTGGTGCTTGTCCACAAGAAGCATTTTCTTGCTTAAGTGTCTGTGAAATGGATTTTTTTATATGCTTTTCTACAGTCGTCTTGAGGTCATTATATTCCTGGTGGAAGGTTTCTGGTTGCAAATTTATCTTTTGCATTACTATTTGTCCATTATTACAGAAATGCACAAAATATTTTTTTAATAAAAGCCTTCCTGTAGCAGAATAATAATATAAGTCCTGGGAAAGGTATTTTTATTCTCTTGATGGCAGTAAGAAATGGGAGATCAAGAAGAGAAGAGGTGGTCCAGTGATTCTTTGGTGAATGTGGGAGAGATTATTTCACAATTTATTAATAAATATGTAGTATTGTGCTTCTGGATAGATGGCATGATGTTTTCTGCTTTACAGTTCCAGTTTTTTAGTTGAAATCATCTTAGAGATTTTCCTTCCCTAAGTTCAAGAAGTTAAAATCAAGTACCTGAAATAAAGTAGTTCTGGGTCAGAGCAGATGATGTAATTATTTAAGCCCACCTTTCATAGTTTTATTCTTTTTGTTTGTTTCTGAGCTCTTCTTTTCTGATACAACAAATAATCTGCCCAGTGCTTCATTTTTTCAGTACCATTCTGTAATGCTGTTGTAATATTACAGTTTTTACCCCATGTTTCTCACTCTCTGTATTCTATGTGCCAAGATATGGCATACACATCATAAAAATAGATTGTGAGTTGGGAATCAGACACTTTCAGAAACAGATCCAAGACATATTTTTAGGGAACACCGTATACTGGCAAGCATTTAAAATATGTGTGGAAGTATTCCTTGAGAATGATGCCTGTAAGCTCATGAGGTAATTCTCAAATCATAGAATCATAGAATCATAGAATCATCTGGGCCGGAAGGGACCTCCAAAGGCCATCTAGTCCGACCCC
>JAOQGH010000069.1:14336947-14379404 GCA_025769975.1 Gallinago jamesoni | reverse complement strand
GGGCAACCTGTTCCAGTGCTCCACCACCCTCATAGTAAAGAACTTCTTCCTAATGTCTAGTCTGAATCTGCTCTTCTACTGTCTAAAATGCCATCCATTTTACTATTAGCTCCCTAACCTAATGACTAAAACTAAAGAATTAATTTCTCTATGAATGTGCTTTATACTGATCCTATTGCATTGGTAATATTTGTGACATTTACCACTTTGTTCTTTTGTATGCATACATAATTCTGCTGAAGCAGCGCATTTCCTCAGAGGGAAGGATAAAAGTTATAAGTTTAAGTAAAACTTATTTATTAGGTTTTGGGAAGATTATTTGTTTGTTAAATAGCAACTGTTGATGCTGCTATTTATAAGCATTTAAGAAGAAGATGAAGGCAGTTAGCGTTAATTGCCCTCCAGGCCTTTTTGGGCATGTTAAAAAAAAACAAACAAAAACCACAAAACACCACTGTACATACTCTGTGTCTTTGTTTAACAGTTAGCATTTGTTCTCTAACAGGACAGGAGACTTTGAATATAAATTACCTACTGCGGAAATAGAAAAATCAAGTCAAATATGTAATGGTTCTTATACTGTTTCTGTCTCAGGACAAAACATGTATTTTTTTTTAAATTCATTCCATGCTTTTTGATGAAAACAATTTTTTCTAATGGAACAAAACCTAACTTCCATATTTTTTTTGTTACCATATTTTATTTATTTTCAGAATCAGAAAGTAAATATATACACTTATATAAGAAGGTTTTTCTTGCTGCGAAGAGAGATTTCTCATTCACATAGTCAAAGAAGTTCAAGCCAGGAAGGATTGTTATGATAATTCAGCCTGTCCTCTTGAACATGCATGCTACAGGATTTAACCTGTAGTAGGCTTAAACCAAATCTTTTGGAAGATATTTAATCTTGTATTAAATGCCCGAGTAATTTTGATGCCATCAGTTCCACTGATACCCTACTGAACTGTTTGAATGTTTGATTACCCTTCCAGTTGGGACATTGCGAAGCTCTCTATCTTTATTCCTGCTTATAACCCCTGGTTCCTGCTGGGGTTTTTGCCCACAAACTAATGAGGAAGTTTCAAGTGTACCGTCTCCTAGAAGAGAGGTATATCACAGACGTGGAGAAAATTAGGGAAGGCAGGCACCTTATAGGATCATGTAAACTGCTTCTCTGCGTGAATGCAAGATACACTTTGCCTGTGTCATTCCTGACAGATATTTGTCACCCCTATTCTTAAGATCTTGAATGGGAGCATTGCTCTAGCCTCTCCAGGCATTTTACGTTTCTACTAGAGATGGGGCTATTTCCCCAATGTGCGAGTTAAAATCTTTCATTTTGTAATTTAATCTCCTACCGTTGTTTTATGCAGAGTGGGCATAGAAAATTTCCATTCTTTTCATAGTGGGTCATAATCTGCGTAAAGACAGTGATGTCAACTTCAGCCATCTCTTGTGGTAGTGCCATCCTCACTCCTTCAGTCTTTCCTTCTAGAGTTTTCCTTAGCCTCCTACAGCTGTGAGACGTGATAGGTAAGATTTTTAGATCCACAGAATTACTTAGATATCTAATACCTCTTTTTGAGAAGAACATAGTATAACGTATGAAGCATAACTTTCCTTCAGATACCTGAAATCAGAGTAGGAGATAATAATATTTTGCTAGTAGATACAGATGTACAGTGGGGAGGAGAGGTGAGAGATAACGTTAAATCATGAGACACAGAGCACTGTGAAGGATGAGTTTATTTTGCTGTTATTAAAAATTTCATTTCAGGATAATCCCTCTGAGATTTAACACGTTATTTTAAGAAAAGCTTCCTAGAGCAGCAGTAAACAAGATACAGTACAGTAGGTTTAAACGATTCATAAATGTTTGGATTTTTTTTAAAATCCCATTTATTGAGTCTATTTCTGATACAGTGTTGAAAGAAACAGCAATCATGTTGCCTGTGTGTTTGCAAAGTGACATTTGTGAAGTAATCTATTTAAATAATCAGCACTCCGAAGCCTTGTCTGCAGTTTTTGGCTGTCAAATTTTGTGAAGTAGGAGGAAAAACGTTTAAAGCACAAGCTAGCTCTTTACTGATTTTTGCATATCCCTTCTTCATCAGCAGCTCAACTGAGGCTTAATTTGGAGGTGCTGCCGTATGTGTGGCAGTACCGGTTTGTGTGCAGGGCTTTGTCAAAGCATGTAGTCTGTGCTTCTCAATGTCCAAAGAACAGGAGCACCAGATCCTTCCATCTGGATATGTTTATTTACGTCAGTGTCACAATGCCCCAATCAATCGCTGTCACTACAGGAATGCATGGAGAAGCCTCATTTTATAAACTGCATGGCATTTACATTAACATGTGACATACTTAACTCCTGCAGTGCACAGGGGTGGCTTTTTGTACTAGTATGACATGAGATCACTTTCTATTACACCCACTGTTTAGTGGATACCATTATGGGAATGCACAGCAGAAAAGCCACAGACTATTTAGATACAAGAAAAGCACAGTCTTCTCTAAAGCAACAGCGAAACCTCAACACAGTGGATAATGGTAACTATGTGTGTTATTGGTAGGGATAGCTGATTACACTAACAGTCAACAAAATGCACATGTGCTACCATTGTGTTACCCGCACTTAATTTTCCCTTGATAATCATAACTGTATTTTAGAGAATTATTATCTTAAATGTATCCTTTTTTTCAAAGTTTGTAAAGATAGGTGACAAAAAATGATGTATGAATGTACATACTCTTCAGGTCTTTTAAAGCCACAGTGTCACATGTAACAAATTGTAATTAATCCATTTTTCATTTGAAAGCCCCCTGTAAAAGAATGCATTTTGGCATGTGTTTAGGGATATTCCTGTTCAAGAAGGCACTGAAATTACCGTAAAGCACACACTGAAGTGCTTTCCTGAATTAGGATCTGAGTACTCAGTAATATAATCATATTTTCTCAAGTTTGAGAAACAAACCTAGTTTTCTCCTAGTGTTAATATTGATGATAGGATCTGAAACTCTGAGGCATGGATCAAGAATAGTCTGTGATCAGGAAAACGCAGATAAATGGTCTGAAAAAGCAGAGAGATTAAGAAACAAAGAGAAGTAAAGCAAAATAAGTGAGCCTTAGAAAAGTGGGATTTATTTGCCAGTTTTTGTTTGTATCACTTTATATAAAGTAACTCCCAAACCCCACAAACGTACCACACTGCTGCTTTCAGGAATCTTCTTGCCCTGACCTGCTTCTTTTTCTTCAGGTATTCACAAGAGTGCTAATGTGTTGAGGTCTGCACAGCAGAAATAAATGCAGTTAGAAAATCAGGGCTTAGTGAGTGAGGTAAGTGTGGTGGAACCTCATAGCTCTTCTTGAGAGCCTCCAGATGACCATTGCTGAGTCTTGTTCTTGTAGAATTTACTGTGTAATCTCAGAGAAGAATGAGAGCTTTCTCCCCCACTTGCCGACCAGCACTGGGAGAGCTTGTAAAGGGTCAAAATGTGGTAAGAAATGTATAAAGATGAAAGAGTGCCTTAGGACTCACTGCCAGACACAAAATACAGATAATAGAGCAACTTTTTAAGAAATATTTATAAAGTTTATATATAATTTTCCACTTATATCATGAAAAACAGAGGGGAGTATAATAATAAGGTTATGATTTCTTCTGCATAAGCTTCATAATGGTAAACAAGATGTTAGTAAATTAAAGCTACCATACTATCAATATGATTTTTCTTCTGTTTCTTTTTTTCACTGCAATTTGCCATTCTGCCCTCCCCTCTGGTTTATGCATCAATGCCTGCATAAATAGGAAGTGATTCTTGTAATGGGGTAAGGCTGGAAACTCCCTTGAGCTTGCTTACTGTGTTTTATACTTTGTCTCATGTATATGTCTAAGGATGCATGCCTATTTAATTATATGAGGAGGACTTTTGTCTGGAGCATGTGAGGAGAGATCCATTTCTTCTGTAGCTTATCATGGATCATGTATTTTAATTTCATGAAATATCTCACAGCTGATTTCATCCTTTCAGGGACAGATTTTTAGGTAGTTGCATACATGATAAAATTAAATTACCTCAACAGTGGTGTTCTTCGGCAGACTCCTACAAAGAACTTGTGTATAATTCTAAACTGAGGACTTGTTGGAATGCAGCACTGTTTTCTAAGGTTGTATCTAGATTATCATTTATTTTGTATGAACATTTCTGTGAAATGTAAATGTCACCAGGAACCGAAAACACAGGTGAAACGCTTGTAAAGATTACAAATACTTGAAGGCTGTACTGAAATTTCTCAATAAGGTAGAGTTTACAATGTTTTTAAAAGCAGCAAAGATTGGCCATCAGCTTAAAAATTACTGCTTTTCTTTATTTCAGTTGGTGTAGGTTTACTCTTTTTTCACTTCTTCTGTTATTATCGCCAGGATGTGCTTAAATGATGCTCTGTAATCAGTGAAGCCTGTGCTGAAGAATGTCAGTCAACAGTTGCAAATCTGTCAAACACTTTTCCCTAACTTGAATATATACAGGCACTTCAAGAAGAAATTAGTGAAGTCGTATTTCACTGCACATATCTAGCCATTTTTAATAAACTTTTAATGATCTAAAGTACTTTCTGTGCAATTGAATTTTTTGGGGGGTTTCAAAATGGATAAAAGCTTTACTGACCTTTGCAGAATGAGAGAGAGGGATTGCAATTTACAATTTTTTGTGTCAAATATTCACTTTATGTTGGTGATATGTGAATTTACTCGCTTATTTATTATACCAGTGATAGATTATTCTCACTTCTACTTAAATTTGACAAGCTGCGCAGTGCTAAACCCTGCTAAAATGGTGCAAAGACCCAATTACAGAAACTACAAAGGCATGCAAGAGTAAGCAAAGAAAAAACATATAAAAGGATTAAAGATCAAAAATAGAATGATTCCACTGAAACTGCATTAGGAAACATCAGGCAGGAAAACATGAAAGAATTACAGTAGGAAGAACAAAGAGTTGTAAAGCTTCTGAAAACTGACAAACATATTTTAAAAATTATTTCTGTTAACTCTATTAGAATGAAAATAATTTATTTTAAAAGTACACGTTTTTCAATGTTATAATGAACTAAACACTTGAATTGTGGTCTTTGTACATTTTGTTTATGGAGTTTGAGTTTTCTCTGCAGAGTAGTGGTAGCTGGCTTTAATCAAAGATTTAAAAAGTAAATTCCTTTTAATTTAAAAAAAAAAAAGCTATCTAAAATCCATGAAGAATTGCAGGGTGGATTTACCTAAATGCATGCTTACCCGTGTTAAACATGCCAACCCTTTTATTTCTTCTGTGGCTTTAAACACTACCTTTCCAGCTAATCATTATTTCCTTACACAGTAGACATGGTGTTGCACCGTGTCGAGAGCACTGACAAAATTGTGGTGCAATTGGGAATGAAAATGCCATTTGACCCTTTGCTTCATGCAAATGAAGGAAATTTGTGTAGAATTTATTTTCTTTGCACAGGGAACTGGGAGAATGGGATAAATAAAAACATAACTCTTCCAGAATTGACTCAATAGCAATTACCCCATGCTCCTTGGAAGAACTAGCAATACTGTAAAAGTCTGTACTTTCCCTAAAAGAATTTCTGTGTTTTCTACATACAGGATTTCTGCTGAAGTTGAGACAGGCAGTTCAGATACTAATATGGGTCCCAATCACAGTAGCTCCTGAACAGCATCTAATTGACAATTGTAAGATGCCTTTCTTTAGATAAGTCTTTTAAATAGTCCAGAACCTTTGCATAAATCAATATTTGCTGTATTTTTTTTGGTCGGCATGGAAGCACGTTCCTGTAGCAGTTCATCTGAACTTACTATTCAGGTTTCCCTTTCCACCTTCTGGACTTGCTGAGGGTATGAGTTTGGGAATGGATGAGAAGTGTTGTGGTTTTTCTAAATTTTTTGTAGAAGCGTTGCCTACTGGTTGAGGTGCTGTGTAGACAGTCAGTGCTCTTCTCTGGGGTTGTTCTCCATGTAGCTATTGCAGTATGGTTGAAGCCTGGGAGCGATACGAAGCAAGACAGATGGTTTCCCACAGACTTCCCTTCTAGCTCTTTCATCTTTCATCTAACTATTAATTCATCTGTTTGGATGGATACATTCACGCATGGAACCAAGATGAATAATAATGAGATTTTTAATAACTCCCTACATTTGCATTCCTTGTAACTCTTTACATGGTTCTAGCTGATTAAAATGAATCATTTACATAATTAACATATGGTTATAGTGTTGGCTTTAATATGCTGATTATCTCAGTACTTTTGTCTAGAGTCAATTGGATTCAAACTGTAACAATTGTTTGAAGTGAGAATAGTTTATTCCTGTGAGGACTGGTGAATATTTGCCACGGGGCCCGATTAGAAATAGCACAACTGTCCAAGAAATTCTTTAATGTAAAGCATGTATTAAAAAAAACACAAGTCTATTACATCTGCTGTGTTTAGGTCAGACTTTACAAATGGCTTTTTATGGCTAGGGAGACTTCTGCCATTAATTTCTCAGTGAGATACAAAAAAAGTACCAGGCATAGTATTACGAATGAATCAAGACAACTAATTCAGATCTAATTGTTGCATAATTTGTAAAGACTGCTTTTTTCTTTTCTTTAAATTGGGTTTAGAAATATTTTTTTTTTATTATTTCATTAAGGCAGAATTATGAAAATTTTCATTTTTATTAGTATACAAAATGTATTACAGTATTTTTATGTTCACTGAATTACCTTACTCTTAAGATTAAGATCTTAAGAGCAATATTTTTCATATTTGTTACTTAGCTTGTTTCCTCCTTGCATGTATGTGTAGCAGCAAGTAACACTGAAGCAATCTTATTTTCAGAATTGGTAGATTATTTTTTTAATTTCGCTATCAACCTTGATGGTGTACTTAGCTCCCTGATGCAGAGGCTGCTTGAAAACAGAAAAGAATTGTCAGGTTTTGTGGTTAGGTAACTAATACTTGTGTCATTGAATGCTTTTTGAATGTTCATGAATATTTGAAGCAAATTTGTGTTAATTGCGCTACTGTTGTCCACAATTAGTCTGTGGTAGACATGATTAATTGTAAAGAGCCCTGACATTTATGCATAAAAGGCTTGAGGTCAAACAGAAATGGAGAAAAATGGTTGCTGCAGCATTGGCAGATGGAATGCTAATGCATTTTGACTCGTACTGAGCATAATGATATTTCTACATCAATAGCAAATAATTGTTTTAGAACTGTGGAATATTCTTCTCCTCTGTTTTGCTTTTCTCTCTCTGTTTAACTTTCTTCCCTCCCACTCCAGGATGCCACTAGTTATTTTTACAGTGTAGTCTTTAATTGGCTTGAATACTTTGTCAAATGCTTTACTGGAAACCTACACCACATTGCTAGCTGGGAAAGGCATGTATCGATTTGCTTCTCTGAGGAAAAGTGTGTTGGAAAAATATTCTGGTGATTTTGAAGCAAGCCTCTTGAATCTGTGTTGGTATATATGCTATCAATAAATGAACTTCCTGTGTTCCTAGGACACAGGTTTTAATAACATTTTAGCATGTTTATCATATTGAGTAGTAAATAACTGAGCAGATAGAATCTCAGTGTTCTAATTTCTATCTTAATAACAAACAGACTGCGTTCTTAGTGTCATTACCAACTTATGAGTGTGATCTGTAACTATTGAGGACCTTTTCCAACACAACAAACACCGTGTTGACAGTACAGTGTCACTTTGTCACTCTCACTGTCGTGAGTGACCTGTGGTGCAACTGGGTGGAACTGTAGGGCTACATCATTCCTCATGGGTGCTGGTCCTAAGCCCTAGACCTTTTTAAAAGTTGAGAAGCCCTGATGGATCTTCCTTTTTAGAAAGGTAGCAATATGGTTGATTCAGTGAATGTAATGTCACGTAAACCTAAGGCTGGCTGTGTACATGTGGTGTACAACGGTCAAAAGAAAGGTATGTGTACCTGGAGCAGAGGGGGTCTTCTCCCAGCTCTTCAGTGTTTGGGAGTTGACTGATAAGTTTCCTTTGTTAAAATTGACATTAATTCTTTATAAACTATTGATGGACTCATTAATTGAGTGAAATTCTCCTAGTTTACATCCTGAGTGAATATAGCTCTTAGTATAAAAGCTGAACAGATAAGACTTTCTAATATATTAGTGATATTTAAAAAAAAAAAATAAAAAAGAAAAGGATTATGCTCTTAAGCAAGCAGAACTCCCTGTCTTCATTTCTTGCATTTTAATAAGTTTCAGGTTGTCGTGCTTTTACTGATGCAGCATCCATGGAAGATACGCTAAACCTTTCCAACACTCTATAAGTTGTTATTTGTTTATATAAAAGTTTGCTGCAAGATACGGACTTCTATACTGCTTAATAGTTCACATGTGAAGTGCAAGGATATTATATTTTTTATCTCTTCTCAAACAAAAGGCTTAAGTGAAACCACCATAAACCATTTAAAGAGTTTATTTTTCTTTTTTTAGCTCTCTGTAATAGAACACATTTTTGTTTATTTCCAATTTTAGCCACTTGGCCATTTGCAATTGCTTTTCAATACCTCTTCAGAAGTTAGAGGGAGTAAAATGGTAACCTGGAAATGTGCAATGATATTAAATTAGTATTTTTAGGAGCACTGCCTGTTAATTGTAAACTGCTGTCCTAAAAATATTCATCTTACAAAAGAGTTTTTCAAACTGTGACCTGGATGACAGCATTAAACCTTCCGTGGAACCACACAGACCTTCTAATGCTTTTGGTTAAAAATTGGGTGATGATTGTTCACGGTGGCCTCTAAGAAATGTTAAGGGTTGATAATGGTCTTTGCTAAATAGTCTGGGGGCAGTGTTCTGCGGAAACCCCACAATGGGTTTCTTATGTAGTAACTCAGCCTGTGAATTTTTGCTGTAACATACTTGCATCAGACCTAAATCGAGTAGCAAATGTTTACACATAATAGGGCCTTACACAATTCTTGCATAATTGTGTTCATATTTTTTTTAACAAACCGGAGATGTATTTTTGATCATAAAAAGGCATAGTGTTACCAGTTTTACTCTGTTTTAGAATTTACAAAAATAACCTAAATGAGAGAAATGAGTTATATATGTAACCCAAAAGATATGATTATCTAGAAAGATTAAAGTTAGTGAAATACTGTGTTCATTTGTTGAGTGCTTCTTGAATTGCTCTGTGACATTTGGTTACGTGGCCTCATTTTCAGGTATGGTGTTCTTTCAAAGCAGAATATATGGTACTAATCTCTAGCTCTCCTGTAATAAATGCTGGACTGTGGACAGGCGATGGCCAAAAGAGAGTGCCTGGGCAAACCTTAATCTTTAATAAGGTGCAGAACTAGTCTATAACTGTCAAGGAATGACAGAAGAGCAGTGCTTTCAGCTTGCCTGCTCAGAATAGAAAATGGGGTCCTCTGACAGGCAAGAAAGGCTACTTTATTCTTTATTGGGTTTGGGGCTATTACTGTGCCTGTGTTATTTAGTTATTTGACGTTTGTGAGTTGTTGGGGCAAAAGGAAGTCCAGTTATTAATGTGAAAGCAAAATTTAAAATGGATTTTTATGCTGAACTTGCATTGAAACCTCTTACACTTGGAAACAAAGCCATACCTGATGCTGAATGGATGCTATTTGCAATTTGGAAATATATGGCATTTTTTATTAAAAGAAAAGGCAGCTATTGGAGATAAAAACAAGCAGTTAGTATTTTCCATCTTCAACTGGAAGAAAAAAGACTGCAGAAGTTGGGTGTATTAATTCTTTGAACTACTACTTGGCTTCTAGAATTCTTTATAATAGCTCTTTCTGTGCAGTCTGAAGTGTTTTCCCAAACTTCGGCTAGAAATGCAGCACATTTTTTGTAAGTGTATAGCCAGCTGTGGGTTTGTGCCACCAGTCACCGCTCTGGGAGTGTGGCAAAGGGCTCATGAGTAATGCTTTTATCAGACTTGTGACAGATTCAGCTTCTGCTGCCTAAGTTAGGTGATTTGGATGCCTTCTATGGTTCAGAGCTTCTCGATCCATGAAGCAGTGCTTGCTGCCATCTTTTTGCATCAGTTTTTTGACAAACTAGACATTTTCGGAACTTGAAGAGTCTCAGGAAAATATTTTTTTCTGCTGTTTTACGAAGCAGTCATCAAGGTACTTATACAGAAATACATGGCACTCAATTTACAGGAATATTGGAGGCTTTATAAGGTGTATTTTTTGGAGACTAGTTTTAGACAGAGTAATGAAATTAAGGTTTATTTAGAATTTTTTTATCTGAAGGTTCAGAAATTTTGAATTTACAAAGATCAATATGGACTTGCATATTTTTAAGTTTAGACAAAATATTTGTTTAGAGAAATGAGTACATACATTCTTCAAATATACAGCAAATGTGGGACAGGTATGGCAGCAGATAGTAGACTGCCAAATTACAATTTCAGACTTTTCTAAAATTTTACAAAACAAAAACATTTCCTTATTTGTTTTGAGTTCTTAAGTATCTATGCAAGCTAATTGCATAGGAGTTAAAAGTTCTTAGACCTTAAAATAATGTTGTTTTAAATGTTTTCAATTTGTCTTTCTAAAGATATAATTTAGATTGAATCATAACTGCCAGTGGTGGTCATTTGTGGTGTTCGGGTGGCATGACCTTTCATTCCAGGTTTGAACCTCTAAAACCTTTTAAACCTCTGAAAAGACCTGCTAATATGTGGGGTTTAGCCATTGTAGGAGTGAACCAATGGAAAATCACTGGTTTCCTCTAATCTGATTATTTTTATGTTGATTTTTCAGCCAAATAGAAATTTTGTCTGCTTTTTCTTAAATGCTGACAAAATGCTGACCAAAACAAAGGTTGCCCAAAACTGCATTTACCTCTGCAGAACACCCTATTACTTTACAATATTTATTTAAGTAAATTTATGTAAGTAGCCACACTCAGAATATGTAGCTATCTGGGAGGTTCTTTTAAGCGGTTTCTAGTAGGAAACTAGTTGCTGGTTTTTAGTCTTTGCATCGTGCTCAGATTTGCAGGTTCTCAGCCCATCTCACTTTCCAGGAAAATCCATACAGAAAAGGACAGGATCTACCAGTTGACAGGTACCCAGAGCGTGTTTATTTGTGGTCTGACTCTGGTATTGCAGAATGATACAAATGTAGGGCACGTTTTAGCGCTTTTAAATCCCCAGTCCTTCTTGTTGTGCAGGAATGACTGGCAAGACTATATGAAACGAAAGCAATTTGCAGTAATTCTACTAAAAATGAGTAATAGGAACTGTTAAGAAGAGGTGTTTCTATATACTAGGCAAAATAGTATATACTAGCACTATATAGTGCCATTGACTCAAAAGTAACTTTGATGCTCAGTTGTGCTTTGCTGGGAAATACTTTGCTATAAGAAAAGGGAGGAGCATACAACTTCTTCCCTTCTGAATCATCTGAACCTTTAGCTTCTTTTCTTAACTCGCAAATGATAGTTTAAAGTTTTGGAAGAAAAGGCAGATACTGAACAAATCTTTCAAATCAAAATTTTTTAGGAAACTTCCAGATAACCTTGAAAACTTGTTTTTGTTTATTTGCTACATCCATATTGCTGTTTTTTGTCTTGAATCCTGAAACATTTGTTTTCTGTGAAAAAAGTATCTTGCAAATGTGGAAAGTTTATTCTCTAAAGAGTGCTTTTGGACATGTTGGTGTGTATGCAGTTGTCAGTGGACTTTTCATCTAATCTCATTGTCATATTATTCAGTTAGGGTCATAGAAATTCAAGTATGGCACTGTGCCATTGCAGACAGATGGGCATGGGCTGGCAGCCAAGAATACATGTTAAGGGCAGAAGACTTCTCAGCGGCATTGTTTGAAAGTGTGAGTATCTTGGCCCACGTGTAGCGTGACTGTCCATACCTGATGTATTTTTTCCTGTCTTTTGCAGCCCTATAAAGGTAATGTTTTGCCTTGGAAGAGTCTAGGATGACCCTCAGATAAAACTCTGCAAAGATCCCTTAGCTTTTCTCATAAGACACTGATAGTCCCAAAGAAGTCTCCACAACTCAGCAAAAGAGTGGGCCAGGTGTCTTTTTTTTTTTTTATTTGCCTCAGTTGAGTTTAGTCAATTTACACAAGATGGTTGTTTAAATCACAATAAATAAAATTAATATATAAAAAATAAAGTTTTCCTCCAAAATGTTAGAAACTAAATGTAACACACTGAACTTTTTTTTGTTTGTTTGGGTTTTTTAATGCGGAAATTACAATGATATTATTTCTTATTTCATAGAGGACAGAAAATCTGCATATTGTCCACGGATTTCTTGTCCTGAATGGTCATGAACATTTCTCAACTCAGCCTCAGTTAAAGTTTATTTTCCTTACTCTTATTTAATTACAGCAAGTTGCATTAAGAGAAAAATTTTAATACTGTATAATATGGCATAATTTAATAACTTCAAGGGATGCGCATTTGTGGTCTGAACAAATTACTAGTCAGCTAAATTTGGTTGACCAGTCAGGCACATTTTGCAATTTTAAATATGTCGCTATTAGTCACAGACACTAAAAGTTTGGTAACAACTGCTTTGATCATTTAGTTATTGTGAGGGTTATTGCTTTATTTGAAAATCAGTCATTAGTGTCATGTTGCACTTGTAAGTAAAAGTAGTTTAGTATCTGAAGGTGAGAATACATTGTGAGATTTGCTTATGGCTAAAACTGTGCAAGTACCCTAACAGCTCCAGGTTTTGCTTTTAGATGTCTGTGTTTAAGTGTTGCTGTATTAGCTGTGAGTT
This sequence comes from Gallinago jamesoni, assembly GCA_025769975.1. Lineage (NCBI taxonomy): Eukaryota > Metazoa > Chordata > Aves > Charadriiformes > Scolopacidae > Gallinago > Gallinago jamesoni. The sequence goes on along the minus strand of JAOQGH010000069.1, from coordinate 14,366,586 downwards.
TTCCTTCTGTAGAGGCACATACGTAACCGTGCAGTTGCTTTTTTCCCTTGGTCTCATGCTCATGTACGAGAGTCTGATTCATCCTCAGTCATACAGACTGAAAACTGTGGGTAAACAAGAGAGTAGAGTCATGCGATTGATGAGTCTACAGTGGAAAGCATGAACCGTGCCTGAAGAAAAGCTTTTAAAGTAATTGTTTTACTTCCTCCTGTATACACTAGTTACATTACCCAGAGAATTGCACGTTTGCTTGAGTCCGTTCCTCTGTCACTTGGTATCTCTTCTCGGGTGTTGTGTCTTTTAATAGAGTGAAAGTTAAGAGGAGAATAGAAAATCATATTTAAGTCTTCTGGTTATTTTTGTAAGAGCTTTGGTGATACTATGGTGTATCTTACGTTATGCTGGATTTCATTGTACAATTCAGTTCACAGAAAATTGGATTCTTTGAACAATTCTGTTTTAACAGTTATTAAAAGCTGAATCAGTTCCTTTCATAATCTTAAAAGAAAGGGTATGAATACAGAATAATTCCAGATAAGAGTTGTAATTTAAGTGTCGCTCAACTGTTTTCCATAAAATACATAGGACAGAAGTCCAGAAGGGGCTACTGTAATCATCAAGTTTGACCTTCAACCTGTTATACCGCTATGGAGTCCATCTTTTTGTTCCAGCAGCCGCAGTCTTATCAGTTGAGTGCTGGAAATGAGGTAGTGAACAAATGCTTGATACATGTGTTTTGGTGTCTGCGTTATGTGCGGATTTATGGACAAAGAATGCACACTTCATTGAAGTTTGATGTGATCCTATTAGTTTTATATTTATTACAATAGAATGGATATAAATAAATGTATGTAACTGGAAAAAATATAAGAATATGTTTTCGTTACACATAATTTCTGTTACAGCTTGACTAAATTGAAGAAATTGATGTTTTGTTAGTGCTGTGTCAGCATCTGCTTTCATATGTGTCGATATAATTAGAATCTTGTGGTCTGATGTGTTTGGGTTCTTCAAGCCAGAAAGTACCTCATCATCACTAATGGAGGTGTTGTAACAGAGCATAACACTGAAATTATTGTTATGCTGAATAGAGTCCCTGCAGGAATATCATACAGTTATCTAAGCTTAGGTAGGATTTTACCTGTGATTTACGGCCAAGATTTGTGGTTGAGAATGCGCCTTTCCTTCCTCCACCAAACTATAAAACAAAAGCAAAACTGAAAATTAATTGTAGTTTACTTGGGGACAGTCAAGAAGTGGTCTTTGTTTGCATGAGGTTCCCCCCAGTTGAGGTTTGCCATCATTGTGCCAACTTCTTGTTATAAGATCATATTATAACTATGGGATAACAGTGAATTTATTACTAAGTCAAAGGCTATTTGTAGTGGAGAAACTTGTCAGGTTTCCATAATTCACTGATAGACTCAACGAATTCCCTCAAAGTGATCCTATCTTTTTTGTGCCTCCGAATCCTAAATTTTTACTTTGATTTCATGGGGGTTAAAAGTTACTCTTCCCACACAGACAAAGTGTTTGTGTTGACAAGCTACCTAAAATAGATTATGTAGGTGATTTGTTTTAAGAAGCAGAATGAATTCCTGGGAGAGAGAAACATACTTGTTCTCCAACAAGTGGGAGCAAGTGCTGGGGCTGTAGGTAGAGCTTGCTGAGCTTGTAAGAATTTTTCCCCAAAATTGTTAATTTTTTTTCTTTATGTGTAAAAAAAAATATTGAAAGGGATTTTTACAATTGTCAGAAGAATATTATGCATAGTTGAGCCCCTGAATTTTTTCTAAACAGTCATTGTATTATGTTGTAGTAACTGTCTTCTTCCATCTTCCTTTCCGTCTTCCTCTTAATTCCTGGGAGGAATTTTAACCTCGCCTTCCCTCCTGGCAAAATGCAGAAGTTCAGCTGGATCTGGCATAATAAAATATACAAACCTACTGGGGTCTCGGGGACAGAGATGCGAGGATCTCGCTTGACTATTGGAGCCTTAAATGAGTGTTGAAATTCTGCCCCTTAGGTGGTGGTCAGTACTGGGAGAGGGGAGTGGAGCAGTGTTAGTGACTGTAGTGCTAGTGCTCTACTTGCTTGCAGGACTCCTACCTCGACTTAGTTTTCACACTTCTAACAGACAGAAAATGAGTCTCTCCATAGGTTGCTTTTTCTGGCCACCTGTATGTCATTATGTGCTGAGGGCTGGATACTCTTACAGTACACGCTTATCCCTGTGCAGTTCCATAAGGAAAAGGAAACCTTTCTTTTTTTTCTTTTTTTTTTTTTCCTTCTCCCTCTTATAGATAACAAGTAAAGCTTTGTTGAGTCAGTGCTCCGAGCAGCACCTGGGGATTAGTGTTATCTATAGAATTGTAATGTATGGGCCAATATTGTATCACATCCTCTCCAACGGATAATTGTAAAGGGAATTCCATCATCCTGTGTACTTTCTAGTGATTTCGGAATTTTTACTATGAATAGCCAAAGCCCACTGTATTTTTCTTTAGAGGGGGGGAGGAAAGAGATGAGGTGAATGAGTGCCTATAAGAAAGTATGTATGTAAAACCATAAATGTCAGTTTAGTCTGCAGTTTCGTGCAAAGCATATGGTAAACAGTCAATTGTAATAATTAAAAATAAGGCAGAAAGCTTTTTCTTTGCTCAGTGTTCATGTTTAAGAATCTTTTAGCTTCGTAGCCAGTTCTCAGAATAACTTAGTACTTAGTTAATATATTTGACCTAATGACCCAATGGGGCAACTTTATGAATTATGTATCAGTCTCTTGAGTACCAAACTGTGTGCTTCGGTTTTATTAAATCATCTCTGATTTGATTATCTTCATTGTATCATGCAGCAAGTTCATTTCTTTTGAATTTATCCTTCGGACTTTACAATTAAAAGATGCAAATTAAATTGTATAGTTTCCCTCCTGTCTTCATTATGATATCAATGACTAATGTACTGATTTTTAGAATTCCGAATAGTACTGTAATGGAGCTACCTTATAATCTAACAGATCAATGTAATGCTTCACATTATCAGTTTTTGGGCCCTGCATTATCTGTTCAGAAGAAGCATATTTCCAGACTCAGTAACAGCAGCAGCGCATAAGGTGGTTTTGGATGTTTCAACTTGCCAATTAGTAGTACAGGGATGGTTTTCTAAGAGACATAAATCAGAACACTGCCCACTGTCCTTACAGGAATATGACAACAATAAGCTTTTTTAAAAATATCACGATGTTAATTCTGGCACACCTGCCATTCTGAAGTAAATATGGGGTTTAGTTTTCAAAATCATCTGGGAGGTGAATGTCTGAGGTTAGTGAGATACAAATACGAAACGCTGACAAATACATGAAGAGAATGAGGGCTTTGTATGATTTTTACATTTCTTGTGCCCCACAGAGCTCAGTTTCGATGTTATTGTTCCAAATCATCAACATAAATAGTCTAACTGAACCCAAGTAGGAGCTGTATTTCTTATGTTCTCAGAATTATTATGAATTCCTGGCTGAAGTGTTATGTGTAAGTCTGTATGGCTGGAAGATATAAAAAGTGGGAGAGCTCATCTCTTTCATGATTGACTTGCTGTATTTCAATTTAGGGACTGTTTGAAGCTTGTATATGGAATCATCCAAACTCTACAATCCAGAATGCTAAAAAGCTCCCGCATATGTAACAATACTGCCCAAAAAAAGCAAAATTTAATGATAGATGGCATGTGTTGTAATACTAATGCCTGAGGCTTTTCAGTATGCTGCAGCAGAGTGTTTCCCCTCTCTGACTGCTTATTTAAAGTGAAGTTATATTTGATCCATTCTTAACTTTTGTGTTGTATTATTCGAAAAATATATTAATTGTTTTTTAAGACTTTCACTTCTCTGTATTTCTTCTGCTTCCATCTTTGTGTTACCACAGTTTCTTTTGTATTTCTTTTGGTGTGTTTTCAGTTGTGTTACAGAAGGTTAATTTCTTGGGCCTTTAGATTCTAGTTTAAATTCAGTCATATTGCATGATTGGAATAATCTTCCCATTCTTAATAGAGAAAACTCATATTTACCATATTCTTGAAAAAGATGGATAAAACATTTTCTTTCTGTTCCTTGTTAAATGTGTTCCATACAGCTGTCTTCAGAAATGTACAATTACCATTAAGTAGTTTTCTGGCTGTGAAATAGTACTTACTCCATAAAAGGATATTTAAGTATTATTTTTCTTGTTTTTACAGAATTCAGATTTGATCCTGACCTTGCAATGGATATGTTTATGATTCAACAGTAAATATTATCAAGGAAGGCGTTCCTCTTCTTAATTTTGAGTCAGTCTGGTGAAAGCCTTGATTTAGTACAACAGTACAGGATTTTCTGTGTAACAAAGTAGGTGCTGAATAAAGAGACAAAATTGTTATAAACTATTTAATTAGACAGAGATAAACAATGAATGAACTTCTGCAATTTGAGTAGTTGTAATTTCATTTGAAACCGTGGAGTTACACCAGTGCAAATTAAACCTATGTAGTCAAGATTACAGTTCTGAATACTTAGGGTTTTCCTGTTTTCTTCTTATTTATCATAGATGTACTCTTGGAAGATGCTCCATGTATTATTTTCTGTTATGCAGGCTAAAATATCACAATTCCTTTTTCAAAGAAAACAATATATTTGAACGAGAACTAATTACCTCTTTTTTTATTCCAAGTGACAAAAGCTAATATATCACACTTAGCCACTATAAGAACACCAGTTCAGTAAACTAATTAAACTAATCCTATCTCTACTCATTATTCTCAGTTCTGCTAAATATTTTAACAGCATAGATTTATTTCATTACATAAATTATATCATACTTAAAGAAAACAGTTTGTGTAAAGGCGTATTTGCATTCCCAAGAGTTTAGTTTGAAAGTTGAATTCTGACTTCAAGTTTCAGTTGAAATAATATTATTTGCCTTATTTAGGGTGGTAATTCTTCTTAATTATTACAAATTACCTAGAATGATGTATAGCTTTAATTAGGTGTAAGTGCTTGGCATTCTTGTTAACATATATTAAACAGTGACAGTTCTCCTGTATACAGATAATACAATGTTAGAAAGTTGGGATATTTCCTACATCTTACAACCCGTAATTTCATAACACAATGGCTGATTAATTTACCGGCCACAGGGAAAAAAATTTGCTTTTTGATAGTTAGTGATTGTGAAATTAAAAAATCATGTACTTACTGGACATATCTTAAGCTACATAATTTAAAAAAAAGTGTACATCACTTTTTGTACTGAAATTATAAAACCAGAATACGCTGAATGCTAAGAATTGAACAGCAGTGTTGATGAGAAGCTTAAAAGGAATAATGCATAAGTCCCACTTAAGACTGAATTGCTTTCTACTTATAGACATGTAATGGAATTAAATCAAGAAGCTGCAAGCCTCCCAAATTGCCTAAGTTTAGTTTAGGTGTTTGTACTTAAGGTATCTGCTGCAGAGCTTTCCCAAATGTAAGCAGATGTAATAGTATTCTAATTTTAAGGCCAGTTTTCATACTATTAGCTGGACTTTAACTTCTCTCACTATGCTGACACTAGGTGAATCATGAGGTTTTTAGGAAATTCACACAGAAAGGAAGTTAATTGTGGTTTGTTCTAGTTGGGGATCCTGCATGATTTCTTAAAGAATTGAAGACAGACAGACAACTGACAGGCAATCTGTAAATTGTTTTATCCTGAGTGCTGTGGGTTATGGTCCCTCAGCTCAACATGTCATGAAAGCTATCTCACTATTATGCTTGCCAAGCCCAATCTGCCGACTTGAATTAATAGAACTGTAATTCATCTTCCAGGTATCAAGCAAGCATCAATGCACGCTTGTCAATGACACTTTACCCTGCTTTGCACCTTCGTTGCTTCTTGAATGCAACAATGAGAATTACTTTCATATTTTGCTCATCAGTAATCAAAACCTTTCATTCATGTACTAAGTGTACATATATATGCTGTTGTTTTGGTCAGTTTTCAAGTATTTGTCCCTAACTTTTCACGAAAGGCCATGATAATTTTATTGCTGTAATGTGTGTTGTGCTGTTCCTTTTCTGGTGTATGCAAAAAAGGCAAATCAGTTTCCAGATTTTTTTAACTTTTTTTTTTCCCTTTTATTCATCTGAGTTACAAACAAACAAGTTTCAGGCATGATTAACAGAGGTTAACATAATGATGCAATCTGGTCATATTTATATTTAAAATGTTACATGTATTGCAGATACTTTTTTTGAATGCCAGAAGTTATTAGGATGAAAAAGGGAAATGGAGCCCATGTCACAATTTCTTTCTGTTGCCTTAACATTTTGGAGAATGTCAAGCGAAATTTTGAAGAACAAAGGTAACTGCTTTGAATAACAGGTCTTAATAACTTGATTCAAAATACTATATGAAGCATTCATTCTTAGAAAATAGGGTAAAATGACTAACTGTTCTTGTGAAGAATATCTAGATTTCAGTAGTATTTAAATAAAAAGTTAATAGATTATAAACACTCCAAAACCAAAAAGCAAATGTTGTGTGTAATATTTTTACTTAATTTCTTAAAATATCTTAAGATAATACTGCATTGCAGTGACAGAGCTTTTTCCAATTCATTGTGTTTCTTCAGATTTGAGTCCCATCAATAGTGAGTGAAAATTGGTAGCACAGATGCACACTCAGTGACCTCTCTGTAGTAAGCTTGCTCTTCATGCAGAAGGTTCTGGTGACTGGCATCTAAAAAGCGGGTCTGGTCAAACTTAGGAGCTTACTAATGCATATGAGAGAGCCTGTGATCCCACTGGGGTTGTACGTGTTTGGAAAATGCCCATGAAAACTTCTTGAAATTGTCCTGTGGTTTTAAGTGCTTCCCAGGTGTTCTGTATCTTCTTATGAGTTTGCCTTGTTCATGCAAACTGCTTAGCTAAAGACGAGGCTGTAGAGGTTGGAGTGAAAAAATGCATAAGTAGATGTCCTGGTTTGAGAGCTGGTAAGTGCTCAGAAGATCAGTGAAAAAATATAGTTTTCTTGAAGGTCTAGAATCTCGGTTTTGGTGGATTTGGCATACTCTGTTTTGCTGAAGTGGCTAGTGAGTAAGATTTTCAAAAGGAAAAGACCCACCCCACAATCAAAACCAAAAAGCACCAAACCACTAAAAAATCCACAAAAACTATGAATGGCATATGGTGTATGAAAAATAAGGTATTGGGAGAGTAACAGCCTTGTCATTATGAAGTAATCTTTTTTTTATCAACACAAGACAGAGAGAAAGGGACTTTGTGAAATATTTGGTATTTGTTTCCTGAGTATCTTTATTTACTGTTCATGTATTTTTTTCGGTGTCATTTGCGTTACGAAACCACATTATTCAGTGTTAGTTATCATTATCAGTAAAATAAATTCCAAAGTGCAGTTGCTAGATATGCTATTACCTAATAAAATGAGTTATACTCTGCAAAGTATGCTGTGCCAGGGTAAAATGTGAACTGTGCGTGTAGCTTCAGTATGCTTGCCTAGCTTTTGGCAGTCAGCTATGTATTTTACTTGAGGGGGTATATGTAATTAATTTATTTTTCATAGTTCTGTGTATTTGATAAATTACCTATGAGATTATGTAGTACCTTTAGATGGCAAGTTTATCTGATAATCTTTTAAAATTCAAATTTCTTGAAGTACCTTGTACATACATACGTATTTATATCTACACGGAACTTATCTGTATAATTTTTAGCTTACAAAATACTTGTGTGTTTATGTAGTGTAAAGTATACATAATTTATGGTTATAAATTTTTTTACACTAAGCTTGTTCAATCATACTCTCTTTTTATTTCCATTTGTGTTAATTATGGGGTACCAACTTGTAAAACATGCCTGTAAACAAAGAGCTATCCTGGAAATAGAAGAAAATAAGATCTTTTACTTATGTTTTTTTGTTTAGGCACGCCTTATTTAACAATGAGCCTTGTCTTATCCTCTTTTACCATTTACGGTAACTTGTGTACTTATAGTACTTAATTAATTGGCATGTAAGGAACACCACTTAAACAGACTCATGCATATCCTTCCTGAATAATGCAGTAAGCTAAGTGTACTTGAAATTTCATGTGGTTTCATATTGGTAAATGAGATGTAGTTGTGGATCATGTTGCTCTTATATTAGCTATGTTTCATGATAAATTTATGTTAAATACCTCTTTGGTCAAAAGAACTACAGGTAACGTAATATTTTATGGAACTGCCAGAAACTTAAAACTGTTATAGTGATGAAAATCACTTTGAATTTTTGGGGAGAGCTGGTAGACCACAAACTTCAGGTCAATTTGGATTTTAGTTCTAGTAGTATAGTATTTTGACAAGGGACAACATTTTATACAAGTCTGAAGACCACATCTTCCACTTTTCTAAGTCATTACAGCTTAACTGAAGTTACTCCTTGAGGACCTGACCTCAAGTGCTAAATATGCCAATTCTGTCTTTTGCTAGGCAAAGAAGATGATGACAGTATATTCCCATGCACTCACAGCAGCAGTTTCATATATTTGATGAGCTCACATTCACAAGACATCACCATATCCTGTAGTATACAGCCAGGTGGACCAGACATAACATAGTCCATAGTGAGTAAATAGTCCTACATTATATTAAGCTATATATAAACGTTACTTTCTAGAACTGTGATGACTCGCTGTTCTCGCTGGTGTTTGGGTGGGGTTATCGTATTAGGAAATATTCCAGATTGATTAATCCAACAAAATGCTTTTTCTTTTTGTCGTGTTCTTCTACTGTCCTGCTGTATGTTCTGACAACTTCATCCTAAAGAGGCCACCTAACAAAGACACTGTTACTATAATGTTCACTGTAGCCTGTTGTAAAATGGTAAAAAGTCTAAAGAAACTCCAGTGTATTCATTAAAAAATAATTTGTCTATAATTACTGCTGGTCATGATAATAAATAGAGATGTATTTAGAAAATTAGCCAAAATGAGCAAATATCTCTCCAGACATAACATATGGGTATGACCAGATTCTTAAAAATATTCTCAAACAGTTTAAGCAGTCTTTACATACTATAATCACAGAACCTGCTATTAAAATGACAGATATTTATTGTTGTGTTTATTTCTTCTCACTAGCATAATAAAATACAATTCTAAAATTTAAAGTATAATACTTAAAATATAGAAAACAAAGGCTGATCATACTGGTAAAACTAATCTGTAAGAAATGTATAGATTTAAGAATTGCATGAACAGGCCATATGGTCTAATTTCAAATCTAGACTATTGGCCTCATGGTTTTGTGCTTGACCTCATATTACTTGTATCCAAGGATTTGAATCTTAGGCGTTAAACATTGTTTTAAACAGTTTACTGTTTAAACTGTTAAACAATTAAATTTTAATACATAGAGTGTTAAACACTATAATAGCTCCAAATTATCAATGCTAATATTACAAATTATATATCCCAAACTCCAAATACACAACTAGTTCAAAGTCTGATGGGTTACACAAGATTTATAAGTACCTGTAATGTTAACCAGATGGTACAGTTGGATCATGACAGGTGGACACAAAGTCTCAGAGGTGCAGATAAGAGCTAATAGGAAGAGGGGAATTGAGAAATGATCATCTTAGAAAAGAGGTAGGCATGTTTAGCCAAGCAAAGAAAAGGGCTGAGAAGTGAATATTGTTACTTTCTATGAATACTTTGAAGTAAATGACAGAGATATGGACAGCATTTTAAGCTGAAAGGCACGAAGATAAATAGATATATGCTGTGCCTAGTAATTTATGGAGAGATAGAACCTTTAAATAGTCACATCAGGGAGTTTCTTAAACAGGATTCCAGTTTGAGCGTGGGCTGTGGGAGGTGAAACAGTTACCAAATTTTAAGACAGAGTTTCTTAACAAAAATTGCATCATGTGGCTTCCTAGCAGGTGACTGGACTCACTGACTCAGGAGTTGTCTTCCAGTTCTGCTTTTTTTCCAAGAAAAGTCAAAGTCACAGATGCTCTGGCATAGTCAACTGCCAAAATCCCTGCGGTTGATAGGAATAACCTGCTAAATTTGTCCATGAATAATACAAAATCTGTGTTTTCTTATCCACATTCAGGAATTCACACATGTTATTACTAGATCTGATGATAGTGCAGCTTTTCCTAAACATTGTCTTTTATATGTGGAAACCATGGAAAAGTCTTTGAAATTTTTTATGTTTGGACAATCAGTTGCTGCCAAGGAGAGTCTCCTTGGCTTCATAGTCTTCAGGGGCATGCCAGTATCTTCTGTGATACTGATTCTAAGTTCTGGGGTTCTATATAAATTTAAATAGCTCATCTTATTATGTGATAAAGGAATTATAGTTTGTATCAGCATAGAAGAAAATGGAATGTGGACTGTGTCAAGTTACCTTATTTCTGGGGACAGTTAATTGGAAATGCAGCTCACACAATGTGTGATGAGGTGGAAAAAAATAACAGAAGTGACCACAGTCAATGCATGCAGCCCACACGCTTACCATTTTTCCATTTTCTTAAGCATTTATGGACAATTGAACTGACACAGTGTGTAGCAAATGGATAGCTTCCACATCTTTCTCTGCATGCAGTCAAATTAGTATATTTTTAAAATTACTAATAGTGTGGAGAAAGAAAAAATTATTTGTTTTGAAACTTTCCTAGATGTCAAAAAAAGTAGTAATTACGCTGTGGCTGAAGACATAGTTCTGATCCTTGCAGAATCAACTTCTTAATTAATTTCTTCACTTGTAAAATCTTCTAATTTGCTTTTCGAGAACACATATTTTGTGCAAAATTTCATTTCAGAGTTAAAAATCTCAGTGAAGAGATGTCTCTGATGCTTTTGTCAGTGGAGTTAAATCTTGTACAGCTGTGTGTTTACAGTTTTAATGCGTGCATCGTTAAATTAATACTATTTTCAAAGATTAATGACAGCATAGTACCTGCACTAAAAATTACACGACTCCAGGCAAAATAGAACTCTGATGGTTGTGTGTATGTAGACATTGTCATTACTGCCGTTAGAAATAACTTAGGATAAAATCCACCCTCACTCTGTGTGGTCTTCAAGATTTCTTCACAGAAATATTTTTGTGGTTTTAAATAAGGTTCTATTGAGTAAGAACTCAGGTTAGGCTTGTATAAATATATAATCATATCCTTGTGAGTATTATTTTGAGGGTGTCTGAAGTTATCTTACACGCCAGATCCTCTCCCAGTTTCATTTTACATATAGTTGTTGTTCCAGCTGCATTAGCATACACCCTCTTATATATTCTCTTTGTATTTTTATGGAGAATCATCACTAAACCAAAAAGAAAATTGACTTTCCTTTTCAGGGTAGGTAGAAGTATTTGTATTCCACATATTTTATCAGATTTAAGCCTTTCATGGTACACTTAAATACAATCATGATGTCTTCTCGCCTTGCCTATTTTAACATTTATTCATGTTAATCACTCAGCTAAATAAGCATTTTAAGCTGTCAACCAAGTTACTGAATGTACTACCATTGTATATTTTGATGATTAATATGAACAGAAATTATTCTATCAATTTTTCATTATTATATCGAGATACCTGCTCGTTATAGAAGTGAGGAGCCATGTACATGTATTGATCTGTGTGTGGGCATACAAACAAAAGGTTGAAATGCAAGTAGGAGAATATGCAGGAATTAATACTTGCTCTTTTTTCTGGCCTTTTCACATTAAAGAAATGTGCTGGTATTTGGGGTGATTCTGCGGTATCAGCTCATTTAAACCACTTTAAAGATTTAATTAATTTAAAAGCAAAATTAATTTTTAAACCCCAACGAATGTCTATGGATGATATCACAAACTGCAGAGCTGTGAAAGGACAGGTAGTAAGGAAGATTATAAAACGAAAAAAGTGTAGTAGAATTAGTAACAAGCAGATTGCTCTGTGCTGATGGTTATCTTACCTGAATGTTATATGCTGGTAGTATACAACATTTTGGAGAAAAAGTAGAGTCTTGAAAGTTTTGCTTATTTAATGACTGCCTGCAGCTGATGAGTCCAACTACATTATTTCTGGAGTAAGCACTCTGCCTATCATATTCTTTTAGTGTCTTCTTTTGAGCTGTTGTGTGTAGGTGTTCCTGTTGCAGAATATATTTGGATCTCGGAGGCGGTTATAGTCTAGTGATAAGTGAAATAATCTGTGTTTCTGGATTTTACCAGCATTTAACTGAATTCAGCATTTAACTGAATAAAGTGGTTGTGATCAAAGGTTGTTGATAACAGTTGATAACAACCTTTTGATTAATCTTGACTTCCCCTAGGGCAGTCATGCAGAATTTGCCATGTGGTGCAGCAGCCAAGTAAACCTTTAAGATTTTCCTTGTTAACCTCAGTTAAAGTATAAATTCAAGTTTTAGTGAGTGGCTTTTAAGGTAAACCAGCATGCAACATTATCCTCTCTAAGATCAAATTATTATTTTTTTGAGAAATACATCCCTCAGTAAAAAAGGCTGCTTAGACAATCCAGACACATGGCAGTAGAATAAAGTAACATCTCACAGCAGAGGAACAAACTAACCTTTTAGCCATATAAAGTTAGATCAGATTCCTGGACTAACAGAGGGGTACAAAAAATGCTAAGGTGGTCTAGCATCTCTTGAGAGCTGGGAAGGAGCATCTCACTGCAAGTAAAGTGGTCACGGAAATGCAAGTTGCAGAAAGATTGAGTTTAATATCATACAACAGATGACAAATGTTGGACACATTTGTAGTATTAATATAACTGTAACATATGTTGTAACTCAATTTTTAAGCGGATTTATGATGTTTAGTTGTGATTGAGAAGTAAGGATGTGAGATAGGATTAAAAAGAATCACAGAGAGAAATGCACAATGAATTTCAAATCCATTGGAACTCCATTAAGGCATAACAGAGTGAAAGTTTTCTGAATGAAGTGTTATACAGCAGGATTGCAAAACGACAGTGCCTCTTTCGCATACCTGGTTAATTTAGCATTATTGCAAAAGAAGAAATCAGTTGTGTATTTTCTGAGAAGTCCATTGTCTATCAGGCTGAAGTAAAATTTGCTATCAAGTAGATAAACTATCATTTCCATTACCTAAAAAAGAGTAGAACTTTACAGTCAGTGGTGCTGTCCATTCAACTTCTGACAAGCCTCTTGCCACTAGACCCTCTAGTTTTTTGACGTTTCTGAGAAGGTAGAGACCAGAGCCACAGTGCTGTAATCATGGAAAATTTGTTTTATTGTGTGGTGCTTGAAACCATTGCCATGTTTTCCCTAACTCACTCACTTATACTAATGGAAATTTTGCAGTGTTAACACAAGCTCAGCAAGTGTGTGCAATGTGGTCACCGTGTACTGGAATATCAAGCTGAATCAAATCAGTGCTATATATTGCTGACTACGTGAAAAATACATATATACCAGGTGAAATTAACATCAGATAGTCATGTAATGTCTTCCCAGTTAATTCTGAAGGATTATTTTCATTTCAGTTTATTTTTGGATATCAATACTTTAATGTGTCTTTCCCATTCATTCACAGATTTTTTTACTGATGCCACCTGAAATCTGTAATTTTTTTTAAGATAAAGCTGAATCTGAAATTGAAAAGTATTAGTTACAAATTCTTATGCTCTCATAATTGTGCTGCCCAATTAAAGAATCAAATACTAGAGAACTCATGAATGGTGCTACAGCTTTAATTACTTCAGTAATTCTTTTAAACTTGGTGCACAATAAATTAGTATTTAAAAAAATATTAGTACAGAGAAAATACAGTGGGGGAAAATGTTATGCTGCTTTCCCTGAAGTATTCAGGTGACCTTATTCTGTAACGGCATGAAAAAATGATGTTGGGATAAGAAGGTCATTCAGACATCAAGCAAAAATCAGCCTTTGTCCTTAGCCATAGAGATTTCCAAGAATGTATCAACTGCTCTAGATAGGAATTCCACAAGTGATTTGATGTGTATGATATGTAGGTAAAATCCTAGTAGATTTCCATTCCTGGAGATAGAAATAATTAGTTACATAGTAAAGTAATAATCAAAGGCATTTTTGCAAAGCACACACCTTAAAGTATGATTTTTGTCTACAAAATCTATTTGGTTATTAATAGGGATTTTTCACATATACTTGTCGGAATATTCCAAAGAGCTGAAGATACAAAATGAAGTTAATTATTGATCTGAACTGATTTTTTTTCCTTGAGTCCATGCCCTATCTGTAAAGTGAAAGTGCTGACTGCTGCACACCACTGATTGCAGATTTTTTTTGACAGCAAAGACCTGACTCCCCTAATCCATGTAGCTGCATTGTACGAATTACAAAGCTTAAGTGACAGACCTGCTCTGTATTCTAAGAACTGCAACATACCTGTCATCAGATAGAAGCAAGAATGCACAAGTCATCACTTTACTTTGGAAGCAGAACAGATGATTGAAATTATTTCTTACTACTAACTAATTCCCCTTTTAGTAGAGATAAGCTGCTTTGTTCAGCTGTAAATGAAACATTAGGGTATTAGCTGTCAAGCCAGAAGTATTGGAGAAGCTAAGATTTTATCAGCAGTAGTAACATTTTGGGCAATAAATTGTTTTGTTGGGCAGAATACTAATCTCCAGAGGTACAAAGAAACAAAGCTCATTAAGGTAAATGCTTAAAGCACGCACACACAAAATGCAAAGACAAAGGCTTATTACCTTTGTTTTGGGGATAGATAAAACATTTGCACTTTTTCATCTCTGTGTAGCATTGAAGAATTACGTGGTACTGTTATTAAAAAGATGCGTTTGTAGAATTGTAGAGTGCTTTCTGAATATATCCAAGGGACAAATGAGTTTCTGAAACATCAACAGAGAGCTGTAGGAAGTGATGGCTTTTTAGAAATTGTTTTGTTTCCCTCTGGGTAAAATTAGGAATCTGCACGTTGTCTTGTACTTAGCATTCATCAGATTAATAGACTAGCTTATTAAATGAATGTTTGAAATAAAGAAGAATACATGTCTGAGTTATACTAAGTATTTTTACCAGAATATATACCTAGATAACATTCATAAGGTTTTGGTAGTGTAAAGCAGTAAGATGATGGGAGAAGAGGAACTGTATTGCTGTTAGGGACTGCAGCTAAAGAAAAACATACTTGGAATGTGATGAAGGAATTGAATTACAGCTCTGTAAACCATGGATGGTCATAATTAAACTTGCTATCAGAAACAATTAAATAGGAAGTAAAATTGGTTAAAGGAATCTGTATGTGTGAGCTAAAAAGCCAGAGTACAGCCTGCAAGAAGCCAGAGGCAGGTACTGTTTGCCATCATTACTTGTTTGAAGTAGCATTTTAGAAAACTAAAACAGAAGTAAGTTTAATACATAATACAAAGAACAAAAACTGGCAGCTGAAAGATTGCACAGAAGATTCTATTAATAGCTGACAGAAATGTCTTCAAAATTTTCTCTGTGCAACATCTAGGATTTGGAAACACTAAAAGACAGACAGCTTTGCAGTCTATATTGTTATCTCCAAAAGAGTAAAAAATGATGCTTTAGAAAGAATCAAGCAAAAATTAACAAATTAGAAGAAAGTTGACCAAAACATGGGGAATTTATTTATGGTTTTCAGTAGATAGGAAGCCACTGACACCTTTTGGGGTGAAAACCTACATAGACAAGAACAAAAAGTACTGAAGTCTGCTAGTTGTATTTTAACAGAACTAAAATGTTATTTAAATACTGCTGTCAGTCAGTGGATCATTGTTCAATGATGGACAAATCTTTTCGGATCTGCAACTTTGTTCTCCTTCTCTATGAGACAGAGATTATAATATTGGTCCACCAGTATAATCTGCTTGATTTTATGGGAAGAAGTACAATAATAGTCAGTTTTGTTTATTATTGGCTAATACTGAGATTAATGAAGTTGTCATTTCTTCATTTGGGGTAATTGTGCTCATTTGAGGAAAAAAGTATTAAAGTTTGGTGAGGTGGGATTCAGTGATACTTTATTTCACAATCTTAGGTTATAATGTTAGCTATAAAGAATATCTATGTTTTATAAAAGTGCTCTATATGCACCACCACAGCCCCCAACTATAAAATACAATAAACTTGATTTTACAATCCAGATTTAATCTGAAGAATTCAGGTTGTAAGACTATAAATCTGTTGGATGCTGGCATGCTCCTTGTTCAGTCATAGTTTCACTGTAGTGACCTGGAACAGCTGGAACCTTCAGGCTGTTGTTTTACTCCAAATACTGCATCAAATCAAATTCAGCCGAGTTTTGTTTTGGCACTTACTGAAGGGCTGCTTTCTAATCTGAAAATAGTGCCAAGTCAGAATTCTTGTACAATTGCTGAAGTTGCATAGGAACATGAGAAGTCCAAAGGCAAACTACCAGAAGACCAAAGTATCAGGACTTGTGGCTTTTAGAATGAGCTTTATTAGGCTTCCCTTATCTTTGGAGAGACATGTTTTCTTGGATGTCTCAGCAGTTTAGACACGGAGGCTTCATTTTAAGAGATGCCTGCTTCAGAAAAACCAGTCAATCTGCAGCAATTTCAGTAATATTTGGAAATGATTTAAACCCATGCTGTTTTTTTTTTTCTTTATTTGCAAAATAGCATTAATAGAGGGAATATACTATGTAAGAGTAGCATATTATTGCTGATTGTATTAAAGTAAGATTGGAATCTTTTGCATTGTGGACTCATCCCCAGGGTGCTCTCAGTCACAGTTATACATGAGTTAAATTTCGTCTCATTAAGAGAAAAAAAATTCCCCGGTTTTTCAATTATCACCATCGGCAAATGAACAAGAGCTTGACTATAATCTTCTAAAATGGATGGATTGGCTTTTAAGTGCTGTAGAGTGTAACACCACACTGTGACTATCGAAGCTGAGTTGAGGTATATAAGTCCAAAGTGTTAATGGAACAGCAACCTGAAGGTTCATTCATATTAGAGATCAAATCCCATCGTTGATATTAGTTGAGCAAGTTGATGTTTCTTTATTTTATAAATCATTTTCCTAAGCAGCTTGTTTTCAGAGTTATACACCAGAATGGAAAGGCCTGTTGTGAAGATGAGTTAATAGACCTATTGTTAACAAGCTAGTAAATCACAAGTTTATTACTTGAAATAATTTAGTTAATATATTTAGGATTTCAGTTATTGTTATAGTTTGATGTTTTATAGTAACAAAAAGATAATTATAGATGTACGAATAGCTGTATAGTTTCTTTACTCTTAGGGGAAGCAATCACGTAGGCCGAAGAGAAGCCTTGAGCTGAAGCTAGGTGGATGTAAGCAGGATGACAAGACAAATGTGCAGACATCTAGAAAACACTTGAGAATTTCCTCAGTGAGATGGAGACTTCTTCTGTGAGCACGGGCTGCGGAAACCATAGATTTCAGTGGCTCCTGTTTTTGCAGTTACTAAGCTGAATTAATTCTTGACAAAATGTTATGAGAAGCAGTGTAGGATACCTACACTGGGCTACAAGCCTTTTCCTTTACTTTCATGTGAACTGGAGAACAGGAGTTCCAAGTCTGTATGAAATCTGTAGATTAAAAAGATTACTTTATATTAAACAGTATTTCTAGAGTCACAGAATGCTTTTTTTTAAATGTGTGAAAGACAATAGTAGAAATTTGCTGTGTCGTAGATTCATCCTATGTTCCTGACACCATAATCATCGTATCCAGCACGCTTTTAGAGCTGTAGCACTTCCAGAGTATTAGGTGAAGACAGAAGTGCATTAGAAGTGGACATTAGTAGAATATGAAAAATGTATTTCAACCTGATTCTGAAACAGGAGGAGAAAGGGTCTACTCTAATTTTTAACTGGTATTCTAAAGTAATTTTAATTATACTTTTATCTTGTTTCAAAGCATCAATTTAGTTCTAAATACACGCATCTTTTGGAATAATGATTGACAATTACTGAAATATTCAGACAGCTGGATTTTTTTGCATATTTAAAGGTGGCTTGTTTTTATCTGATATCTGATTATGCTTTGGGTATGTTACTGCTGTGAATCACCAGGAAATAAAACCAAAAAAACATCAGTTGAAATATTTCCTTTGTTCTTTTCTACCTTTGGAGCTTGCAGAGCAGCTTGAAAGTCGATAGACCTCTGAAAAAAACAAAGTTTGTTGTTAAAGCGAAGGAGGAGAGTTTTCTGTGAATGTCAAGTTAAAGGATCTGTAAATTTTGACAGCAAATATATGGGGTATGGTTTGATGATCCAGGAAGTCTGGCTTTTAGGTTTTTTAGTACTGCATCAGAAATGCCATGCTAACAGGGTACAAGGTGCTGATCTGATAGAAATTTCTATAGGCTTGCTTTCTACTGACAGGTCTAACCCAAATCAGACATTCTCTTACTGTGTCACTTTAACTTTAGGCAAGATCAGGTATTTCTGTCTTCTCCCAGCTCTCATAAAGCCAGCACAAACCCCTCTGAACTTTGTGTCCCAATTCATTGGGTAGAAATATGACTATACCTAATATGCTAAGATTTATACTGCAGGTAATCCAGCAATGTACAGATCTGGTAGCAGTGATAGAAGAATCATAACAGCCTAAGAGACAAGTGAGGGAACCTCTGAGGATGCATGCTTTGCTTTTGACAGCACTTTGAACGGGCCAATTTAAACGGGTAGCACCACTGGTAGTGCCACGGCCAGTTTGCTTTGCAGTACCTGCTGTCCTGGGCTTGGGGAGGGCACAGCACAGTAGCCTCACAGAGGATTAGGTCATTACTATATAATGGTGCTATAAAATGCCAGTGATGTTGGTACTTGCATGAAGTGATATGCTGAGAACATGAAAAAAATAACATCTTGTTGACCACTTATTCAACATCTAACATGTGGTTGGACCTTTGTGAAAAGAGACTCAAGCAGCAAAAAGTATCTTCATGTATATCTTTACTGGCAAGAAATCAGTATCTTAAATTTGTGATTTCTGGAACCATACTGATTTTTTACATTGATCAGAATGAGTCAATTAAAGCTAATACGAGTTCAGTGCAGACTTTGGCACTTGAATATGCTGGAAAGGGTTGCAGTGCAAGGCCAGAATTGTCTGGTCAGTCCAGCAGTGCAGTTGTCTCTTGTTGCAGCAGTAAGAAAGGAAGAGGTAAAAGTTAGTAAAATTATACATCTAACCTGTAAGGCAACTCCTGATAGAAACTTTTATAACCTTTGCACAAAATACAAATTACGCTGTATTTCATAAAATTGCTTACTGTAGTACTTACCGATAAAGTGTTTTATATCCACTCACCTCCATATTTTCGTTTGTATAATGTTTATTTTTAGCATCAACCCTTTGCCTTAACTGCTTGGGTTTATACCTCAAGGCAAAAATGATAACTGAAGAAAACGGTAGCAATGCTTAGCTGAGAAATCCTTCTTTGGTTGCTGCTGGGGCCAGGTATTGCAGATTGTTCTTGGATTTTGCGGATTTGATACTCTACAGTAAATCCACTGACATACTTTCAGTGCCAAACTTAAAAAGAGTTTTTCAAGCCTACTCTAGTCCTCTGTGTTCCTGTTGCATTTGGATCCTTTGTATAGTTTTAATTCCAATGAAAATCTCATCATGTTTTCTGTCAGTGTTTTTTTCATTTGTACTGTGGTTTAGAGACCTGACTTTTCTAGCCAGGAAAGAGAAAAATGGAGGGGTAGTACTGAAAAAAAAATGTGATTTTGTTCTGTTTATATGGCTTCTGGATAAATCCTTAAATTACTGTATTGAAAATGCTTGAAATTTTACAGTCTTTGCTGACAGGAAAACTAGGAGAATCTATCAGCTGTGCACAGTGGATGGGCCACATTCCTCAAATAATCCAGTCAATTAAAAATTGATTTTTGTTCTAGGCAGCATGGTGGTAATGTAGTGGGGAGACAGTGTATGCATTACCAACAGAGCTCACATCAGTTAAGTGATATTTAGGTGATCTTCTGTCATGGGAGAAAGCAGTGCAGTTGATGATCTTTGCTACTGAAGAAGCTAAATTGAAGTGTCAGATACCAGAATTGCATTTTATTTCTAATATGTTGGCCTGCCAGCCTGGGAGAAGCTATGTGAAGTCTGTGAATACAAAGGGACAAAAGTGCTAAATCTAGCAGAAACTGAATGGTTTGGGGAAGATTAAACTATAACATGGCTTTTAGAGCCTTCAAGTAAATGCATTTAAAGAAATTGAATCTTGAACTCCAGTTGCTGGACCTTTTGTCTACTACCTTTCTCCTTTTTCCCTGACAGCAGATCTAAAGTAAACGGAAGATATGCATGATCTAAATCACACCAATCTTCTTTATTAAAAGAAAAAGAGGTTATAATGCCACCAAAAAGTTAGGAAAAAAAAAAAATCTAAGGTAAATGAACTCAGAACAAAAAAGACTAAAACCGTTCATGGAAAAATTTATTTCCTTCAGATTTGCAAGAGTCTGATTTCCAGAATATAAAGAGGTACCTAATATTGGAAGCGTGGAAATGTGCAGTCATGCAGATGACACTGTCCTCAGTATAGATTGTGAGTCTGTGCAGTGTTTGCTTTGGAGAAACACCTAGAACCAGCTCACAAATCTGAAATTAGACTGGTCTTGTTTGGATTCATTAGAGCATCTAATGTTAATGATGGCTTTGCAAACTTTCTGACAGAATAAGAAACATGCAAAAAGGTTTATCTGAGGTTCTTAGCGATGGCAGGATGCTGAAGTCACATCTACTTTTGGTTATGAGGCATCACGGTCAAACACCATGACATGACAGGAGGTTTTTTTTAACAGGATGCAAGTTTTTGCCTTTGTTTTCTGTCAGAAGCACTTGTAGGATGTCCTGGTACATCTGTGCTTCACCTGAAAGGTGGTGGCATTTAAGCTGTGGGTTAAGTACTGCACATGACCCTTCCTCACACCTCTCAGGTTTTGTGACGTTCAGTTTCTTAATGTCTCTAAAGTGCTTTATGATGCTCAGGTGAAAGGCACTGGAGAAAATGAAAGTGATCCTGTTAGTATTATGTCTGTGCTTGCCAGAAAATTCACGATAATATTGTAGGAACCTATTGACATACACCTCACATCTTATATTAGCTTTGGCATACAGTATTACCTGTTTGTAAAATAAATATATCAAAGGTAGACTAGGATGATGAGCAGTGGTCTACAAGGTATTTCAGAATATGTGGCTGTAAAGTAATCTTATGCTGTATTTCTGCATGACAAAAGTGTTTGACATCTCAAAGCCTAATTATGAGGGGGACAGTGAATTGATGAACTTAAAAATCCAAAATTGTTTTCAACAGAAGAGATTGGTACAAAAAGTATGAATATTGGTCTTCAGTATAGTTACGTCTTAACATCATGAATTTTAACAAGTTGAAAGTCTTTGTAAAAGATGATCTCATCTGTGTTAGTAATTCTCTTCATTAATTTATTCTGAGAAAGTATAAAGAGAAAATAAATCAAGTTACAAATGGTTTTTAGAGGTGGTTATTGGGGTAAAATGCTGCTGGAATTTAGTGTTTTGGTAGCAGGGAGAAATAAAAAAGAAAAAAAATGTTTCTGAGCTTCAAAACTCTCCAGCGTGATTTTGAATATAAGTGGCTAACTGTGATAAGTATGTTAGGCTCCCTTCTGTTAATTACAGTATTTCAAACAAG
Organism: Gallinago jamesoni; assembly: GCA_025769975.1. Classification (NCBI taxonomy): domain Eukaryota; kingdom Metazoa; phylum Chordata; class Aves; order Charadriiformes; family Scolopacidae; genus Gallinago; species Gallinago jamesoni. The sequence continues at coordinate 14,344,868 of JAOQGH010000069.1, read as the reverse complement.
ACTAATTTGACAGCCACTGGCTCATATTATGCTAAATACTTCCTATAGTATTACTTTGAGAAGTCCCCTCCACACCACGAGAATACTTTTTGATAGGACATTATAATTTTAGAAGCTGTTCACCATGGGCAGATAATATCGAATTACCTGCTAGTTCTCCGTTTAGTTTGAATGGTTGCTTTCTGCTGATGACCACATTGAAAAGGTTTTACCAGTTATTGACAGAGGCAAGTACAAAATGTAGTCAGCCACTTTCTCTAAAACGTCTTTAAAAACACGTGTGTTATTTCATTCTGGTTTTTTGTGTAGAGATGTCAGTTTGTTTGATCTGTTGCTGTGAGTGACAGTTAATTTGGTGTAGATATGAAAGTTTGTCTTTCCTCCAGGTTGTAATAAATAGATGGCATATTTTGATTTTATTTATTTACTATTCTTTTTTCACTAGAATAGTGAAAAACAAGCTAACTACTAATCCGAAGACTAAAGCTAGATATTGTAGTTACTGCAATATGGTATTTGATATGTCAAAAATACCCACTGATATTTTGTAAAGTACAAGAAATTATCTATTTTCACATTAACTTGGTTTGTGCTTTGTGAATAGTTGAGGAAGTGACTTTATCAGAAGTATTTATACAAAAAGTACTGGAGTTGTACTAACTTTTATTTTATGTTATTATTGTAGTTTTAACCAAATTCCACCAGGTGCTGCCAAAGAACATACAGCCAAAGCAAAGTTTACAGCTGAAGTGGAAGTTGCTTAGAACATGTGTGCACACCTTCATGAATACAGCCCTTAAAACCTTTTCAGGAGCAGGAGCATCTTCCCTCCCCGTTTAAGAGCCTACCTCTTGTCTTTGTAACTAAGCACTAGGAATCAAACAATTTGATTCAGAGTGGCATTATTTATGGGTATCATGTCCTTAAAAATACCCTTTTTCATAAAGATGCTTATTCACAGGCTATAGGTGAATAATACACTGTTTTAACAAGTAGTTACAGAGGTTTGTGAATACTCTACCATGATGTTGTCTTAATTTTGAGTGATATGGCATTTTTTTAGTGAGACGTTCAAATTACTGAAGTTTAGTGTATTTGCTGTTTTGGCTTTTTTTCACTCCAAGAAGCAAATTTGCTATAGATACTTTATTCCTACTAACTTTGGTAAAGATGTATCATTCCTTTTGTTTCCTTTTTGCCTTGCTGAGTCAGGAGTTTTGTGTATCACAAGCTAGTTCTGTTTCAGGTTTTGTCTCATTCTGGGAAGAAAATGTGCTTCCAAAAGCCCAGGTTTGCTTGAGTTAATAAGAGCCCCAAACTTGTGACTGCTCACAACAGAGCAGTGCAAAATGCTCAGGCAAACAGCACTCGTAGCAGCAGGAATCAGTTCAGAGACTTGGCGCAGAGCAGTTTCTATCCTGCCTCCCTGGTGAGTTCAGCCATTGTGCTTATGACATAAAAAGCAATGTGCATTTTAATTGCTGTACTTATTTTTGAACCGTTGCTCAGGTATCGGTATGGTTTAAATCAAAAAGGCTGGATCACGGACAATGCGGTACCGGTTGCCAGAAAAGGTGCAATCAACGTGTGCTAGTGTTGGTGATGCAAAAAAACTGTTAGCTCCTGCACTGGGCAAGGAACTTTAAGGGATTAGCCTCGTAGCAGGTAATCGCTAATCACTAGAATGGTAGCATTACGTTCTAGAAATGCTGTGTCGTTTTCTTTTGTGCTTTCTTTAATTGAAGCCTTGAATTTTTTGTCATGCACAAATGGTTTATATTTGAAGGTTTATTGAATGTTCAACAGCAAAAATGAAACAAAAAGAGTCTTTGGGGTAGGCTGGTATAATCAGTGTGGGTTGCAAAGATAAATGTGGTTAAGGGAAAACGAAGGAAAAAATTGAAATATAGCTGTTACTTTAAGCAGAAATATATTCAGAAATGTGACTGTAGCTACGTCTGCACAAAGAAACTCTTTGCTTGTAAGAAATGCATTGCAATGACTTCACCTGGCAGTATTTAATGAATTAATTATTGAGTATTATGTTTACCTTCCCTTGGGATATGATCATCCTTGTTGTTTCTCCCTCCTTCCACCAAAAACTGTCAACTAATTACTTGAATATACAATATTTCAATTACTTTAGATCTCAAAAAATATTATTATGTTAGTACTTCGCTTCTCTTTGTAACTATATGTGTATAATAGATAGCTCAACATTACTAGAGATTTCCTGGGTTCCCATTTTATCACCATCCCAACGTACTTGACAGAGAGGGAGGAAAAGAAAAAGAGGAAACATAAATTATCCTACTGATGGAAGATTAGATCAACATTTAAGCTAGTAGGTGTAATACAGATGCTGTGATCAGGTGCTCAGAGCCAAAATACTCACAGTCCTTGTGCTGTTCTAATCAAAGGTACCGAAGATTGAGCAGTCCTCTGATGTGGTCTTATCAGTTGGAGTATAATGTAAATCCTGTTACAGCAGCTTTGTCCGATCTGCCTGTAGCTTTGTTCTGAACCTTTCAGTAACAGTTCACTGAAGCAGAAAGAGCCCTGTGAATTGATATTATAAACCTGCATGGTTGCTTTATTCATTGTTGAAGCAACAGAATATAACAGAAGTATTTATTTTAGTGGATTGCAGATACTTTTTTTTTTTTTTTTTTTTATTCTAACAGAGTGAGCAGGGGGAAAATGTTCTAAATGCAAAAGAGGAAAAGCTAATGCTATAATCATATCCATACCCATTCGGAGCACAATCCTATTGAAAGATAATGCAGAATACTATATGTTTAATTTATTTTACACATTGAGAGAGATTGTTAAAATCCCACAGTGTTGTTATTTCCTGCTGATGTAGGAAAAAAAAAAGTATCATGTGACACTGTTATAATCAGGAAATAATAGTCATGTGAAATAAAAGCTTCTCATAATGCACTTAGTCTTCCCAGACATCTGTATTTTTCTAAGCACCACCTACCTGCTCTCTTTGGGGCTGAGATGAGTCTCAGAAATTCAAGATCCTATTGTATTCACTTTCTTGCTGTTGGGCATTCCTTACTGAAGTTCAAGAGTGTGAAATTTCTCTTTAGTCTCACTGCTTTGATATAATATTTGCCTAATAATCAAACAAATTAAAGTGTGGAAAAAAAATGATAAAACTGCAATATCTTAAAATTAAGAGGCTAAAATATTAAATTGAGTCCTTCATAATAATGCTGTGGTGCCCTTATTCTTGAAAATCAGTATTTATGTTGTGCATGTATAAGAAATATTTCAACTTTGGGAATTTGAAAGAAGATATGCACTATTTGAACTTTTAAAGTGTCATGTAATCTAAAAATTCTGGCTTTATACTTTAAAGATCTTCTGGAGAGATTTAATTGTCATTTGTGAATTATGCAGAGATGGAAGTTCAGCTTTATTTGTAGATATCTGTATATGCTGTCGACGAGTTCTGGTACTTCAGACGCGTTTTCTCTCTTGTGTGCGGATAAGAAGATTTACAAAGTTATTTCCATTACTAATAAAAAGTGTTTCAAATGGAACTCTCCAAAATGAGAGTTATTGAAGATAGAAATATTTTTATACACTGCTTTTAAAATTTCCTGTTCAGTTTTTAAGAAACCTCTGATTTAGGAAAGGTAGGGTAGCGAATAGCAGATTTTTATTTTTTTTAATGTTAAATATTTTAAATATCTAAGAATCTAATTATGGAAAAAAATTAAGCTTGTCGCATCTTCATTGAAATTAATAGGTGTAACAATCACTTTTGTGGAGAAGTAATGTATTTAAATTTCATAATTGTCTTTCAATTAATTTCACATAGTATTCCATGGAAAGACAGACTTTGTTTTGGGTTACTCTGATGTCATAAGCAACCACGGAAAACCAGGAGGTCTCTGATGTAGTTCTGCGTCCAGACCCCCACTGGGGGAGTCCTGTTTCCGTTTGGAGCACCTGAATGAAGGGTAGAGCTTCTGTAACTCGGTGGGAGAGCACGATGTGCAAAGCAATGTGTGAGAAGTTTTATTATGTGGCATGAAAGATGTAGCTGCCTTTTGGGATGAAAAGTGAATGTTCTGGTTTCTTTTTTTAATTTTATTTTTTTTTGTCCAAGTAGAATAGTAAGAAAGTAGAAAACATTTTTGGTTAATTTCACATATTTAAACAATTTTAGTGTGACAGGAATGCTGCTGATTTTCCATATGTAGCCATTCCTCTATGTATCAAATTAGCTGTATGAGCTTTCATAGCATGAGTATTGCTATTAATCCTTGACAAAGGTCCCAGAGGTTTCGGTGAGAGTCTCTGAAGCAGTAGGCAATGCAGATGTCAAATGGGTAACGAACACAGTGAACCGTGAATCTCAGGTGGTTATTAATTGCTTCAATCTCACTTTAAATTCTGGCTAAACAAGTTTGACAGTTGTAAATGTAGTAAAATATAAAAAGGAATAAATTGAGTTAGTTTTGCAGAATACTAACTTTTTTGCTATGTACCCACAATGCTCATCAATCCAGATGTTTTGTGTATTAACCACAAGACACTCGCATCCCTAGGTTATGAAAACATACCTGTTTGTATTAGCAAGATGAATGTTTAACTAATTTAGTAGTCAAGTCCTCTCTCTGTCATCACTGCAAACATTTGCATTGATTAGAAGGAAAAACAAGGCCTGTTTGCAAGGCCAGAAAGTTGTATTGCCTTGAGTTGATTTCTTGTTTGTTTGTTTTGCTTCATTTATATGGTTTTTATTAATAAGCTTTTTTTCTTCCTAAGTAGGTTTTAGGCATTTCTGAAAGGATTATGGAAAAATAAGGTGTGTACGTAGTGTTATGTTTTTATATTTATGTATCTGTGTCTTCTGAAGGTCTTGCAGATCTGTATTTGAATTAAATCTTTGCTGTGAAACAGTTCCTCCCATTTTGTACTCTATAGAGCTGTGATATTGTCCAAGGATGAGTTGAATTCAACATTTTGTTAACTGAAATGGGAAGTGACAGACTGACTAAAAGAAAATCTCCGTGCCAGAGAGACAGATATTACTTCTTTCTCACAGATTACTGTATGCCTGGACACTGAAGACTCCGAGATCGCAGGCACACTAAGGTTTCATATTGATCCCTGTTAGACTAATTTGATCAGAAGAGAGACTTCTGTATCATGTTATTTTCTCCTATAGTGTTTGATTGAGATGGTCAAACATTGAGAATATTGTGCAGGAAAAGGAGGAATTGGAAGAGAGAGACATTCAAAAAAATAATATAGATTTGTTAGATATACTCTGCATTGATTTTCATTGTGGATATATATCTTTTGATGGCAGCTGTCTTCAAATAATAGCATAGTAGATAGTACTTTGCCACATAATTTTGTACTTTTATTACTTCTTTTTACTGATGTTTCTAAAATAATTTGATCATTGAAGTTGGTCAGTACCTGCAGACTTGGCAAAGATGTTTTCCTTTATTGTATTTTGAATGTTTTTCGGCAAAATAGGAGAAAGCCATAGTTATCGTGCAAGAATGTGAAGTTGAAAAACGTCTGAAGAACTACAGAGGAGATTCTGCAGTATGGGCATGAGAAAATATAAATTACATTCTGGTCTTGCAGAAGTAGGTCTCACGTTCCAGGGAATGCTCCATCCAACAGAAAAGAGCCTGCTGTCTGCTTTTTGGTTTAGCTTTATCAGACTGTGACTTGACAGATTGGAGTCAGTGGTGATTGTGCTGGTTTGAGGAGTCCCCATCCTTGGTGGTTTGCTTCCATGCTACAGGAGAAGGAAGAGGTAGGGGATTGTAAAGTACAGGGAAATTATCACAAGTTCAGATGTTCCTTTGTTACATTTGTTTTGGAAGAGTAGGAAGCCTTTGGAAAGCAATGTGAGATGGTAATTCAAGGGAGAAGGTATGTTAGGGGGCTTATGTCCCACCGCATCTGTTGTCCTCCAGGTCCTTCACCATCTTACTGATTGATACAAAGAAAAATATCCACTAATGGGCATTCATCTCTCCCTACACTCCCAGACTTTCTACAAGCTTGAATGAAGACCTGTGCCCTGCTCTCCCTTTCCTTAGTCGTAGCATGGAGCATGCCTTTTATATAGAGTTGCCACTTTAGGGCTTGGCTAAATTAAAAGGAGTCCAGTGGGATTTTTCATGCTGATCTTTACTGGTGTGAAGGAAACAGATGATCTGAAAATTACGTTGCCTAAAAGTTTAGTATTTAGAAATGGAAAACCATTTGCTCACTGTCGTTCCCTGGCTAATGTTATTCTACTTCTGTTACTGAACTTACTACTGGATGTCTTCTGTCCAGTCAAATAAAAATTAGACCAAAAGCATCTATTTGTATAAACTGCAAAAAGATTGGTTGTATAGTAACATGGTATAAGCCTTAGTGAGGTAGACAGGGTTGTTATCACATAGTGTCATCACATCATTTGCAGAGCAGTTTTTAGTTTTATTTTGTGTTTCAGTTATAGCTTAGGACAGGGACAGTGTTGTGATTTGCTTAAAAGAAATTTTTTGGGAGGCTCATGAGATGGCATGCATTTGTTAGTCTCACTGTTATATTTATATTAAAGACATAACAGGATCCTTCTGCACTATCAATTACTTTTCATTACCCTTGTCTTTTCTTGCAAAGGTCATCACCTTGCACGTGAATCGAATTTGGAAAAGAGTATTTTCTTTAGAAGTGCAATTGTAGCCTGAATTAAAAGGCAGTGCTGTTTGAGAAAGTTAATATAACATATTCCTGAGCTCCCTCTTAACACTTACACAGTTAATTCAGCACCTTGGTGTGGGCAGATTGTATTCTTCCCTGTCAGAGTTGCAGTTGCTTTTGTTTTGTTTCACATTTGAATAATACATTTGATTACCATGGCAAATGTTGCAGTGTATGCATGCCTGACTGTAGTGCCTAATTAACTGATGATAACAAGGCAGGATTGCCCTCTTCTCTTTCATAAGCAATCATATACATGACAGTTCTTTTATCTTTCTTCAAAATTGACTTGCTCTCCTGACCCTTAAGCAGATCCTGTTTTGTGTGTTTACCTCTGATGTCTTTGCAAGACTGTTAATTTTCTGCGGCGTATCCTATCTGGTTGTAATTAACACATCGAACAGCAAAGAAATAGTTCTGCTTGCAGATGCCTAATGGAGGAATGCTTTCTTCCGGTAATTATACAGCTTCATTCTACGGATTTGCATTGACCTACAAGGACTTTTTTTTTTATTTTATTTTTGAGACCATCTACAGGTGGTATAGTCCTATTTAGGCACGGAAAACAAACTAAAAAATTAGGTTAATTTGCTATAGTTCACCTACACCTATAAAGTAAACTTAGAAGCAGTCGGTGTAAGTTTGGCAAAGGTTTACATTTAGCAAAGTTAAATTGGAGGTAAACAGTCCTGTCTTCTTGCATGTATTTAATCCTGAAGTCGAAGGCCTGTTCTTATAATTAGAAACTTCAAGAAGCACTTGACCTATTTTAAGGAAACATTAAAGTCACATGTGTATAAAGCAAATATTTTCCAGCATCGTATCTTAAGAAAACCTAAACGTACATTTCAAGTAAATGAGACTAGGATTTTTATTTATTGTTTTATAGCTAGACTGAGATTAAAGTCATAATGAATACAAGTTCAAAGAGAGGAAGGTATAAGAGAAAAGGTTGGTAGTTGCAGCAATAAAAACAGGGGCAAAAAGAACAGCTTTTCTGAAGGACTCAGGCTGGAATAATAATGATAGAATTGTCTAAATCGATATATCTCTTGTCAGCCTCACGTCTGATGTTTGAATCAGTCAGGCCTTTTCTGCAAGAGCTTTCCTCAGGAATATTGAATTATTTATTATTTGTATCTTGGGGGGTTGATTTCATTGCCAGCTGTGTGGTAGTTAATGA
>JAOQGH010000069.1:14325153-14332653 GCA_025769975.1 Gallinago jamesoni | reverse complement strand
GGTTTTACTACACAGCACGCATGTTGTCATTCTTAATGTTCAGTTATTCTTTATTAGGAATTCTTACCTTACTGTGGAAGGACCTGTTTCATTCCTAGAAGGTAGTTTTATAATGTCATTATAAAAATACTGTTTCCAGTTCAAGTTTGAGATGCACTGGGGACACTTTGTTGTTTGGCTTATTTATTTATTTATTTTTATTGCCTGTGAGATAATCAGTACCTTAGTAGAAGGAATTGTCATTGATTGATTACTGAGCCTTAATTGGCTTTTATTCCTTTTTCATATATTAATGTTAGTCATACCAAGTTCTGATATGCATGAACGCTATGATATACAGGGCAACAAAACCACTGAAACTATTGTAACTTGTTATTCTTAGAAGAGCAGTGATGATAATACATTTTATTTTTAAAGATGTATTTCACTTGGTTTTATAATATAACTGCTCCTCTATAGCGCTGCAACATACTTAAACATGAAACCAATAAATTGTATTTGTGAGTCCAGTCTCATTCTGACACTTGCATGTGGTACATGTTTTCATCTACTCTCTGTGAGCAATAGCCTGATGTGCCTGCATCAAGTAATGCCTTATTTTGACAGTTAGCTAGTGTGTTAATAGTAGCTTTGAAAAACACCTTATGCTGAAACATAGTATATTTTTTTTTTTGTTAAGGCTAAATATTCATTTATTTTGTTCTTTTTGATACTAAGAAAGTAGGTCATGTAAAACAATAGCAGGAAATGTAATTTCTGATTGAGCAGTGGAGCCGGCCGTCTTGCAACTCAGACTACAAAAGCAGAATAAAACTTTGTGATCTCTAAAATGGTATCATTTATTTGGCATGTTGATTTTTAGACCCCAACAATTATAGACATGTCAGGTGTTAGGAAGCTAATGCTCATAGTCTTTATTGAGTGTTATAATCCAAAGCAGTGTTATGATACAAAAAAGATAAAGATGTTATTTGTAAGATTGTCTCCAAATTAAATAGCAGGTGTTTGCATTTTTAATTTTATTTTATTTTTCACTAAAAGTGCAAGTAACTGGGAATGAAATAATTGACAGGGAATCATGTAACGTGCATATAACAACTGCTTGAAAATATGTAATGGGTAGAATCTCTTCCACTGTTCATATGTGGAACAGTACTGCAATAGTTTGTGTATTTTCTTCGTGTTGTAACTGACAGGTTTGTTTTTAATACTGCCTCCAAACCATGTGAGTCTTAGCTTATCTCAGTTTGCATTTACTATGTTGACCCACATGTATCATAATCTCAGTAATTTGAATAATGCACAGGATTGGTGAAGGCAAATTATTTATTTTTTCAGCTTTCTTTTTTTTTTTTTTATTATCTATATACTTAGCTGTTCTATCTGTTCTGTCATAATCATGTATTTAGTGGTAAAAAGTGATTTCTTATCTCTCTAGGTCGGTACTTATGATGTGTCCACACTTCTGAAGACTACTGTTAGTAATTCCTAAAGCTCTTAGAGGAGTGATTAGGGAGTCATGATTGCTCACAAATTGAGTCTTTTTTCTGCTTGACACTGATCCTGTGATAGTCTCCCCACTTAATCCTCACCAGCAATTTGCCTATAGTTGCAGCTAACAGGAGGTGATTAGAGGGGAGTTGCCCACTGCCTTTTTACTTCTGTTGTAGTGGCATGTTAGACAGAGGCTAGTGAATCAAAGCTGTTTTCCTATTAACTCAACACCTCCTAATGCATTAGAGCCACTTTTATCTAATAACAGTGTTCAGCTTCTAGCGCTATTTTAATGTTATTTGGTATTCCTTTCAAAACATCACAATGAGCATTTTTAAAATCGGAGAACAAAAACCATAAAGCAGAATGCCCAAAGATTAAAGCAAAATAATGAAACTAACAGGTCTCATCTTTTATCAGCACATGCATATAACCCCGATTAAAATTACAGAGAATTTTCTCCCTGCATCAATAGGAAAATAGACTCCACTTTCTCTAAACATTACTTTAATTGCAGCCCTGGTGACAGGTAACTGATGTAATACTTCTGGAACAGCACCAATGAAAGGGTGATAATGATGAGTTAACTTTTCCAAGTATTAGTTACAATGAAAAGCTAAAATGAAGGGCCTAAGTGAAAATTTCTAAATATTTACCACTTTTTATATGGACCCACCTGTGAAACCTATCAAATGGACATTTATTATTTTATTGTTAGTTTTATTTTTTAAAAAAATAACGTTTATTCTTTGCTACTACTTCACTGACAGAGTTCTTAATTATTTTAATTAGTTTGTTTTAAAGAAACTCCAGTCGTGGATTTAAAAAAGCACAATTTGAGAAGTGTCTGACAGCAAACTGACTTGGGTTTGGTTGTTGAGGTCAGTGAAAAAATGTCCATTTTTAAGATTCACAGCACACATCAAATGCAGCGCGTATGTGTAATGTTTTAACCATAGTGTCTTGGCTTTACAAAATCTACCACTGGGCTACAAGTTAAGTGTATGTTTGTATTACAGGGACTGTAATTAAGGTTACTGTCTGAGTTAAAATAGCTGGTTCAAGTGCAAAAATTCATAGATGGCAGTTAACAAGAACCTCTCCTGAGCTGGTTGAGATGCAAGGAACAATAGAGGTGGCATCTCTAGCTATATCACAGTTTACCTAACTATCTCTCTTTATCATTTTATTGATCTCCTTTCTATTTTTGAGATTCATTTTGCTAATGATAAAAGTATGTTCCAAGAACACTTTAGTGAATATATTTTATGTGCTTTAGAGCATATTATATGAGCAAGTTATATTTTAACATTCATTAACAACTTGAAGTAGACTGCTAAAATGTAGGAAAATGCTATTAGGTGTTTGTTAGCTCAGACAGCTAGCTCATCCTATGGAGGGACACAGAAACCTCCAAAATTCCTTATTTTATTCAATTTTACCGGACAAGAACAACCAGAACTGGAGAAAGTTTTCTGCTTTCAGATTGTTGAGAGATTCTTTTATGCGCGGTACACACGCACACGTATAGCTAGCTAAATAAATGCATCTGTCTAGCCTGAATTCATAAAATGTTTCACAGCTGCTGCCTTTGTCACAGGTCTATCATGTATTTCGTCAATACGTTTTCAACACACATCTTCTTTAAAACCAGTAAGCATTATTTTGCTCTGTGTCAGAATGCTCTTTTCAAGCTCAGGCTTTTGTTATTTAAGAGCAGTACGAAGTATGGAAAAATTCTAGAGCCGGTGTTCACGCCTCTTTTCATTTGACTGGCAAAAGCAGATAGAGCAGTAACAGTAGTCTGAATCACCTTACTCCAAAATCACTGTTCCTTATTTTTCATTTAACATACTGCCGTTGTCCTGTCTGGAGCTGCCAGCTATATCAAAGAAACATCCCTGTTATAAGGTGTGCCAGTCCAAAAATTCTTATCGTGTGTTAAATCCTTGGAAGCATGTGGTTAGGTCATTGGGGAATCCAAGATATAACTGAATTCTGTTATGAAACCCATTTTGGAGGGAACATTTTGATCAGGAACTGTTATTCTTTAGTCCTTACATTCTGTCTTCAATTATACATTGTGTTTCTCATGTTTAATATGGCTGCAAATGTGTATCCCATAAACTTGCATAAGGAAGCCAAGTAATAACTCCTAGCATTTATCTGCTTTTGTTGGAAATGGAAGACAGGTGAATGAACTGTTTTCTGTTGAATATTCATTTGTGTTTTTTCTCAATGTGGCAAATACTAAACATTAAAAATGACATAGACATTATATAGAATCTGCCGAACTTCCAGTATTATAGAGCCATAAGCAAAAAAGCTTTTCAGAACTATTTGTGAACTGTTTTTCATGCTTTTTGAAGGTACTAGATGCAGAACCATAGAAAATGTATGTAGTACCTTCACAAGACACATTGCAGTAAACTACTGCCTGACAGGGCATCTGTCTTCCAGAGATGTATGACTGCTTAATATCCAGAACTTTAAAGTCTGTTCCGTTATTTAAGTAATAAGTTTGACTTGGTTGCAAGGTGAAATTCTGCCCATTTGATTTTTAAAGGACACCAAACAACAGCTTTTGGTTCCTATACTTCTGAGACTCTGGTTTGGGTTTTTTCCTGAAGCGCTGCTGGAATTTTTATTTCCACTGTTATGCAGGAAAAAACTCTTCTAGTCATCTGAGCTATTAATTGTGATAGGACAAAGCATTATTTTTGTATTATTTTTTTTTTACCTTAAAGGTTATGGATTTATCTAAAAAGTTGATTTCTATATCATATTAATAGATTCACTTTGTTAGTTAAACTTCTCTGTTGGTCTTTTCTCTTTTGGGGGGCTTGAAGTAATGGAGTGTTGTAGCAAAGAAGGAAAACATTTTCTAGTTGGTGATTGCAGCCCAGAAAATACACATCCATATGGATATATGGAAGTGTGCAAAATCACTACCCTGAAGGAACAGGACTATTAGTGATGTTTGTTAAGGTGAAGAAAATAGCGTGAGATGGATGAAATCTGAATGCGTTCAAATTTTGTGATATGAACAGTTTGCTGTAGTTTACCCCGCAATGAATTGTAAAATTGGACACTGCAGGATTCTGTTCTTTCAACCCGCAAAGTCTCTCATGCCCAGCCTAGTCGAATGCAATACAGCATTTCTCCTGGGGTGTGCTGTGGTATCCCACGTTCAGGTTGTGGCTAGAAGCTATTTCCAATTCCAGGAAACCGCTCGGGCCACATTGTGGGTCTGTGTCAGGATAAAATCTGCGTACGCAGTCTCCTCTCCCGCCGCCTCTGGAAAGAAAACCCAGGTGCATCAAGTAGAAAGGGGCAAGGACTGCAGAGTCTTTCAGAATGCACCTACCCTACAATGTGTCCAAAGCCACAGTGAATTATAAATGAAGCACAGCACTATTTATGGTTGCAGACACTCCAAGTTCCTGAGATGTATGGTATTGGCATGCAGTTCCTTTTCCATGTCTTTAGTGAATCATCTGTTAGCACATTGATGTTCTGGCTCCTTCAAAGTGCAGTTCCTTGCTTCACAGTGACTGTTTGAATACCATTCGGATGTCCTGTATGCCTAGTCTGCGATTTTAGGATAAAAATGCGAAAATTGATTAGGGTGGAAAAAAACCTGCTTTGATAACTTCCACAAGAGGAAATTCAGTTTGGTCTCTAAGAGTAAAATTGAATTGTGTGTTGTACTGAAGTATCATGAGTAATACAGGTATGGAACATCAGACATTGACCTTTAGTGTTACTTGTGCTTCTTTTTCCTTTGTTAGGTTTTAGTGCACCAGATTGGGCTTGGTTGTCAGGTATTTTTAGAGTCTCATTTCTGACAAAAGGCTTTTAAAAATTGCAGTGTAATGAGCAGTTCTGTTATTGAGGCCCAGACCGTTCTTTAGCAAAAGTCAGGCTCTGTAGTGTTCATTACCACCACAATTTTAGGGGTGGGGACGTAGGGCAAGCTTCAATGACTCCAGAAATTATATGTCGCTGAGTAACTAGAGCTGATATTTTGACTGATATTCTGGAATTTTTTTTAATCAACTTGTAGAGAGTTACCAATTTTTTGACCATATATTAAAAATTATAACATACCAAAGCATTTCTAGCACCTTTTCTGTCTGTAGTCTACAGAGGACAGTCAGCAAAAGGCTGATTGAATCTTCTTATTGTGTACCTTCCATTACTCTTGTAGGTAGCAGGTGTCTTCTGTTGGGGGGTGGGAAAATATGGCTCCAGACCTCACCCTTAGGTCACTAACTTCTCCTGTGTGACAGTCCATATTTACCTTTTCCCTGACAAGTGGACACATAACAAGTCTCTTCTTCAGTGTTGCAGAGAGAGGAGTAGGAAACATATTTACCGCTTAGAATTTCACTTCATTAAGAAATCCCAAACACAATTTGTTTTTAGGAGGGATTACCTTGTGAAGAAGCGGTCTAAGAAAAGAGAAGTGTTTGTACAGTCAGCATGGCTATGCTAATAATCTTGTTCACAGAGGCATCAAGATCTCCATTTCCTAACAGTGATGAGTCTATTTCTTTACAATAGAAAACACCAGATTGCACTGGGATATCAAAGTGGGAGATAATCACATCTGAAAATGCTTGCTGTCTTTTCTTTCATACCTTGAAAAAGTTACTTGGTTTCAGTGATTCTAATGTTATATACACTTCTTTATATAGAGTAGTGAAAGGTAAGTATTTTTGCGCTCTCTTGCATCAGTTTTTTTGCTTTCCTGAGGAACTTTCATGGTTACCATTTAGGTTGTTGGAAATTTTGAAGATTTGGCAGTGTGGAAGTTACAAGCAAAGATTATTCTGCAGCCTCATCCTTTGATGGTTACCTAAAGACAGCAGGACTGTGGGGTATAATTTGAACATTCAGCTCTAAAACCGACAGAAAGTTTTTGCTTCTGTGATGGGCTGAATAGGTGTCTCTTGAATAGCCAGGATGACAGCCACGTGAGAAATGTGGTCATCTAAGCCAAAATAAATTTGGTTTGCAAACAGAGCCAACAGTCTGGAGAAATGGTGTAACGTGTGCCCAGTGAACAATATTTCAAGTAAACAAGTAGTCATATTTTTAATTTTCTGTTCCTGAATGCTTTTACACTAGACCTGCATCACAAACGGTATAATATGTTTTCTATGTGCTACAAGTGGACAATGCAGTGAGGATATGCAGTTCAGAAAAAAAATAAATACTGTATTAGATCTACACAGTGCGTTAGAAAGAGTCATTTGGCTTCTGATAGCCATCAGGATCTGAAAAAAAAAAAATATCCATCTGAAGTATTCCTGATACACCAGCTGGCTGACACTTAGTCTGGAAGAGAGGTGATCTCAGGGGATTGTGGGGAACACCCACAGGAGATTGTGTGCCTCAGTAGCAAGAGTATCTGAAGCTCAATATAACTTACTCTATTACTGTGACAGTACATACCGTACCTTGTATAAAAAATATTTGTACCACCAGCTCTTATTGTTCTAAAAAAAAAATAAACCCAGTATCCACTTCAGAAACATAATAATGACAGCCTTCTGCTCCTGGCTGCTTCGCTACATTGTTTTCGTCAACCTTCTTTCTAACATTGCAAAACTCAAGATAAAAGCAGCAAGGGTTACTAGATTTGCAGAGTGCACCTTCCTCCCAGCATGTTTCCAAGTTAAGCAGTGTAGGAGGCTAGACAGATTTTAAGGAATATAGTATAGTTTTGCTTTCTTTCCATATTCTTCACCAATTTTACACTCAAAATCAAGTTAAGGACAAAAACGATAAGCAACTTGCATGTAAAGCCAAGAATTTATTACTAATGTAATTGAAATCATAAGTCTAATCAAAGGTTTATTAACAGTACAGGATTAGCATTTACAAAAAGAGAAAAAGAAAAAAACCTATTAATATTGCATAATAATCACAGAAATCACAGAAATCACAGAATTGTGGTGGTTGGAAGGGACCTCAGAGATCATCGAGTCCAACCACAAA
>JAOQGH010000069.1:14268729-14316705 GCA_025769975.1 Gallinago jamesoni | reverse complement strand
TTTTTTTTTTGTGGTTGGACTCGATGATCTCTGAGGTCCCTTCCAACCACCACAATTCTGTGATTCTGTGATAATATAACTACTTTGACTGAAGGGAAAGTCTGTCTCTCACTTTAAAACTTAGAATTTTCAGCTCTGTCTCCTTACCAATGTTTGAAAAGCCTTGTGGGAAAAAAGTTCTTTTAAATTTTCTTGAGTTCAAAAGCAAAATGGGGAGGGAGATGTATGTGTCATCACAGATTTATTTAAAACTCTCTTCAGAGACAAAAGCAAATTCTTTTATATACATTAAAAAAAACAACCCACACTTAGGTTTTCTGCTGGTCGGGCCATTTCTGAAGAAGACAAAAATATTAAGCTTCTATTGCTAATTTTGATTAATGTAGTTTTCTTGGTGTTTTCAGGTACTGCTGTTAATCCAAACAGTAAAGATCATAAGCACCGGGGAAGCATTCAGTGCATTCTCTAGGGGAGTATGTCAGCTGCTCTGAAGGACATAGGCTGTAACCGTACTTCAAGAAAAAAAAATTCTTAATTTGTGTTTTGGAGGGGTTGATTAAAGAAGCGAAGCAACTTAATTGTCTCTTCATTCTAGCAGCATTGTTGCTTAATTTCATACACATAGATTCGTAGTCAGAGTGTGATAGATTCCCATTGCTTTCAGTAGTGCGTGCATTTGCCCGCGTGACGGACATTCCCTTAATTGGGTGCATGGTTCCTAAGCATTTTTGGTTTTGCCCTGACAGATCTGTGGGGTTTACTTTTGGGCAGACGTGTATCAGTTTTTCACTCCAGAATCTGCTGTTTAATCAGAAAGAATGTATGTGAAGCTTCTGTTGAAGCTCCTGACGCTAGTGAGATGGTGCATACCCTGTTATTTTCAGTATCAAAAAGAAACCCTCTTATCTTCCTTAACAGTTTTCATAAAGCCAAATTGAGATACCAAAGTAACTTGCCAGATTTTCAGAAGAGTTGATGATTGTCAAGGATCCTAGTCCTTTTTAAAAAAAGTTTACTTTTTCAGGGCCTAAACAGAAACGAGAAACTAAGCTGTTTTTTGAAACCTGTCCTTTATTTTGAGATTGAATAAATGAGAATGGGTTTGCCTATTCCCGATTAAGACAGGCACCAGGTTGACAAACTGAAGATTTTTTTCTCCAGTTGCTTGAGTTTTCTATGTTTTGGTTTTACATTTTTGTCTTATGAGAAATGAATAGTCTTCGCCTTTTCCCATTCTGTCCTGAGATGTGGCTGTCATCAAGACAGCATTAGAAATTATTGCTTTGCATGGAGTTCCACTCATTTTTAGTCCATTCTTAAACTATTTTAAAGAAAAAAAAAATACGGGTTTCTCCAAGTTACCATAATGTATTTGATTTAAGGGTGCAATAGAAGGCAATGATTTTGCGCTCTATGAAGTTAGTACATTTAGTTTTGGCTTTTTGATGAACTTTGTTTTCAATTAGAAGGAAAAATGAACCCTATTCATGTTGAGGACTGGAAAAATAGCAGCAAATTCCTTACTTTTCTCCCTTGGTACACTAAATATGGACCTGTTGGCCTTTCAGGTACGCAACAAGACTTCCTCTGTTCTCCTGAGCAGGACAGAGTTGAGGAAGAGGTAGTGCAGATGCTTTCTTAAAAACACATAGAATTATTTTGTATGACCTATATAAATGCCAACTGTCCATAGTTTTGTTTTACAGTAATTTTAAATATATTTATTATCCTTTTCTCATATATTTTATCCCTCAGTTTGAGTATCTTTTAAATACTGACAGCCTAGAGAATTTTCTTGAAGATTAATTGATTAAAGAAATACATGTGTGTGCAAGGTTGTGTTCTAGCTTGTAATAAATTTAAAGCAGTATAACTTTGAAGTCATAAAAGATTTATTTCACATGTAAAGATTTTCATGCTGTGATTTTTTTGTACTTTTAAAGTGGCTCATGACAAATTCTTGGACTGGCAACATGGAAACATTACTTGTATATCAAGTAGATTGGCCCATACTGAGTTTTTCTCCTTCTCCAAACCAGCTTAGTTCAGTGTTCTCACAGGACCTCTTCAGTTAATCCCATTACGCTGTGATCAGTCGCTGCTGTGTGTTTCTAGTCAGAGAAATGCACAGAGGAATTGGAAATTTATATGTATTTTTTAATGTCTCAAGGTATGGATAGTGGTCATCAGCTTCCTTCAGAAATACCAAAGAGCTGGTTGATTGACTTGATAGTCTGAGTGAAGCAAGAACATAGGTAATTTTGAGTTATGGATCTTTGTTTCTCTTGGTGACTCCTGTTTCCAGCATTATTCCTTGGAAAGTGTCATTTTTATGAGACCTCACAAGGTATTCAAATAACCCAGTTATTTGAATAATAATAAAAATGGGTGTTGGGATACTGACTATGAAATTATGTTTATTGATTCATTAGCTAATTTTCCTTTCTTCCTTAGAACAGGCTCACTGAACAGTACCCTGTGCGCGTGCTGTGTACTCCATCACAGCCAGACGCAGGCTGTACCAAATACTTATCTTTGTCAGCTGAGACCACTGGCCAGACCTCCTCCTCACCTCCCAATTCCCTAATCTAATCTAACTCTGTGGGGTTTATGGGGGTTCATTTAAGCAGCAGAAGCTGTGCTATAATTGTTACGTGTGCCAGCAGCGATTTGTACCATCTGGGTATGAAAAAAAGAGGCTAGTACTACCACGGAGAAAGATCTTTATTCTATTACTAAGCCAATATAATTCAAGAGCGGCTGCAGAGCAATTGGAAACTGAGAAATGGGCAGCTATGTAGTTATAGTGAAATGTCAAAGTATAATGAAACAAGGGAAATGTACTGCTTCATGATATGAGCCAAGTTACAAGCAGGTGGCAGCAGTAAATATGTATATAAATAACAATATGGATGAAATGTCAAGGTTTTCAGCTGGCTTTGTAAAGGCATTTCAGGAATATTATACTTAGAGTAACAATGTAGTTTGGCAATTTAATACAAGTATGTATAACTTCAAAATGCATATATTTACATTAAGGTCTTAGATATCTTAAGGTTTCACACTTGAAATTTAGCTTCTGTCCCTACAGAATCACAAAATCGTAGAGGTTGGAAGAGACCTTCAGAGATTATCTAATCCAGACCCCCTGCCAAAACAGCCTTATACTTTGTGAAACCTCAAACCATACTGTACATTTTATGGGAGATTTGTTTCCATCTAACAGCTTGTTATTCCACATAATGAAACACGCAGTGTTTCTACCTGTACAATTTTGAAAATGAATATAGACTAATACAACTTGTCTATAATGTTACAGAATGATGTGTGGAGACCTGTTTCCATGCCAAACCTGGAAACTTATGTGTGATGAGAAATGCAGTCAGGGTCTTTGCTGGCTGTGACAGGAGATCATACAGACGGGCCTTTCAAACTGGAGAGTAAAAAATTTTTCAGTGTGCTCTTTAGGACATTTCAGTCCCAAGCCTAAAGTTCTAGCTTCCACTATCAATCCAATAACATTATTAGCTTTGAAGAAAGAGGTTCTCTATGATCGACATTATAAAAGTTTCACAATAGAGAGCATCAAAGAAAAAGAAGAAAAAGCATTTTAAAACAGGGCTTTTTTTGTTGTTGTTTTGTTGTTGTTGTTGGGTGTTTTTTTTTTTATTTAACATGTGGCAGTTCATACCGCTGTCTCTGACAGAGTCAAACGCAGGAGGAGAAACAACTCTGATTTATGTTTCCAAAACTTTCAATGCAAGTATTCATAGTTAAGTTGCAGTAGCCAGAAAGTCACAAATTGATTAGAAAAGTAGATAATACTGAAAACGACCTCTTAACAAAGCCTCTAAAGCCAAATGCATTAAGAGTTGTTAAACACAGCTTGCATTTTAATTGCTGAGTAGATCCTTTAGAGTAAGCACTTGCATTGCCTTGGCTTTGTTGTGTTCACCTCAATTCTGTGTCCTGAAGATAAAGAAACTTACTACATTTACATTCCAGCACTGTGTAGGCATGAGATGAACCCAAGTTAAACTGTTCTCAACATTGTGATATTATAGGGATAAACTGATAGACTTATGACAAGAACTAGGAAATTATGCTCCAACTGTAATTCTTTTATCAGTCTAGATGCTTTTGAAAGTCAAATAGTGAAGCTATAAAGTCCTTATAAATAGAGATTACCAATCTGCTAACAGTAATTTATACAGTAGGTGCTGATAGGTTACAGTCAAAATCAACTTAAAACTGGTTACCAAGGGTTTATAACTAAAGCAAATCACCTTATAATGCATAGTCACTTAAGCACATCTGTTATGTTGATGTATCACTAGTTTTATGGGCCTGGATTAATTCCAGAGTAAACAGTGAGCGCTCTGCTGAAAGGCTGTAAACATAGATACAAGTCATTCATCTAGAAATCCCCAAGCATAGTTTGCCAATGGGCTAAGTGCCTCAAGTACTTTATCCTTTTTGATGTCACAAGATGCTAATGTTCTCCATGCTGTAATACTGAGGATGACTGGAGGGAAGAAGTAGTAAGGTTTTTTCTTTCATCACTTATGGTTAAATTTGCTTCCTTCTAGTATTGAAGTGCTATCAATCCTAAAGTTGTCCTGCAAATTTATGAAGTGTTATGATTTACTAACAGTGAAATCTACGGTTTTCCAAAATGAAAGTCATCCAATGTGCAGGTACCCAGCCAGCTTCTAAAATTAACTACTCGGAGCTTCTTTTCAAAATCAGATATGAGTCCATAGATCAGAAGGATCATAATGACTAAAGCCATTAATTATGTTCAAACTGAATTTATCTGATTTTTAGAGTCTTTGTAGCCATCTCAAAATATTTGAAGAATTTGGTTTTGAATTGAACCTTTCAACTTCATTCCTTTTGTTTCATCTTGTAGCCTTTGCTTTGGCAGACCAGATGATCAGGATTGGGAAAATTTTACATATTGCTTTCACTCAGCAATACTTTGCTCTTTTGGTCATGGCACTGTTAAGACACTTATGAAGAGATTAAATTTTTTTCAGAAATTCACACACAGTGGGAATAAGTTCAAAACTTTAAAATGAAGGAGGGGGGGAGGATTGTTCAGCTATTCAATGCATGCTAATACTGAAAGTATATCTTACGATGTGGAAAGGGCTACATCTTAATGCTATCAACTCTTTATTAAGTTATGATAGGTAAGCCCTTTTGGTCTGCTCACTTTTCAGCGTACAGAGAGTTCATAAAAGATTGCTGGGGTTTGAGTTGAAACAACAGCAATTTCACTTGTCACCAGTACCTATCAAATAAAAGAGTGGGGAACTTTCTGTTCTTTCCTTGATCAGGCCCCCAAATCATAGCAAAGAACAGCTGTGCAATGAATGTTTTCAGCAGGTCAGTGCTCTATGTTGAGAATGTAGCTTAAAAGACTAACCTTTTACATGTTGAAATAAATAACTGGATTGTCATAGAAAATGTATATGTGGCCAAATGGGAAGAGAATAATTCTCACTAGGTCAGATGCTTTCTGTAGAACTAAGGTGAGGAAGATCTTGGAAATGATACAAATTAATATGCAAAAATTTCCAGAGTTCATTTCCAGGTGGTAACCTTAAGATGAAAAGGAGTCAATGTAGGAAAAGCTAGCTCCATTCCTGTCATATAGGAATTATTCTACCGTGGGTAAATGCAGACTAAAAATAGTGAGTTCCACATAGCAAAAATGAGGAATAAGAAATTGAGGTTTAACTATAATGGCATTTTCATCTGTTGTTGAAATAGTTGGAATAAATTTATTGTGCAGCTTCTCATCACTTAGCCTGTATCTGACATCTAAATGTAACAGAACTGGATCTGTGCCTAAGAAGAAGAAAGCATAATGTCTTCTGTGGTGATCAGTATTTTATGCTAGGGATGGATGCAAACTATAACCTTGCACCCAAGCAATGGAAAAATTCAGAAATATTTTCAATTTAGAATCTGAGATTGGAATCTGAATCTTCTCAGTGTTAGTTGAGTAGTCCTCACGGATCTAAAGAAAGAGAATTTTAGGAAAATATAAATCACTATCTTAAGTCCAGATGTCTGTTTACATTATTTGTAATAGCTGTAGGTCATGAAATATTAAAGGAATTTTGATTTTTGAGAATGAATTTCTTTTTAGGATTATGTAACTTTGATATCAGTGATCATTATTTTAAATTGCCCCAAATGTTGTCCAGGGGGGGAAGTTTCTTGTCTCACACTTTGAGAAGAAAGGTTTAACTTACCTTTTCTGGAATTTATTCCAGGTGCGTAAAACCTGAAATTATTCTTAGCAACTGGGAATTAATTGAATTGAATAAATAGGCAGGTTTTCATCCAGTTCTTAATGGACATATATTAATCAATTGGGAGTGTCATTATCTTCTATAACCTACAAAAAATGTTTTGCGGATGACTGATACGATCTCTGCTTTTATGTACTCAAATGTAGCTTTGTAGCTTTCTGTGTATCATACCTATACATCATTTACATGGGTAGTTAATATTATCTGTGACAAATGCAGAAATGACTATTGGGCACTTCTGCTTTTCTCTTGGCAGATACGGTATTTAGGGTATAAATAATAGATAAATAGCATGGTTATATTTAGCTGATATATACAGTACTTGCTACTTACTAGTGCAAATTTTGTAGTACATTAGAACCTATTTCTGACTTCTTTCAAAGTTACAAACTGAATACCGCTTCTAATATAAAAGAAATGGAGTGGAGATTTGTGAGTGTCATGAATTTTTATCTGTTTATGTGATATTTTTATAACTAAGTATTAAATAAGACACTAACACTTGGAATTCAATTTAAATGAGTGAAACATACAGATCAAAAGAGAAAATATTCTCCTTAAAGGACAGGTCATTGCTTTTTCCTAGGAAATGATCAAAGCTTGCTTCATTGAAACAGTGGTTAAACACTGCTGCATCATGCCGATGCCTAGCTTTCTTTTCTTTTCCATGTCATTTTGCTGTACCCCCTACAAGGACAGTGAAGGTAGACAGCTGAAGGACCTCCTAGAAGAAAGGACAGCATGTGTGGCAGAATTCCCCATGAGGTTCCATCACATTTGGTTTAAACATTTCATATTGAGTCTCTTTTATGCTGGTTTTATGCCGAGTATACCTAGAGGCCATTAAATGTTATCAGAAACTTTATATTTGCAATTTTGAATGCAATGCATAGTATGACATTCTTTTAAAGGGAAGTGTTTGACATGGAACATGAACTTATTAAAGTCAATGTACTTTCATAAACTCATAGAGGTTGAGGGTGTCTTTTGTTGCTCTTTTAAGTCTCAACTGCTGGATGACGCTTATGGTTCTGAGGTAGGGAAGATGAGATGGACTTTAAAATACCCATTCCTGTGACTTTCGCTTCTGATGTTTTGAATTATAAAACCACAAAAGTTCATATAGATGATCGTGTTTGTTCAGGCAGTTCAAAATAGGATTTTAAAGGGGTATTCTAGGGGAATGCTTGAAGATCTACACCTGATACTCTTTATTATATCACCTATAACTAATTAAGTTGACAAACTAGAGATATGAAGTTAAAATAGAAGGGAGAACTGAACAGAGTCTGATGTGAATAAACTGGTGTGTTTTACTGAGTTTTCACCAGAGAAAGATCTTAACCTGTTCACATCTAAGATAAAATTTCTTCTGCAGAGAGAGAGAACAGGATGTTTGTAGTATATGTGAAAGAAAAATTAAATTACCAGAATTTTAATCTTCAAAGCCCTTTAGAACCTGAAATCCTGACAACATACATGATATAGATGTAGGTAACCAATCTAATCTCTGTTTCTTCAAGGAGAAGGAGTGGTGTGCTGTAGGCAGTGGATCAGTGCCAGAAACAATCTGGAAATTCTGGAGTCCTTCCTTTGTCCATGCCTCCATGACAGGGACCGGGCCTTCTTTAAAATGAAGGAAAGAATATACAGATACCAAATATATTATTTTCCATTTTTTCTACAGCAGAAACAAAATAAAAGTGGCCTGAAGGTTTTTTCTGTAATGTGAGTAGCATACACCATTAGCCAAAGTGATCATTTGGATGAGAATTGCTAGTATACTAACAAATGCTGTTTAGGATTTCAGAAATGCTAAAGCAAGTCCTAAGTAGATAAAAACTTGGGGAAGCTGAAAACAGCGTTTCAGAAGTTAACCTGTTTCAAATTATTTTTAATAACTTTTGAAATTCTGTTCTTTAATACTGAAATTACTTATGGGATAAAACTTTCTGAAGAGCAAATGTTACTTCTGTGGTATGGTGAAACATCTATAAATGAGTATTGCTCGGTCCTACTTTTATGTGTGCCCCTGAAGAGTTGCATGGCCTTGGACAAATTGTGAAACTTCTCCATGCTTCATTTCCCCGTCTTTGAAATGGGTGTAATAAAATTTATTTTTAAATAATTAAGCATTGTCAGCAAGATTAGCACATACTCAAGGTTTGAGTGATCAGCTCTGGCAAGATATGCAGAGATGATTTAAGACAATTTTTGCTTCTGACTTCGTGTCCTACCTCTCTGCCAAAAATGAATGTGTCCCCCCAACTCCCACCTCACCCCTTACCAAGTCTATAGAATATCCAGTATGCAAACTCTTTAACTGTGGTTTATGTACTTGGAGTACTCGCTTAAGCTGCCGGCATTTTCACTTTGGGTGAGTAGAGGGCATACCACCTGTTTTTCCAAATCTGCTTTGGAATTAGTTACTCTTCAAGCAGAGGAGTGGGTCAGGGAAGAGAAATGCTCTCTTATGGCTCTGGTGGAAGTTATCTCATTGTGATAGGCAACTACTAAACAATTTGATCATTTCAGGTCTAGTGAAAGTTGAGTAAAAGGTAAGGTGTTTTTGTTTTGCTGTAAAATGGTGTACACGTAGCACACTTCAGTTGTCATTGAAGAGATTTTCTCGTGCTCTTCCTACAAATACACTTGATGGGCGTTCAGCAACCAGGAAAAGGAAACATGTAAAACAGAAACCTACAGAGTGGGAATCTAAACCAGAAATGCTGTAATTGTATCCTTCTTACAAATGAGCTCTTCTTGAAAACTTTTGCAGACAACTATAGGGTTAGATCTTTCATATAACTAAAGCCAGCAGGAACCACTTTAAATCACATGTATGTATTTCAACAAAATACTAAAGTAGTGACACAACAGTATTGTTTTGTAGAATAACTAAGATAAAGGGCATTTAGTGCAGGAATTTGCATTAGTGTTATATTCAAAGTATGTGTATCTGGTGGTGTATGATGGTAAGTGTGATCTAGTAGAGAAGCAGGGTTGCTTTTCACTGTTGTGTGCAGATGTTCCAAGTTCCGGGGAGAAGGATTTTAAGCTTTTAAAAGTAAAATTACAAGTAATGTATTTATTTGAAAAATCAGGCAAACATTAGGCAAAATTTTGGTAGTAATGCTGTTTTTACGTAGTTTTGTTAATATTCTTTTGCTCTATTTGTGCCCTTGTCTGCAAAATAGACAGGACTTGAGTATGCAAAAGAATTGTTTCCTTTTAACTTACAAACTCTGTTAACAAGCACGAAAATGCAGTAGTGCTGTTACCACCTACAAACCTGAATATTTGCACAATAGAGTCTATTGGGGTATTTCACTTTTTGAGGATCTTTCATTTTTCCTTCTTGTTGTGCGCACACCATTCCTTTACATTCAAGGATTAGTAACTATTATTAACTTCAGACATGTTCTTAACTAATGCCTTCCTTAGGTGTAAGAGTTTATAGTTCTCAGAGGTATAGTACTTTGTATGTAAAGGTAGACAGCATACTGTCAGACCAATCTGTTTTTTTGAGTTTGTCTTTGGAAGGGGTTAGGGACTTAATTCTGATAGTTTAAGTAAATGCTTGGCTGTTAAGTCTGAAGGGCTCCATACAATTGAAAGCTTCAACTCTGGGCTCTATTTTCACTTCCACTTCCTTCCATTTTTATCACAAAGTCCCTTCCCAAAGGTATCTTGGTGCACTTTCCAATAAGTCTTTGTTTCTCTGGTGGCTGATACATCCCCAAGTCACCACCTTTATACCCATTTGAAGTTTCCACTCCATCCTTAAATCTAATATGACTGTTCTCAAACATACCTTCCAGGATGCAGAAATGCCAAACAAATTGAATGGTTCATTGATGGAGGTACATCCCTCCCTCTGTATAAATGGTGGGACTTCTCCATTCTGGGTAATTTCTCTTGATTTCCGAGACTAACAGCAGCAGCCAACATCAGTGTTGATTTTCTGGTATGAAAGACAGCCACATCCTGACAAAACCAGATTCAGATAATTAATTAATTTTGCCATACCATGTGGCCTTGGTATATTGCTCTTCTGTTTCATTTCACCAACATTTCTTGCAGTAGGTGTCTTGATAGTAAAACATACATTTTGTTTATGATCTAATTTACAAGAATGTTACCCTCTATAAAATCTGGCAGTATTTGCAATGAGAATTTCATGTGCTGCTTTTTCTCCCATGTCGTATATAACTCTTCTCTTTGCAACCCCAGGTTATTACAACATCATAAACCTTTGAACTGCTCACAAGAATTCAGCCTAACTAGGTTAAAATATCTTTTTGTTAGGTTTTACCATTTCCAAGCTGACCTAGTTTAGTCTCAGCCTCATAAATACATCACAAGACTGTGTTGAAGTGGAAAGAAGGTAACAAGCTATGTCGGAAAGCTCTAGGATTAAGCACATCCAGCAAAAATACTTGACAGATCCTTTGAACATACTGTGGAACAATAAAAGAATGAAAATATCCCATCTTCTGTACCCTGCTTTTTACTGTCATAGTTACATGAAAGAATACACATTTTGTAAATAAATTGAAATCAGGTCTTATGTGACTCAC
Source organism: Gallinago jamesoni (assembly GCA_025769975.1). Classification (NCBI taxonomy): domain Eukaryota; kingdom Metazoa; phylum Chordata; class Aves; order Charadriiformes; family Scolopacidae; genus Gallinago; species Gallinago jamesoni. Next base: position 14,305,799 of record JAOQGH010000069.1, on the reverse strand, counting down.
CTTAATTCTAAACCAAGTATTTTGATTAAGGTGGTTGACAGTATGCCAGAAGACTTGCTTGCAAGTCTTCTAAAAAGGAGATAATTATTTTTTATTTTTCTATACCTTTATATAAAAATTAAACATCAGGTCTCATGTAGTTTATATGAACTTAAAATCACTGTAGCGTCTATTAGTCTTTTGTAGCCATTTTACTTCTGTTTTAATCCAGAAAGAGGTCTGATTTTTAAATTTTGACTTGACATTGTGCAGGTATCCTATAGGAGCTTTCTGGAGAAATTGTGCTCGTAGATGGAACAGCATGAATTCTTTGTATACTGCTGCCAATAGTCTGGTCTAGAATGGTCATTTAACCGCTCGGCAGTCTCCAGGCCAACTCCTTTCCCATTCCTTCTCCGTGACACGCTCAGCTGAGAGGAAGTATCTTTCCTTCTTTAGCCTGGAGTCAGTGTTGGCAATGTGTTGTTGCTACTAATTGTTTGCAGTTGTTGTTTTACCTCTAACCTCAGATTTCTAGATCCACGGGGCAGCAGATCTGCCTGCAGTAGTACTGATTCAACTGTAAGGGTACTGTGTTCTGGAGAAATTTGCATTCCCTCTTCGCATTCTCATTCCACAGGAATGCCACAATAGCTAGTGGCATGTTAGTGAAAGAAGCAGCATATTATAAAACAGCTACTTATTATTTAACCCAGTGACCCTTTCGCAGGATTTTTCTTTCAAGGACCAAGATAGCCCTGGACTGACTGACTGCTTCACCGCTGTCATCATCATGATCCAGACTTTTACTCTAATTTACATACTGCTTTTGAAGTCGGTGTACTTCACAGAACAAACTCATAGATTCTCTAGACTGAGAACAGCTAATAAATTATGTAGATGTAGACTTTATAGTTGCTGAAGTAAAAAGGGAAAGGGAAACGCAAAGGCTGCATAGAAGGAATGAGGCTAAAGATTAAGATGTAATGGAATCACTGCAAGTTAGTTCAGTGACCTTACAGTCTATTTTAAACTATATTTGGGTTGTGCTACTTTATACTGTATAGAGCAAACTAGGAGCAGTTGTAGGTGTTTCCTAAATCTAAATTTAAACTAAGCCGTCCACATTATTAGGATGGAGCAACGGTGAATCTCAAAACCAAAGAACAAGAAACACGTATTTATCAGTAGTCTTGCCTTCCTGGTGGCTTTATCTGTCGGGCTTTTCTCGACTAGAAAGGCTGACCTGTTCCTCCTGGGTGGAGGAGTTCAGTGGAGCACAGATTTGACCGTACCACAGCCTCCCTTTGTGGAACTGAAATCCATAGAATGTATGTTCCAGTGCTGCTTTGAATGAACCTATCTCCTGCTGGGTGCTATTTATAATTTGTTTGGGCATGCACTCACAAATGTTGCTCTGTGATCTAAAATAGCTATTTCTGATTGCTTAAATCATTTCAGCTGTTGAATCTGTTTACTATTGAACAATAATGTACTATTAGTGTTGACTTACTATAGTAAGTTCACAACCTCCAAAATCTGCTATGGTGGCTTTATTTTTCATTAAAGATTAAGTGCTTTAGCTGGGCAAAACCTGCTAAAATACGTAGAAAATATGTTTCTGAAAATCAGAAACAATTTAAAGAAAGGGTACTAGTACAAAAACAATTTTTTCTAAATTAGTAGGTAAATATAGTTTATTATGATTTGCTGATTATGTTCCCAGAAGCCTTTCCTACCCTCATTACCCAGGTCAGTGTAGCTTTCTTGGCTTACTTTATATAGAGACATAAATGAATCCGTAGGTGTTACTTAAAGTATTCAAATAAAATAGCCTTTCCAGTGCAAGGTGTCACTCTTTAAGAGTATTTATCAGGACATTCTTGAAAGAAGTGTTTTAAACTGGAAATAATTCTGGAAAACAGCAATGCAGTGCAAGTTCATCTTGTTGGGGCATAAGGTAAAATTCCACTTGTTTCCTCAAAATATGGGAATGCTGAAAAACAAGCTATTTTACTCTTCCAGCTTAAAGTTTAATCAAATTAATCCTGTAGTAAATCCAGTTGTGTCTCTTGTGCTCCACCTTCCCCATCTTCTGCCACCACCACCACTTCTGGACCACCGTGTAGGGTACCAGCAAATTGCGTTGCCTTTCGTAATTGCATAGTCTGTTCCTCTCAGGATGGTCATGTGGCAGGCACTGTAACTGTTTATCTAGAAAAATGACATTAAAAATGGCATTATGTCTTTTCTTGTTTGCCTGTTTTCAGCTCCGTCTTTTATAGTGGGTAAGCAGAGGGAAACAAGGAGGGGAGCCAGCTCCAGGTGACTGGCCAGCTGCCTGTGGATCAGCACCAGAAAGTGCTCCACAGATTGCAATTTGAAACCCATTAATATAATGGATAAAGTCTATGAAGCATTTTAAAACCTCCCTTGCTTATAGTGCTGCATTTTATAAGCTAGGTGACATCAAAAGAATTGGTTCTGGCTCAGACCAACTAATAAAAATGGATAAGGCTTATTTTTATGCTGAATATCAGTAAAAGCATGTGCAGAAGATTACATTTAACATTCTGGCTTTTACCCAAAGCACAGCAAAGTCTATCTTATCCCCATCCATCAGAAAAGAATTTGATGGGTTTGGAGACCCCATATTTTTGTCTCCTCTTATCGAAGCATGAAGAAGCAGCTTGGACTTGCATGTAGATCATGGGAACATGACATTGCTTACTCTTACATTTCCTGAAAAAATATGAAAAAGGTTCTGTAACTATGCACATCGTTTAAAATAGGGTATTTTAAATTATCAATACTTAAAGCTGATATAAAACATTAAATTTGTTGTTATATCTTACTGTATAAGAAATAATGGAAAGTCTGGCTGATTCCTGAAGTCAGAGAGAGAAAAGTGTCTTTCGGAGCACAGTAAAAATCACACGTAGTTGGTTTTGTGCCTATACAGCTTTAATTATTGTTAATTTTTCTAGTCAAGCACATGTTTATTTAAAACTGATTTTTTTGCTTCAGTAGTCCAGCCTGTACCAGCATTAGCCTCCAGATCTCAACAGCATCCTGTTTATTCTGATCTAGCTTGCCTGACTGACTCCCCAAAGATAAAATTCACTAAGTGAACTTGACAGATTCCAGGCTGTCTCCATATGGCAGGGACTGGGCTGCAGCTTCGGAATCTGCCTGGGATTTAAAAGCTGCTCTCACCTTATTAAGATGGCAGCAGTTACATGCAAGTCAAGTTCGCAGGGGCTTGTTTTAATTCTTTTGGCCTCTGCTTAAGACCAATCCATACCATTTTTTGTGTATGTGAATTAGACAGAGCAGGACCAGAAGGATGGCCTTTCTCTTTCAAACAGTGCTTATACCAGTGAGAGATCAGAATTGAAAATGAATCTGTACTTCAGTTGTTGACAGTTTTTTAAGAAGAGTGTATATGGTTTGGGCTAAGCAGGTACTAAATGGACGAGACCACAAGAGATTTCCCAAAAAAGTGATGAAGCAGCGTCAATTTATTTGTTGTCATGTCTCTCTTCCCTTTCACTTTTGTGTACTAATTGCTTATCTTCTGTTTGTTTTTTAGCTATTAACAAATTAGCATTCTTTTCCTATATTAAAAATTCCAAATCTGTATTCTGACAACATCAAAACATTGAGCTTTCCAAACTGAATCAGAGGGAGATTTTTGAGATTTCAGACCAGCTGAAGATCTCTCCCTGTGTGTCCAAATCCGTGCTGTATGTGGCCAAAATCAGTCACAAAAAAGGGGTTCTCATGAAGTGACCGAATATTAGTGAGAGAAAATACCACTAGAAACACATATGCACTATGTGTAAAATATTAGTATATAGTATTAGTATATTAGTATTAGTATATTAGTTATATTTTTCTAAGAAAACAGAAGTAGAAGTAGAGACTTCCTTGGCTGTTCCTGTTCTTGCCTGACGGTGTTTATCAGTAGCACGTGCATAATAAGTGACTGAGTTGACTAAAACAAGCAATGACATGTCATAATCTCTGCCTATTGATTTTGTTCTTTCTTTGAGAAATAGTTATTTATTTTTTTTTCTCCACACACCAGATACTGGTTTTAGATTTGGGAGTTTAGTTTTTATAGAGGCACTGGATCAAGCAACAGGGGTTTCTGGTTATCTGTGATTATCTGTAGTTCTTGCCCTTGCATCCTTTTCATAGCAGAAAATGCAGACTTTCTGTTGATTTAATCAGTGCTACAGTCTTACCTTCTCTGGAAAGAGCAGCTCTTGAGGAACCCCTGTTCAGCATCTTAGCACTTTCTATTTTATATGAAGCTGTGTGAATCAGTTTGTGAAAACTGTGATTTTTCCCTCAGATATGTTACATGTTTAGTTCTTGAGAATAATCTGTGTCTTCCTGAGTGTCATTTGTAATGTTTTTTTTTATCTTCAGATAATTTACATCTAGTGTATGTAGAGTCTTGTAAGCACATACAGGAGAAATGTCAACTGAGTCATTATTATGGTGGATGCTCTCAAAGCAGATATTTTAAAAGCAAAAGTTCTAGTCTCTGAATAAAAAGAGGGCAAATTCCCACTCAAGGATTTATAATAAGCAAATAGGTTAAACTTTTATCTTAGATCTAGTACAGTTATCTCTTTCATGACATCCTACTTTGCTGCTGTATGTATTACATGAAGTAAGTTTTACAGTCTAGCTGAAGCACCAGATACAGGGTATATTAGTGTGTGGAGAGGATCTTTGAGGAGGGGGCCTTTAATGTTACATTTGCATAAACAGGGAGGTAGGTTTGATTTTTAACAATACACTGCAGTCATGTTAAATCTGCTCAAAATTCAGACATCTGCCTTTTAGAGCAATTTTAGCAGATAAATAGGCTGCCCAGGGAGGTGGTTGAGTCGCCATCCCTGGACGTTTAGATGTGGTGTTGGGGGATATGGTGTAGGGGAGAACTTCGTAGAGTAGGGTTGATGGTTGGACTCAATGATCCCAACAGTCTTTTCCAACTGAAATGATTCTATGATAAAAGCAGTGCTTCTTACAGACTCATGTTTTATTTTAGCCGAGCCTATTTTAGAATTAAAAGCCATAGAGGTACAACTACCTTTTGTTTTTACATGTCTTTGGTGTGTCATTGATGTTTTTTCCAGATTGATCATTTGATGCTTCATTTATACTTCTCTTGCATTTGTTAACTGGGCATCTTTTTATTATTAATCTTCTGTTGTATGGACTAGGCAGTAGTAGTTCTTAATGCCACTGGCTTAACGGTAAATTGAAATCCAGTATTTGACTGAACAATTAAATGGCTTCTCAGCTAAACCTGGATGTTAGTCACCATGGATTGAAATACAATGAAATGATCAGGACCGGCAGCTCAAGCTCGCTCTGGAAAAACTAGATTGGCTGAAGTGCAGTGGTTTATATTTACAGCAGAGCTGGCAGAAGGCAAGGTGTGAGTGTTCTTCATCTGCAGCGAGGCAAAGTCTTAGCTTAAGTTGCTGATAAGTAAGTTTTGAAGTAATCTTGCTTTTTTTTTTTTCACAGAAGCTTATGAAGGGGAGTGTTCTGGCACTTAAAGGTTTGCATGGTTAAGCTGGTCTTGAACTGCTGTTAGCATTGCATAGCAGAGAGCAAAAACACTGAAAAGATCTTCAGCACCTCCAGGTTAATCTGGAAAATGACATCTGACCACACCTTTGAGGGCTTTTTTTCCTTGTAGAAAGGTGGTTTTGGATTGTGATTTTGTTGTTGTTGTTGTTTTGGGGGTTTGTTTATTTGTTTATTTTACCTGGTTGAAATTTTTCTGTGAGGTAGTAACAATAAAAAAGTAGAGTAGGTTGGTCAGTTCTTCACAGGTTGGAGATTTATTTTTTCCCCAGTTTCAACACAAATCTTCCCAAAATTATTCCAGGATGCAGGATGAGTGAACTGCAACATGCCATTTGTATCACAGCAACTTGCAGGATCTGGCATGTTTCATTCCCCTGCTTTTTCCATTATTTAGAACATGGTATCTTTAACAATCAGTTTATGTCCTTTCACTTTAAATTGAAGTGGTGAATCTTTCATGTACTAGTGACATACCAAATACATAAGAAAATTATCAGATTGTAAGGAACAGGTTAGTAACAGAACACACAGGTTCAGCTTATGGTTTACTTTATTGCCATTGTTTGTGAAAGCAGTTACTTTGGCACCTAGTAATTAAGAGAAGGAAACATTCTTATATTTTTAGGATGGTATTTGCACCTGTGTCTGAAACACAAACTTTATTAAAATTCACCCCAAATACTGTATAGGATTATTTGAAAGCTGGGGTTCTTGTTCACAGGAAAGGAGCTTCACAAGTGATGTTAACATGATATTGATTGAAGTGAACTGATTTAATCATTCTGTCTGGGTTTATATGGTCAGTGTTTGCTCCAAAACAAGAGTGGGTTGGGTGAGGGGGATTGCTTAGAGTGTGCTCTGAGGTATCCTGACTACGAAGGATCTCTCATATACAGGGTGAATTTTTTGTGTGTGTGTGCTAATACAGGCATAAGCAACAATCTTAGAAGGGATGGTGTCTGAATTTGAACTGTCTTCCAGGAGTGGTTAACACATTAGTTGTACAAGTAGAATTAATCCTTTTCCAGGGGAAATCCATTTACAGGTTTCATGTTTAAAAAAAAAAAAAAGAGAGAGAAATAAATCCCTATATTCATTCTCTCCTTTTAGAGTTGTGTAAGTCTACATTGCCCAAGTTAGGCTAACGCAGAGGAAATACAAGAAATACACCAACTCCTATTGTTAATTAATAAAATTTATAAGGGAGTAAATGGTAGTAGTTTTTTTAGATAGTGTGATATGGTTTCCTAAATTTAGTATAGAAGGACATGAGGATACTGATCAGGCATCCCTCAGAGTGTTTGATTCCTGAAGAAGCCTAAGCCCAAGTTTAGTTGGATACCATTGGACTCTCAGGCGCAGCAGAGAGTGCTTTACAAATTGGCTCTTGATATAATCTGAGAGTCCTACCCTTACATGTTGGTCTCCAGCAGAAGAAAGCAGTTCCTCATAAAATATATTGGACCAGATTGTGAGTTTATGAAAACTGGAACAGCCTCCCTAGAATCAGCGTAGTTGGTGGATGATCACATCATGCAAAGAGCTGCCCTGACCATTTTTCTCAAAAGTAGTAACAGTGGTAATAGTCAGTCGGGTCAGCTCAGTTTTAAGGCAAGACAGTGGTTTCATGGAGTGCTTAAAAATGTCTACTGCTTGAAAAAACAAGTTTTCATGTTGGCTTCTGCAGACTAATTTTTTGTGGTCTAGTAATGTCAAATTGTTTCAAAACAGGAATGTACTCTCTCCCAGTTCGGTAAGGAACTGGATTTACACATTTCCAGTGAGCCGTGGATTAAAGACAAGTGCTGTGCCCAAGAAACTGGCCCAGGTTGCCATCTGTTTTACATTTTTACTTTGGTTTTCTCTTCTCTGTAGAGATATTAACAAAACAGTTCACTATATTTGGAATGCTAATGGCAGTCAAGTGACATCAAAAGAGGGATCTATTATTAAATTGACAGAATGTCAGTGGCAGAAATCAGCTATAACTTGTTCTGCATGTCATTAGCTGGAAAAATCATATGCAAATTTTTAACATTGATCAAAATTCCATTTTGTGTTGATTTTTGCTGTGCTAGACCTAGGACAGAATAAGAAATTATTCTTGGGCGTAGTTTGGTACGCGACAGAAATTGCAGTGCTTGAAGACAATTTTACCTCATGAGTAGTTTATACATTCGTTTCTTCCTTAGAAGTAATGTTTACCTAAGATAGTGAAACCTGGGTGAGGTCTTTTTACATTTAAAAGAGATTTCCCACATATCTGTTTTTGATTGTCATACCCTTCAGTGTGCTTGTCCAAATCCTACCCACATGCCGCTGTGCAAATGAAGCACTCCCACATAGTGACTGTTCTGCACAGAAATCATGAAACGCCTAAGCAGGCTTTTTTTTTTTTTTTTTTTCCCTTTTAACAAATAGAGTCCTAAAAAATATTCTAAAGAAAGTACAATTCTGCCCACCAGCTGAGCATAATGCAGGGGCACCTTTAATGTGTATTGTTACATAAGCTTCTAGGAAGAAATGAAGCAATAACGGCAAACTTTTGCCGCAGCTTTTAAAAGTTGCAGGCTGCTTGAGATGGAAAATAAACTCATTTAATTCACTTAAGCCACTGATTATATTTAAGTCAATAATAAACTGACACAGACTTAGCTGGCAAACTTCTACATCCTTGGCTGAAGAAAACTGCAATGAGAAGAGCAGGGTGAGAATCATTTGCTCTTAATGCTTTGCCAAAGCACCAGTGATAGTTATGTTGTTGGAGATCATGCTTCTCACAGTAGTAGTAAAACTGATGCATTGATTGTTCTTTAATTTGCGGTTTAATATAGTTTCAATTTGCTTTTAATTAATGACATTAAACTTTGAATTTAATTTGATTAGAAAAGTGAGCTCTGCTGTTTTAGCTGATCCCAGAATGACCAGTTTAGCTCTTTCACGCCTTCCTTGCTACCTGCACAGTGTAGTCCTTTCCTGTCTTCTGACAACAACTTTTGTCAATTGAGCCATTTGGGAATGGTTTTTGTCCTGTTTTGAGAGCAGCTTTGTTTCAGAGGAAGCTCCAGGAGCCCCTGTATGCATGTTCGTGATGAAAGAACTGGTAATAGGGGCATTTATAATCTTTGGGGGGGGTTAAGGTGGCAGATGAATGTAAAATGTATGTGCATCACAAATTGTTTTCTCTAAAAATTTATAACATTTTAAAAAAACTAAACAGTGCTTTGAACAAAATCTGATGTTGTAGCTCAAACGTATATTTTTAAAACCTTCCTTGTTCTGTTACGATTTAAACTAAACCAGTCATATTAGAAGCCAGATTCTTTTATTTATGTGTTGTAATGTTTTTTTCTTAATATTACTCAAAATGAATTAAAAATGACTGAGAGGTTGCTGTTCTATTCTTCATAGGTCAGCTATTGGTTTCCACATGTTGAAATAAGTAACTTTTTAAAGCCATCTGTTTCCTTTGGATTTAAAAGCAATAGTATTTTCTATAATTAGTGTTAAACAATTAACTGATACTTTAAAAAAAATAAATTTAGGTTAAATTTAAGTTGATCTTACAATATATTTTTAAAACTATAGGTCTTTTTTACTCGTAATATTTGAGATATTGTTTATATCTGGAGATGACCTAATTGTTATTAAAAATAGTCTGATACACAAAATTGGACAAGAAAGTCTCACCCTCATTAGCCGAGTGGGATGTCAGCAATGTATAGACCTTATTCAGGTCTTCTGTAGAAAGGTAAATCTATCTAAGAAATGTGCTGACCAGAAAACAAATTTATATTTCCATTTTAACATATTGAACAATTAGGAAAACATTTACTTTATCACTTAATCAGAAGTTCTTTCTGCTCCTCACTTTTGCTCGTGACAGTGCAATTTCACTGCTAAGTTTTGGATGTTACTGATATTATCAGCTTGTTCTTGGGAAAGCCATAAAATCCTGAGTCAGGTCACTTGGCAGTCAAGTGGAAGATAAAACTGCTTTTCAGCTATATTGTATTGCTTTAAATTGCAAATGTCTTTGTATTTGCTTCAGGTTTTTTCATTTTGTTTTGGTTTTAATCCTGCTGTTGCACTCTCTGTGTTAGAATCTAAGATTTATATTTCTTTGACTGTTTAATGTTTTCTTTCATTGCCTTCATAAATAGTAATGACTAGCTTATGTATATCCGGGGAAGTAAGGCAAAAAGCCCTTGAGTGTGCCAAGTCTGAAAAAATTTAAATTAGTGTATCAAATGTTAGAAGAAGAAGAATGAAGGCTCTTATCAGCTAACCATAAGCCAAGAATCGTTTAAATTCTAACAATGGTTTGGTGGGTACAGCTAAATCTAGCTTTACTTATGAAAGACAATGGCAGGCGTGTGGTTCGAATCAAAAGGTTTCAACTTAATGAAAGCTATTTAGCATGTTATTCTAAATCCACAGAAAGGCAAATCTTTATTCCAAGGTGTAAATCATTTCTGTTAGGGGAATCCCACTATTCTTAATGAACATTTTTCTCATTTCTAATTAGCTTCACCACTTAGATTCCAGAATGCTAGCCTTCAACACTGAGATTTCTAATGGTAATAAAGCACTTGAGGTGGTATTTAATTAAAGTAGAGTGGTGATAGGAAAGACCTGAGCAGGGCTGAAATACTAATCCTTTTGCATTGCTCAGTGTCCCCTTGTGATTGTGATTGATGAGTTGATTTCTCTTCACAACTTCATTTGCATCATGTGGTAATACCCGCAGGCAGAGGTGCTGTGTGTTTCTGGATGAGAGCTCACCATTAGTACAAGCTAATGTGTTAAATGGGGTAGAGGTAGGGTGAAGAGCTCTCTTAGCTCTTAAGAACCTATTAAATAACTGGCTTATGGTGGGTGACGTGACTCCCCATGTAAATGCTCGTGTGTATAATATCTTTATCTACTTCTACATTGAAAATACGCGTTTCCCCACCCACTGTCTGTGATATTGCTCTTTCAAATTCACAGAATGTAAGATGTTAGCCAACAAATTCTAGCAGCAAACTATGATTTTAAATTTATGGGGTTTGTATGTAAGAAATTGAAGCAAAATGTATTAAATTGTTAAAACCCAAAATGTACAGAAGTTAAAGTTTAGGGTATCTTCTTCTGCATAGAGCAACAGAGACTTCTACAATGTGTACAGCTTATGTTCTTTGAATTAATGTCATATTCTCTGTTCAAATGGAAATATTTTTTATCAGAATTTGCTTCTGAAGTGTGTAAGAGGTCTCAGGTTATTTAAGTTGCATTCAATTTGTGTTACTAAAATGTGTCTAAAATAATAATTTAAAAATTTTATTTTATAATCCTTATTAGCAAACAACATTTTCAGATCAATTTTATGTGATTTGTAAGTCCCCATTGAATTTGGTTCTTAGTTTGATACCATGAACACATATTTATGTGTGTGTGTGACACTAAAATTGAATTTGGTGTACGTTGCCAGTCTTAATTGGTGCTATTAGGCACTGCAGACCTTTTTACTGGAGGATTTGAATCTACTTTTTCAGCCTTTGTTAATTTAAATTATCTCATTTCTTTGGATTTTTTTAGTTGGTTTTTTGGTTGGTTGGATTTTTTTTCCTACTATTCTTTAGAACTATAGGCAGTGGAAATATTAAAAGTTGGATAATTTAAGAAACCATTTTAAACTTTGAACTTTTTTGTTACTACCTGAAGTCAATTGACAATCAGTGAACCTTTATGAACACCTTATTTATACAAGGTGGTTAATATACTTGCCACTTCATCAAGGCCAACAAATAAGAAGTGCCATAGTTGTGTCAAGTTCCAAAATATCTTTTTATCCTCCAAATGGGCTTCAGGGGTACCTAGAATAAATGGGGGCAAGGAAATAAATTCTCTAAATTGTACTAGTCCTGTAGCCTCTGATTTCTACTAAGAATAGTTCTTAATTATGTGAGATATTTTGCAAAAAAGTTGTGTATATGAAGGTCATCCATTGCTTTTCACTTCCATACTTAGATGTAGTTATTGTGTTACTATGTCAGTGAGATAGCATTTTGCATCTACTGTGCTCTCAATTGTTGCAATAAATATTAAATAAGAGAATTGGATTTTTGCGAGTAGGTGTAGAAAGAGGATGCAGAGGAAGCAAAAAAGAGGATATGAAGAGGTCTAAGAGAGGTAGAGGGAGGTTTAGAAGAAAGGGAAAACAAAATCAGGATGTGAATGAGAAGAGAGGAGAATTCACTAAAAGACTCGTCAAAATAAACTTAGTACATTTGTAGAGGTAGGCTTCTGCCTTTTGGGACTCAATTTTGGAGCCTATACTCTATTCGTATAGTCTTCATGTCTTCTGAGGTGGATTGAGTCTGCCAAAGTGTGTGCTTGACATTTGTGTCACTTAACAGTTTCGGTTACTTTCCCAGAATAAAATTCATGTTTCTACTTTTTTTTTTTCTTTTTTTTTTTTTTGGTTGTATTTAGTCTCTGTCGCAGTTGAAAACTGCTTTATTTCTGATGGATTATACAGTGATCATTTTTCATTGTTGTTCAGGTAAGCCATTAAACATAGGTAGAAGAAGCACATTTCAGTAAAAGCCTACTGAGCTTCTGTGTTGCATTCCTCAAACACCTTTTCTGCAGCGCAGTCCTTCACATTCCTGATTCTGCTAAGTCTGACAAAAATCACTAGGCGTTAGTGAGCTCATAAATTATTGTTCCTTTTTAAATGTGCTCTTAGCTAGTAGAAAGCAGATGATGTTGCTCTACTCTCAAGAAAATTAGCAACACTCTTATTATACTTATTGCTTCAAGGAAAATGTCTTTCCTTTTACATAGGCAGACTTCAGAAGAACATAAGTAATTGACAGTACACTTTATACTGTAACTATGAGTTCAGGCATACTGGGTGTGCATTAAAAAGACAATGGAATAGATTAGTTTGAGGGTATAATACATATCAAAATTGTTCTATACAGATATCAGAATATTAAATAAAAGGAAAAGGCTTCATAAAGTCTCCATAATCCCTCTTGGCATGGGCATATGAGTAGGTATTCAGGTTTTTTTTCCTTTAAGTATGCTGATATGATTAAATTTAACTTGACACAAGTGATGTACTATACCATGTGATTGTAATATTTAAAAGAAAATCCACTTTTCTGATTGAATACCTGCTAGCTATCAATTTCTGTGTAGCAATATCTAATCTGAATTTCTTTTGCAGCTAGAATGCTAACACATTTCTGTATTCTCCATCTCACTAGGTGTGCACTCAGCAAATACTGAACTGTTTCAATATTTTTCAATATCTTATTTAGTCTACTGTTCCTAATGTAAAAGGCAGACAGTTTACTTCACGTGGGTTAAAAGCAAATTTCAGGCTATGAATCTTCTCTCCCAATATAGTCTGTGTAGATGCTTATTTTCACTGATTGTAGAGGTTGGATGCTGTGGCTGTTATATGTGCTCCTGCACTGTGTAAACACAAATGCTGTTGGATGTGGTTGCTGTAAATTAGCCGTATGCTTCTGGTAAATATGCCAAAATTTCTCTCCATGCTGTTTCAGTTTTGGAAATGCCTTTCCTTCCACCAGCCCTCCCTTACACACAGAGGCACAAAATAGAACTGTAAACTGAGAAATACCATTTGTACCCAGTCCCACAATCTGTATTGATTTAAAAGAATATATTGTTCAAAGCAATGGTTTTTAAGCTTACCAGGGTTAAGCACCTGTGGGCATATGGCAGAGGCCAGCTTTATAGCAAGATTTACTACCATATGTATATGTTCAGTATTGTGAAGGAGGGCTAGTGAAAAAAATAAATGTCTAAGAAAGATATGCAGGCTGAAGCAATATAGGTCTGCATTTTTGGGATCAATTTTAGTCCCTCTTCTGTGGATGGGGAAATTAAAATTCAAAGACAAATTGGCCATTCCTTCCACAGCTTTAACAAAGTAGATCTTACCGATCAGTATAGCCAGTGAAACTTTCCAGTGTTATAGGGACCGTTAAAGGATTTTGTTAATTTTGTTCATAACTGCAAATTCATTGTAGCACTCTATTAATATAGATTTTTGTTTATTTTCAGCCAGTTGTGACATTCAGCAGTGTTTAGAAATATATTTTGCATTGCGTAGGCAAATCTTATCACCATTTTTATCTCAACAGTGAGAAGAGCTATCCGTTTCTTGAGTATTGTGGCTTAGTTTGCTAAAGACAAACATTGTTGGACTAAACAGTTACTTGTTAATGGTGTAACAGCATCTTAACATAAACATTAACTGAAGTACGCAAATGATCTCAGTGATAAGCATAGCAAAGCGTAGCTGAGGCAGGAAGCAAATCTGTCTGTTCCTTGTGCCCGATGATATTTTGATAGTCATTTTAATTGTGGAAGTAAATAACATCGGAGATCATGTTCCATCATTTTGTTTCAGTGCCAGAAAATGAATGCTGCTTTAACTGGTATTGAGCAAGATGGCATTGCTCTGTTAGTTGGTCCTTGCAGTCAGGTCATCTATGTTCCACCAGACAAAACAACATTTTAATGGAAACTTTAAAATTAAAGAGGTGAAAAAGGGGCATTGTCTGTGGTAAAATAGTTAATTTCTAGATTATTTATATTTTTAGTTTTTCTGAAAATTTAAAGAAGAGAAACAGCAAAAGGGTGAATTTCTGAACTATAAAACTATATTCAGCTCTGTTGAAATAACTTCATTTTAATCAAAATTTTATGGGTGTAAAGATCACAGTTCTTGTTTCTTGGAACTGATAACTGTGAATTGTGTATTGAATTCATAGATATTCTACCAAATTTGTTTAAGTATTGGGGTCAGATATTTAAAACCAAAAATTTTGCATAGTGAAAAGTTACAGGTACAATGCAGAATATATGCGATTTCTGCTTGTCAGAAGTCTCTTTTGTGTGTTTGGAAATGGTCTCCAAAAGGATGTGCTCCATGATCTTTCCAGGGCCTGAGATGAGGCTGGGTGGGCAGCAGTTCCCTGAATCGTCCCCCTTGCCTTTAAAGGGCAGGAGTAGTGCTAGCTTTTTGAGTCTTCTGGGACTTTTGCTATCAGTATAATTTTTCATAGGTAGGCATTGGCCCATGATCACAGTGATTCACTCCTTCCATACCTTCTGTTGAATGCCCTAAGGCTTCAAATATGTAAATACATCCAGCTTTACTAAGAAGTCCCTAACTTGTCACACCTCCATTGTTCATTGCCCCTCTCCTTCACTACTCACGCTGCCCATGATATAGGCGCAATGATTTAGGATCAGACTTCACCTGAAACAAAAAGGTCATGAAGTAATTTACATTATGATGACTTTTTCATCACAAAGCTCTCTCTGCATCAACATTTTCCTTCTACTTTCATTTTTAACTAGCAGACCTGGTGTGTAGTCCTTTTCTGTCACACTCAATGTCTTCACAAATCTTAGTTTCAGCTATGTTAGACAAAAAGCCTTCCAGATTTTGTCCTTGATTACCTGAGCAGTACTTTTATACTCCTCTTTGGTTACTATGCCTTGATTCCATGGCTTGTATGCTCCCTTTTTGTGTCCGTCTTCATTGAGAAACTTTCTGCTTAGCCATGTGGGCCTTCTGCTGAGTATCTTCCTTCTTAATGCATGGTTTCTTCCTACATAGAATCATGGAATGGTTAAAGTTGGAAGGGACCCTAAAGATCATTGAGTTCTAACCCCCTGCCCTGGGCAGGGACACCTCCCACTAGACCAGGTTGCTCAAAGCCCCATCCAGCCTGGCCTTGAACCCCCAACAGGGATGGGGCAGCCACAGCTTCTCTGGGCAACCTGGGCCAGTGTCTCACCACCCTCACAGGAAAGAATGTCTTCCTAGTATCTAATCCAAATCTTCCCTCTTTGAGTTTAAAACCATTACCCCTTGTCCTGTTGCTGCACTTCCGATAAAGAGTCCCCCCCATCTTTCCTGTAGGCCCCCTTCAGGTACGTGCTGAAGATCTCTTCATCAGTCACTTAGTCAGGCAGCTGATTTAGACAGTTTCCTTTCAGGAGTGAACTTGAGGGATTCCTGACAATTCCCTGGATAAGCTGAAGTCTCTTTTCCTGAAGTCCAGGTTTCTGCTTATCTTCTTTGTCTTCTTCCGAGTTCCCAAAATCAATCATATCTTTGTCTTTATGGAGCTTATCACATAAATAAAACCTTAAATTTACCTGATATAAACAAAATTAAACAAAAGAACTCCCACTAGTTCATTTGGGACAGTTTTACAGAAATCATTATTGCTTAACCTGGCTAGTTCAAGTGAACTGGCTGTTAAAGCAGCCCTGTATACTTGGATGTTTACAAACTAATTGCTAAAGGTGTAGGATCTTCATTCAGTTTTGCTGCTTACATTCTCTTTTCCCTGACTATGTTCCTCATTTTATTTCAGTAGAGTCAAGTAATGAAACTCCCATTTCTGATATTGAAACTTGGACCTGTTTCACATATCATGGATGATGTGTGGTTATTGTGGTACTGCCTTGGAAAATGATTCAGCACGAAGGATTATGAAGAGAAATGTCCCCTTTCCTTTTTGAGGCTAGGTCACAGCTCATCAGTGAAAGATCTTGTTTGCGGTTAAAAGAGGTCCTTCAAAGCGGCCGTTGAAAGAGCTGGCATCCCACTTTGCACTCAAATGGCTGCTGCTGCCCTTGAGTCTTCTTGTGTACTGTTGCTTCCTGCATCCCTGTAGCCTTGTTTTACTGGGAATCTGAATGCCTAGGGCAATTGAGATGTTGAATTCTACTTAAATGAATTATTTTAGCTATGTTATAAGAATTTCTCAGATTTCTAGAAATTACCTGTCTGTCAAAAGCCATATACCTGCAGCTGGATTTGATTGCTTTTCAGTTCCCCAACTGTAGATTCTAATCTTTCGCAGTGTTCAATCCTTGGCCAGTAAAGTGGCATTTAGAGAAGTTTTTTGACTCAAATTCTGGAAATACTTCTACTTGTGTGTAAGTGACAAGGTAGGAATTTTCTCAGTGGAGTCTGGAGGCTTATAACGCATGATGCACGGTTGTGTCCCAGGTTCTCTTCCTTCTCAGTAAATCCTTTATGAGGAAAGTCATCAAATAGGGTAAAAGTATAAAATCCATTTTGAAGCTGTTCTGCTACTGTTGAAATGGAATCATGGAATAATACAGGTTGGAAGGGAACTTCAAAGGCCACCAAATCCCAACATCCTTTTTTAAATTAGGGGTAACTACACAGATCAGGTTGCTCAGATGCTTGTCCAGCTGAGTTTTGAAAGTTTCCAAGATGCCACAAACTTTCTGAGCAGTGTATTCCTGTGCTTAGCTTCCCTCATATTAATTTTTTATTCTTTATAGCCAACCAGAATTTAGCTTTCTGCTACTTTTGACTGTTGCTTCTTGTATTTTCACTCTGTACCTCTGTGTTGTGATGTTTCATTCGTTAGTCTGTTGCATACTTAATGCACTGACACAAAACGAACGTTTCAGTTTCAAATGTATATGTAGCAGTAGCAAGAGCACAGACTTTTACTGGAATATAGTGTTATATGTGGAGAAGACCAAAAGTAAATGTTTCTCTGCAGTGGGAGAAAAGAGATGGTACTGTCTTGCTAAGGTGGTAAAGAAATTCTCTTTTGCTTACTTACTATTACTTTTTTTCCCCCTGTGCTCTCTGAAAAAAAAAAATATTTCGCATTATCTTTCTTATTTTTGAGGATACTCTTCTTTTGGAATGAGAACGTTTGGGTTTTTTTAAGTGGAATCCGAATTTGGCTCTGTACTGAACCTTCCGAAAAAGCGATCTGGCTGGAGAATTCATTTTGTATGATTGCAGAAGCAAATGATCTGAGTCAAGTGGCCTGGTCAGATAATTAAGCTACAGCAGAGAAAGCTCTCGGAGTCAGTCAGTTGTGATTATTGGTCCAGTGTGGTTGGATGTCTGATTCCTTCTGAAAAATTCGAAGTGGCTGCTTTTATTATCATTAATAGGGGAGTGCCAGCAACAAATCTGGAAGAATTACACTGCTGTTTTAAAGAAATCCAATATGTTTCAGTTGGAATATAAGTTTAACGATGAATTGATGGCTATTTGTCTGCTGTTCTGCCCACCCCTTACAATTTGAACATTTATAATAATAATTCCCGTGTTAAATGTTTGCCCTGTTTCTGAATTCTTGTGTCTGTAGGTAGTCTGCAGCAGAGCGGCAATAAATATGTATACTTTGGGGCCGCCGATATCTTTGTAGGTGGGTTTTTTGGTTTTGTTTATGTTTTTTCTCTTTTATGTGATTTAATTAGAATTTTAATTATTTTAAAACTACCTCCAGAGCACTTAGGAAAAGTCCCTTTAATAGTCAAGCACTAAGTTGCTTCAAGTGCCTTGCAGAACTAAACCTTGGAAGCATTTCTGAAATATTTCCCCTGCTCAGCACGAGGGGTGTCATGAAATGAAACAAAAAAGGAAACAATATTTCATTTGTGTGGAATGTAATATATATAAATATATATATATATATAAATAAAGTACATTTAATCTAAAACAGGCTAGTTCAATATTGATGGTTTACTTGTGGAGTTCAGCAATTTTAAAATAGAAATCTTATTGGTATTAACTTTACCACATGTAGGATGAATTAATCACATAGAAATGCACATGTGTTACTGTCCATCGTAGCTATCAAAAAGCCGAAGCACTGGAAGTTTAGGGGGCTTTGTAACTTTGAAAACAGCCGTCTTAATTTTAAAACCAAAACATTCAGCTTCCGGCAACTTAGATAGTAGCATTTCTAATGTTTTTTAAACAGCTATTAATGTAGTCAAGCTGTGTTTTTCCTTCTTCTGTGTGTAATCATCTGCTCAGTGGTGCGCTCTATAACTGGTAGCAGGAGACAGAGGAGTGGCCTGCTGTGATTGATGGGGCGAGGCCCAGCAAACTGAAAGAGTCCCATCTGGATTAGGTTTTGGGAGCAGTCAGATGTTGAGAGGGAGGTCAGTAAGCCTTGCATTAGCTCCCCCTCCTTCAACACCCTGATCATCCACACTCATGCACACGTTACATTGCTCACACGCCCTCATCCATAATTGATTCTTGCTTTGGGCAGATGCTGTATGGCCTGGGACTAGAGCAGCTGCTAAGTTTATGGAGAATAAAGGGAGCAGGATGGTACAGCAGGTATTTTCACTTTTATTTTCACTTGAAACTCTTGATTTTAGTCAAGCCAGGGCATTTCTTGTAACCAGCTGCACCACTGCATGCAAGACTTCTAATACATGTTTTGTTGCTTAAGTCTGAAGGAGGGCAAACTACGGCGGTGATTATGTATCTCTGCTGCGCTTGATATATCTGGCTGAGCCGTTCTTATAACCAGCAGGTTTACAGAGTAATGCTGCATTTTTCTTCTTTGTTTCCGTGCCCTAAGGATATGATGCAGTTTGGCTCATTTAACTACAGTATGAGAGGTTTTTTCTAAATGTGAAATATCTCATGCCAAAGAAACAAAAAAAAACGAAAATAGAGTAAAACAAACAATAAACTGTTAGTTAGACTTGAAAATGCAGGCAAGCAGGAAGGTTTTCATTGAATACATTTTTATGCTGCAAATGTGTTTTTAAAAAGGAACACTGGATAAGTAATGTTTTCTGTGCTCTGTCTTTTGTGTACAAACATAACAAGCTTACTTTATTATGTTTTGACACTTTTCATGTGTTTCTTAATTATGAACTTCTTTCAGAGCAGAGGATGCTGAAAAGGCATGTTGAGATCGGAGATACGAGCAGCCTTCTAAATTCTAAGCTTTTCTTCAAATGGAGTAATATACAAGAAATAGGAGTGACTGCACTTACCTGCATCATCAGAATGCTTTCTTTTATTGTACTTTAGAGTTCAATGTTTAACCAGAAAGCAATAAATTTGATTTTATACACTGCCACGTAAAGCATATTTTTCAGTTGAAATGTGGTTTTCATTAAAACTCAGGCCAGAACATTTAGCAGAGCCTGACTGTCTGCCATCCTTTGTTCTTCTTTCTGTTGCCAGCAACTACTTTATTAAAAACCATGCACAAAGTGAGCATTAAGGGGTCGTTTAATCTTAAAGATACTTGGAACTGAGTCTGAAGGGACAACTTCTGTTTAGCCTCTCATGCCTTGGTTGTATTAAGCGATGTCTGTGTACTATCATCTGCAGGTTTGAGATTACTCTAATACCTGAGTTCATGGGCTAATTTAGGATCAATATTTCCTGTTGCTTTTAGGGCTATTTCATATTTTCAACTTAATGCATTAGATCTATTATTTCCCTTAATCATTTTAGTTCACTGTATTTTAAAGGGCACAATAAAGGAATGTTTCAGATTATTATATTTAAGGAATTTCTGTTTCTTTAAATCTATTCCAATGTATCTGCCTTTAGTGTACTCTGGGGATTTTGTCAACCACATGTATATACAAATGTGCATTAGTTGACACTGCATTGGTTTTGATATAAATTCATATTCTAAACAATGAACTATTGGCTTGATACCCCTAATGTAATCTTTATGTAATAAAGAATATGTTTATACCTACATGCTTTTATACTGCATTGTAATATTGTGTCTATTGAACTAATTGTGAATCATAAATTCACACTAATTTTTAAAGGCTAGGAAAGAACTACATTAGGCGCCTACTTTAAGAAAACAAATCCCTGACCCTTAGTTGTTTACTTCCTAATGGAGTCTCGGTTCTAAATAAGTGATCCAGACCTCAGCTTCAGAGGTCTAGTGAGAGAGGTAGAAGAGACTCAGCTACAAGGAGGTGCTGGAATTGCCAGTGCAGTTTGCCATTTTATGGTAAATCTGAAATGTGAATCATTTGAAGTTGCTGGTAAAAATAATATAAAAGTTCAACCCTCTTAATTAAATATTAGCTGTAATTAGCACTAAGTGTGAATGCTTTGAATATTAATTAGAGTCTCATGGAACTGCTGTCATGTTAATGAGAAACAGTCCGGGTCTCAGCAACATCTGGTTTAGGACTCGAGGTAGTACAAAACCTTTAGATCAAATGCACCTGGACATTAGCCCTTGGTCCCTTTGTTGCCATTATTGTTCTTTTTTAACAGCTGCTGACTCTAATGCCGTGTTTAGCATCTGACATGAAGGAATAGCTCAAGGACCATCAGTAACCAGCTACTGTGTTTCAAAGCCAGCCCAGTGAAAATGCTGATATAGGCAGAAGTTCGATTTGCTGGGTTTTGTTCTTGGCACTTGCTAAAGTCCTTCCTGAAACAGTTACTTTGAAAATTTAAGGGCCCCTGCCTCCCCCACAAGGTTTAAAAATACTTCTTTAACATTTAATAAGTGTCTTTGGTGTAATCCAGTCATCGCTGGTTTTTACTTCATCTGGGTTTATTTTTTTCAATAGTGAAAATATTAGGTAAAAGAAATAAGAAAGGGACCTTGCCATTTTAATATAAGAGGGTATAAGTATACATTTACAAGAGTTTTTAACCTCCACTGAAATTTAAACAGGGCAAGTTTCAGTGCAGCAATAACCTTGGAATGACTGTAGATATATGCAAATGAAACTTACTGACTTTACCCCGTGAAGTAGGTAAATGTCACTGTTTTCATTTGATGGTTGAATGAAGCAATGTAAACTACTTTCTCAAGGCCATACATGAAAATAGTAGCAAAGATGGGATTAAAATTAGGGAGGGTTTGATTGCTGATGTAAAGTTTTAACTTTTTTAGGACACACTGAATGCCTTTTACAAAGGAACAATTAATTTTCCCTTCTAAGCCTGACATGTAGCAAGGCTTGTTCCTGTGCTGAGGTTTTGCAAATTCTTAAAAGCTCTTGAGTTTAGGAACACTTCAGGTCAGAGAACTGATCTCTGCATTAATTGAAATAGGCTGGAGATGTCCTTAAGTATGAAGCATAAAAGAATGTCTTCTATTCATCCAGCCTATTTTGAAATTAGGAAGTAAAGGACTGACGAGTACAAATAAGTGCAGGTGCTTGTACATGCTTTGGAGGGAAAGTGACAGAGTATTTTAAAAAATAATTAAAGTCTTACTCAAGTACTCATTTTTATATTACTTGATATTTTGAGGGATAACTTTATCTTGTAAACCAGTTCATCAGAGTTTGGGATAGTCCCTGTAAAAACAGCCTCTCATGCTGTGTCATCTGCAGCATCATGATTTAGACATCTGTTATATAGGTTCTGAAAGATGTTTCTGCATATTTCCTCCCTTGGAATTATTACTATTTGGTATAAGCAAAGCATTTAGTCAGAATTCTCTATTTGATAAATTAACATGTTCGACTATCCTTTATTATATAAAATATCAAGATGGATCTATCTTAAAGGAGGTGAGGGCATTTGATTCTAATTGTAATTGTAATATGGAAATGAAATACTGTTGTCTTCAAATTTAAAGCCTTTAAAGTTCTTTAATCTATTTCTTTTGCAACGTAGAATTTTTCTTGTATGTTAAGATTTTGAACTGATGCATTTTTAGATTCAAATGTTTAATATTTTGATTGGATATCTTTTTTTTTTTTAAATTGTCACATGACAAATACAATAATGTACTTCAAAGTATTTCTGAAAACCTCATAGAGCATTATTCCATATAAATATTTTCAGTATATGGTTATGATAACAGCATGTACCCAAATCCTGCTCTGTGTGGAGGTTGCATATATTGTATTCTGCAAATGGTAAGACATCCTGGGTCACAAACCATCAACTAACCTTATCTGAGCTCCGTACTGCAGTTGTGGAGAGCAGCCTTTAGAATAAACCCAGTTTTGTCCTCCTTCATTGTCTGAGTTGAGGCATTAGTTCAGGTAGATTTCTCTGACCTTTCTGTTAAAGAATAGTCTACAATTATTCAGCGAACAGCAGATTTGTGTGTCTAATTATAGAAATATTTAATAGAGTTAGCAAAACGGATTTAATTCAGATAAGAAATTTTCTCTTCAAGAAACAAACATGGTACCCTTTTCAGGCCAGCAACCTTAGCAGAATACCATCATCGTTTTCTGTGTTAACGTGTGTGCAATCATCACTTATTTTCTCTTACACCACGTTTCTTCTTCTCTTTTTTTTTTCCTTTGATTTTTACAGGGTAATCAGGAAGCTACAGCACCTCCTGACACAATGGCACAGCCTTATGCCTCAGCCCAGTTTGCTCCACCTCAGAATGGTATCCCTGCAGAATACACAGCCCCACATCCTCATCCAGCTCCAGACTACACAGGCCAAACCACTGTTCCAGAGCACACGTTAAACATGTACCCTCCTGCTCAGACACACTCTGAACAGAGTGCAGCTGACACAAATGCACAAACTGTCTCCGGCACAGCCACAGTAAGTCAAGGTTTCAGCTACTTCTAATGCAGTATATTTCAAGTTACATGTGTATTTATTAAAAACATTTATTGTTAGGTCACACTCATTAGTTTTGCATGTTATTTGTGTTCAGATTGCTCACCATTTCAAGGTTGAAAGGCTGTCAAAGTTTATCGCTGAACTTGGAGAATATGATTTGACTGCTTTTGGAGCCTTTTAGTAACAGTGGGAGCTTTGTAGAATCTCTAGTTTCCTTTTCTACAGTATTAGACAGACAAAATGATTAATAGCAAGCCCATGAATCATATTATAAAGTTTGACTAAGTCATATCTAGAAAACCATTGCTAAAGAGTGTTTGTAAGCATTCATTTGGGGGAAAAAAAAAAAAAAACAGACTCATTTTGTTATTTTTAATAACCTCTGTATTTTTGACCCTTAGTAGTTTTTCATAGAAGCGTTCATTGAGTGATACCATATTGAAATGACTTGCAGAACTGTGTGAATGAGTATTGTGAAGAGCTTGTCTGTAATACTGTATTTTCTAGAGAGCTTGTTTGTGCAGCCATTTCAAAGTTGTGTGTGGATCTGTGCTCGACAGAGCAGAAATGATAGACTTTGCTTCTATTTCATTTGTATATGAAGTTCTGAAGTGTCATGAATTATGCAAGAGACTCCTTGGATGGCCCTGCCTTGTAATTTAAGTCACAAATTTCACACATTGATAGTTTAGTGCTTCTGTCTTAATTCTAGATTGGGACTCAATATATCCAGTGCCAGCAGCTGGCAGATTTCTGAGCCATCAACCACTTGGGTTACAGCACACTGCAATCTGAGCAGGTGCTTGAAACATCTCTTCTAGCTGTCCTCATCCTTGCTGCAACCGTACTCCAGACCTCATGTTACCTCCCTTTCCTCCCCTGGCATGTATCCAGTCTGAAAAGTTCCGTGCATTAGGGCGAGAGGAAAGGGAAAGCATGTTCTCTTAAAGGAGTTGTTCTGAAGATTTTTATTTATTGCCATGTCACTAATTCCTTCATACGGGTGTGAACAAGGGCAAAAAGCAGTAGCAAAAGGTTATTCTTTGGCATTATCATGGAGATTTCTTTATGAAGTAATTACACAAGTTTGTGGTTTATGCAGGAAAATGCTTCAGTTCTTTTATTTTTGACTTAGTAGCTTTTCATTGCCCGGATTTGCCCTTGGCTTTAGTAGTGTGAGAAAGTTGAAGGGTATCCTGTTTACTTATATCTCATAGTATTCTTTGCAGCTCTGCAGTGTCCCCTCTTATTCATCTCTTTGCTAAGTTAAATTCCTGGTTCTTTTCACCTTTCTAAATTTTCTTCCATGATAGTAATTTTTGATGGTTGTCAAATTCTTGTCATATGCCACTGTCACTGGTTTAGAGCAGGAACCCTAAGCTGATTAGATACTCCAGAAAAGATAGGTATTGACTAAAAAAGTAGTCTTTCCTACTGTCTCTGTCTCATCTTTTTGTATTCTACTATTTTGCTTCCTCCTTTGACCAGTGCAGCACACTGAGACCCACTGCCATGCCCAACTCAGCCTTTTCGTATTTTGAAACTGTTGGTCTGTTTGCTGCTCAGTTGTGAAGTACAGGACTGTCAGTGCTAAAATCAATGGTAAAACTCCTGTTGATGCGAGCAGGACAGGAGCTCATCCCTCATCATTTATTGCTTTCAATTCATTGTGTTTCCTCACCCCTTCTTGATTTTTCAGTTTGAAGAAGTGTTAGTCTCTTTATCAGAAAAGTCAGGTATGCATTTTTCCAACATCTTCCATGGCAAGGGCTGATGAAAAATAATTTGCATTGTTTGCAATGCCCTTGTCATCTTCAAGTGCTCTGTTCAGTCCCATCTCTAGTAAAATCAGTGATTCCCTTGAAAGTTTCCTGCTTCTGATACGCTAATAGGCTTTATTGTTATTTGGGTTTGTATCCTACGCTATCTACTCTTCTTATTTCCTTTTTGCCTTCCTAATATCCAACTTATATTTCACCTGTCATACACTTTCTCCCTTCTGGTTCCACTTGGAGTGAATTTCCATTCTCTCAAGAATAACGCTTCAGTTCCACTAACCTTTTGTATTTGGGGAATATAGTTTTTCTTTTTATTATGGATCCTTTTTTTTGCGTTTCTGCTTCCTTTCTTATAGAGGAATGTGCATAACTTTTTGAAGTAGCTCCCATGCTGTTTATAAAGACTTAGATTTCCATACTTTTGACTTTAGGGTATTTTTAAGAAAGGTAGGGTTTTTTTGGTTGTGTTTTAAAAAGATATTTTTTCTAAATTGCAATGTTATATTGGAAGTTGTGGATACTATCCCTCCCTGGAGAACAATGCATTGAAATTACAAGTTTGCAAGAAGCGTGTATCAATGGATCTACATTGTTCAAAGGAGCCTTGACATTTAACATAGTACTGACCAGTTAGTTTTGCAAATTTATAGTCAAATATGGTTTGCACAATTTAATTATGGGTACCTAGATGTAAAATCTGTTTTGCATTAATCTCATTAGCATTCCACTTAACACACTGTGGAGACATTATAAATAGGTATATGCGGATGGATCCCAGGCAGATTTGATATGGACTTTGTCATATTGTGAAGATCCAGCTGTGTACATCTCTCTGTAGTTTAATAATATATGTTTTTATTATGAAAGAGAGCTTCAATAGCTATGTGTCAACGTGTGGTCTTTATTGTTGAAGGAAAAAAATTATGTTTCCTTCCAGTTCCTGCTAGCTTTCTAAATAGATGGTTTCCAGTCTTAAGGAATTCTAAGTGGAATTGATGTGGGGACATAGTGGCATTTATTTGGTAGGTTCCAATATTTTTATATAGTTTAAGTGTTATATGCATATAAAAGAAGAATAATCAATTGAGCGATCAGTCACAAAAGAATGCTGTTGTGATTAGTGTAGATTAGAGAAGCTATTGGAGGGAAGACCAATTTCAAAATATTCTTATTTGCGTGCATATTTATGTACATGTGAAGCTGGATATGCCACTAAAAATGGACCTTAAAATTTTGAAATACGAAGCTAATAGACCACAGGGCAATCACCTAGTTTATAGAACTACTAAGTGACTTAATCTCATCCATGAAGGACTTTATGCTGAGGCTGGACACATACCCTGGCTTTCCCTGTGTGTCCCTGTTTCTTTCTTTGTGTCTGAAAGAATCATACAATGAAGCTGGAGCTCACATTGGGCCTGGTGCAACCTAAACCCCAGATAAAAACAGAAAGGTTCCATGCAACTTCTCTTGAATCCTTTCCTGCAACACAGAGCAGCGTGATCCTGGCCTGGCTGGAACCTCTGTCACTATCCCCATTTGCTGCAAATTGAACAAGATTCCAATCATTAGTTTTATTGCAGGTTTGCAATTTTGTGCACAGTAGAGTCCCAGAGTTTTCAGTAAAGAAAGATTTTCTTGCTTGCTTTTGCTCAAATTAATGAACAAGCACTTCAAAAATGACAATTAAGGAGGTCAGAATGTTCTGATATTGTTAAGATTTTACTTTTCTGCATGTTATGCTTCACCAATTCAAATATAATTGAATGGACATTCATTTAGCAGTGAAGATGTGGGATTAGAAATGCTCTTGTACTTCCAAAAAATGTATTTCCTAGTGGAATTTTTAATCTATCATTTTGATAAAATAGTGTAAACCAGTATTCTGTTAGGGTAAGTATTGGTCATAAGAAGACTGTATTTATAGAGATTGCTATCTTTGTATTTGATGCTATGAGACAGAATATATACAGGATAAAAGGGAAGTAAATTTCTAAAGACAGGATGAAATAATATAAAATCATCTGTAGGTAATAGAATACTGTCAAAAGTTACTTTCATTCTTCTCTGAATAATAAGGTTTTCATCTCTTTGGATCAATATGTTTGTTTAAATTTAATCAAGGAAGTAGTCCATCTGAGTATATGCATAATCAATACTCACCCAGTACTGGGTTATTTAAGTGCTGGTAGACTTTTGGAGCTGCATAGCATCTAACAAGCTTTTAGTCATTAACAAAAATAGTAAATTGCTTCTTTTAAGAAGGATAGATCAATGATAAGTGTGTTAAAAAGTTATGGTAAAAGTAACGTCTGAAGATTTTGCAGAGTGGGTTTGAGCATTATATTAAATAATTACATATTTTAAAGGATTTTTAAGTAAGACACTTGAGATCATTTTATGAAATACAAAATCACCTTTTACCTGAGTGTGCGTGTGTGTATATATATATGTGCAAACATAAGGTGCATGTGTGGTTCTGAGAGTAAAACTTGTGCAATTTTTGCCTGTGGCTTTTCTGCTGGTGTCAGTGGGAGCTGAGTATGTAAATACAAAGGGCATTGACTGGGCACGTGTAGGAAGCAGGTCATAGTAAAGTAGATGGCTGCTCTGGTGTTTCCTGCATATTATACTAATAATGGAAGTAAATATCATGGTCTGGTAGAAACTAAGTTTGTAATCAATGCTATGTGTTTTGTGAGTGTGTCTGCTCTAAACTTATTTCTGCTTTTACATTAGAGAAAGCCAGAGGTGCCTGTGCAGTGTTTCTGCCTTGGACTGTGACCTCAGCAGATCTCACAACCTGAAAATCCTTGATAAGTTGTACATTTGGATAGGAGTCCTCAAGGGAAAATGCACTTTGCTTGGAGGAGTATTGGTGATTCAGTGCATGGTGCTTTTCTGTCTGAGGTGGTTCTGAGTCAATACGCAGCACGGCCTTAGGGGATGCAGCGTTGCTAAGTCCAGTAGAAGACGTGTTATGCAGAGGTGTGGGTTGTCTGTGATCATTGAAGCCGATGAGGTATTTTTTGCCTCTGAATTTGAGCTTGGTTACTACCAAAATTCCTCTCGTAGCATCCACTGAACTTGATAGTTTTCTGTGTGAAAATAATTGAGCTATTCGATACTAGATGTTTGTTGTTACACTTGCCCCGTTTTACCTTGAAATTTTGTATGTTTTTTGGGATGTAATGATTTCTAAGTTTCACGGTTTCTTTTCTTGGTGTTAATTCTGTCCAAGTTTGTGCATTCTTTAGTCATGTTGCAGAGGTCATTTCTTCATCTAGGGATTTGTGTAGGCTAAGTGATACTTTAAACTGAAAAATATTCTACCATGTTTAACTTGGTCGTTTTGGGGAAGAGAAAGATACACAACCTTTGTGCATATTTCTTGTACTGATTTCTCTGTTGCGCTTTTAATTTGGGTAAGAAAATTGTCAGTAGCAAGAATTTATAGTGAAGTGCTTTAGTGCAGTGCCTAAGCACACAGGTGGGTAGACTGTTACTACTGATCTCTGCAGCATATTTCTATTTTTTTTATTAGCTCTATTTCCTGCACTGTTCTTTATGTATGTTATTGGTGTGAGTAATTATTGGTTTTCCCCTTTCTTTCTTTTCTCCTTAACTCTTCGTACTTTTCTTCTTTCCTTCCTTCGGTTTTATTCCTGGTCTGTCCAGGGAGTGTGGGTGTATCATTTAGCTGTTTCAAGAAATTCTATTCCATATTAAGCAGTGGGCTATATCCTACTTGGCTGAGAGGTGTCCGTCAATTGTTCTTTCAACAGGGTGTCATTGAAGAAGAGATGTTTAAACCAAAGTTCTCTGTAGTTTGCTGGTTCATTGTGTAACTGTGGTTGTGCTTGTTACCCTCGAGGTAAACTTCCTTGAAGTCCAGCGTACCAGGGACATACACAGAGAGTGGAACATTTTTAAGAGCTGCGGAGCTTGGCTGCTGTTATCCTTGGCTCTGAATATTCAGCTTTTGCCCAGTAAGTTTTCATAGTGCACCTGGATCCTGGAACTGCCTCTTGTGGCTTGTGAAGAAAAGTGAGTGGCTTGCCTCTGTGTGTAGTGTCTGGAAAGCAAGCAGAGCAGAATTACAGCATAGATTTGACCATGTCAGTCATTTCTCTAAATAGTGGCACTTGGGGGACTGTGCTCCCCCTGCGGAGGAGCTGGAAACTCTTCACCATGGAGCGACTGTCTTGAAAGTCAGATTTTTCCATGGATATTTTTTATTCCTAACTGCTAGCAATGACCCATTTTTTATTCTATTTTAGTTCCATATTTTTGTCTATAGAAGTTTGCCACCAGTGTGCTAGGTACTTGGTAGTACTTTAACAATTGTTACAGCAGTGTTTATTCATCTAAATCATACCCCGCTGGTGTAGGCTATTGCATCAGCATGGTATGATATTTCATTTATACTACCCATTATGTTTGGTCCCAAATGCTACTTGAAGAAAATATTTCAAGGAGCTTTTTTCAAGACCCCAAGCGCTTCAGAGCTGCAGAAGCAAGAAACCTGGTCCAGCTCCTACTCTATAGTGAAGAGATCAAAACTGACATCCCAAATAGATAACATAACGCTGTGCTAGTTTGGTTGAGGCACAATAATGACTTGTGATCATAGGCATTATTACTTCTAAGCGGCTTCCTTGCTGAGAGCCCTGCGTGTAAACTTTGTAACTCTGCCCCACGTGTATTTCTTTGCTTCTGCTAAGGAATAGCAGGAAGATATTGCTCACTTGAGCAGCTGTACGTGTCAGTGCATGCTCTAAAAATAGGTTCTTAAGGATACACAGAACCTTAAACCCACTGTTCTCTGATACTGTTTATATAGCTCCTGTTTGTATACTTAGTTGTTTTGCTTGGTGAGAAGATAACCGCCTTTTTTTCCTTGCATTGCTGAGTTAACTTAGGCTTTGTTCCCAGAAAGTACTTGTCATTCTGTAGGTGGGCATGGGGTGTGAGGCGAGCAGCCGTTACAGTCAGGAGCTGTGTCACTGCATGCTTATCAGCGTGTCATGTGTTCTTCGGAAATCTCAGTGACTGATCCTTCCAATTTAGGTATCACCTCAGCTCCTTTGTCCTCTTGATTCTTAAAGCAAGAAGGGATTGCAAATGTGATATTGAAATAGAAGACACAAAAATTATCATTGTGGGCTTTTTTGAGATACACTGATTTTTGAGGGCTTGAAATTGGTGAAGCAGTAAAGCTGAAGCTCCTCCCCAAAACCAAAAAATCCCACCCAGGGATAAAGAGAGTAATTACGTTCTGTCACCTCTAGTCATGTTTGCTCAGATAAATTAGCTGAATGCCGTCGAATACCCCTCTGAACGTTCACTGTGGGGCAGACTAACAGTTCTTGGATCACGTAAGCAGGTCATTTCAGCCAACTCTCGGGCAGATTTAAAGCACAAAAGATTGCAGAGGTCTTTTCAATCACATTGTCAACCAGAGATGTAGTCATATCACTCCAACTTGAAAAGTTTCTTCTAAAAAGCATTACTAATTAATTTCTGATCTGGCAAGTTTAATTGACCAGTTAGACAATTTAAGATTTTCCTCCTGCTTGGGCCTGAAAGAGTAAACAATATTGGGTTTTTGAGTTGTCTTGTACTTTGTATTGTCTCTTGGGCTCTTTTCTTCTCTGTAGCAATTCTTTTGCATGTTACATTATTGACTTTTTCTTCGCTCTATGCAGTCTCAGTAGCCTTGGCATCCAAATGCATTGGCTGTGCTTCAGGTTCTGATGTATTGAGAAAAACATTTGTTGCACATTTTCCTGAACATAAATTTCAAGGGGGACCTTGGTATGATGAAATAGCTAATTAGAACTTACTTTGTATTTGACCTTCTGCATTTTTGCTTCACATTACAACATGGTAATTAAAATTGATCCTTATGGGGGGGTATTTTTTTTTTTTTTGGTGAAAATTAGCTCTCATTTTCATTAAATACAGGAGTGGTTGTGCTAGGTTAGGTAAGACTAATGATGTTTTCCCTTCTCTTGTAATTGGCATACAAATGATAGTTAATGGTTTGCAACTTTATCAGAAGTTGTCGATTCCTCCTTGTGCCAAGTCTGTGTAATTGCAATATAAACTTGTGTAGTGCCTGGGTACTTTGGGCAATATGTTTGTAACATCCTTAGGTCCTTCCTTGTAAGAAACTGGCTCTCCATTAGGGAGGTCAGAATGGCCAGGTAGCACAGGTAAATGGAAAACTAACAAGGTTTGTAGTTAGGAGCTATGAATACCATTCAGATAGGCTTCCTCTCCCTTAAATCATAAGGTTGAATTTCTAATATGTGACAGTCTTTGCCCAGGTTTACACAGGAGCTAAACTTACTCTCCTGCATGCCTGCGTGTGGGTCTCAGTTGAGGATGGCTTAGTGGCTTATTAACCCCAACCCAGCCCTGAAAATCTTTTTTTTTTTTTTCAAGTTTATACTCTCAAACTTCCATTCCTCTCCCACATACCCATGTCCACAGCTTTCCCGCACACCCACCTGCCTACCCACAGAATTACTTTAATTAAATGTTCCTCATCTGTGGGCTGGCTTACTACTTCTCCCTGCTTAATCTGTTCCCTTTCTAGGGTCAGTATGAAAGAGTGACTTGATTCAAACATTTAACTTTGCTAGCTGTCAGTATTAGAAAGAGGCACGTCAGTCTGTCTTGGTTCAGCCTGAAGGCAGTTGAATCCATGTGTAAGTTTGAAGCTGCTTTATGGTCAACCAATGACGTGACAGGGTGAAATACCCATCACAGGCAGAAGTATATTTTTTTATCAGCTAGCTATGTATTCAGGAAACAGAAGTTCTTTCAGACCTTACCAGAGAAGGAATTAGACTGAGGTAATAGTCTAGCATGCACCTAGTGCTGTGTTTGGTCTTTCTGTGATACACAGAAAGATTTGGGTGGTCATTTAAAATTGCACAATTCTAGACCTTAAGTGGCCAAATAATTTATTAACCGATTCTCAAAATTCCAGATGAAGGGATGAGTAACCTGGTTTTGTTCTTCTTTAATTAATCTACATATACCCAGCAATTTATTTGCAGAAGAGTGGCATGGAAATATTAATCTACATGTCAAGATATTTTCTGCAGTTTGAGGAAGACCAGAATAGTGGGGGTTTTTGTGTCCTAGTTCTACTGGAAGACAAGAATGCAGCTAGGAGGTCCATTCAGGTCGTTAAGCTACAGGAGATGGTCTTTGGTTCCGAAAGCCTGCAAACCTTTGTACTGTAAACTGCAGGTAGTTTTTTTAAAACTACTAATTGGAACATAACTGTCTTAGTGAATCTGAAATTATTAGTGTATGATTTTCTGATTTTAATATAAACTTCACTGTTTAAAGAAATTATTTTTTATTCTTCTTATTATACTTTTCTGATTAAGCATAAAAGTTAAAAAGAGCATAAAACATTAAACAGAAAAAGTTAAAGAGCTTTAAAGTATATTTATGACATCAATAAATTCAAATAATACAGGCGTATATCAGTATCTTTATTTTAAGAATTCAGGTACTCTTTAAACTAAATTGACTCTTGGTGTTGTAGGTTTTGTTCCTGTTAGGATAGTTTATACTTTACAGTTGCATCTTGTAGGTAGGCGCTATTTAAAATAATGTACTTGTTTGATAATTAATTCATTAAAATATGCACTTAGAATAGAATAGAATGCTGGAACATTACATGCAGTTCTCCCACAGCAAAAGCAACCCCCCCGCCCCCGTTCTATTTTTCCATGTGTGAAACCTACTTAGTTGCTCTGTGTAAAATGGAGGTTTTTCTCATGTTGATATGTGAGCAGTTGTTAACTTCAAAAAAAGTGTCAGCTGATGAAAGTATAACTTGATCTCATTGGAGGTTTTTTGAGATGCAAGTAGTTGCCATGTGCTTCGTGCTTTTTACTTATGTGATTAAAGGAGAACACTTAGTTAATTTGTCAGTGCTGCAGGGGTAGAAGATAGATATTTCCTAATATGTTGAGAAGGTTCTATATACATATACAAAATAATGGCTAATTTTTGAAAAAGAATTGCATCAATGCAAAATGTGCTTCTTCTTTTGCTTACTTCCTGCCAGTGTTTAATCATTGTGTATGTTGTGGTTGTTTTGTCTTCCTTTTCATCTTTACAACACTTTCTCACCTTTTTATAATCTTCCTCTGGTTTTCCTTTTATGTTATTTTTCAGTACATCTGCTTTGTCTCTACTTGCTGTTTCTCCCCAGTTTTTGCTCATTCCATATAGCTGATGTGAAGACCATACACAGATTCTCTGGTATTTCTATATCCAGGCTGTTGCATCTTGCTGGTTCTAGATACTTTTTCAGATGTTATCCCATGCAGTTGTGTTGCAGTATTAGCATATCAGGCTGCCTCTTCTGATTTATAAAAGCCTCTGGAGGGTTTTCTAAGGGACACCCCTCAGGCCATCTACTGTCCTTGCTTAAAGGGGCTTTCTGCATTTGCTCTTCCAGCGGAGACCTCTTTAAATCTCACACATTGAACCAGTTGCCACTGCCATTGATCTTCTCTTCCCTTTCTGGGAGCTGCTTCTGAACTACAGTCAGAGACGCCCCAGTATACAAATTCTGAAATGTGCGTTTAAAATCCATCTCTGAATGGCAGGAGAATGTGAGAGTGCTCTTCAGGTCCTTCACAGCCACGGCAATCTGTAAAAATGCTTGTGGGCAGGAGGGGATCACAAAGCGCCCATGTGGCAGCTTCTCATTAGCCTCTGCCATGAGGACTAATAATATCCAGGAGCGGTAGGCAAAGAACATGAAACTCTATCGATGGAAGAGAGGACTTCAAAGACTGTTTGCCATTGAGAACATCTCGATCTTTATATATTGACAGATTGTAATAAGACAGGCACTGCCTCCCAGCTTCCTTACCGCTTGAAAAGTGAGAAAGGAGGGTTTCTCTTGCTGGGCTTTTTCTTTGTATTGTAATTAAAATACATTTCTTTTATTCTCTGATTTATAAAAAAGAAACAACAAGCAGCAGAAAGCCTTCTGATTCAATCAAAAGGGAAGAGGAAAGCGTGATTACAGTCATCAAGTCTTTTCTATGCCTGTGGTTTTTTGTTGCAGTTATAAAAACTGCGTCAAAAGATGTCAACTATTTAATTTAATAAGGATTCACATAAGTTCCAGCTGTTCCAGAATAGTATCTAAATATTTGATTTGAAAACAATATGTGTACCAACACTGCAGGCATGATCACCCAGTTATCCAGAAAGATCTAAGTCTGTTTGTGCTAATTAGTGTTTGCACATGAAGCTTCTGTAGTGGGAACTTCAGTTAATAAAAGATCTTGTAGGTTATAAGCATGTAATGGGAGAGATTAGGTGTCTACAAAACTGAGTGGAAATGATGTAAATTTACTATTTTCAAGCTATAATAATGCTGGGATACCTAATTTTGCTTTTCATAATGGCATGATATATTTTGTAATTTGTTCATATTACAAAAATTGTTATCTTATTGCTGCCATTATTTAAAGAGATTTATTACCAAAAATACAGTTTAACATGTCAATTTACTTAAAATATTTGAAATTATTAATCTTAACACGAAATTATGTTCAAAAAGAAATTATGTGGTTTTTTTTAGTTATGAAAGGATAAATTAATAGTTTAGGCCAGAGAAATTTGCTTTTAAGTTGCACATTTACTTGCTAGTGTAGCAATTCTGTTGCCTATTTTCTTGGAGTCCTTATTCTTTTGGGGTTAGGGATATGGCAATACTTGGCTTGTGCTAAGAAATATGGTTTCTCGTGGACACATTCCCCCCCCTCATTTCCTGACTTACATAGTTTTCAAGTACAGTGTTACCACATTTAATGAAACAGATGCTGAGTTTCACCTCTGAACGTTTTTATTTCCTTGCTCTCATACATAAACTCTTCCTTTTTTTTTTTCTCTGAAGAAAAACTGGTGCGGACAGGTGGCAAATTGTCCTAACCTTGAGCAGCAGAAATAGTGGAGCCTTTGCTGTTTATATACGAATGTCACTTTTTCCTCTGGTGTTAAAAAGTAAAAGATATAAGGAAGAAATAAAGATCAGATTAAAAGGTAGGGTTTGAGCAAACTGAAAATCTTTTCTTGTATAGTAGTCCCTCAAAGTGGTGAGCTTAAATTACAATAGGGTGAGCATGTTTTTAGGAGGCATAAATTTCTGAGTTTCCTAAATTTCCTTGTGATTTACAAAATCAAAAAGTTAAAAGTTGGAGGAGTAAACATGGTTGTAAGGTGGACATTGAACCATTTATAATGCACGAACATCATTTGATATTCATGAGCGGGTGATACTATATCCCAGTAAAACTGCACCACACTAGACAGTACTTTAGTGACAAAATACGGTTTTAACCCGCGAGGTAAGTCTTGCAAACACTTGTCACTGAAAGGGTTCTGTACTGGTGCTCATAATAATTAAAGACAACTGCTTATGAAGCTAAGAGAGTCAGGGATAGATGCCAGCTTCGTGGGGTCCTGAGTTTGTGCAGAGCTGCTGGACAGTTGTGTGTGATTACACTTGCATTGAAAGCTTTTGTCTTTAGTGCAAGCTGCTGGGTGACATTTTATTTGAGTTGTACACGTGAAAACTGAGACATCAAGCTTGTGCTGAAATCTCAGTACCTGCTAGCATGCACAAAAATATCCAATACTGGCTACTATTAGGGCTGTTTAAAATTTTGTTTTGAAGGTAGTCTCTAGCATATGCTTGGAGTTAGGAAGCTTTGCAACACTGCAGGCTCCCCTCGTGGTAGAGTTGCTGGAGTTAAGGTACAGCCTGGCAGCGTGTGTACTTGTGAAGTGGCTAACACATGCAGTAAGAGCACTTTCACACCAGCATAAAACATTGCTATTGGCTTCTTCCTGTCTCCAGTAAGCATTTCCAATTTTAGAATTTTCTTCCTCTCATTTTTAGCTAGGCTCCCTCTTTTTTTTCCCCACTGAGTTGAAAGTGTTGCAGATCCTTTCCTTTTATCTCTCTATTCTTTCTCAAAAGAAACTTGCAGCCATTTCCCACGTTACTTCTCTGTTTGCATGTATGACAGTCAACTTCCTAAAGATTGTAATGTGTTTTATGGACAAAACATGTTCAATCAAAGGTACTAGTGTCTGAATCGCTGATTCTGTTCTGTGCTTTTTAATGCAAAGAGCCAGGGTTTTTCTCTTTTTATGATTATTGTTACAGCAAGATATATTTCTGTTTGCAACACAGGAACACAAGTGGGGGGGGGTCTTTCTTTTTTTTCTTTTTTTTTTCTTTTCTCTTTTCTCTTTTTTTTTTTTCCCCCAAATATATACTTTCAGGACAACAAATTTACTATATCCCATGTGTCCACCTTAGCCCAATGTGCCTAATTTTTTTGCCTGGAATTTTTATCCAGATGCAATTTGAGGACTTGGCATGTTTGTCTGGAGCTTTTCAAAGTTAAGATTCCCAAATAGACTATTACATGCCTAGAAATGTAGCATATGCTCAGTGTGCCAGATGACATAGATGATGTTAATAATCCTAACTATGGATGTGTCTTGTCTACAGTAAAAATAGTGTAAAAAGTAATTTTGTATGTCACATTTCTGACTGAGAAATGTGGGAGCCCTATTAGTCAAGTACGCCCTGGCCAAGCACTATATAAAATTGCTTTCTATTATCCTCAGCTGTTTCATATCTCTGTAGACAATCTTTTCGGGTAGCAAACTGAATCTAGTCTCAGTGTCTCCAGTTTCCTTGACCTAAACACTCATAATGTAGTGGCCCAAATTTTAGTAGCTTTCTAATTAATTGAATTATTGATTTGACATATTTCAGATACTAATCTTTTAGACCTGCTAAGTTTAGAACCAGCTAGCTAGACTAATTTAGGAGACTGGTATTTTTTATTGTGATTGAACTTATTGTGTCATAGGCTTTTAAGCCTTTTGCCTTTAATGGGAAGGAAGGAGGGCTCATATTCCTGAATTTTTCGAGTTTTGTGTTTTTATCTGTCTGTCTGTCTATCTGTTTTCTTCCATGAAGAATGGTGCTTTGTCTTTACTACGAGTAAAAGGAGAGTTTTTGGTTCAGCATAGAGTTACTCCTTCTTACTTAAAACATTCACAGGAAGGTTACTGCGCGTGCAGCAGTCATTCCACAGGTAACCACTCAAGTTCAGGCAGATAGACCTGAATCTGTTTTACAATTTCTGGATTCATGAGCATTACAGAATCACAGAATCACAGAATCTTAGTGGTTGGAAGGGACCTTTGAGATCATCGAGTCCAACCACATT
>JAOQGH010000069.1:14253604-14268629 GCA_025769975.1 Gallinago jamesoni | reverse complement strand
ACGCTCCCACCTAGTTTGGTGTCATCCGCAAACTTACTGAGGGTGCATTCAGTCCCCCTGTCCAGATCATCAATAAAGATATTGAACAAAATTACAGGCATACTCCATTCTCTTGTGGAAAGCCGTGCCCTCAGGTGTGTGTGATGTTGCTGCTGGGGCTGAAGAGAGGGGAAGGAGGCTGGTGCTATGTTTGCCATGGTTTGTTTCCCCTGCAACACACCTTGCGTTTACTAGAAGGAGTTGTTCAAGATCGTACTTTCCAGGTGAAGAAATGGGAATTAACTCGGAAATCCTTGAGATTTACTTGAACGTCCTAATCCTTTGGGGACACTTTGTAACACTTTGCATTGCTGATCCATTGCAGCAATCAAATGCGGTATTTGCTCTGCAGTTTTCAGTAAGAGTAGATACTTCACGCCAAACATTATTTATAGGTGGGCTCTTTGGTAAATTGAATAGTGCCCAGGTGATAAATTTATTGCTCTCACATTTGCTATAGTACTTTTTTAGCTCGACCACCTTCTGAGAAGTTTTCTGAAAATAATAATCTAGTGCATCTTTAGGCCACTTTATCACTAAGAGAATAAGCTTTGAGTGTTACGAAGCCTTGAAGAAGATTTTTTCCTTTGCTAGCTTCAATCTTATCTCTGTAATCATCAGTTCACTGTCCACTCTCCTGTGTAGTAAAGGCTGAGTGGGAAATACACAAAATATTGGAGGCTGATGTTAATGCTGCAGTAATATAACATGGGCGTTCAGTGTTGCACTGTACGAGCTTGTTGGTACTGATGAATTACCTTGTCACAGAGATGTAACCAACGTTATGAAGTCTTACTGGGTTTTTTTTCCCCTTATAGAGATGTCACAGTGACTGGAGGAGGATGCATGGCGTGCTGTGTTACTGCCTTAGGACCAGAATGTGTTGTCTGCTTTGGTGCAGCTGAGGGACTAAGGGGTTTATATTGCTAGCAGCTTGTCAGGGCACAAGGCAATCTATTGGTGTGTTACAGCCCTGCTCTAATCTGATTTGGAATGCAAGGCGATGCTTCTTTGTTTTCTCTAAAGTTTCTGACATTTTACCGGGTGATGATTCTTTACATGAAGGAAGTTGAATTGCATTTCCTACCACTTGTACAGGGTAGCAAAAAACAATTAGAGAGAGCGCTTACAAGCTTGTGACCTCAAATGATAAAGGAATTTTTTTATATTCAAGAGTTCTTTAGATCTGGGAGTGGACTATAAGACTGAGATATTTCTGAATGTAATGTTACTGCTTTAATCTAGCATGATTATTTCTTTGTTGTTGAGTTTAGAGGATGATCCCCTCCAAGCATCTCATGAAAAGATTGATTTCATCCTTGTGACCATTTTGTGAGATTTTGCTGAATTACAATTACTACTTTTTCCACTTTTGCAGAGGAGGAACTAGCAAGTACAAGTAGTTTAAATAACCCGCCAGAGGCAAATGTGGGACAAAAATAGATTGCAGAAACTGGCCGTCCTGAGCCTCAGTGTCTAAACTGAGAAATAGTCTTTTTCCCATAACAACAGAAAGCTATTGCTTCAAAATTTCATTTTGAACTGATGTGTGCTTTTGGAACATCGAATAGATCACAGTCTAAGCTTGGTATGTGTGAATGCTGTATTTCAGGTGTATGAATAAGGAAACAGATTGGTAAGACACTTGGTTACTTAGGAAATGTGTGTCTTTTTTTAAAAAAGGCAAAATTCTGCAATTTGGTTTAATTTTCAGACATACCATACAGACCATGTGAAGTTATCTCTTCATCCGCCGTCACCCCCCTCCTCCTTGGGATATTTGATGAGATGCTGCCACACATAGTGACAAAAATGCTTCTGCTGTTTTGCTTTGGCATATTTTCCAGCTTTCTTCTACAGGGAAATAGGGTTGAGGAGTCAAAGATGGGGCATGAAATGATATGAGGAACATAACTGCTGCCAGGATTGTAGCAAAGGTCAGGCGACAAGGGTCTAAAACTCCCTGTAGCATGCTAATTATGAAGGTGTTCTGCTGTGTTATTTAGCTTTACATGTGCAGGGACCTGGGGCTGTTAAGAAAGAGACTGAAAACTGGTCTTTGACTTGCTGGGTGGTTGAGTTTAAAACCTACACTGCAAAGTCTTAAAGCTGCAAGAAGGGTGGCAGGAGATCACACTATGGACAAGGACCAGAGCTGGGAGGAGGGTCGACTGGCAGCAGCTTGTTGAAGGAGGACACCGTAGAGAGCAAAGCACCTCACAACTCTGTAACAAAGCTGGTTATATTTGGGGTTTTTCCCTGCAGTCAATGCAGCAGGCAGGGCCAATATTCATCTGTATCTCACTATGGTTACCAGCCAGTAGAAATCCCCCAGAGGCTGAGATTGAGTCCTTGTTCTTTCAGCCACTGTCCATGCATAAGTGTGCAGAAGATGGTTGCAGAGCAGCAGGTGCCCTTTTTTCCTTCCTGTGGCATTTTTGCCTGTGGTCTTCCTTTTCTTTTTTTTTTTTTTTCCTTTTGCCATCCCTCAGGTGCCTGTGGATAGGAGGATAATGCTTTACCCTGCCACACGCCCTGACAGAGAGCAAAGGAATGACAGACATTGTTTCTCTTGGAGATGCGCTCAGCTGAGGCAGTGGTGTTTGGGAGCTGTAAATTTTATGAGCGTGTTTGTAAGCTTGCAATTTTGCCTTGCTCATGGTAGGTTCCAATAGTTCACATCTCATACTGATTTGCCAGGAAAAATATTTGCAAGCACCACTGTATTTGTGCAAAACATTAATCAACTGATGTTATTTTTTCTCAAATGTGGTGATGCACATGGCATGGGGACGTTTACCACAGCACAAGTACTGCCTGAATTGCTATATTTGTGGTTTGTTTTTTCTTTTTTTTTTTCTTTTTTTTTTTTTTTTTTCTTAAATACAGAGTGTGGTATGTAGTTGGAGAATCTGTGACTTCAGTACCTGTAAGGGTTCTTATACCTGGAATACTTCTATGTGTTTTTCTGCTGCAATACACGAATATTTCAGAAAGCATAACAAATACGTATTTGCTGTTTCTAAAAATTCTTATTTTGTTTTTGAATAAAATTTGCATGAGAAGGTTTTGTTCAGGTTGGCATGAGACCATATTTGAGGCATTTGGCAATTTTGTGTTTAGCCATTTTTATGGACAGTGGAAAAATAGTTTTACTTCAATATTTTTGTTTAAAATTATGGACTGTATACCTAAGTGATTTAAAATTCAGGCAAAAGGAAATTATAAATGTTCCTAAACAATGATAGCTAAAATACAGTGCTGTGTATGAGCTTTCAGTTTGATAAATACTTACTTATGAGGTCATAAATACTTGAGGTACAAAAGGTTAATGTAGTGTGAAAAGCTGTAAAACACAGCGAGCAACCTGCTAGATCATAATGATGCATTAGTACCTTTCAGTGGGAATGCGAGTGGTTATAAAATCTTTGGGTTGAATTTATTCTGTAATACAAGAATGTAAAGCCGGAGTATCTTCACTGTGTAGTTGTACTTATCTTTTTATATTTATTTCTCTTCATAAAGAAACAAAAAGCTCTCATCTGCTTGTAAGTGCCCACTGACTGAAACTGATAAAAAACTCTTTTTGACTAATATAATATCTGAAGAGCATATGTCAGGTGTTTCTGTGTAGTCAAAGTAAGTAATAAAATAAAGTAATACTCAGTGATTTTTTGCTTTCTGTGTATTAATAAGTTTCCATGAGATAAAGTAAGCAATAATGCATAAAGGAAACAAAAGTGGTATAAATTCTGTAAAGCGGTAATGCAATTTACCTTTGAGGAGGAAGAAATACAGTGCTAAATTCACAAAGTGAGCATTTACTGAATGATAAAATTGACTTTATCATAATAAACTATAGCACTTCTCAGTCTTAGAAGTCTTCTGCAGTTTATAGTTGTCTCCAATATGCTGATGCAGCTAATATTTCTCATTTAGTATCTACCTCTGTGAAGTGTTAATTTTCATGCTTTGGTGATCATTGCTTTTTACTGAAGCAAATTACTTCCTCTTATTCCTATATCAGAGCTTATGACAGATTAGGATAATTTTACTGTAATTAATCTTTTGAGTCAGTTCCACTCTTTTCAATGAAGTGCCATGTCTTGGCCAAGCTAAATTGAAGCAGTTAATAAAATCTGGAATCAAATATGAAAAACTTTTATTTGCAGACTGTTGATACTCGCTTTCAACCTTCTCTGTGCTCTTGTTACAAAAGAAGTATTTTACTTTCAATTTATTCTCTCAATGAATTACACCTGTGTCTGGAGGATATTAAATAGTTTGGGGGAATTAAACAATAAAAACGTCTACGGGAAAATATTTGATATAGGTACATCCATCTTTTTATTTTTTTTAGGTGTTGAAAATCAACGCATACTGTTTTGATTAAGAAATAGTTCAAAAGTTGATAGCGTTTGGATTGTGTAAATATATCTTTAGTAAATCTCTGTAGATTATTATTTTTAGTTTAAACCATATTTAAATTTGCAAAGGACACTGCAGGCAGTTTCTGCTCTGACAGAATTAGCACGCAATACCTGTGAGAGAACAGAAAGCTAAATACTCATCTTGTAAAAGCCTCCATAATGTCTCTGAAAAGAATGTATTTCTTACCAAAATTGGAGATGGTTTATTTTATTTTGGGACAATTGGTCAAACTAGAAATCCCAATAACAAAAGCCCAGTAGGCCAGTATATCGAGTTACAGATATATGACTCATATTGTCAAGTGCTGCTTAGTATTACAAAACACAGGATTTTGATGATAACTCAAAAAACTATTATATGTTACCAGCTCATACTTGTATATTAGGTTATAAGCCTTTCTGCATCATAATTCTGGGCAGAAACTTAGTTTATTTTGTTTGTTAGGGTTTTTTTTCCTATAATATTCTTAGTGTTGCATTACATTAAAGCAGCCACAGCTATTCAGTCGTTCTGATTGACTAGCTGTATATTTCTTTCTTTTTCTTTTTGAATTAAATATCCTCCTCATGCTACAGTAATCATGGATATTCTTAATAGAATTGTATGGAGGAACTTAATTAACCTTTTCTTCTTCCTTTTTATTTAAAGGAAATTTGAAAAAAAAAATCCATTGCATGCTTTCTAGTTTAATGCATGCACTCCACGTCTATTAGAGACTCTTCTCATGAGTAAGTCAGGTGAGACAGAACGGCTCATCTTTAGCTCACAATTCATTTTCTTTCAGCTGCAACGTTCACCTGACATGCTAACTGGGGAAGAGCAAGAGTCCTGAGTATATGTGTTAATAAATATATATTCTTCATGAATTTATATAATCTCATAACTGCAGTCATTAAAACATACTGGATGGTCGTGCAAATAACTGAAGCAATTTCAAATTGCGCCTGCCATTTGTGACTCTCATTTTTTGCCCTGCTTTTCTTTCTTTCATTTTGTAAATAATAATTTCAAATGCTTGTGTTACTTTTTCTCTAGAGTGGTCAAGAGATGCAGTGTTCTTTACCAAGATGGAAATCAGCAGACAGTAAAAGTTATGAATTACAATTTTAGTTGTAAATCTATTTCCAGAAATCAGCCAAAGAGCCATTTTGACAGTATTTCCTTTAGAAGTAGAGGAAGGGGAAGGTGTTACAAAAGTAGATGACACTAAATGTAAATGCAGTTCATGCCATATTTCTGTAAGCTATTCTTCTATCTTTCCTTGGATGAAATCAGTTTAAGTATTCTCAGTTTCTTGTATTTCTAAATTATTTTTACTCCCAGTAGCTGTTAATTGTTGTCGTAATTTCCTCTCGTATTACTGTTTAAGTTCTGCTCACAAAAAAAAGATTCTTAGCTCATCCTGAATAAAGTCTGTCTTTATAGATTAAAAAAAACCCTGTGATTTCTTTAAATTCCTGAACAGTGTAGGCTTGGTTGTCAAACTGAATGACTAAACCCTTTTCTCCTTAAACAGTGGCAAGTACAGTAGGAGTATAAAGTAGAATGAAAAGTCTGTACCTAGAAAAGAACAAAAAAGAACCATGGAATGGTTTGAGTATGTGTTAGATTACCAGATGTTTTCTATAACAGAATTGAAGCAAAATGCAGTTGGATGTCCCTAAATTGCTGAAGGAACTAAAAATCTATTTGGTTGAGATTCTATATAAATTAGAGAGACAAGCTTAGGTTTAGAAGCAGGTTTCAAAAACCTAACTGGAAAAATATTTTATTTTTTTCCCCTGATTGCAGTTTCAGTCCACTAACCTACATAGATGGTTGACTCGTAAGGATTGGTGGGGCTTTTATTTGCAGTAGAGGTTTGAAATACAATGAAAAACATGGAAAAACAATTCCTTATGTTTCATGAAAGACTTCCTTTGTGATATCAAAAACTGGCAATATTCCCACAGAGGGTGGTGGCTGATAGCTGGTGGGCATCCGGCAATAGTACTTTGTGAGTTTTCCTTAAGTTATGTTCCTTTTTCCTTTTGATTGACAGGAAATAATAAAGCCAACTTCATTTGTAGTTCAGGGAATCTGATGGGCATTGCAGCTTACAGTTACTAATTTGGGAAAGAAAGTGTGTACAGAGAGACTTCAATTCTATTATGCAGGTTCAGGATAAATGGTGGAAAGGACACCCTGAAGTAGAAAGGAATAAAACCCCTGAAAACTAACAGATGATGCAGTAATCATGGTTTCACAAAAAAAGGAATATGTATTTATTTATTTACATAGTTATGCTGTTACATTGTATACTATATGTATGTGAAGAGAATGTGTAAGAGAGGGATATGGGAACCTTAGCTATACAGGTTAGATTTCAAGGGAAAATAGCATAACTGTAGATCAGTGCACAATGAGGACAGTGGTTACGCTGGAGCGCTTTCCTGTAGCATATTAATCCTTCCTCTCTGTAGAGGGTCTTGTTTGTTTGGGTTATTGCCATCAGGTGCTAGGTGTTGTAGAACAGCGATGGAAAAAGATGTACAGGTGTCATTTGCCAGTAGTGTGTTTACATCATGTTTATTCTACTGCAATTTCAAGCAGAGGTGTGAAGGTTTAAGTTTTTCTGTGTCTAGGAGATGCTCTCTCTTTTGCACACAGTCATTGAAAACATGGTTCTCGGCGTGTCTGGCCTATTTTGTCTACCTCAGAAAGTATCTGGGTGCACTTAGTGCATTTGTAATATTCCTGTAAGATCAACATGAAGATTAAGAAGCTGTATGAATTTTGACCACTTTTCAGTATTTCCTTGAAGCACTAAGCACTAACCGTGACGGTAGAGGAGGAAAAAGGGACATCCTTGTTTGATTTTTTTTTTTAAATAATTTTTAAAAACGCCATGCCTGCAAGACCCCCCTAAGAGATGTAGGTGAAGAGTATTGCAGAAGCTATGTGTTCCAAGACAATTAAGTACTTTTATGAAATAACATACGTTTGGCGTATTTGGGAGA
Source organism: Gallinago jamesoni (assembly GCA_025769975.1). NCBI lineage: Eukaryota > Metazoa > Chordata > Aves > Charadriiformes > Scolopacidae > Gallinago > Gallinago jamesoni. The sequence goes on along the minus strand of JAOQGH010000069.1, from coordinate 14,261,160 downwards.
GGAAGGAATGAAAAGCCATGTCTATACAAATGCATAAATACTCGTGGCGTAAAAACAAATAGGAATTAACTGAATAATAACCCCACCTGCACTTAGAAAAGGATTAAGAGATAATCCTAACATATTTAAGAAAGATCACATTCCCTCTTGGGGTAATGGAGAGAACTGTTTTTTTGAGAGGGGAGCTTTTCACTGAATAGTTGCCTTTCTCAAGGGTTTCTTGCATCTTTTGAAGTACGAGTCAGATGCTGGATCAGGGTAATTTATGAAGCCTGCTATTTGAAACAATACTTTTTCAGAAGAAATAGCGTGTGCAGAGAATGCTGGATTGGCTCAGATAATTGCAATGAGAAACTCAGAGCTGTTGCTGATGTTTTTAGAACTTTTTGTTGTGTGGGTTGTTTCATATAAGTAACAGCTAAACTCTTTTTTTTTTTCTCACTTGCTTAGACGAAATTTCTGTTTGAAAAGTGACTCCAGATCTTATCATTATTGTATTACATTATCAAAGCATCAATGATACCAATAGCAAGTACATACAGTCAGTAAATTAGTTTTCTCAGAGGTGATGTGGCTTAGAGACTACATGTTGTATTCTTTCTCTTCATCTGCACCTGGAACAGATTTGTCAACCAAGTCACATAAATTTGATCAGTATTCTCAATGCTGCAAGGCTGGACAGGTGCAAATGAAGAACAATCAGAAGAAAGTGGATGTACATCGTGAATTGGAGGGCATAAACTTGGTCTGCAGAAACTTTGTTGATGACAGTATTCAAAATAAAAGAATCCACTTAATGCAGTGCTGTTAAAAACAAAAGCATATCGATTAACGTGGGCAGCTGTGAGTCAGAAAAGGAGAACTAGTTTGTTATGGAAGAATACAGTGCATTTATGCACATAATTTGCAGATAATTTGTATCAAGCAGGAAATTTTCACCCAGCCAAATGATTTTTCCCACTCTCTTTTTAGATTTTCTTCCTGTGCATGTTGTTTTCTTATGCTGGTCTGGCATCAGCTTTTATGAATTTTATGAATTGATTCTTGCCAGGGCTGTGAGGGCACTGCTAGGCTTTATTGCCCCTGCTCCACCTCCCCTGGGCTTCCCAGCACACTCCCACCCGTGGCCCAGGAACTCCATTTCAGTCCAGCCCAAGACCGCCAGCTCCTGCCCCAGTGATGATGTAGCAGCACTGGTCTGCAGCTCATCACCAGCCCTGACAGGCCATAAACCTGCTGAACTGGACTCTGATCTGCTGATGGATGTCCCGTTCTGACCTCGGTCCTGCCCCATCACTCGTTACCTGCCTGCCTACCTGGGCTGCATCCAAGCCCGATTGTCATCACTGGACCTGCTCTTGATTTGTCTGCAAACCAAGCAGATTCAATACAGTAGGTTGTTCAGGTCTGTTTCCAGTTGGGTGTTGAATACCTCCAAGGATAGAGCTCCCCAAGCAATCTGGGAAATTTACTTTAGTGTTAGGTCACTTTCATAGGAATTTTTTTTTTCCCCAGCATCCAAACAGAATGTCCTGTACTTGAGCTTTTGCTCTTTGCTCTTCCCTTGTCAGTGCACACTACTAACAAGAATCTGCCTCCTTCATCTTTGCTCTGTCCCATCAGGTATTTATGCACATTGATAAGACCCCTCCAAGTCTTCTCTTTCCCAGGATGAACAGAACCGGATCTCTCATTATCTCCATGTTTTTCAGATATTCCAATCCCTTCCACGTCACTGACTCATATTCCACTTGTCTTCCAGGGCTCTTGTGTCTTTTACTGCAGAGCTGCTTTTCAGCCGGTCACTCCTCTGTGCATGGGCTTGTTCCTCCCCAGGTGCAGGACTTTGCACTTCCCTTTGTTTCCAGGAAAGTAAAGCTTGATTTCAAGGGGATCTGAGTTCTGTTTTCACTTCTTCCATAGATGTTTCCTAAACTTGAGTATCAGTAATCAAAGCTATTGCCCAGTTCTGCAGGAAGAGCCGCGTTGGTGGAGCTCTGTAACGAGCAGCGTTCCTGTGAGCAGGCAGAATTCACCGTAAGATTAGCATTCACAGCTACATTTGAACTGGTGATTTAACCCCTTCACAAAGTCATTGAACCATTCAGTCATCTTTAGATTTTTCTGAATTTTTTTTTTTTTTTAAGTGGGAGAAGGGAAGAAAGAAAGGGTATTTTCTAAAACTTTCAATTGTCTTCCACATAAATGACATGTTGGGTGAGCTTGAAGAGAAGGATGAAAAAGTCTGCCTTAGGTTTACATAAACCATAAGGTTGCATGACGTGGATTTCTCTGACTTTGGTTGGGCTCAGGCCAACCTCAGGCACGTTCCATTGAAAGTCATGGTTCATCTAATATTCTCTGCAAAGGACAGTATCAAAGAAAGGCAGGCACAGACATCCTTTTCCATTCAAGACATTGTATCTCTTTCAAAATGCTGCTTGCATTTGTTTGCAACGTGCTAAGATGTGAGAGTACCAAACGTTACCAATAAGAAAAATTAATCCAGCTATTTTTTCATGGAATGGTGGTAAACTGTTTGAAAAATTACTATCCTGCATAGGAGCTGAGCTGCTCTTTTTTAAGTTGATGTATACCTCAGTATAAAAAGAACAATGTGATTTAGAAAGTGTCTTTTTGTGACATGGGGAACCCTCAAATTCTTCTATGTTTCAGAGGGTTCAAGAATTGACTGCTCGGGCTAAAACATGCAAGTGAGCAAATGGAAAGTCACAGCAGGAATTCAGGCATAGGTGAGGGGTCAGACAATGAAAAACCTTTTATCGTGCTGTCACGTTTTCTTTCTTTTCATGAGCTTGCACTGTAGCAATCAAGCATTCTCTCTCAGCATGAAACTCTGCTCTCACAAGTTCACTCGGCGGTTGGTTGTGTCAACACAACTCTTACAAAAAGGGACTTCACATGCATGACATAAGTCTAGTTCAGGGGGGGAATTCCAGAAACTAGAGTACATTGATTCCAGCTGAGGGTAAACATTGCTTTCTAAACATCTCTTCATCGCCAAAGCTTCAAATGTTCCATCTAAAGACACTTCTTCCCTTTCTTTTAAGGAAAGTAATGTCCTTTGAAGCTGTGTAGGCGCAGTATTTCATTAATGATTTTTCATTTGGACAAATATCATTAAATGCCACAGTATTTTACAAAGTCACAGACTTTAAGAGATACTTTTGTCTAGATAGAGCCTGTTGCCAGAACAAAAATTTAATAAGCTTTATTGCAGCTTTGCAGCCTGTTAGAATGTTGACTTATGAGGGATAATACTTGCAAGAATTTTTAAACTAATTTGAACATTTAAGAGAAGTGGCTCATTCTGTTTTATAACAGTGATGTTGGTGCCTGAATGAATGACCACAGATTAAAGTACAGTTGCCTTCCTCTGTATTGAGTTGTCTTGTGTATAATTTCTTCATATATTAAGGTGATAACTGAGTTGGATAGGAAAACTTATTTAGGGAGACTGAGAGGATTTCCAGTAACCAAGTTATTGCCCCAACCTTTGTATCAGTCAAAAAATTTTGGTCTCAAGAACATTGCATCCTGATTTGTTGCCAGTATGTGATTGCTTTTCAAAGTGTAACTCAGAAGATGTTATAGAACTAGCATAACTATTAGGCATATTTACCTGTAAGCTTTACAAAACATTTCTGTATTTCTTCATCTGTTTTACCCCTTTTCACTTAAACTTTGTTAGCTACTGGTACACATTGTTAGATGGCAGATCTGTATTTTTTTTATATTTAGACCATATCATATCTATTCCCCATTAATATTTTCAGAGGAAGCATTTCAACTCCTGTTTTATGTAATTTATCTGTATAACTCCATAATCCCTGAAGTCCTCCGCTCTGGTCAGGGTAAGTGGCAGTTTTCATACTGGCTTAATGTGACCTAAGGCTGGGCTGACATAGAAAGGAATAGACCTGTCCTCCAGCTTTCTCTTACCCAACGTCATCTACATATTTATGTCCCTTTCTTCAGCTGCGAATTGGATCATCTCTCAAACTCATTTTATGAAGTGTAAGTTTCCAGTTGGATCAGTGGGTCTGAACCAACATTCATCTCTACATTCGCTGGAGTAAACACAAGGCATGGTGGAAGGAACCCACACCCAAGGTGGCACGAAAGGCAGGACTTTGTGCCAGGTGTGATGTTGAGGCTTTAGTTGATTGTGAACCCCCATCCTTAGCATTATGTTTCTTTTTAGGCATATAAAAGGAAACAAGCTCCCTGTGAGAGAAAAAGATATAAATTTAGGATGTAAATGTGTTGAGTAATCTGGGGGAAAAAATGACATGGACAAGTATTTTTTTTTAGTGCTGAGGATACTCATATCTTTTTGTACTTGTAATACTTTGATGGGTTTATCAAACAAGCTTGTGCAGTGGGAAGCTACATCTCCCATTCAAATGATAAAAAACCTGTTAATAACTCTAATCAAGATTTCTATATTTATTTTCATGGTATTTTTTGGGGGTATGTTTTCATTTGTTGCCTGTCTTGATTTTACATGAGTCTTCCAAGTATTGAAGCAAAGTTATTTTTAAACACTTCACTCCTACTATTCAAGTCTTTTGAAAGAGCAACAAGAATTACATCAGAAATAATAGTCTTCTGACTAACAGATGAAAGAGGAATAACAAAATTAAGTGAATGTTTCTTTGAGTCTTTGTATCACTGCTGAAGATATTTCATTTGGATTAAATTAATGCTTTTATCCTTTGACCAGTAAACTATTTCCTAGTGTGTCCACTTAATTTTTTTTTTTTTTTTAGGGAAAAACCCAAGGAATTTATTTTTAAATTATCCTGTGAAAATACCACAATAATTTAGTTTTTGTAGATGTCGAATGAACTTCTAAAAGTGTGCCTCTGGTGTATGTGTCTCCTCCTTGGCTGATGGAGCCAAGATGCAGCTGATTTGAGAAGAGTTTTGTTAATTTTTGTTGTTGTGATATTCATGGATGGGATCAGTAGGTGGTCAGAAATAGTTATTGAATCGATGCAAAGAATAAATAATGCGTTAAGGCAACCTACTATAATTCCTTCTCCCTTTTCAAGTTATTGATATGCTGATGTCAACTGGATGTCCTTAACTGAACTTGGCAACTGCTTAATTGTAGCCAAAGCTCTATAAAAAACTATCATGAATATTCTTTTAGAATATTGCTCTTTATACCTGCAACTTTCCCCTACGTTTTGAGACAACATGCTCAGAATCCAAAACATGATTGATATGCTGTTCCCCGATATTCTGCTGACTATTTTAGAAGAAAAATGATGAGCCAGCAATGGCTATGTAAAGCATTATGTAGGGGCTATATTCCATATTGTTAAGGAAGATAGATTGGGGAAATAATTAATGTAGCCAAGTAATTAATAACTCTTTGGTTGCCCTGAAGTACCAGAAGCTTAAGAAACCTATCTTACTGCTCCTATCTGTCCTCAAAATTAATGATCTCTTATTTAGGCTGCTAGCTTTCTATGCATAAGCTATCACAATAATGGCAGTACTTTCTTGTAGCCTGTGGTATCAGCATCCAGAATGCATCCATCTAGAAACTAAAGAAATAATCAGTACTACTTTAAAGTCCTCAATCTGGAACAGTATGCAGTACCCTGAAGCCCCAAAGCACGTTCAGTAGCAGGGACCATAGAAACTGCTGAAGCAAAGCACAAAATTATTCAGGTTCTTTTCCATTTGCCTGTAAATTGGATTAAGGGATTCTACCAGGGTATGCTTGTGTGTTGCAGTATATCTACAACAAATGTCCCAGTCAGAGTCAACCAACCTTACATTGTCTTCCTGGCAGCAAATTGTATTCATCTGACTGATCAAGTACCTCTAACAAAAAAGGAGAGGTGGTTGCCTCTTCTCCCTTAAGAAAGGTGCACTGACACTCTGTCCCCTGACAGATAGGGGCCAGTGTAGGCAGGGTGCTGCCCTCCTGATTCCTGCAGGGTACCTTTCTCTCAAATCCCACCGCTGCTGCTGGCGTCCAGGCCTGCGGAGACTCCTGCCCACATTCGGTAGGCGTTTGCACCACTGGCGGTTGCTGCCAGATGAGCCAGTCCCCACGTGTCCCTGGCAGACGCTGGAGCCACGGCATCGCTTGTGGTACCGTGTTTGCTATCAGTGACCGGGCGAGTTGCTGTACGGACACGTTGTTGATCATCTTTCTTACTGCCTCAATAAAGCCTTGTTGCCAAGCTCCATTACTGCTCAGCCCACATGCACTTCTGTTGGCTGTAGCGCGAGACGTGTGGAGCTGGAATTGTGTAGGGGCTATTCTGGTCCCCCGTGTCTGGGAGAAAAGAAAGGTGAACTCCTTTGTCTGAGGCAAAACTTGTTTGTCTGATACAAAACTTATTTAAGGCAAATATACAAATACAGATTAGGTTGTGAGACTTTTGGACTAGCTCATACAGAAGAACAGGCCCTTTTTCTTGCCTTGTTTTCTAAATGCCATTCTGCAGGAAGCAGTTGCTTTCTTGGAAAGCACAATGTTATGAATAAATCTGTTCTGCCAGTACCAAACAGTCAGGCTTGCTAGTCTGTCCGGCTTCACTTGGGTCACCAAAACGCCGTACAGCTTGCAAGCTAAGTGTATGTGTCTCACATTTCATCTCAGCTTTGAAAGATGTATATTATTAATAAGAATAATAGGTGTAAGTGAACATCTAGCATGCTTTTGCCAGGAGTGGAATGGAAGGGAGGGCTGCTCTTACCCACTAATAGACTGGCCAGTAGCCAGCGTGATAGCTCAGCAGTTTGGAGACGGGAGATGGGGCTTGGCTGCTCTGTGTGTTTCTTTTCAGAACTGTCATAGGGTATGGTGACAAAGTAATTGCTTTGGTTTGTTTTCGTTTGGTGCTTTGGATAGTAAAATATTTTTGTAAAGGATGTGAAAACAGGAACGTGATATCTCTTGTAATCTAGAAAAATGAGTGAAAGTAATGGCGATGGTGAAATTACGTTGTCAAGGGAGTGTCGTGTCGGGGTGAAGTTCTGGCCCAGCTGAAATGAACGGGAATTTTCCCACTGAACAAGAGGGTCAGAGATTCCCCTGCAGGGTTTAAGTCTCATTATCTCTGAAACCGAGCATTCCTAGAGTATGAAACATTGACAGTTACACTGGAGATTTAGCAGCGTTATCAAATGCAGTCATCATTATACTATTACATTTCTTTGTGCATAATGGCAAGTCCCACATCTATGTGCACTTTGCACTAGATCAACACAAAGAACAGTCACTTTGTCTTTGGGAATGGATTCTTAAGGGGATAAATTGATGTGGCATGAGCTGCATGCCTTGCAGTATGAGACACTTAAAATATTTTTATCTTTAGAACTAATTTAAAAAAATAATCTCATCTTGTAATATCCTGAAAGCAATGAGACTTTACTATTGATCTTTACTCAAGAGAAAAGGATAACAGAGATGCAGTTGACAAGAAAAGTCACTGATACCTCCGGTGATGTTTATCACAGTTGTAAAAAACCAGAGTGATAGATTTTATTTTTTTTTTCATGGTTAT
>JAOQGH010000069.1:14242259-14253504 GCA_025769975.1 Gallinago jamesoni | reverse complement strand
ACATTTCATCTACCTCTGCATCCTGGTTGGGTGGTCTGTAGTAGACTCCCACCATAATATCAGCCTTGCTGGTCCTCACACTGATACCTCCGGTGATGTTTATCACAGTTGTAAAAAACCAGAGTGATAGATTTTATTTTTTTTTTCATGGTTATACCTTTGTGTAAACATTTAAGTACAAACAGATGTATCTGCCTATATAAATCCTTTTCCTCTATGTTGTTATGCTTCTGGGAAGCACAATGGAAGGCTGGGACTTTTCAGATTATAAATTTATCAAAACCAGTATGATTAATTAGTCAGTCAATCTACTTAAGAAAACAGGGAAGATACAAGCCCATTGCATTTGTCAGTACACTCTTTGTGGTGGATTTGGGAAATAGTATTTTTAAAAACTCCTGAACTCAGTTTTAAATTATTCTCTTTGCTCACTTTTTAATGGAAAGGTAACTTTTCAGAATCTAGACCCTTTCTAAATGGAAAATGTGCAATATTATCTAAGGAAAGTATGAAGTTGATTTACTATGCATGATTTTTTCAGTTCTTTGTACACCTTCAGTATGGTTACATTTTTGCTCAGGACGCATCTATCTTTTTTTCTGCTGAACTTTTCTCGATTGCTTTTTTATCAGGTTTACAAATCAAATCAAACAGGTATATTGCAGAGCTCTCTGATATTATTTTCTGTGCTTATAGCACAATGTATTGAATTATGCTTGCTCATGTACTGCTGCTGCTATTCTCTCCAGATTGAGAGAGAATGACTGTGGGGGCTGTAAATTCACTTGGCTTCCAGCACCACTGGTTAAATCAAGAGCCCTATTCAGGCTAGAGAAGAGACAGAGCAAGTGTTCATTACACAAATCAATTTGGTCAAAAGTACAGCACAGTGGGTACTCAACCATTGCTCACATAATATTGTCAACTTAATCAAATAATGCCTAGAAGACATTCACACGCGCTCTCTCTCTGAGAAATAACTTGATTGGTGCAACGGGAAAAAACAGGTGCTGTTTTGAGCATTTATTTTTTTTTAATTTAACGAGTGCTGCTTTTTTAAATTTAAAATTCTGAAGAGCTGTACCTTTACGTGGGTATGTATATATTGAGAAACTCAATGTAACAGTAAGTTTGCTATTGAATATATTCTTTAAAAAAAATCCTATTGTTTTTCTTCGCTTTCTTTTTTTCCTGTAAATATTTTACAGGCAATTCCTACTAGAATTAGGCTGTTCTTCCTCTACTCTTGGTGTGGGTTTAAAAAAATATGCAACCAATTTGTATTTGTTTACAGGGTATAGAAGAATGATCAAGACTTGGTAAAGCTTTTTCAAGTAATTCTAATGCAACATATTTTCAGTTCGTCCAGGAAGACATAATAGTTTTAGTTCAATTTTAGGCATTTTTGCTGTTTATGTTCGATTTACTCGTTAAAAGCTGAGATTGAGGACAGCGTTCTCTTTGTCGTGACACGCAAACGGCTATTCTGTGACAGCATTTTGTTACATTTAAAGCAGGGTTTGAGGGTGAAAGATTTTGTCTACACCACCATTGTTTTGTAGGAACTGAAAGAGATTAGCCAATGAAAAAGAACGGAGGGCAAGTGAGACACTCACAATCGCAGTATAAGAAACATGATGGGACCCAACTGTCTTCACTCACAGAGGAAAAGGGGTACAAAAAATTAATATCTGCTGGGAAGGAGAACGGAATTGGGTTTTTTTGCCTTGTACACAAGCTGCTCTCTGATCTCAGGTTCACTGAACAGTCTGTTTTATTTCATGCGGTGCTTTTGCTGCAAGTGCTGAAGGTGGAGATGACACTCTTGTGTCCAGTCAGGAGTGACCTGGGAAATGGGTTTGTGTTAGACCTTCCCTCCCCCTTGCCACCCCCGCTGAAGAATGTATTTCTGGGTGAAATATATTGCAAATCTGGATTAGTGAGATCTTAAAAAATGGTGGGGGGAAATAATATTTTCTCCAAATAGGAAGCCTTAAAACTTACTTAACGGAAATGTGTAGGGCACGTTGCTCCTGGGGCAGCGCAGTGGATCCTGGGTTCTTTGGTTGTGAGATGGAATGATCTAAGTCTTGTCATGGTTCACTTGCCCTGAAAGGAGCAGCAGCTCTTAAAGGCCCAAATATGCTAAGGAGGTGCTTCAGGAGAACAGCACAGGACACTACGTGCATTTGCATAATCACTACAAAATACATTTTATTAAGGATCATGCATGCCTGTTGCCGGTTGTTAAAGGGAACTTTTTGCACCACTAAGCTTCTAAAAATTTGCAGCATAACTGGCACCCCTTATATTTTCTTGCATTTAGCATCCACTCACTGAAAATAGAAGAATTGGTAATAATGACAGTTGTGGAAAAAAAGTAGGCTGGCCAAAATAAATAGTGTTTTAAATTTATTTTAAGAACTTGACTTCAGTGTGAAGTCTTTTAAGAATCAAAGATACCCGTTTCTAGAACTGAGTTAAGGAGACAAAAAAATAATTAGTATTTTGGTAAAGGTAAATTGTTTATTTAATATTTACAAAACATTAAATTTTATTTCAACTGTCCTGGTGATGAATTTGGTTTAAAAGTATACCATATATTTATACCGAAAGTATCTTATGTGAAATATAAAATACTTTTCTAAAATATTCACTTACCTATAAGAATGGTTTCCGTTTTAGCTTAGTCTAACACTCAAGCCTTCAGGAGTTCACTCCTGAACTCACTCACAATTGAGTTAATCTCAATTTATTTCTGTATACACGAGAATTTTGTCTTATATTTCTGTATTCTATAGTTAAAATTTCCATTATAATTTTTAAGACTACCAGACATTAAGATTTTTTAATATTTTATAATTGCAAATATGTGGTGGAATGGGAACCAAAAGCAGTGTGTGTGATTTGGCCAGAAAAGGCAAGGCATGTGGCAGCTGCAGGCAGTGATGGACTGAGAGAGAGAGAAGAGCAAATCAGTAAAAACTAATTCCCCTAAAATACGCATAAATATCGAAGATACTGGAGACTCAAAGAAATGTTTTATATCAGATATAACTTTCATTACTTTCAGTAACAATATTTTCTGAATGCAGGCTAGTGAAGGGTTTTCTTTTCTGAGTAATTTTTCCTGAGTGTATTTTGAACTGGCAGAGAATTACTTCAGATATTATAATGAAATATAATATACAAGGGCATCTGATTTTAGTATTTGTTTTCTTAAAATCTTTGTTGTTATCATTTACAACTCCACACACTTGTGGTAGCTGATTTGATAATTTAAGTGATAAATATTAATATGATTCTATACTTAGGCAATATTATGAACATATCTATTTCATTTAAATTGGCTTGCTCGAGAAGTCAGTTTCGCGAGGTTTATTTCTCTGAGGGGTTAGATATATTTCCTCATTTTTTGTGTTAAGTAGTTTCTCTTCAATATTTATGAGATGATAACAATGCAAAACATTTTTGTTAAAATGGAGATATGTATGTATTGAACAAGACTGGACAAAGGTCAAGAGAAAAGTGAACTATAAAGAGAACTACCAATGAATAATAATAGCATGACACAGGGTCTTAAGATAGAGAGGAATATTTATTCTTTGAAATGATAAGTTAAAATTGACATATGAAGACATACTTCTGCGTAGAGATGTAGGCATGCCTCACATGATTTTCTCTGAATGTTGTCCATGCCTAAATTAAATTTCACCAAGATTAAACTTGTTTAGCTCATATATATCGATCGAGTTAGATATTATTATGGAAAGTTGAGCATCTCAATTCTGTATGAAGTGCCTGCAAATGCAATCAACAGTCATTAAACGATTCAAGTTTCAGCAACTTATTTCAACATCTATACATAAAATGGTGCTGGAAACTTGCAATTGTGTGCAATTGTGTATTAATAAATATCCGTAGCAAATGTTTTTTACAGAAATAAGATTTTGAAGCCGTTTCTGTCATTTCATAGTCAATAGGATGCCAAAGTTTTCATCCTGTAGTTCCCTCCAGGCAACACTCATCAATAATCTGCTAAAATATGTAACTGTTTATTAGGTTTTTTAAATTAGAAATATGTTCTCAGTGGAACCAGAAAAAAAGTCATGCAGCAAATCGGTGGAAATGACCTTTCGGTGAAGATGACAAATGACATCTTAAACCTCAGAGCTGCAAACTAACCTGATGCAGTGCTGACTGACACGTGTAGGAAAAAAGCCAATCTGTAGTAATTTTCAAGGGTGCTGAGAACGTGCATTGACCATTGATTTCTTAGAGCACTGAGGGTCTGTATTACCAGGGCTTTCAGCTCCCAGTGCATTCATTACTTTACTTTGTTGTCTACCTATATGGAAAACCAGCTTCTGTTAAAATTATTTGAACTATCACACCCTGGATATTTATATTTTTCTAGCAACTTTAACAGTTGTGAAGAATAATACAAGCTTCTAGAAATGTTTAAGGACTCTATTGTCTCACAGAAATTCCATACCTTAGGCTTTGCAAACGGAGTCAGTCTTCCTTTGGGGTGTTTACTGTTGCCCTGTAATAAACATTGTACCAACTTGGTCCAGCCCTGTTGTGTACACTGTCACCACATTGGATCGTGTTGTACTCACATGATGCTGTTGTGACTAATTATGGCACAATAGAAGGGTTTAAAGTGCCATAAATAAAGTTCAAAATTGTGTTGAAAATTCATACCTGCAAAAACTACGTGCTGTTGAAAATGAAGTTGTAAACCTTGATTTGGAAGAGCAGACAAGAAAGGAATTGTTCCTTTGTAATTTAAGGGGATGCCTTATCTAAGGTCACAACTGTAGAAGGCCTCTGGGTGACTATTAGATGGGGGGGGAAAGGACCTCTTTGTTCTTAAAATTAGCATAGCTGGTAAGATTCAGTGCATGAGATCTTTAGCAGGCTACCAGAGGTACAGTACTGAAGTCAGGAATAAATAGGGATTTCAGGTGATTTGATGCTTCCTGGAGCAGGGCTGTCAACTGAGATTGCTCTTGGAATGTGCCAGGGATGAGTTCTGTGACTGAGTGTACAACAGGCAGCCAGGAGGGAGGTGGTTCTGGAGGGGATTCCAGCCGGGATGGAGACACCGTTCATTGATGCCAGGCTAGAGGAGATCTTTGAGAGTGAAGATGAAATGCAACCTTGGGAAGAAGAGTAAGAGAATAATTCTTCTTTGCACAATTCCTCACTGTGGAAGTCAGCCTTGGTTGGGTGATTATTACAGTAATTTCCTAATTGTCAGAAAAAGTCTGTCTCAAAGGTGGAAGAAACCAATTAAAGAATATTCAGGTAAGTTAGGTGTGGTGGGTTTTTGTGGGTTTTTTTTTCAGCCAACCGTTTCTAATTAGCTCCATTCCAAAGTATTTAAGGATTAAACTGATAATATTTTGGAGCCATTAGTGTCTGTCTCTGTTACCTTGTGGAGAATGAGTAGAGGTACTGGAGAGCTTGAGTAGAGTAGACGTAATTAAAGAGGAGGGAGAGAGAAGCAGTGGTTGTATAGGCTGAAGGGATGTGCTGTCATCAGAGTTCCAGTTGTGTTCCATACTGGAACAAGAAAACGCACGCTGCATTTTTAACACCCGAAAGTACAAGAAGAATAGCTTTCAGCATGGATTTGTCAAAAAGATAGTGGTCTACTTCTGTAGTGGCCTCGTGGACACAGGAAAAGCCTTGAATGTTGTATTTCGCTTTTCCTGAGGCTTTGCCGCTTTGATGCAAGCAATGCTTTTAAGCAGGCTGGGCAATACAGTAAACATGCAGCTCCAGTAGGCTGGGTGGCAAACTAGAAACTGTGTTTAAGAAGTAGCTTGCTATCAAAACGAAAAGATTTATTAAAAGGAGTTCTGCAGGGATTTGTGGAGACTCAGTGTTTTTCAGTATTTTCATTAATGATCTGAATGATGGAGTAGTGTGTATACTTATTAAATTTGTAACAATAGCAAGCTGGGAAGGGCTGCAAGTACATTGCAGGACAGGATTAGAATTCAAAGTAATCTTGATAAATTGTACGTATTGTCTGGAAAAATAAGATGCTATTCAAAAACATCAAATGCAAGGTGTTCACACAGGAATAACAAACTGCACAAATACGGCATGGAAAATCACTGGTTAGAGAGCAGTTCCATAAACAAGATTATAATGGATTAGAAGTTATATATGAATTTACATTGCCATCTTCTTTAGGGAAAAAATCCCGTACAGACACAGAAAAAGCAAAGGCCACCAGATACAAATAGTTCCAATGGTAAAATGTGTTGAAGAGTTGGTTTATGAATTGTGATCTCTTCACAAAGATAAATAAATGACTTTTTGATATGTGAAGATAACTTTGATATGGCTTTGTACTCAAAAGATCAAGTTGTGAACAAACACACAGGCTATACTACCTTTTATGTAATTTCTGTTTAATGACAAGGTCTGTGGGGTTATTTATTTATTTGTTTTGCATAAAGCATGCTAATTTGCTTGATTGAGTCAAGAGAGCCTATTGAAAGAGACCAAACCCATCATAGATCAGGACTTGTACTGATTGCACGCTAGACTAGGGGAATGGAGCCAGGCTAATGTCATATACCAACTTCAATTAATTTTTAAAGAAATATCAAACACCAGTCTTTAGATCCTCTAGCAATGAAAATGTTCTCCTGAAATGTATTATTTATGTGCAAGGTAAATTGTATCCTAGCTCATTGAGTCCACAGGGCTTTGAAACTTTCCTTTCTGGGACTACACGAAATCCAGCCTGTCCCCTGTCCTTATATGTATTTTACCTCCTGGGTGTTACTCATAAATTTTTGTATGAGCTTCATATTCCAATTTCAGTTTGCGGTTATCCTTCTGCAGATCTCCTAGGCTCATCCATAGCTTTCTAGATGATCATATGCTTTGTAAAGACACTGTTACATTGTCAAGCCTTTTAATACATTTTAAATGGTTTAGCCCTGTTAATTCTGCAACACACTTCTTTAAGGCTATTTAAAGGTATGACTCTTTGATGATAGTGACTTTCTGGCTTCTGGTTTTCAGTCCTCACTGCGCAGACTCTGAGACATTCTTTGCTGAAACTGTAATTTTCAGGCTTTTGTGAACAAAAGTGATAAAATCAAAAAGAAACACACAGAACATAACAGTACCTGGATTTACCTACTTCACCCGTAATTTGTAGCACCCTCATTTTAGCATCATCTTCAGAAACCTCACTGGCTTTTTGCTGTTGGCAGTGTATCTGTTCAGCTTCTTGGTACAGAAGTTGCTCCTAATGTTTTGGTATGCTAATAGTGCACAGTCCAACCCTCCTGCTCCTTTTTTCTCACGATTTATGTTAATACAGTGAACAGAAATTACTTTTTCCAATTTGCATTGATACAGTGTGCTGATTATATAATTTCTTTCTGGGGCACCCTTTGTTCCTGGAGCTGAATGGCACTTCCATAATTCTTTAATTCTCTTCAGATTAATCCAATCGACCTAAAATTCTTCTGGAGTGTTGTATTTCAAGAGTTTCCAGTCAGTCATCCTCCACCTGCTCTTATATGCCAAATTTCCTTCATATTTCTCTCCTTTTAAGGCCTGAAGGTAGAAAGTAATCTCTGTGGTGTTTATGGATGGAACAGTTTTCTAAAATATAGATTTTGAATTTTTGAGTTGGTTTTAGATAGCAAGAGATTAGCATAGAACATGTTTTTTGTCTCTTAACAGCTGTATGCCATGTTTGGTATTTAAATCACTAGAAAATTGTGAAGACAGACTATTTAGTTTGTTGGACCCTGCCTGTGAGTTCAGGGGGTAGCCAATGAAGAGATGTGGTGGCACATCTCTTCACATAGTTTTAGGTTTTTACTTGAGCTGTTCCCAGTTCCTTGTTTGGATCACTTGAAAATCCTTCTTTAGTGTGCACAAAAGGTTGTATTTGTGTACAGGTATCATCATATCCCATGAAGCGTAGGTGCTGATGATGAACTAATGCTTCAGCAGAAATGATAAGGACAGAATCAAATATGGGCCTGGATGGGACCCCAGGAGATCATCTAGTCCATCTCCCCTGCCAAAGCAAGTCCACCTAGAGCAGGTTGGTCAGGAACACGTCCAGGTGAGTTTTGAATGTCTCCAGAGACAGAGACTCCAACACTTCTCTGGGCAGCCTGTACCAGGACTCTGTCCCCCTCAAAGTAAAGAAGTTCCTCCTCATGTTTAGATGGAACTTCCTATGTTCAAGTTTGTGCCTGTTTCCTCTTGTCCTGTCATTTGGTTCCACTGAAAAAAGACTGTCCTCATCCTCCTGACACCCACCCTTTAAGGATTTAGAGGCATTGATCAGATCCCCCCTCAGTCTTCTCCAGACTACAAAGACCCAAGTCCCTCAGCCTTTCTTCCTAAGAGAGGTGTTCTAGTCCCCTCATCATCTTTGTAGCCCTTTGCCATACTCTCTCCAGCAGTTCCCTGGAGGAGCCCAGAACTGGATACAGTACTCCAGATGCGGCTTCATCAGGTCAGAGTAGGAGGGGGGGGATGACCTCCCTCAACCTGCTGGCCATACTCTTCTTGATGCACCCCAGGATGCCATTGGCCTTCTTGGCTAGAAGGGCACATTGCTGATTCATGGTCATCTTGTTGTCCACCAGGACTCCCAGGTCTTTTTCCACAGAGCTGCTCTCCAGCAGGTCAGCCCCCAACCTGTACTGGTGCATGGAGTTATTCCTCCCCAGGTGCAGTAACCTACACTTGCCCTTGTTGAATTTCATCAGGTTCCTCTCTGCCCAGCTCTCCAGCCTGTCCAGGACTCACTGAATGGCAGCACAGCCTTCTGGTGTGTCAACCACCCCTTCCAGATTTGTGTCATCAGCAAACTTGCTGAGGGTACATTCCATCCCTTCATCCAGGTCATTGATGAATATATTGAAGAGGACCGGACCCAGTACTGACCCCTGGGCAACACCATTTGCTACAGACCTTCAACTAGATTCTGTGCCACTAATCATGACCCTCTGAACTCTGTCTTTCAGCCAGTTTTCAATCCACCTCACTGTCCATTCATCTAACCCACATTTCCTAAGCTTAGCTATGAGGATGCTGTGGGAGACTGAGTCAAAAGCCTTGCTGAAGTCAAGGTAGATAATATCCACTGCCATTCCCTCATCTAGCCATCCAGTTATGCCTTCATAGAAGGCTATCAGATTAGTCAGACATGATTTCCCCTTGGTGAATCCGTGTTGACTACTTCTGATAGTTTTATTTTCTTCCACATTCTTTGAGATGACACCCTGAATTCTTCCAATTCAGCTTTTTCAGAAGCTCCCTGCTCAACCATGCGGGTGTCCTGCTTCCCTTACCTGATTTTTTACCCTTAGGGATGCACTGATCCTGAGCTTGGAGAAAGTGGTATTTGAATATCAACCAGCTCTCTTGAACACCCCTACCTTCCAGAACCCTAACCTATGGGAATTCTCCAAGCAGTTTCTTGAAGAGGTCAAAGTTAGCCCTCTCGAAATTCAAGATTTCAATCCTACTTGCTGTTTTGCACATACTACCCATGAACTCTATCTTTTCATGATCGCTGCAGCCAAGGCTTAATGTCCTCCACCAGTCCCTCTTTATTTGTCAGAAGTAGGTCCAGTAGTACACCTCTCCTTGTTGGCTCCTCCACCACCTGAGTCAAGAGTTTATCATCAATACACTGGAGGAACCTTCTGGACTGTACATGCTGGGCTGTATAGCCTTCCCAGCAGATATCAGGGACCTGCTTATCAACCGATAAGGACCTTTATTTGTTAAGTGTTCTTGCCACAAATGTATAGGCAATACAAGAAATTGTAGATGCTTATACTTTGACTTTGAGAATATTTGCATTTAGTGGGGAAGATGGTGTTGCATTTAATTTCCTAGAATTAAATTTATATGTAGTTATTGCTGATGAAAATGATGTATTCTGTTTGAGTTCTTTTGCTTTCTCCTCAACAGGCTTATTGGTACTAAAACCGTGTGGTAAGGTTTATTTTATTTAACCATTTTTTATTTTGCTTAAAACTGTTGTCTCTTAAAAGAAATTTGATAGTAGCAGGAGATGGGAGGTTCCTTTATTTTTTAATTAAAAAAGTTAGAAAGACGGCCTGAACTGTTAACATGAGACAATAAGAGAGAAATGAATACTTGGAAGATGAATATGCTCAGAAGGAAGAGGAAGGGCAGACAAAATAGAGGATCCTTTAGCTTCATTCAACTATTTTCTTTCCTCTTTTATTTCCAAATCTCTTCTACCAGTGCAAAAGAAAATAACTATGCTGTTTTTACATACCAATGCAAAATCTGCTTCAAGTGAATGTGTGCTTTACGAGCAGTGATTAATTAAGCACTCCATGATAGCATTAAAGAACACAGCCAAAAAATCTCTATAATATACTGATGATAGACCAGCACTGGTTAGTTTTACTTTTTGGATGAAGGACGTTGTTTTGTCCTAATCTCTCTAGGTGTGTTCTGATTAAGTTTGTTAAATTGTAATATACAGCAATGTCCTTCAATTCTAAAATAGCATTTTAAAACTAGGGAACAGTATCCCTGCAAGAAGTGCCATGACATGATCTTAGCTGAGAAAAAAAATCTGTAAAACTTTGTTTCCGGATCTCACTTTTATGTCAGGCAACCTTCACCACTGGTTATAGCCCTGTTCCCTTTTACAACTCAAGGCCTTTTCCATAATGGTGACCATTTATCTAGACAAAATGACCCTCTAGTGCCCATTAGCACTCCTTATGAAATGGCAACTAGGATGTGATGTGTTACCTACCTCCTGTGGAGGAGAAGTGGAGAAGTCCCAGTGGCCTCGGAATGAAAGTACTAATCTTATTTGCAAGAGTATAGCTTACTCCTGCAAGCGGGATGTTGTTTGGACATGCAGATTCTTTTTCTTCTATTGGCAAACACTGATGAGGTTAAAGGGGTTTTAACAGTATTATAATATAGGGAGACATATTTATTCGTCATTTAAAAGTAGCTAAGAAAATAAACAAATGATAATCTCTTATTCTCCAGTTTATTCCCATGGCTTGGATGGGAATACCCTCTGCTGGGTTAAAAACTGGCTGGAGGGCCGAACCCAGAGAGTGGTGGTGAATGGAGTTAAATCCAGCTGGCGTCCAGTCACGAGTGGTGTCCCACAGGGCTCGGTCCTGGGGCCAATTCTCTTTAACATCTTTATCAATGATCTGGATGAGGGGATCGA
>JAOQGH010000069.1:14151394-14242159 GCA_025769975.1 Gallinago jamesoni | reverse complement strand
CTATTTTTGTCAGTTAGGTTGACGGTTGGACAAGATGATCTTTAAGGTCCCTTCCAACCTAGAAGATTCTGTGATTCCAAATACGTATTAGAAGTATCACTGAAAACCTGTATTGCTGAAACCGATACAGAAACAGACTTGATTTTCATGTATATCAGCTTCTGCTATTTTTCAGTACCTTTGTCTGAGCAGATTTAACTCCTTTTAGTCTTTTTTTTTTTTTTTTTTTGAGAATTTAAGGCTGCCACTTTATATTAAAAATAGCAGAAATACTTACAATGAGCTTTAATTTGTTTTGCTTCACCCTTCCAGCAGACAGATGATGCAGCACAGACCGACGGCCAGCAACAGACACAATCTTCTGAAAACACAGAAAACAAATCACAGCCAAAACGGCTTCACGTCTCAAATATACCATTCAGATTCCGGGACCCAGATCTTAGACAAATGTTTGGTGTAAGTACTCATATTTCATTTATGCTTTTTTTTTGTATTTGCAATAGCTATTTTATATTACAGGCAATCATGAAAGGAGTATCTCTGATTTAGGTTGTTTAACCATTTTCAGTAAAGATTCTCTCTTAATTTATTTATAACCAAACATCTGATTTTCCAGTCACAATTGGGAGAAGAAAATTCTACCAATTCTCCTGTATGTGGTACTCCTGTGCTGGTTTATATTACATTCAAAAAAAAGCTGGCTTAAAATATTGAATGCATATATGTTTCTGCTGTACACATCTGGATTTATACACATGTATTTATTGATTTTTGGAGAGTATGATGTACAATAGTCAATGCTTGACCTCTTGAGCTTGGGACCCAAATTTATAGAGGTAAGACATGGGCTGAATTTAAACATGAAGTCCTGGTGTAGGAATCCTTACCCATCCCCACAGGTATTGTAGGTCCATAACCTTTAAAATATTTGCCGTTATTTTTCTGTAAGTCTCTCCGTTTTTGCTTTTGCCCAGGCCTTTAGGTGCCTTCCTGTGCATTGGCTCTGTGTTTCACACATCTCATACGTAATTCTACATATTTGGGCCGTAAATTCTAGGCCCAAAACCATGAGAGGTCAGATGTGGTTTCTTCTTCCTCCTCCAAGAACTCAGATTTATTTTGAAATGTTACTAAATAAAATCTAGAGCTAGTACTTGATCTGCTATTAGAACCCAGCTTATCCTTTCCAAGTTACTACTCTTAAGCATTTGTGTTCCTTTTGCTTTCTTATTTCTGACTCACTAAAACTTCATTCTCTTCTGCATTACAGTTTGTTATGCAGTACTGCAGCATCACGTACTTCATGGCACTGTACTTCTCTCCATCTTTCATTTCAGTTCAGATTATTAAGTTCTTCTAGTGTCTCTGCATGTGAGTTAAGACATTGTGTTTCAGTATTTATATGTGTGAAGTGAAGGAAAGAGTCACTGGAAAAAGAATCCTGGTACAGGGTTGGGAAATGAGAGTGACTCTTTTGCCTTATCTGACTTGCTACAAGTAACCTCCCCGAAATGCAGCTTACAGCACATCAGCAAAATAGCAGAAGGCATAATAATTAACCCTCTAGGGAAAGGTATGCAAATTTATTTAAATTAAACAAACCACTTAAAATAGATGTATTTTATTTGAAAGTACATTAAATGAAAGGGGTACTTTTTTGAGGGAAAGTAGTATTTTATAAGTGAATAAAAACTGATTCTTTTCAGTATTTCTAAGTCTTAGGTCTCAAAAGACTGCCACTGGAGAATGGCTAGAGTTTTCCAGCTTTAGAATGACTTGGCAACAGTAAACTTGTAGCTTCTGAATTGATAGAAAAATGAAATTTCTGCAAGTGTGAGTTGAAATATCCGATGCGAAAGATGGTAACTGCATCATCACCACATTACACAAATAGCAGATGACCTTTTTACATAGACATAAATACGGCAGAGGAGGATTATTTAAGTCAGTGTCTGGTTATAGGCTAAAGTTGCAGTTAAGACATTAACTAGATCGTGAATGCAAGAACATTCAATAAGCCAAGGGATAACAAATGATGGTTGATTTTCATAACCGAGTTCAAACACTTTAATAAGCTAGAGAACAAATACTGTCCTTTCTGGCCTGTAATTGTTTATTGTATATTAAAATGCTGAAGTATAGGCTCATTTCTGCAGTTCCTTGGACTGTTGTTAGATTAGTCTTCATTTGCCTGCCTCTAATTTCTGCCTTTTTGTTCAATGTATTATGTCACTTAGCAGCGTTACCACTGATCCATACTGCCTGTCAATGACATATGAAATAACAGAAATGACCTCGTGATACATTACAGTGTCACATCACAAAATGTGTCGTGTCAGAAAGTGGTCTAACTAAACACTGCACAAGTCAAACATTTATTCTCTTACTAACTCAAGTCCGATAGAATCTTTTTCTTTGGGATAGCAGCTAGGGTCAAGTTTTGTGTGTGTAGAACAATGCCCAGATGATTGTGAGTGCTAGTGTAAGGTCAATAGTAGTAACAGTTACGATGGCTATTATAGTAAAAGTACAATTCTGAGCAGGGAAAAATCCTCAGCAAGTAAGTATCCACTCTAGTTTTCAAAATTATACTCTAGTAAGACACGAATTGCTATGGGGGTAATGGTTGTCCCTTTGCAGCAAGGGTGGAGAGAAAACCTCGCTCCTTGAAGCCAGTGACAAAACTCCCAGCCGGTTTAACCTTATTCCTGTAAAGCAAAACTACCCAAACTCCTTTATCTGTCCTGGAAAGCAGCCACAAAAAGTCTTCTGAGACAAAGGTTTTTCAGAGGGAAGGATGACCAGAAGGTGATAATGTTCATGCAGCTGTTTATCCTGTCTTGTTAGTGATGATTATTACACTCCAAGTAAATTAATGAGTAGCATATTGTGTGGGGAAAAAAAGTGATGGCAGCTGGACTGGATGGGTCACAAGGAAGTAACCTACTGTGTGCAAAGGCAAAAAAAAAAAAATAATTGGGGAGTTTTCACATCACTGTGATCACAGTTTAATGATGATTTCCTCTTTGTCAGGTGTTTTCACTGAACTTAAAGCTCATAAGTGCCTATGTGGAATGATAACGGCAACTCTAATGATACGTACAATTTAGTTGTAATATTGGTCTGGCTTCTCTTCTGTGTGTCTTTTTCGGTGCTCGACTATCTTTGATTTTATATTCTTTAACTTTTTTATGTAGTGCACCATTTTCTGAGACAAGCGTTTATACTGTATATGATAGAAGTGTTGAAGTTATCTTGTTTTCATGTGACTTTTCTGTTTCTTTGCAGCAATTTGGTAAAATCTTAGATGTTGAAATTATTTTTAATGAGCGAGGCTCAAAGGTAAGCAGTTTAATTCACCCATGGAATGTTTTAATTTGTTTAAAATATTTATATGAGTAAAAGGAAACAACTGCACTGCTGTAAAAACTAATGTCTGAAATTCCACGTTAGTGAAAACATCTTCTGAGCTGTCATTCAGTTTCCTAAGCAGCATGAAAATCATTGGACTCATTTTATATCTTTTAAAGGGGGTAATTTTAGCTACTCCAAACTGTCATCTGTTTTATGGGGATGTTGATTTCTGCTGTCTGTATCCTTCAATGGTAATTATCTTGTTTATTTTACAAGATGAGTCCATACTTAGAGATATTTGTAGGCAGGTTTGTATTAGTACAGGTATTTTTTTCCCCTATTGAAATGAAAGATGATAATGATACCTAATAACTATCCTCTTTAGTAATTAGCTGAGAAAATATGTGATTGCTCTAGATTATCTAAGTGCAGATGTTTTCCTCTTCAGTTAAAGCTTCAGTACACCAACCCTTTGAAAACAATCTATTTTAACAGTTATTTGACTAAACGAGTTCTTACTGTATTGCAAACATTTAATTTTATCTGAAAATTACTTTGCCTTAAATGCATACTTCAATTTATTCAATATTTAAGAAATAAAGCAAGATAGAATGGCTATGACTGCATTAGCATCGTTAGCTGCTGCACAACTGGAGCCCAGTGTGCTTCACCTGTGGTATCAGCTGCATTAGAAGGGTTTATGTGTGTCATATGCATGATATCTTTTTCCTTTTCCTCCCATATCAGACACACTAGAACGTTTATCCACCAATGGTCCAGTCTTCCTGTAACTCATCTATGTTTTATTATTAGCTGTGGAATTCTTTTCCTGTTACAGTGTCATCTGTCATTTTTTAAGAATCACATATATCATAAATCCCTCTTAAATCAGAAATATTTTAACATGTTTGTATTTATAGGCTGAATTCAAAGCCATTCTTTTTTTTTTAATAGCTGAAATTTCTTGGTTTATATTTCAAACTTATTCTGACGTTTATTAATTAGTACCCTCGCCTGCTAGCCTGAACCCAATTGGAACATTTCCTGCTTTTTCAGTAAACAACCAAAATGGATGGGATTTGGTGGCTTAGAATTTCCTAATCCAGCTGAAATTTATTAGCTTTAAGTTAAGACTGTTCAATAGTGTTTGCAAAGGATGTTGATTGTCCAGAACCTGCTTCTACCAGACAGCAGTATAAATTTCAAGACATCCTACTTGCCACCTTGGATTGGTTCTGTTGAAGATGGAGTGGAACTGAGCAAACAAAACCATTTGTTTAGCCATTAAATCTTACATATGTAGGACTTCGAACCACCGTGTCTGCATCAGATAGCTTAAGGCTTTTCTAAAAGATGCGAGGGGTGGCATGGGGAGGTATTTCTGAATCGAGTTTTTTAATAGTGATCTTGCATCAGTGAAAACATCCTTGTGCTAAAAATAACCTCCTAGAAAGGATTTCACAAGGGAGAGGTTTTTCCAGGTCAATTTATAATGTCACTACCTCAGATAACAGACTGAGGCCTATTATTAAATACTTCTACATTATCCAGTGCTGGGTTGGTCCATGCAGACTGGCTCCGGGTGAGCTGCTGACGATACAGCAGTTCCGTGATGCATCTCCTAGCTTATGTGTGCTGCTTCCTGCTTCTTTACAGTTATTTCAGCTATAGCTACATAGTGTTCGGTGAAGTACCCTTAGATTCTCTCGATTAAATAGAAATTAAAAAATAGGATTAGGAATAGAGGAACATCTTTTATTTTATTTTTAATTTTTTTTTTAATCTGATCGTTTCATGTCCATTCTATAGGATTTAAGATGCACCAGATTAAAGTCCCATTCCTGGCAGTGCTTATCTATGTTTTCATAAAATCCCACTGAAACTGAAAGGACTACTAAGTGGTCTCAAACTGAGTACAGGTAAAAAAGTTTGCAGGATCAAAATTCCTATTTGTTTCTAGCTGCAGTTTGGCGTAAAATAGTTGCTAGAATTTCTTCTTTGTTTCTCTTTTTGTTTATTTGTTTTTACTCCAATAATTAATGTTTTAAAAGATTCTTGAAAAAACAACAGAAGTAATCTGATTTTCATACCATAATAGTTAAGCAAAATGGAATTGCAGATTCAAAAACCATAATGCTGCAGCAACACCATAAAGAATAAAATAATCTTGCAGAGGGTGTCTTTCCATAAAAGAAGCCCTGAAATAATACAGGTTTCATATGACAAATTTCTGTTTGTTTGGGGGCATAAATTAAGGTATCTTTGCTAGAATTGTATGGCAACACTGATGACATTTTATAACAATTGCAAGAATGTCAGTGTTGTTTTGTTGTAGATCTTTCTTGCAACCCGTGTTAAATAAATGAGGCTTAACTTTGCAAATTCTTGAAGCTGTTGATTAAAGTAGCATTAAAAACTGCTGGTAACTTACCTTGCTCTGCGTTTACCACTCATCTTGGAAGGAGAGGCTGTAACGCAGCTTCCAGTACTGTGCATATTTCAATGCTACTCTGCTCTTTCAGCACCGCAGCTCTCCATGGAGCTGCAAATGGCTTTGTCTCAGGCACAATTGCAAGGCTGCAAAGATGCAGGAACATCAACACTACTATTTTTTTACAGTTGCAAATTAATGCTCTGTACAGCTATGGAATACATATATACTTTCATAAATCTGTTTGTTTGTCTATATATTAAAATGTCTTATTAACATACATTTCTTCAAATAAGAGCTCCAAAGCACCTCCCAAATTAAAACAGGACATTCTCAAGTACTAGCTTGGCTATTATTAAATCATTTGTCAGACTTGAAAAATAAAATGCAGAAATTTACATTACTGGTTAATAAAATACATAGTATGCTAAGCTAAAGTAGCTGTCGAATCAGGTGCATATAAAATGAATGTTAACGTGTTTGTGTAGATATTCTAATATTTGATGAAAGAATCTGTGTTTGGTGATTGAGTTTCTGTGTCAGCTAGGTAAAATTAAAGATTTGCATAAATAATAAGACCTTAATTTATATGGTGTTAATTATGAGAATAAGTACAACATAAGAAATTAAAAAATTACAATGAGTATTCTTTTCAGAATCTTTGAAGTTTCTGCCTTATCTTGGCTTGTGGCTCCACTTTATATCTTTTTCTAATTTTTTAATATAATTAGCTTTTTATCTTTCCCTTCAGTTGTTTGAAAAAAAAAATTGGCTGTAGTGCTGTGAGCTAAGAAGACAGATTCAAAATTGTGACTAAACAACTCTCACCAAGTGTTTGCAATTCAGAGGGGGCAGTTGTTGGGCAGGGAGGGGAACTGGAGGGAGCAAGGCTCCTTGGCTCCGTGGCTGCACTTTTGTTTTCTGCTGTGAGATTTTCTTAATGCCATCTTAAATTCTGAGCTTTTTTTTTTACAGGGCTTTTACAAAATGGGAGGGAGCAGTTGAAGAAGAAA
This sequence comes from Gallinago jamesoni, assembly GCA_025769975.1. Taxonomy (NCBI): domain Eukaryota; kingdom Metazoa; phylum Chordata; class Aves; order Charadriiformes; family Scolopacidae; genus Gallinago; species Gallinago jamesoni. The sequence goes on along the minus strand of JAOQGH010000069.1, from coordinate 14,235,361 downwards.
TAAAAGTTTAAAGTTGAGGAAGGGTTTAGGTATTAAAAAAGCCTCTGCAGGCATCTAAAATGTAGGGATTAGTACTGAGGAGGGGGATTGACTTTCTCTCCGATACTCCTTGTGCTCTGGGGAAAAGAGAGTTACAGCCTCAGTGTCTTGTGACCAGCAAGGTCGTGGCTCTGGGCTAAAGTTGCGGAGGGTAGAGTGGAGAAAATGAGTAGAATCAGGTGTTGTGAGAATGGCTTCAGCTGGAAGAGGAGCTGCTGATAGAGCACTCCTGAGCTCAGCTCCAGTGGGCCTTGGAAAGAGGGGGAAAAAGAGCAACAGACAGTTTAAGCTGTAGTTTAAGCTACTTTGAAGAGAAAGGAACATAAACTGCTACTGTCATATAAATGTCACTTTCTACTTTATAAACTGGCATAAATAAATGTATTCTTTGAGTAGGTGGAGTAACCCCCAAAACTCACATAATGGTCCTGATAGTTTCTTGACTCCTTGTTGATGAATTAATTTTGTAGCTCATATCCATTCTTTTTCTCAGTGCTAGGTGTCAGCTTTGAGTTTAATATCTGATCTCTTCTTTGTTTTAAATTTATAAATATCTTCATTTTGTCTTTTTTTTTCCCTTTCCTTTCCTTTCTTTTTTTTTTTTTTTTTTTTAAATCAGTCACTATGTATGTAAGGGGTAGAAGTGCAGAGAGTAAAGTGGGTGAATAATGACCCCAAACCTTAGCGCCTGGTCTGGAAGACGAGGAGGGCTGATGCATGGCTTGTTGCTGAGGAGCAGCACCGATGGAAGCCTTAACTCCATAGGTCAAGCTAAAGTAACAATAAAGAAAAAGGTTGTAGTAGGACTTGAAATAGGAACAGCAATGCCCATTCTTTATAAAGTGGCTGTAACAACACATTTCTTGTTAGGAAGCACTGAGGACACAGAAGCTTATTTGTTTGGATGACTTTGGGAGAGCATGCAAAGGCATTGTAGTGCTGTTGTAAGAATTACTTCAAAGGGTTGGTGTATGTTTCTAAAATGTTTCCTCGATGTCTGATAATTTACTGTTGTAAAGAGTGTTTAACTTAGCACAATAAAAAGAATTTTAGTAGGATTGGAAATGTTTGTTTAACCTAATATTATAAAGCAAAACATTTGCCATAGGCAGAATTTCATATTTGTCAAGTATTCTCCTGTCCCACTAACACGGGATTCTGGAGTTTTGCCAGTTGCATGTTCTGGATGTGGAAAGTAATATCCATAAATAGTAAATCAACCAGTTAAATTTATTCAAAATGTTTGCATTTTTATTCCTTTATCAGAGTTTCTTTTTTCTATTCACATCATGTGATTTTATTTGATCTGTTAATACAAGAAAGTTTATACTTTGTTCTAAAGGTACTTTTGTTTTGTTGGTGGTTTTCTTTTCTTTTTTTTTCTTTTATAAAAAAAAGAAGTAAAGGCTGTATAGTTTGACAACAGTTTAAGTTACCCTAGTGTTGCATGGGAATAATGTTTCTTACGATCACAAGAGCATGATTAAGTAGACAATGTTTTAGAGTATATTGACATTCAGTGTTGAATTTTGTGCACATGTTTTTATTTCGTTGAGATATCTGCATGTCGTTAAAATGTGGTTCATTTTCTTTTCTCATTAGTTCATTTTTTTCCGTGTGAAGACACTGTAATTTATTTTAATTTCATTTTTTTATTGTTAGATTTATTTTCCTCTGTAGTGACATATAGAAAGGTATTTTTGGTATCATTCTTTGACTTTCTCAGATGGTATTATCTAACTGATGACAGAAAAAATTTGTTCACATTTGTCGCTTATTTATTGCACATCTCAATACAATTATAATTTTTCTAATTTGCATGTTACAGAAATGAAGCAAGGACAAGAAAATAATAAATTAAAGAGAGAGAACATAAGCAAACAAGTGGTCATTGACTGAAATAATAATGTGCATGTTGTTTTCCCCCCTTCTCCCTCCTGCATGCAGGGATTTGGTTTCGTAACTTTCGAAAATAGTGCTGATGCGGACAGGGCGAGGGAGAAATTACACGGCACCGTGGTAGAGGGCCGTAAAATCGAGGTGCATGTTCAAAATATTTTCCTTTTCATCTTTTTTATAAATGTCTGCTTCACTCTCATTTGTTGTTTCAGATGCATCATTGGTGTCTTCTGTGTGCTCCCCTTTCCCCTTCCCATTGTTTATATATATATTTATATATAAAGAGAGAGAATTGGCCTTACTTGGGTTTTTTATTATTATTTCTTTTGTAATTATTATTATTATTATCATTATTGCTGAAAGGTGGATGACAGAATTGAAAAAAAAAAAAGAAAGCTTTAATATTTTGAAGTTATCATTTCGGATGTTTTGTAAATCGATGGGTGCAGTAGATTCCAAAAACCAGCCAACAAAAAAAAAGAAAAAAAATTGAGAACAACAAAAAAAAAAGTGTGACAGACAAAACAAAAACAAACAAAAGGTTGTTTTTTTATTTTGTTTTTTTTTTTTCTTTTTTTTCTTTTTTTTTTTGCTGCAGGGTTGATGCGGGATCCACAGTGGCTTTCTAAAAATTCAAATTGGGAAAGAAGCATCCAAAAGATGTACCAGAAAAAGAAACAAAGCCAGACTAGAGACCGACAAATTTTAACATTTAATTTTTAATGAAAGCATCAGGCTACTTTGGCTGGATGGCCTGAGCCATTCATATCAAGTAACAAACCCACACAAATGCGTTTTACGACCACTGGATCCCCTTCAATACTGCCTCAGTCGTATTTGTTAGAATAAAAAAAAAATACCAATTGAAAATGCTGTCGTCTTTTGAGTAAGATGTTGCATATTTTGCCTTTTCATTTTCCCCCTTCGACGGTAGCACTTAGGGCCCTCACCAAACTCTCAGTAACCATGGTAACTGTATACATACCCATGCTGGCGATGGTGCTGAATGGTAAGTGGAGAAGTCCATCTGCCGTTTCACGTATTTAGCGCTGATATACCACGTGAATTTTTTTGACTTGTTGTATTAAGTTTTCTTGATGCTACATTTTTTTCTATATTGGTACGCCTGTAATTGAGTGTACGTTTTAAGCAAGCCTGGGAGGCACTGATTGGATTGAGGATATGACTTCGTGCACATCTTACTCAGATTGTTAACTCCATATTGTGTTAAATAATGCACCCTCTTTTTATCCTTTTGTTAGCTGTGATTTTAAAGCTTGAATGATTTTGTTAATTCTTGCAATGAAAAAGGCTCTTGTTCCAAGTGTTGAATGCTAGATGTTGCTTTTCCAATGGTACTTCTCTTCTAAAGGGTTATGTTGCACACTGCTAAAATTCGTTTGTCCCTTTTTTTGACATTTTCTTTGTTTCCTTGTACCTTGTCTCTTTCCCTTCTACTCCACTGCATGTTCCTTCATATAATCTTTTTTTCTGTTTTGAGTATTTATTGTATCAGTGTTATCATGGAATACAAGCATGCTCTTAAGTCTTAAATTATGCGGTACCTTTTAATTTGCTTTTAATGTCTTTTTATTAAAGTTTAAATGATATGATGTTGCTTTATTGAAATGATTTGTAAGTTAAAATGGTTATGAAAGTAAATGTAATTATAAATAGTATGATTTTGTTATGCACCTGTTGCCTTCTATAAATTAAATTGCATTTTATTTTTACATGACTAATAGCAGTAATAATGCATGCGTTTAATAGTAACACGAACCCTCCCTGTAACCCTTTCTAATCCAGTGTTCTATGTGCTTAGGTAAATAATGCAACAGCACGTGTAATGACAAATAAAAAGACCGTCAACCCTTACACGAATGGTAAGTGCATGACATCTCGTAGCTTTGTGTTAATGTCAGTGCATGGGAAACCTCCCTCTTCTGCTGAATGGGTGGACTCATCTCCTCATGAAGCGTCGCAGTCTCCATCTCATCTCCTTGGGCTCAGGCTTTGTCCAACGACTGGGCATAAATTCCACCTGTGTAGAGTTCAGCTAATTCACAGCCACGTGGGCATGGCATGCTTCATTTTGCCTGATTGGAATTTGAGTGTTTAACCACGGGGGCTTTTGTATAGGATACTGCACCTGATAGGAAGGTGTTCTTTTCTAGCTTTGTGCAGTGTTAATGTTGCGATGAATGCAATAATCGGAGGATTCTGTTTTGCTTGGACGATGGAGGTAGGGAGACCAGTCAGAAGAATGTCTCTGTCAGGCAGGAGATACTTTTTAGTACCAAAACACACATCTAGTCAAAGATAATTTTCTGTGGCTTTCATCCTCTGTTCGTTAGAAATAAAGGGCAAACTGTAACTCAGTGCCATTTCCAGCTTTTTTTCCCCTGGAAGAAACTAAATTCCAAACTATCAAACAAAATTCATTCTCATTCTGACCTGAGTTGGTATAATGTTGTATCTTAATGATAGAAAAATAATCCATAGATATTTGAGGAGTTTGGAAGCAATAGGTTTTAAAAATGTTTCCTTTGACAGTGTTTGATCACTGCTTGAGTTGTTTGCATTTGCTAGTTCAGAAAATTCTAACATGTTCGTAACTTAACAATGTCAAACATTAAAACATTGATTCAAGTTAATTGCAATTCCATTTTCTAGTTTTACTACATTATGTAGTTATAATTATTTGCTTTTCAATTTAATTTAGTTTTTACCATCCAGTAGACTGCAGATGAAATCTGCACATTCATCATTTTTTCTTATTTCTTTAGAAGAGAAATAAGATTCTAAAGATCTTATTTTCTTTATCTTTGGTCTCATTAGTGGAGTTTTACTAAAACCCAGGGCAAACAGTGGCTTATTTTTTTAATGAAAGAGTCACAATTTTTTCCTACCACAGTAAAAATAAAGTGAAGGTTTTCATTTGACATGTGATGATTATGCTAGTTAAAATGATACGGAGAAGAAGAGTGTGAAATTTTCCTCTTGCTTTCTCAGAAACTGTTTTCATCCTTGTTTTGTATGTAAATGTGGAACTTTGCAAATGATGCAGATGGGAAAATCTCCTTCATTTTTACTGGCTTTAAAACCCGTGAGTGAATCTAGCGAAAGAGACACGAAGCTTGAATGGGTCACGTAACAAGATTTTGTTGCAGTAATGAGTTAAATTAACTGCATGCATGATACCATGAACTTTGTCTGCTCTGTTGTAATGATAAAGTGTAAAATTAGTTTTTCTATAAATTGTGGTGTGTGTTTTCTATTCATATTCTCCTAAGGCTATGAAAATGTTAATTACCAAATAACACATTACATGTCAGCACATCTAGTGGTTAAGGAAGGGAACGCTGGAAATAGAGATGGTATCTGGTTTTAGTCAAGGTTCACCTCTGTTCCCTGCGCTGCAGGATTACTTAGGTCATACATTACCATTGATGAAAATCTAGTGTTAAGTGTTTCCCACTTGAAGAGGTTTGTGTTTGTCCTTTTCAATTCTGTTCCATGTGGATCTCCCCAGAAGTATGGAACATCCTGCTTAGTGCATAAAAATTAGCATTTATGTTTGTGAATCCATACATCCAAGGTTTTGCATGCAGGATGTTCTTTTGCACACTTTTTGATGGGTATCCACCAAGGCAAACTCTGGTTGTAGTTCATACATTTTGATTTTATTGGTTTTTTTTAATATCTGAGATCCCCTAAAGTAAACACACAAGGAAAATAATGTTCTTCTTGCGTAATCATTACAAGTGACAAGGAATGAAGTGTAGACGTGCAAGGTGCTTCCTATAGTTTAATCAGTGCTTCTGTTGTCAGTCATGCTGACATTGTATCATTCTAGTCTATTATCATTTTGTCAGAAATTAACCAGAACTGTAGCTGATTATTAAAGATTATTGTTGTCTAAAGGTCTCACCTTTTAAATAACATATAAGGTGAATTTTTCTGTATTCTTCTACAAACATCGTAAATTTTGCAAGATGCTTCTGATGCAGATAGCCAGAAGCTTTTTGTTTGCACTTGCCTATCTCTTCAGAACCACTTCTTTTTTAATGTGTGGCTTTATTTTTTCGAGGAGTATGTGGTGACTGATATGTTATTGGCAGGTATTCAAAATGTAGTTGGCCACCTGTTGTATTACCTGAAAACATCAAGCACTAAAATCTATTGTAATTTCAAAATAAGATGCACTCAGTTTTTCCTTTCTTTGTTGAATAGTGCTGGTTGGTTGGTAACAGAGTCCCATTATAAATACAATTGCAAAAGTCAGTAGATCTTAAAGCACAAAACCCAAGACCGTTTGGGGTTTTATTTTTAACTATATGCAGCTTCATTCAAATAAGTGGTTTACTTTTGTGTCCTAGGTGGTTTTTGAAATAAGTTTGCTTTCCGGTGACTTTTGATGATTGCTGAAACGAGCAGTTAATAAATGCTTAGTTGCTAGGAGGGCTCTTTCTGTGCAAGTTTGTTATCCAACAGGATGATTTTGATGGCTGACCTCATGTGCTTTGGAGATGGAACTGCCTTTTCTTTGCAAATAAATTCATCGACAGGAGTTCTGCTTCTTGGCAAAAATATTTTGGAGACATTTTTTAGGTGTTCCAACCTGTCCTGTTCACAGTTAGACTTTCTTCTGATGCTCATGTTGCAATTGAGGATGCTCATCCAAGTGTTGTGGGGAATAGAGAATTCCATGCGAGTAGATTCAGAGAAGCGCAGCAGCGAATGAGGAACACAAACCAGCCATCAGTAGAGGGATACGTATGTTTTGAAGTTTATATTTGCGCTGTCTTGAATTTCTGTTGGTCTAAACTTAGACTCAAGTTGACAGCTGGTGACTATTGCCACCGTAGAATTCCCTCCCACTCCCCATCCCTCCCCTCTGTTTGCAAACAAGAGGAAAGCAAACAGTGTCATGGGGCTCCTTCCCTGCCAGAGCATTCCTCCAGCCATGGCTGCCTGTCTGGCCTGGGAGGTGATAAAATAGTAATATCTCAGCATCGCTGTGCCCCGTGTTCTACCAAAGCTTGTTACACTGTGCAGCACAATTATTTCCTTCCCTTCAGCATGCTTACCCTGTATTTCTTTTGAAATACAGCATGGGATGGGGGTTTGAGGCGGGCAGAGGGGTTGTTTGGTTCTTTGTTTGGTTTTTAAGTTTTGCGCTTTTATAGTTTCAACTCGAGGAGGAGATTAGTATTGCGACAGTGAGGAAAATGCACAAAATCACACCCTCTGTGGAGAATGTGCCTCTTCCAGCTGTTGAAGTAGGGTTAACTTGGCAGATGCTCGCTCGGATATATCAGCTCCTATCACACTTGGTTAACCCACACAGCTATGGGCCAGCACGTTGCTGGCTGACAAGATAAAGTTAAGTTTAATTACTGTTATTTTCATGATGAGTGAAGTCTTTCCTGCATAGGCTCCAAAAAGTTAGATGAGACAGCCGTCTCTGTGAGCGGTAAGGAACTGAAAGATGAACGTAGCTTTCAGCTGTGAAGAGCGATCTGTGTCTTCTAAGATTTTTTTCTTTCTCTCAGACAAGTTGTGGCATTCTTAGTGTGACTTAGAAGCTGCGAGGTGTCTATCAGCCTCTTAGACAGCAAAAGCTGACATATCTGAAATTCAGTCCAATCTTTCATTCTGGATGGCATTGATCAGTGTTTTGAGGAAGTAATGAATTTCAAATACTAAATACTCCCTAAGATACGAAAACTTAGATATTTTTTTACTGAAGGTCTCAAAATTTGGATGATTTTTCATCATACAGACTTGGCTGAGAGTATCTGTTACACCATGACATTCCCGAGTACAATCCCGTAGTATGTAAAATTGAAAGGTCAGGTAAAAATCCTGTGTAATTTTCAGGAGGAAAGGAATTTTAACCCTTCTTGGTTGGCCATTTGTCAGCTTCCATAATTGTCTTTTAGGTACATCTAGCAATTGCAATTACTTCAGCACAGCAATGGCATCCAATGCTGCTCTTAACTTTGTAAATATTAATGACTTGCATTGCAAAAACACCCATCACCTCTGTTAATGAACAGTTAATTACTGGTAAATAGTTACTGTGCATCAGATGGAGATAGCAGTATTTTTCAAGGGTGGGAATAGTTCTGTTATAATTGAGATTTTGTGTTCCACTTTTTCAGTCTCCTAGTGGCTTATGTTTTTATGGTCTTCTGCTACGCTACATGTTATGGCCAAAGCAGAAAGAAACCTCAATACAGTTTGAATTTAAATTCTTCTAACCTGGGCTCTTCTGATGTTGAAAAGTCTTGCTGTCCCTGGCTCAATCGTGTTTTGTTTCCAGCAGCATAGCTATAGGGTCTATTTAAAGTACCATAGCTCTTCAGGTTACAAGATGCTTTAGCTTGCGTTTTTTTTCTTTTTCTTTATCCCCATTTGCAAATGGTGCTTCCCACTCCTCTGATTCAAGTGTTCTCTTGGAAAACCCCTAATTTTTCAGTCCTGGTACTTCAAATAATTTTTGAAATGGTATTAAAAAAAAAAAGAAAAAGAAAAAGAAAAGTGTGGGTGGAGGGATGTTCTGTGGTGTTTGCAGATCCACTCCCAGTTAATTCCAAAGAGCAGTAATTGGCACTCTCCCACAGCTGAGAACACTGAGGAGTTTGCCAGTGTTTTCTCCTGCTGTTCTGCTACCCCTTCAGTTCCTTGGGCATTGCTGTCTGGAGCAGCACATGCTTTGAGCACCGTCCCTGCTTCTGCAGCCCCCCCCGTGCACTCGGCCTGCCCTGGAAATGCCGGGTGGGGGGTAAGGGCACAGCAGGGATAAGGGCACAGCAGGGACAATTCACCGGGCTCTGGCCAGAGCACCCACCACACAACATCTCTCCGGGCTGGGCTTCGGTTTCACGCCAGCTGTGGGAGGACAGGGATTATTTTATTTAAGGCAAAGGTAGTGGCTGTATGTGATTGCCAGCTACCTTAGAGCCCTAAGGTGAGAGCATGTATCGGCTGTGAGCGCTGGCGGTGCCGTCACTGCTGGTACCAGCCTCTGAGCATCCCGGGTCAGTGCAGACAGTCTGAGGAACAAATGCAAATGGGGGAAAAAGTCTGGCATTTGACCGGGATCCCACAGCGCACAAATCTCTTTCATGTCACAATAGAAATTTCCAGACAGTGTCTATGCTTTCATTTTTGCCGGAGTCGACTCAAAATGCTCGGATTGTTTGATTGCCCTGTAATCAATGCTACCACATGCTTATCAGAAACATCTGTGGCCAGCAAATGAATTGTTGTGGCCTTTCTGGCTCGTAAGCAGAGAGTTAAAGCAAGGGAAAAGAACTGATCTGCTCTGGTACCAAATGATAAAGAGATACCTGAACTGGTTCTGATTTAATTCCATAATTTAAGGGAATAAGTCCATGGCAACTGTGCGTTGCAGCCAAGGTAATTCGACTGAGAATTTACTCCAGTACTACATGTCCAGAGAATGCCTTGTTCCATTACTTATTTCCATACTTCAGAGTCCGATATTAAAGATCAGTAATGTAAGATCAGTAATGTAAGATCAGTAATTTCATTAAAATGACCCTTTTTGAAGCCATTTTATCTGTATACCTCTATACAAAAACAAAATTAGAAAATCATTATTATTATCACTAATTGCAATATTAACTCCACTATGTTTTTATGTTTGCTGCAGGCTGGAAATTAAATCCAGTTGTTGGTGCAGTTTATAGTCCAGAATTCTATGCAGGTAAGGATTCTGCTATAGTCATCCATACCATATTTTATTTTAGATTCTTTAAGACATGCAAATGTACAGAATGTGCTTTTGGTATGAGGGTTGGTGTCTTTGTTTGATTCACATTGTCTGCAAGTCATTTAAAGATTTGTGATGCAGGACTTCAAGTTACCTGGGCATAGTAAAGTTTATATAGAAGATATATGAATACCTTTTTATTGGAAAGTAGATAATATAACATGAAATGTACTGCAATATCTCGGTCTTACCTGAGATTTTATTTTATTTATACTTTGTTTATATTTTATTTTACATTTCAGTACAGTCTCTTTCCTCCAGGAATTATTTAAGCCTAGTGAGCAAGAGCCCCACAAAATCTATCTATAAATATATATTTTGTGTATATACATGTACATAGACACACGTAGATATCTGTATTAATAATTTTTTTTCTTGAGCATTTTTATTTAAATTTTATATTTAGTTATTCAGTTTCTTAAAATTTCTGTATCTTAAATCTATATTATCACTTGAGTCTGAGACCAAATTCTCATTCTGGTTACAATTAGGAGTTAACGAGGTATGGTCCTTTTCTCCTGGAAGTCAGTCATGGCTAACAATGGTTTCTAAATGTACTTTACCAAAAGTATTGGAAACAAACATGGTTGTGCTCCAAAACCCAGTTGATTTCAGAGGAATTGGAATCCTTCCCATAAATGTAACCACTAGCAAGTCCAAAAAAAAGGCATTTTTTGAAGGCTAATAATTTACACCTAAGACAGAAATAATCACTGCAAATCCAAATGCTGCTGATAGACAATAAAGTTGCCTTCCTTCCTTTCTTAGGTTCCAAAATCATACATGAGTTGTCCATGACTTTCATGGGAAATTCTGGGAAATTTTCATTATTCCATTTGGATCTGTTTTTCAGTTGTCTGGGTATTTATATACTGGAAGAAAATACCTAATCATGTTTGGGGATAAAGAGGTAGTTGTAGAATACATTCTTTACAACAAGTAAAGACTAGATATTAGGAAAACATTTTTCACAGCTGGTGGTTAAGCATGGAAGAGGTTGCCCATGGAATCTGGGGAATCTCCATGCTTGGAGGTATTCAAGCCTCCCCTAGACAAAGCTGAAAAAATTTCATTAGTTCAAGGGACTTCAAGAGGAAAAAAAAATTAAATAGGACTACTGTTGCAAACAGACATTTTTAAAAAGCTACTTGTAATAATTCCAGTGCTGTCTTTTAAGATAGATAAAAATATTCCAATTAGGGTAAAAGTGGCACAGTATAATAAAAATACTAAATTGGCATTCATGGCATTACAATATTTAAGTGTAGGCAGAATTTATTTCCTTTCTTGATGTATGCCTACATTGAAAACAGGAATTTGAAATTGATCTCGTTTGAGTAGTTAGTGAACCAACCCTGAACCTGCATAAATTAGAAACTAAGAGTTATTAGTCATTTTATATAAATGACTTTATGTTAATGACAAATGTAATAATATTCCCATAGTACAGTAATCAATTTTCTAATATGTATGCAGAATTAACAATCTGACTTATAATTGTCTCATGAAGTAGGGCATGAAGAGTTCACATAGTTTGTAAATTAAAATCAATATTTTCAATCTCTCCTGAAGGTAATTTTCCTAATTTACTGGACTTTTCCCTAACATTTATTTTGTCTTTTAATTATAAAATGGCAGGTTATTGATTTTTTTGGTATAACCTCCTAAAGTCCCGAGTGCATTTTTATTGCTAACACAAGGGAGCTGTTTGCCCTTCTAATGAGAATCTTTAATTACCATTAGAAGAGTATTAATTTAATTTTATGAATTATGACATGCACTCCACCACACCTATGCAGAAAGTTGTATTGAGATACTTCAGGTATTTCAGATTTTTTTTTTTCTGTTTATACCTGCAGGTAGTTTTGGGGGTTTACAGAACACATACCAAATGTATATTTGCTGTATTGTCTAAAAGATATTTTTTTCTCAGACATTTAAACTTTCTTTTAAGCAATGTATTTAAAAAAAACCCACAACTCTATGCAGGTCTCTTGAAGTGGCTGGAAAATGAAAAAGTAAAAGAATAATTCAGTTCTTGTGTGCCGTAATAGGATACTGCGACAGTTTTCTTTTTGGGTTCTCCCCCTCACCTTACTTAGAGAAGCAGCAATTGCACTTTTGAAGATTATAAAATTTAAAATGTGATTTTTAAGACAGTCAAAGTTCTAGTTCTTTTGTTTAATTATTGTCTCCAACCCTGTCATGTTAAAACTGTATCAGTTCTTTCGCAGTCAGGGCAAGAAGTTCCTTTACCTCCTAACAAATGATGAAAAATTTGGCCACTTCTGAAATAAAGATGATACATTTGCAGAGAAACTGTTGATTTAAAGTACCTTTAATCTTCATAAATAAGTAAAAAAACAGAAGGTTATACAAAGCTGTCAGGATGGCACTGATGAATGGCAAATTCACCCATTTCTCAATTGCTGGTGAAGACACATGCCGCAAGGCTTAACCGTATTGTACATCATATCTGCCAACTCATTTCTGTGATTAAATATTCCATCAGTGCGGGCTGTAAGGCGGTAAAGCTTAACAAGATTCATAAGATGCACCACTTGAATACACATAACTCACTTCCTTGGATAGAGAGCACCCTGCATGCAAAAGAAAATTAGAATTGAGTTAAATTACTCCGTAAGACAAGATCAATAGAAAAAGGAAAAGATCCCCTAATGCAATGCAAATCTAAGATATAGTTATGTCCTGACAACTTGAAGCAGACAATTAAAGTCAAATAGGGAGGAACGCAATGTAAATCAACCCTAAAACCTTGAAGATAATGGTAAACAGTAGGCCCAATGACATGATTGTTATAGCTCTGCTTTTTTTTCTGAGTGTACACTTCTGTAAAAGGAAACCTTTATTGAGGAAAAACATGACAGCTAAAAATGGAGAGTGTAAGATACATAGCAGATGCACAGCAGCCACTGTGTAAGTGAAGTACGAGTCGGGAACTGAAAAATACTGTATCTTTACAAAACACTGTAGATTTTTCTTCATGAGTAGCCCTTCTAAGACTGTTTTTCTGACTTTGAAATGCTCCTGCTGTAGCAAATTAGAACGCTCCAGAAATAAGGCTGTTTAGGTCATAAGGCAGCATGAATATGGATTTCCAGTGGCGTGTTCATGAAGTGTGATTTGAAGAGTGCTATTGGGATTGAGGCATAGCAAGGCTCCCGAACGGCTGCCGACTGCAGACCTGCTGGTGAACTGGCTGTGGCACACCTTCTGCCCTGCCCACAGGTCAGCTGGGAAGTCCAAAAATGACATTTCATTAAAAAAAGGGTGGTGATTTTTTTCACTTACCATTTTCAGCATTTTGCAAAATTCCACTTTTACGTAAATTGTAATTGATAGGTAATTTTTAAAAAATTCACTATGTCCACATAGTCATCTTCTCGAAAATAAAATGATACTATTTAGGGTGCTTTTCCTCCTTAGGAGAAAGAAATGCTTAATGAAGGTAGCATTTCCATTTCAGCTTACCTTTTCCAGTAAACTATTTGTCAAGTTAATGAATGAAGAGATTTGTAAGAAGTACTGTATGATTCACCTCATGAAGTCTTCAAGTAAACCGGGACAAAAATTACATTTTATTGTATATGCATCCAATTTAAAATCCGTCCCATAGTGCCCCATAATTTTGCTCTGTTAAGCTGGAGTCCCTTGTTTCCTCCCATACACTCGTCTATGGCTGGCAAAATACGCATTTGCGGTTTGGTTTCTTTACTAGGAGTACTCTGGTACTTTCTTACTATAAGTTGTTACATTCTTTGTTTCTGTGGTTTGTTATAATATTGGTTTTACCTGCTTATTTATTTTCATATAGTGTATGTTTTATCTGTTAAACCTAGCGTTCCTTTCAGCCTTAGGCAGTCTGAAAGCAGAGTTCCATGTTGCTCCTTCCAGTTATCGCAAATCTTTCTTTTTCTCTCTTTTTGGTTTTTGGAACAAAGAATTTTTGAGCCATCTCTTGCGCTATCCTTAACAAAGAGTATTGTTGCCCCCATAATGCTACATCAGACCAGTCCTTTGAAGTTGATAGCTTGGCAGAAAATGTATTTTGGAGTGCCTACCTGATGGAGAGGCTTCTCTTTTGACAGTTCCAGTATGCAACGTGGGGGGAAAGGTGTCATAGAAATTACCTGGAAATCTAGTGCATCTTCTTTCAGAGAATAGTTGAATTTGCAGTGACCCAAATGAGAAAATACTCTTACCTAGTCATAACCAGCAAACTATTTCAAAAAATTCAAAATTTAAATTGGTAGTGGAGAAAGAAAGGTCTTAAGACTAGTGAAGAAAAACCATTACAAGAAGTCTGGATTACATTACCATTACAGAGCTGGATGACAAGGAATAGAGGTCTTGTTCTCCCTTTACTTAAGCGACTAATTACGCATTACTTTTCCTGAATAGTCATGAAGTGATAGAAGTTTTTCAGAAGCTAGTTTCAAGAGTTGTGCTGCATAGCCGAGTAGTTTGTATTCACTTCAGAAATAGCCTTAACCCAGTGAGGACTGTTGTAGGCACCCAGTTTCTTGGGCAGTGAGTAGTTATCGTTCCAAGGTGGCCTGGAAAATTTTCCCATCAGTTAAGATGAAAGAAAGAGGAAGAGCTTGTGCTTTTGACTATTTTATATGCCCTCAGAAGACAGAGGAGTTTTAGATGCCTGGGGCCTTTTAGCATGCTGTGCGTTTGGAAGCTAGCACTAGCCTCCAAGCAGCAGATTTTGTAACAAACTTCCTTTCACAAGTTTGTTTAAAACTTTGAAATATAATGTTATATATAATTAAGAAGTGAAGAAATACCATAGTTATATATATTATGCACTTAAATAGGAGTAATTCAGGGGAAGAGAAGATTCCCGTATGTTTGCTAACACTATTTCTCTTCGTTCGTGTCTTAAAGCATCTATTTCTGGAGCGTAAGAGCACCTGGGATTCATTTTATCTTTCCAGTGTTTCTCTTTGAATTTAAATGACTCTTGCATAAGCTCAGCAAATACCCTAGAAACACTTCTCAGTGAAGGTGTTTGGAGTTTGTGAAGCTGAATTACGTGCTTGCACAGCAATTCTAATTCTAGGGTAAAAGTTCACTGTACCATATCTGTAAAGCATGATTTTGGCGAAAATTGGCTGTTACTATATAGATTAATTCATTTTACAATTCCATTACATACACTTAGATTTGAATTTAGCCATAGACTAAGCAGAAATTCCTAAATAAATGTATGCTCAACATGGTTAGATAAACAGTTTAAGTGATTTTCTAACTGCAGAAAAATTAAATATTTATTATTTAATATTCCATCTACTGTATAAAGATGCTCCTTTTCAAAGCATGAAACAAAGCTGTAACTGTTGTATCAAAAATCATCATGTGAAAGTACCATTATACAAACGATGATATCCTAGTTAGATTAACACCACTGATGCCAGCTAATGGGTTTCTAAAACTTCTCTGGCACTATTACTAGCCATTATAGTGGAAATACTGGTTTATGGAAGATTAATAAAGCCAGTAGAAAAATGGAATTCAGCATCTGTAGTAGCTATTTACTCAAAAAAAAATAATCTTCCAGAATTAATTATGCCTTATGCTACATTATAATGAGATTTTCATTAAAATGTACACTTTCGTGGAAACTTAACAAGGATTATTCAAAGAATAATGCCAATGACTGTTACTTTTTGAAAGATTGGTTTAGTTAATTGGTTATACATTCAAATCTGGAGCACGGTTAATCGACGTATATTTATCATTCTATTCAAGTCTGCACATACTAAAGAGAAAATTGCAGATACTGTCAGTATTCCCACTTTAAAGATGTTTCTTCCGTTTGGATGTATATTTAATAACACAGTATACACTTAGGCTTTGGTACTGTTCCTATGTGATTTCTAAAAGAAATTCTGTACACTTGATTATTTCATGGTAAATCTTGAACTGTAGATAGCGCTTTATACCAGAGGATAGAGAATGGTTAAGAAGGGAGTTCATGCTTCTTTGGTGGAAAAAGTCAGGAATTTTGACCACAGTCTGGTACAGAGGAATCATTTGATACTGGATTATGATGAATTTGTACAGACATAGAATCTGGAAAAACAGAAACTGCATATTTGCTGAAAGTTGGAGTTCTTTCAAAACAAGGGAACGGAGGTGTTATGGAGGGGGTGTGTTTTCTTGTTGGTACAGCCTTGCTGAGACATAGGTCTTGGGTTTTCTGCAAATCACCCTGAGTTAGTACTACTGAGCCTACTTGAGCTGCAAACGATTGGAAACTAGGATAACACCAGTGAGAAGTGTATCATGCTTGCTGTCTTCTTTACCGTAGGCACACACTTTTGATAATTTGGAAAATCTTATTTTTTGAATTATATTCAACACATCAAAAATGCCACCCAAATGACATCAGGTTAGTTGAGTCTGTAGGGGCAATACGAAGGTTCCCATTCATGCATTACAGTCAACGGCCTCCAAGTTCAAGTATTCAGATTACATCTCGACAAATTGTAGTCAAATGGTCTGTTCATCTCAATTGTCAACTATTCAAGTAGTCCCACTCATCTCAGTTACGTACCTTTTGTCAGTTTAACACTGCTTTTAATTGAAGAAACGTTCTTCTGTGGTCCTCCTTTTTCCCCCAGTAAGCTGTATAATACATCTGAGCAACTCCCACACAGGTCTAGCATGATTATTGGGGAATACAGTGGTGATTATACTCTAACCTGCACATTTCACACCCATGAAATAAGATTTTTTTGACCCTGAACCAGACACTTCTTCACAAGATTACAGAAACATGAGTTGGGACTGACTTCTGGAGGTCATGCAGTCCGACTTTCTTTTCAGGCAGGACTCACACCAGTGCTAGATCAGGTGAGCGATGAATTTGTATAAATTTACAAGGACAGAGATTTATGAACTTCTTTGGGTAACATTTTTCAGTGCTGCACTGCCTTCCTAGTGAAAAACGTTTTCTGATATCCAACCTAAACCTCTCAAGCTATGGCCATTGACATTTATATTTCATCTGCTGATATTCCAATGAGATTTTTGGCTCTATCTTTGTAACTTACCTTCAAATAGTGAAAGCTGTTGGATTACCTTTTAACTTCCTCTTCACCAGACTAATCAAGTTCAGTTCCCTCAACCTCCCTTCACAGGAGATGGGCTCTAGACCATGTTAGTTTCACTCCAATATTTCCTCTGCAGTTTCTCCACATTTTGATGGACCTGGAGTGGCAGTAGGTTTAAAAACTGCACAGAGTATTCCAGGTGCAGTCCTGGAGGCACCAAGTGTGTGTGTGTTGAGGGAATATCAGCAGCTCTCGATCTGCTGACCGTGTTTCCATCTTTCTTCTCTTTTCACCTAGTACGCAGTTTGCCTTGTTTTTTTAAATGCTACTTTATTAAAACAAAAGAAAGCATTCTGGTCAAGCAGGAGCCATATTGTCTTTTCTTTGTTTTTACGTTGCTTTTAATTTCTTGTATGTTTGTTCAAATGTTTTTTAATGTGGATATAATTGCTTAATTTTTAAAGGGCTAAAAATGTAGTTAAGTACTGTGCTTTACTCACAAAGAGACTTTTGAGGAAAAATAATGCTTGGACTTCTCTTACTTAAACATCATTTGATGGTTAGGGAAAATGTGTTCTATGGCTTCCTGATTAGTGACAGAAAAGCAATAAATATGATTGCAACCTAACACTGTCTAGTTATAAACATTCTCCTGAGATATTTTTTTCCCACAACCATCTCCCTTGTTATTACATTAGTTTGCAGCATTAGCGTGGGTTTTAAGTAAATCTGAGCCTTATCCCCACTTGCCATGGGCTGGTTTGGGGTTTGCAGAGGGGGTTTAGTCCATGTGAAATAGATCCTGTTTGCGAGAAGCTGCCCTGGGAGCCGAGGCTGACTGCCATCGGTCAGGCAGGCTGGCGTGTGGGTGCCGGGGTTGTCTGCTTCAGGGGACACGGCTAAGCCTGGTCCTGAGTTAAACTCTCCAGACTGTGTGTGACGTGGGCTTAGGGGCCAGATATAAAACCAGGTGGTTTATAGCTGCCGCGACCCTCTCACCGATTGCTTGACAGTAGAGGTCAGCCTGGGTGCGCGCTCTCTGGGCTGCAGTGTGCGTGGTGGTTGTCTGGTACAATAAAACTGAGACTGTAATTCAAATTACCAGCTATGGATATGTGTAAAAAACAGTGGTTTAAGGCTCTCTCAGGGAAAAAGTTAAGACAAACTACAAGGTCATCGCTAAACCGCTTGTTTGTTCAGGACTGGGTGGGGTATTTGCAATGGTAGGTAAGTTTAGAGCAGATATGCAGAGGAAAAATTTCCTCTGATTAGAAGAATAACGAAGTTAGGAAGATCCATGTGTTAAAATGGACAGTCAGGCACACAAACTATTCTGAAATGTAAAGTAATAAAGTAATATATGAAATGTGAAATTAATACAGTTAAGTGGAATGGAAAACAGCTCCGCTATGTGTTAAACCTTGATTACATCTGTAAATTAATGCTAAAGCAGTTTAAGATCATGTTGAATTGTATTCCAAACATATAGCTAATGCTTTCTGGTTTGTCTTCTGCTTTTTTTCCCCAATACATTTGCATTATAAATGCATTTCATAGTACTTACTGAGAGTAAATGTCAAAATAGTGACTTTTCATTCATTTGTTGGAGGTAGCTGAGATGAAGCTGTGCTTTACCAATCGTATACAGTCTCTGTCAGATTTTCTTCGTGAAAATTGTTTTGGGGGAAGTCTCCAAGCACAGTAAAAGTGAATTGTTTAGAAAGTTTGAAAACATTGCATTACCGTTTTTGTAATGTTTTTGCATGCTCCTGAAATTCTGTAATCTGAATGGACTAGGGAGGAGATAGGCTAACGAAAGCCAGGGTTATGCATGATGATTCAATTTTTGCTGTTTTATATTCTCAGCTTGTCTTTCAGAATAGAATTTTATTTGTAAGTTAAAACCAACATCCATTGGGGTAAGCAAATAGAACTGAGGGATTAGTAATTTGCATCTCCGCATCTAATTGCATTAGATTTGCATCTCTGTCTTAACGATTTACTGAAATAGGTAATTTACACAGAAAATAGTGTCTTGACACAATATGAGAGGATAAAGTATAAACACATCCACTTGTAATCCCTCCAGGGCCATGGTGAAACCATAGTGTTCATGTTTGAGCAGAAATGTTCCAGTTTCATTTATTCTGTTTTTCTTTTCATATTGCAATCTTTATTCATCAGGCAGATGTGTGAATGTGACCCATTTTAGTTCTCAGCAGAATATGAATTCATTTTTTTTATATTCTCAAGTATCCTATTTCAAGAATAATATAATACCAGCTCAGAGTTTATATTTATACTCCAGAATTTCTCTCGTGCTTGTGAACCAAGAGTAGCCATCATTTACATACCTTTTAGTCAGCAAGGAGGACCTAGAGTGATTAGGCATGACGATTTGATTTTCAAAGGTCCTGAACAACTTCAGTGGGATACCTCTCCCAGTGTAAGATAATGACAGGGAATGTCACTGAGTAACAATCGGTGTGCACTTGAATTTGTGTGTGTGTGTGTATATATCTATCATATAGTAAACATATTTTGTAGGAAAGTTGCAGTTATGGGCAATACTGACAGTATCATTCCACTTTTTTACGTGATTAAATAGCGGATTTCCAGTTTTAGATGTTTTGGTAACAGTCTGTGAATAAGGATTTACACTTGATGCCAGTGATAAAAATTCATTAACAAGCACAGGTAAAGTCTCTAGGCGTGTTCTGTATTTCGGTACAAGCAGCAGTTGAGTTTGTGTGACATAGTAGTTTAATTTTGGTTACAGTACAAGGAATGTCTGTGGCTGATTAGTCATTTTAAAGTTATATTTGGAGAAGGAGCAACTGTTCCCCATTGTGATGAAAACATTACATGTATTGTTCCTGCGAAGTACAGCCCGTCTATGGTAGGGCTGACATGCTAATCAGAAGGGAAACAAGTCAGTCACACAATGTGTGTTTTTAAGCTGGCATTACTTTGTCACATACCAACAGTACCGTGGCACAGCCTAAATTTGTCACTAAAAATCAGTGATTATTGTCAAGCTCTTCCTTCTAAAGCAATCTTTGAGAATTTCAGTGGCTTATTAGTCAATACATCTTTTAACTTTTCATTGATGAAGTGGATGAAGCTTTAAAGCCAGTCATTGTGGTGAAGCAGGAAAAGGGTGTTGACAGGGGAGCAGAGCTTAAAAGAACTTGCTGCTTCCCAGCTCCTGTGCTATCTGCAAAGTCTTTCCCAGCCTAAGGCACCACAGCACATACTGGCAAGTAGTTTGATCAGTTGTGTATTGTGTCAGGCCCTAGAGAAGGAGAGATCCTGTTACCTTGTGATGAGTTCTATACAGAAGGAAGAGGTGGGGAAAAGGGAAATTAGGGAAATCTCACGCAAAATTTTACTGAGCTGCAGACTTTGTTCCTTGTCCAATTTTTACTGAGATCACACGAACACCTACCAGTCCCAGTATGGACTTAGTATAACAGACATGGAGTGTGTATAACAGAGGTGAGGAGGTCTGGGTCCCAAAAGCCTGTAATGATACGACCAGCAGAGAATAACTGAAAGGATGGCTTAGAAACAATGTTTGTTGTAACACACATTGATGTTCCCCCAGTCTTTGTTCCCTGAGATGTTGCTGAAGTTCACCAAGTGTTTTGGTGACACTCTAAGAGAGGGATAATAATATATTTTTAATATATTGGAAGAAAGGAGTTGTGTATTTTTCCATTAGACTATTTTATCCTTTGTTAATAATGGATTAAACAATTCAATGAGTCAACACAATCATTCATGGATGGTTGTGTTAAAAGCTGAAGGAGTATTATTCCATTTATAGACAGACCCCAAATAATTGAAGGCACTTAAGAAGCACTTTTTTTGAATTAACAGCATATTTAAAAGCATAGTAAGGCTGTGTAGTTGGCTATAGATAATGAGGGCTAAGAGAACACTTAACAACTATTATGTATTCAAGATACCCTCTTTAAATTCCCTAATCAGATAGGACAATAGAAGCTAATGTACACTGTTATTGTACAGCAGTGGCCTTTTAATTAGGTGTTTCTGATCCATTTCTGTGACACATTTTGAAATAACCCATCATACAACAAAATTTCAGACCAGAACAAAGCTAATGCTGTTTCTGTCTGGAAAGGCCAATATTAAATTCCACTTTTAAATCAGCAAATCAAGAGCGGACATGGATTATTTCTGAGGATCTTTGATACACTAGCAAATCTCCTGATATGTTTATGGGAGATGTGGCCTTATAGTTTCTTCATGCATTGTGTATGAAAGAGGAATTAAGCGTATAGCAATAGTAGTTGTTGCAAAAGGTACGAAAAAACCCAGTGATCAGAATGACTGAGTGAAGACTGGGCTGTGTACCATCCAGCTGTACTGGGGGAAAGGGATATGACAGTCACTGAGTTTAATAAATAATGCAGCTTTTAGATGAGAGTAATAAAAACAACATTTTATAATAATATAGACAAAATGAGACACAAACATTTTTACCTTTTATTCATTCTTTCCCATGGGTTTGTTTGAGATTTTTTAGGTAATTAGTATTATAGAATGTATGAACTAGTACTTAGTTGCCAAAAGCAGTAAGAGGCTTGTATTGGTAACACAGTAGAATAATATGTATAAAGAAGAGCTGCTAAGTGCCCAATGGATTAGAGTTATGTAATCTTCACTAAATCTCCTTGTGTATAGTAACTTCCTTAGTTCCTATGTTAGAAACTCTGATTTTTAGCTACCTGTGCACTAATAGTCTATGTAGACTGGTCCCAGATACCGACTTCATTAATTTCTGCCCCTGAAATTCTTATGTGATTACCCTGTTGTTACAATGGGAGTTGTACCCTATATAGACCTCAGTAACACTGATTTCTTCAGAGCTGTCTGAAGAGCTTTATGTGAAGCTGTGATTTTTAGGATTCCCAGAGTGGAAGTATGAAATCAGTTTTCCCCTTTTATCTCAGTTACTTGCTGGAATTTTGTCCTGGAGTGTAAGAGAGTACTAAGGTGTAACTTCTCTTCCCTTCTGTAAATCCCCGGAAACCCTGGGGGAATAAGTAACAGCATGGTAAATTGGAAACTTTTTTTTGTGGGCAAAGTTACTAATCCTGGGAGGTGATGCACTGTAAACTCAGGTTCTTGGTTATGGTCTATCAACTTTATACAGTTTTGGTAGTGAGGGTTTCTAAAAGTTTCATCTGCTTCCTGTGACAGGAGAGAGCTATTCCCTTGTGTAGCTGTTAATGGTACATCAGCGGTGTAATTTGAACTAATGGTATGATTTATTTTGTGGTGAAACTGTTTCTATTTCCACAAAAGATGCCATAGGAGATTCCAACTAGTTGTGCAAATTCTTTTAAACTTACTCAAGATCTGTACTTCTAAGCTGTCTGTAGTGCTGGACACAGAGTGGTTAGTTAGACCAAGAAGCTACCTTTAGCAGAAGTGATTCAAAATCCTTTAAAATTTACTGGAAAGTCCTCCTGGATTTGATCCTGGTTACTACTACTTAGCTACCCAAGCATTTGAGAAATACAATTAACTTAGTCATGTCACGTATGAGCCACTGAGTAGCTTGTTCATCATCATTAGTACATCGGTATTTCCACATATGCTCTGTAGCTTAATTTATATAAATCCTGTAAATAAGAACTATACACAAAAATTTATTTTTGAAAGTATGAAAAAAATGAGAGAAATACTTTTCCCAAATATCTTAGAACCACTAGGAGTTGAATTTTTGGAATTCAAAAAATATTCATGACTTCACATCATTTTCCTGAATTTTTTAAGAGTAATTATTTTCTCAAAATAGCTATAGTGCTTCAACAAAGAACCTAATCAAACAGTACATTCTTAATCATGGACTGTAGGAGAAAACATCGGAGGAAGAGAAGTGAGAGTGGGAATATACTTTTCGATCTTGAAATGTTTTGGTCCAAGCTGCCAGCCTGTAGGTCAGGGATGAACGGTGAATCGCTCTGGGGAGATGTCTGCCGTTGGTGCTCAGCTGGCACCACCATGCCCTGCCCCAGCACCCTGACCTGCTGTGAGCCACACAACCCACCAGCTTGTCCAGCACCCCAGACCATCCTCCCTGTTGCACCCAGCAGCGTGGCCACCTCAGTTTCCCTTCTGCCACCAGGCTGTCTAAAGCTCTCCTGCGTGCCTGTGGTGAATACACTCTGCAGATACATATATATATATATGCTAATATTTTTCTGATCCTTTTTACAGAGTGAGTCTGAGGGCTTTTCTGCGGATGATCTCCAAAATCCTGTATCGCTGCTCACATGTCTGTTGTGACCAAACAAGTAGATGCTTATATTGGAGAAAAGCAAAAAAGCATGCAGGCTGTTCTTAATGAGAAAATACCAGACACTGAAGAATTAAAGATGAACTCTTGCATGACTATAATTTTTTGAAGTTCATAATCTCCATGATATTATTAAATTGCAGTTTGAACAGACATATTAAAATCCTCTTTCTTAAAAGAAAAAGAACCCAACCATTCTTTATTCTGTCATAGTAGGATTTAGTATTCTAGAGGAAAACTTTGATATTTATTTTTTCCCATTAAGAAATTTATAGATTATGTCAATGTTCTGAAGTTTATCCAGAAGATTTTATTGTATATAATTCAGTCTTCCCCAGTTATATTAATTGCAATTTAAATATTTTTAATGACAAAATTAGATGCAGCAGAAATACTCTTTTCTCACAAAAGTAGATTTTAAAGTTCTATATTTTTCTAAAATAATCTAATAATAATGGTTTAGGTATTAGTATTAATTTTATGTACAAATTTGAAGGCAGATTGTCAAAATATAATTAGAATGCTCTGTGCAACAAATTAAATACACTCTAGTAGCTGAATGAAAAAAGCATCTGTTTTGAAGTACCTTCATTAGAAATTAGAAGACTTGAGTAGGGAAAATTAGATTTGTATGAGATTAAATCAGAAAAAATGTAAGAATGTTAGCTCCAAAGAATAGTAAAATACCTATGGACCATGGAACAAGCGAAGTGTCGGCTAGAGTTTATAATGAATAATATAAATAAATGAAAATCTTTGATTTCTAAAAATATGTGTATATCTACTGAATATACTTGAATCATTACAGTTACAGTATTCTTAAAGCCTAATGAAAATTACTGGTTGTAATAATTCCTTCCCTTTCTGCGTTTTGCTCAGCTGGATGAATGCCTCTGTGCCTTCAGTTCACTGTCCTTTTCAGGCTCCTGTAGTAGGGCGAGTTTTGAAGCATCGATGGTGTTAAATACGTCCATATTCCAATGTTCACATTCCTGGTGGGAAGTGTGTTGAGAGGCCTCTTTATCTACTAGCCTGAAAATGATACGTGCTGTTAGGTTCTCAATAGGCATATGGTCATTTAACAGAATCCAGTTGTGGATTTTGTTGGCAGGCTGAGAGAGATAGGCATCAATATAGTCAACTATGTGCTATCTTTAAAAAGGGGAAAAAATGTGGGTTTAGTTTGTTTTGTCTTTCAGATTAGTAGTCGATGGCTGGAAAAAAGCAAGCATCTCCAATTCTGTTAGTTAAGGGTGTGTTACTGTCTGGGAAGGTGAGAAGCATATTTCATGAGAGTTCCAGTGCTCTCAGTCTTAACTAAATTGCATAAATAACAAGAATTACGTTTCTTCAGTATTTCCTGTATTTCCACTTCAACTGACAGCTGCAAGCAATAATCAAAGAACTGGTTAATGACAGAAATTTTTTTAAACCATTTTTTGAAAGGACTCTGGTCTGGTAACTGAATGTGAGTTGACAAGTGCTCTTACGGTACCGAAAGGAAAGCACACCTACTGTTTTTATCAGTCTTACCCTTCCAAACGTATTTGACTCAATTTTGTTGACTCACATTGCTTATAACAATGCATGACTTGTAAAGTCTCACAAATTTTCCTGTAATGTGATATTATTGAAATTGCATGATTCACAGATCCTGACAGCTTGAAGTATGTCAGTGTATGTACATATATAATTGTGTGTGTGTGTATATACACATATATCTGCTAAACTGGTGTGTCACATCCTCCTCTTCCTGGTGGACTGTATTGCAGAAGTGCAGAAGTTTTTATTTCCTATTATGAAAGTATAGATGTTTCTACCTCTAACCAATATTCAATCTGTATTCAGCTAAGGCTGCTAAAATATAATTTTAAGAAAGATGTTGAAATAGTGAGGCATTTTATTTAAGCTCATGTTAAAAAAAAAAAAAGGAATAAGCCTAAACTTCTGTCATTTGTTCCAATTGTTCCAAATGAACATGCATTGCAAAAGTGTTGGTTTAAATTGATTTGGTTATTTTTTTTACATTTCTTTCTTTTTAAAGCAATGTTTTTGTCTCTTTTATTTGATTTTGTTCTTAATCCTGAATCCAGCTTATACACTAGAAAGTAGCTTATGTTTATGTATGCTCTCATTTGAACGAAAAATACTGAAGTCTCCACATGTATTAGTAATATTTTGTTTTCTCTTGCACCAGTGCTAATTTAAGTGATATAAGTGAGATCATACATGACTTAACCTCTGTGGTGGGAGCTTTGCCGTCTGATTTATCTGCTGGCTTTGCTCGAGCAGCCGGAGGTGGGGAGATGAGAAGTTGGTGGGGTGGGTGGGTGGGTGGCTCCTGTTAGCAGCAGAGCCAACTAGGCAGGTTCTGCTCCAGAGAGATGGGGCTGAGAGGGAGAGAGAGGAGCTGGGGAGAGACTGGGGAGCGCTGGGAACGGCCACCACCTTCCCCGTGTGATAAAAAGGGGTGTTTGGGTTTCGGGAGATGTCTGTGTGTTGCTTTCTCAAATGTAAAATTGTACATGTTTATGGGGGCTCTTTCTGCTTCAAAGTCAAATGACAAGAAGTGCCCCTGCTTTACGTCACTGCTCTGGTTATGACTTTATTTCTGTTTTGAGATAAAAATCAAGGTTTAGTTCCAAAACCAGATACCACTCTCTCTCTCTTTCTTGTAGGCAGGGTGCTGCTGTGCCAGGCAAACCAGGAGGGATCTCCCGTGTACAGTGCCCCCAGTTCACTAGTATACACATCCACAAGTAAGCTAGTGTTATGGCTCTTTTGTTGTTTTGTTTTGTGACAAAAGCACATTAATGTGAAGTAAGGCCCCTAAAACTGTAAACTTTCCCAATAGCTCTTGTAAATATGGTATTTATAAACATGTGTAAGTAATTTCAACAGATAATTTAGTGTTTTCAGTTGCTCCTTTATCCTCGAATATATATATATTATTTTTTTTAATAACAGTTGGCCTATATTGCAATGTTTTACAGAATTGGTCAAAAATTCTACAGTATCACTGACATTTTTTGGAATCCAGTACTGTTGCACACTCTGCGTTTTGTGTCAAAGATGAAGTTGTGTTTCTTTTTCCTTTCTGGCCACAACTTTAATTTAATAAACAAAAAGTCTCATATCATGCCACCGTTTGATTATATCAGGAAGAAAATAGATATGAAGTCTTACTTAAAAAAAGGAAAAAGACTGTGCAAGTGGACATCTTGAATTATAAAAAGCTGCCCTAATAGAGTAGCAAAGGCAAGCTAAAAGCATAGATGGCTATTGGCCATTTTTCTCTACCAAATTTTCAAGTAGCAATGTCTCCTGTAAAATTCTGCAGCAGAGATGGAACTGATTCTTCTGAGAGTGTTTTAGATCGTATTGGTGGTACCACTGATGCCCAGACTGAAATCTGTTCAGATGAAGAAGCCTCTGTCTGAGTGAAACAGTAATTATTGCTGCTTCCTGAATGAGGGTGAAGAGCAGCGTTTGCTGTGTGTTCGTAGCAGTCCTCTAAGGAAAATATTTTGCATTGTCTGGTTTAACATTATCAGATGTGCTGTTTATGAAGATTGTATTCAATTTAGACTGCTCTTTTAAAGCTTATCTAAACTACTAAAATAATTTCTTTTAATGAATAAAAGCAGGAATGAAGTCAAAAGAGTTCCATAGTGATAATCTCTGCAGTCTTGGAACTCACTTATGTCAAAGGTTATGAATATCATCCCTTGAGCTTTTACAGCATCAATATGGGATCTGTTTTAAAATCAGGAGTCTACAAATGGTTAGTGAACTTACAAAATGCATGAAGTGTTTTAAATTGGAAATGAAATAATAATATTATTCATATTATTTATACTATTTCAATTTTCCCAAACAATGGTGTGTTTTTTTTAATCCTTGTAGTAACACAGAGATGAAATACTGTCTAAATCAGTTGTCCCTGTAGTACATTTTTATCGCACTATTTCTTTTTGACTGAAACACCAGTGTTTTGACTGAAATGCTAATCTTTGACTGAAATTCTTTTCTTAGAAAATTATCCAAACATTTTGTTCATCTCATTGTTAGGGAGCTTCTTTTGGAGGAGAAGGGGCAGTGCTTGATGCTCTATTTTCTGGAAATTACTGTAAATCCTTTCTGAAATTTACCCCGTTGCTTCTATTACCTCACTGAGTTCTATCCTAGAAATTTGTTTTTTGGGGATGCTGTTTACATCGTACAGTATTTCCACTATTATTAAATCCCTAGATAGTCATTGTATAGCTAGCTAAGCTCTATACTTCGCTGTTTCCATTGTGTCTCATGAGTCAATACCTTTGAAAAATCTTATTTTGCAGTGGTGCTCCTTGAATAATGATATCCTAACAAACACCTGTTTGTTTTCAGTTATGCCAAATACATAAGTAAACAGACTTTGCTTATCTGCCTCCCACTGGGCAATGTGTAATACACAGTTTCATAACAGAGATTGCTGGTAGCCCTTGCAGTAGAAATTGTTACACTTCTGTTGAATCTGTGTGTCTGCAAGTCATGATTTTTCTTTTATTATGTATAGTATCTCATATTGCCAAAATGTGGTTTCCCCCACAGGGTCACAACTCCTAATAATACACAATCACTATGATTACAAATGATTGTAATTAGTTTTTTTATTTCTCCTTATTACAAAACTTTCAATGAAGTTGTAAAATAGTTGATTTTTATAGGAAATTCTACTAAGAAGTTAGTAGAAATGAGGCTCAAATTTTGTCTCATTTTCTTTCTTCTTTTATTTTCAAGATCTTCTATACTCTGTTTTTAATGCACATTTGTAATATTGAAATGATAACTGATAAGTCAACATTAATGTCTGGGAGACTGATACTTTTACTATTATCATTCCACAGAGACAACAATATTGCAGCCTTCATCTTTGAAAAATTTGTTAATTGTTTATTCTTTTACTCCCAGTATTAGAACTATATAATCTTTCAGCACAGCTTCCAATGTAAGAATTAAGAGGTTTTTAACTTGTACTTATTTTAGCAGAAGGGAAAGAGTCAGCTGAGATTTTTAAAGCTGTCTGAGAGGTTTGGAGTTCTTTAAATGCTAATGGCATTTAGGAATTCTCAGATACTTGGAAGAGGATAGTCCCCATTTAGAAATGTTTAGAAAAAGTCTTCAACTTGACTGTTTGTGTTTTGCCCCCGAGTTACATTCTATAAGAAACGAAGGACAGAAACATGGTTGTAACATTTTTTTTTTCTGAATTTGGGTAGCTAATTTCTTAACTTTTTAACTTTTAATTTTATTGGTCACTGGTAGTCTCTGGTGACAGTATACTTTTACCCCTTTTTTTTTTGGATAATCAGAAAGAAGAGTGCAATTGTTGGAGCTACTCTTTGCCTTCTGATGTTTTATTTCCCCAGGATATATTCTACGTATCACATTGTCCATTTCCCAGTGCAGTGATTAGTTACACCTCTGAATATGTCAGGAGATGGAAACATGGCGCTGCTTCCTTCCATCACTTCTGGCCCTTTCCATAACACAGAAAGAAATGAGCTGTTTCGTTTGCAAGCAGTGGAACAAATCAGTAGCAATAGTCTCTCACGCCTCATCTGTTCTCTTATGCTGAAGCAGAAGATGGGGCCTGGATCAGTTTTTCATTTGCACGTCTATTCTGGGAATAAATAATTTATTATGCAGAAAGCATAGTTTCAGCATGCAAATGTCTTCACGTCCCTTGGTGGGACAGATTCTTTGTCTTATTGAGACAAGCAAATAAGGAAGTTCAGGGTCTCATGTTGGTTGCTGCAAATTCCCATAGCTCTGACATCTTCAGGACGTAGCTAATACAACTGATTCCAGTTAAATCATTCATCGTTGTCCTAATGCAGATTGTAGACAAGATTGGAAGGAGATACATCCGGAAAGTAAAGATCAGAGAACACCAAGTCCCAGTGAGTAAGTCAGCACTCACTGGAAGCTTCCAGGAGGCCCATGGTATCTCACTGAAACTTAGTGAATCCATTTGGTGCACATAACTGACCGTGTCTTTTTGCCCCCACTTCTTTAGACTAGTTGCTTCCACAGGAAATTGTAAAATCCTGAAGAAATTTGTATCTACTGTTAAATAAGAAATGTACCTGGAAAAATTTTGGAACTTTTCCAAATTGAAGCCACTTGAGAATAGGATTCATGAGAATATTAAGACCCTGCTGGACAAAAGGAAGATTCAAAAAGGAAGAAAAGTCTGTATCACTGTTTCAAAGGACAGTCATAGAGCTGGGTATGTATGGGTAAAACAGGCAAAAATACTAATGTGAATTACTGCAAGGACTTCTAAAAAATGTTTAGTGCCTATTTTCCCCATTTTTTCTATAATGTAGAAGTGCCTGAAAATGTGAATGAAATAGAAGTTAATGGGAGTCAAAACATGGGAAAGAAGGAAGCCATTAGTTCTACAAGAAGTTGTAGAATCCTAGTATGGGTCGGGTTGGAAAGGCCAGGTTGCACAGGGCATCTTTAAGGACAGAGTCTGTGACGACCTTTCTGTGCCATCTGTTCCAACGCTTGAATGTCCTAAGAGTGGAACCCCCTCTTCCTTCGAGTTATGTTTGTTGTCTCTTCCCACTGTGTGCCTCTGGGAAGAGCCCGGCTCCGTTTCCCTGATAACCTCCCCTGCCCTTTCATGGCAGGGATTGAAAAAGGAGAAGCACCTGCCGGTAGAGAACTTGTACGCTACGCTGGTGTAGCCAGGAAGCCAGCCTAAAGATGGGCATTACATGGGTCAGAAATTTACAGTTGTGCATACCCAGGTCCCATCAAGGCATTAGGAGAGAGATTAGATTTTAACGTGAGTTCCACAGCAGCAAAGTATTTTTCATTCTCTAAATCAAAGCTTTGATCTTTGTAACTTTTAAGTTTTGTTTTAGCTCCAAGTAAAAATAAAGATACTTGAGTTATCAGGCACGTGACTACTGGTAGATTTCTTTTGAGCATGCATTAAAAGGACAGCTCACTGGACTGAATAGCTAACATATATGGTAAAGTAGAAATTGCTGCATGCCTTTGTTCAGAACGGCGCGCAGATGAGCGCCTGTATTTCCCAAATGTTTTGCATGCTCATAAAAGAGAATTTTGCCTTGACTTCAATGAGTACATTTTAAACTGATGTCAGTTTTGGCTTACATCTTCTAAATGTTTGAGTTGTCTCATCTTCAGTAAGCATGTTTGTCAGTTCCAAAATATGCCTGCTTTTTTCCATAAATTTTCATTTTTGATTAAAAATAAGTAAATCTTTCATACTGCAATAAAATGATAGAATTAAGAAAAAAATGAAAATGCACAAATATGATATTAATTTATTCCATTTTATCAAACTAAAGGGCAAATGAAGTTGATGGCCCATTTTGTAATTGATATATCGATTACAATTTTGCAAGAAGTGGTGGTTGGAATTCAGCTAAAATGATTAAGGTGGTACAAATGCTTATAAATCTGTCCCACATTGTTCTTGTTCTTTAATTGTAATTGTCTGATAAAACTTCATCAGTTTCTGTAATTAACCTAATGGTCTAAATGAATTTCCAGATCACTGGTTATTCATTTCAATATAGAAAATGCCATTACATTGAGTTTAATTAATGCAAAGTAAGTTCACAGTCCATTGTATCACTAGAATAGAATTTTACTGATTTAACTGTTTCAATTATGAATTTTTTTTCCTCTTGTTTGTCCCATTTATGGACCTGAATGCTCATTCTCTATTTCTACTAAAATCATATAAACCCTTTATAATGAAAATATTTTAAACCCAATGCTCTTCAAGTTCTCATCCTCAAAATATCAGTGTAGGTATTTTTTTATTTATCATTTCAACTATTTTTAAACAGAATTCAGTCAGTGCCAAATTCGCAATCCCACAATATGCCCTAGAACATCTTATTTGTCTTGATATTCCTTTCACAGAAGTACATGTGACAGATAAGCACTCACCAGAGAATACTTTTGCTTTGCGTCAGACAGATATTAAAACAATAAACTATGTTGCCCTGGGATTTTAGCTTATGAGGAACCAGAAAACAACAAGGCAAAGATGAGATGTTTTTGAAAGGTGGGAAGGCAGTTCTTTTAGAAAATTCACTGGAAACCTTTGGTCCTGTAATTTTTCTGACGAGAAATATTTTTGATGCTGAAGTTCTTTTAAAGTAGATCAGGAAAATATATTCCATTACTTCCGAGCAGGCATTAGAAATGTTCCGAAATTATCCTAATAATCCTAGTGATCCAAAGTTATGTGTTATATGCTACGGAAAAATCTATAGCAGAAGCTTGAAGTATTACACGTTATATAGGAATTTTGATTTTTAAATATGTTCTCAATTAAAAACTTACCAGTGCTTACATATTATAGACACATCTTTTAAAAAGATTTTTTTTTTTCCTGTGGATGTTTTAGGTTGATTCATAGGTGAAGGATAGCTCAGGACTTTGTTGATATGCATGGAATAAATAAGGAAAATCATGAATACTAAGTATAAATAGCACATTCGATGGTAGAATTTAGTCCATATGAGGACTCATTGCTCTACAGAAGTGAAAATTAAGTAAAATCTGTATTCAATATGTCTGCTGAATGTTCTCACTTAGAAGTTGGTTACTTGGCTTAGGAAAATTAGTAAACTACCTTAAAAAAAAATGCTGTATGAAACTATTTTCATGTTTCTCTTTTCAGTGGAGGCATTCCAGGTTTTATGTTTCTGTGGCATTAGTAATTGATTGAAGTAAGACTTCTGACCTCTTATATTCTGGGATATTTCCAGTACCAAGGAGATTACATGGGGAAAATATACATTTTCAAAAGGTGATTTTAAGTGTGCTTCTGAGCAGAATAATTATTGGAAAATTTCAGTTTAGAAACCTTGATTCAGTTGATTTTGTCAAGTTTAATCTGTTGGACACATGTAATTACCTGAAAATTATATTGTAATGATGATAGTCTTCTCATAGCATTATCCTGAGACTCCAAGCAGCTCCAAGTAGGTGCTCTTGCCATTTGGTAAATTCTTTTCTGTTTTATATGTAAAACAGTTATTCAATCAAATGGACGTATGCTTTATTGTAATGGCATCAATGATTAATTTGTTCTGATTTTATTGTTGTAGTTTTTCTGAATTTATTTGTTGTGATTTTCCTGTTGCTGATAAGGGAGAGATTGTTTTGTAAGTTTGCCATTTTTAACTGATATATGGGTCAGGAGCAGTTTAAAGAATGAACTTTCATATAGTATAAATAATTTGCCATGCTACTCTGTTTGCAAATTAAATGTAAAAAGGTTTCTGCAAACTACATTTTTAATTGGTCTGTTTTCTCTTAAAATGAAATGGCTGGTCACTTCATCACAATTAAAATAGATATTAGTAGATTCTCTTTACATCTTTGCCATTTTGTTTGCTTCTTATTGCTTCATAGAAAAATAGTGGAGCTCCCCTGCAAAGGAGTTCTGTGATTGAGCCATTGTAGGACTGAGATTCATGAATGAAACAGTGCAAAAATATTATCCTTTGGGCAATGTCCATACATTTCAATAGACCAACTGCATGTATCATTTTCAGGATACAAAACCTTCATTACTGAACATATAGGAATAAAACTATCTTTTTAGTGTGCTTCCGGGATTAATTAACAGCCTTTGTTTATAAAGTAGAAAGAATCACTGGTAGTAACCCAGGAATAATGTGAAAAGTGTTCTTCCTTGTCTGCATGTTAAAATACAGTCAGTTTACATGAAAGTTTAAACAAAGAAGATATAATAAGTCGAAAGGGAAGTTTACTAATGGGTTTCCATTATTTCCTTATTTTTTCCCCATATATAAAAAGGAGGGGGATAAAAGGTTGAAAAATCATGTGTCACTTCCAGAGAAGAATATTGATGTCATCTCTTGTTGAAATGTCTTTGGAAGGTTTTTAAACACTGTTTTGGCCCATGGTAACAGAGGCCGTGTTTTGAATAAAGTTAAAAAAAATGTGAGTACAGGGTAATTCCACTGACTTCTAAGTCAGATAGTTATAAAGATAATACAAAAATTGAAAAAATTGAGTAAAAATATATTCATATATACTCTCTTAACTGTCCTTTCAAAGGGTGACTAATGTCATCCTGAAGATGTATATAGTTGCCCAGAATTGTAAAATGGGTTTCATTTCATCCCTGCAAAT
This sequence comes from Gallinago jamesoni, assembly GCA_025769975.1. Lineage (NCBI taxonomy): Eukaryota > Metazoa > Chordata > Aves > Charadriiformes > Scolopacidae > Gallinago > Gallinago jamesoni. Next base: position 14,201,997 of record JAOQGH010000069.1, on the reverse strand, counting down.
CTGTTTTTGAGTTCCTTGCTGTTTATACTCATTCTTCTGTTAAGCTTTTTAGTGATGTTGCAGTGTTTCTGAACTAGCATGCTTAATTTTTGTAAAGACAGATATGTCCTGAATTGTGTGATGCTGACTGTTTTTAACTTGAACACCATCCTGCACCTGCAGAGTGGCAGATGTCTGGAAATGTGTGCAGAATACTTTTAGTATTTTAGTTTTAGTAGTAAATTGTGGAGAGTGTCTTTTTCCTTTAGTTTGACCAAGGACAGTTGGGCATCTCGTGCATCTTAGTGCTTTCCTGTTAATGGAGAGATGTCACTTGGCCACTGGCAGTGCTCGTGACTAACCAGTGAGTTAGGAAAATAGGATTGTTTGGACTTACTCCTCTCAGGATGCAGCACAGGAGTGAGAATTACACTTAACATTATTTTGCATCATGATTTATAATTGTATATAGGATTCTTTTTGTAGAGTCCTATATTGAAGCTACTGATATTTCCTTAGCTTTGTATTCTAGGTGCTCTGTTATTTATTTTCAGTAGGGAGGTGCCCACAGTTGACCATACATCTCAAGTCATTTCATCTCTCAAATGTAAAGCTGTTAATTTTGTAGTTTTCAGCTTAGCCTGTAAGATTCAGTTTCAGAAAAAGACTTTAGTGTCATTCTCTTTGCATTTTGTGACAGTTGTTCTTAAATCGTGGGTCTTAAAACCATGTTGTATACAGCAAAATTCTTCAACCTGAATTTTGCAAATAGTAAGTACTTTTGAGGGATTAACATGTTTAATCTCTATATAAGTCTTTGCACAAGCTGTTCTTTGTTTTGACAATTTTTTTCTGTTTCGGCTTGGATTAGGTTAACTGGCTGGGTTTTTTCCTCAATCACTTCCTGCCTAAGTTGTTCCCAACCCAACAACATACTGACAGTGTTCTTTTTTACAGTTTAATAATTGTCTTGAGTTTTAATCCTTCTGTCATCCAAACAGAACCTCTTGTCACCACATAATTGTCTTTCATAAACATTCCAATGACTAAATTTTGTCATTTCTTCAGAATAGTTCTACTCTTTATGTAGTTTTCCACAACCACATCCTTTTTACTTTGTCTCAGAAGTGGTGTTTAGCTAGATAAAAGGGAAAATTTTTCCATTTCCTTGGAACTTGTAAATGTCCAACAACCAGGAACACAAGTTATTGATCAGTTTGATCATCTAAATTTGAAGATTGTTCTTTAATTTAAGATCAGATGTGGCTTCTCTGATCTCTACTGTCACTTTTCCTTTATGGCCTAGGTGCATTGTTGTTTGTTTTTACCTACTGAGCATTTTCTTGTTTGTTAGTAATTTCTTTTGTGAAAATTTGACTATTCTTTGTACATCGACCATTTGTATTCTTTGTAATATCAACTATGCAGTACTCTTTGTAATTAAGAATACCATAAGCAATTTCACCACCAATTATAGCAGTTTTTTATTCAAAGTTGTAGGTTGATGTAATTATATAGCTTTATCAAAAAAAAAATCTGTCATCTTCCCAGTCCTTTCTTACTTGCCCACATTCTCCATTTTTTTCTGCACGTTAAAAGAAATCTCTTGATGTCTGAGGGACTCGGGTGCCTGCATATACAGTCCTGTAGAAGAAGGATGAGATATATTGGAATTTCTGATATGCACAGAATCACCAAATGACTGAATTTCAGACCAGCTGAGGTTGGAAGGAACCTCCAGGGGTCACCCTGCTCAGCACCCCCCCAAACACACTTAAGCAGTGTAACCTCAAGCAGGCTGCCCAGGACCACATCCAAACAGCTTTCGAATATCTCCAAAGATGGGGACTCCCCTGTTACATGAACCAGTCACCCTCACACTGAAAAAATGTGGGCAAAAAGATGTTAGTTTCCAGGCTTTGGCATCAAGATTCCTGATATATAATGATACTGATATACACAGAAACCAATGCTTGCTTGTTTATTAATTTATTAGTGGACATGAAACAAAGGGCGGCAGAGAAAATGAATAATTCCTTATATACTTAAAATAATTATAATGAAATCTATGTTTGAATTCACTGTGTGCGAGTCATTTGTTGAAATAGTAGATAAATTTGATCTGGAAACAAATTTAAGGTAAAGGTAATCATATGGGGGGTTGGCCTAGATGAACTCCAGAGATCCCTTCCAACCCCATATCATTCCTTGATATAGCATGTTCTGTTGGAACAGTTATTTTTCCTACAATTGACCTAATACTAAGCACATTAAATAGGAGGTTGCTTTTTGCTTAAATATGCTGTGTTTTTTGACGAAATTTGATTTATGTTGGTGATTTGGTGTGGAAAAATCTACAAATCTTTTTTCTATATGTCTAAGAATGAAATAGCTGAAAACGGTGTGAAGCAGCTGCCCTCTCTTTTTATAAATATTTACATAATCTTTCAGGGTATACCTTATTATAAAAAGTTTTACCAAATTTATGTGGAATTTTGGGCTAATTTGGATTTGACTGGAAACTTAATGCAGTAGTGTTGTGTAAAGGGATTCAATTACAGCGTGTGGTGTTTTGTAAGTAACTGTCTCACATAAAAAGTTAATTAATCAGAGCTGTGTCAATTTCCTTGTGCCATGTCAATTTGCAGCAAGGTAATTAATCAGTAATCGCCCAGCGTGCAGCAAACTAAGGGACAATCCATGAGTCATTTATTGTTATTTTTTTCAGAATAAATGGGACACAGAGCCATGAAGAAACACATCTTGCCTTTCATAGTATTTTTATCGACAGTTTTGCATGTTGTAATAGACTGCAGCAACAAGCAGCTGCAGTTCAATGGAATATGAATATTAAAGAAACAAATGAGAGCAGATTTATAGGCCATTGCTTTTCTGTTATGTCAGTTTTGAGATTACACTGAGCAAATGAACAGTGAAAAATTACTCTTCCATGTGGAGAATGGTGATTAGACTTGTACATTAATTAGAGATTTTTGTTTTCCTTTTCAATGCATTTCAAATGAGAATGTCCTATAAGTAACGGATTGTCCAAAATGCAGATTTATTCCTTCCTAAACAACAGGATTTGATACTGGCATATTTTTTTTTTTTACAATAGTAAGGAAATAATTGTTCTTCTAATTTTAAGTATGTGTTTCAAAAAAGAAATAGATTGTGAATGAAAGCTATAGAAGGGACCAGTTGTGACTATTTGACATATATGCCAAATTTCCTTTGAATTCAGTTATTTCACAACTAGATCCCCAAGGGTAATGGTCTCACAAAAGTGACAGGTGAAAAATATATTTTCAGCTTGCTATTTTTAAACATTGTGAACTTTCTAAAGATATTTTTTTAATTCTGAAATTTTAGGAATCCATACATATAATTTAAAAGCCTTTTAATGTTAAAATCTGTAGTAACAAAGCTTACATTTTACTTGCAGTGTACTTTGGACTTGTATTTAAGTGCAAAGATCTGTACACATGCTATTCAATGCGATTTTTGTAATGCTTTTAAAGAATGCCAAGTAATACTACTTACTACTCTTACGGTGAAAGAAGAACTCACTGCACAGCATACATGGGGATAAACTCCTGATATCTCAGGTGATATCAGAGATTATTCTGCTTAGCCTTCCTCAGCGTGTTAGCCATTAGATCTCTCTGGTTTTAATTTATTGTCTGGCACTTCTGAAGTGTTTCCTCGATGGGAATCCTTCTAACCTATGGGAACAATGTAAATGTATCTCCCTGCCTTTCTAACACTTAAACTATGTTGCAGTAAATTAGCTATAAACTGATTCAAATATGATGTAGCATTAAAGTTCTTCACCATAAAACATTTGCAAACTCTTGATGAAGGACGACCTGCTAGTTTGTGCAAAGAAGGAGAGATTAGGAGTGATGAGAGGCAGATTTGTTCATCCATTTTGATGGCACACCTTTCTTGAGGCATATGGCACTCTCATACAAATTCAAACCACAGCACAAATGCAAAGAATAATTGCCCATTAAAATGGCTGTATATTTTTATGGCTTTGATACAAAATCTGCCCCCTGTTGTTTTTTGCATCTGCTACTCTTCCATCTATCCCAAAGCTTTAAAACTTTAATACACAATGTATAACCCTTAAGTATTTTTAACAGGTCCTATTCTTTCTTTTGGGGACTCAAACTTTGTCAGTGTTCATTCAGTCTTTGTTTTCTAAGGCGTGTGTTGAGCTATGGTGCCTAGAAAGTGCACCTATCTCTCGTGTTCATTGAATAAAAAATTAATAAAACCAATGCTTATATTACATGTTTTGGGAGAAGTTAAGGTTTGATTAAATTTCATTTGTGAACACAAAGATTAAATTCCTTTTATTTTTCTCATGCTCATATTTGTTTTCTATATAAAATTATTAGTTACTTAAATTTTACTGATATACTTACATTAATCCTGTTAATTCCAAAGGCCTTTCTATTTGCTTAAATGTTGCAATTTGCTGACCAGATTTCATGTTTCAAGATCTAAACTGAAGTTTGAAGGAGATAACCTGACAGTGTTTCCCTGTTTATGAAGTGTATGCAGAAGAGAGATCTTCTTGGACAATAGTCATTGTAATAATTTTTAATTTCTTTTTAAAGTTCATCCCCTTAAATGTAAAAAGAGAACAAATAAGTTTAAAGAAGGAATCTTGCCAACATGCTGTTCCTAAAGAATTTCATTTAGGCTGTAGTACAAGATTGTTTGTATACTTTACATTAAGCAAAACCAAGTACTTCCACAACATATTTTTTTTCACACTTTTGTTTCAATTTGAAAAACTAAAATTGCAGGTCCCCTGTAGAAACTGATTTTTTCTTGCTGCCATTGTAGTCCCATTCATATTTGAATAGCTGAATGAATAACTACAGAACTGTTGCCGCTATTAGATGAGAACATAAATTGTTTCTTTGACTTGATCTTTGATTATACGCAGTTCTTAGAAAAGTCCTTCTTTTTCTTTAACCTCATATTGTCACCTTATTTCATCATTGCCTAAATGAAGAAATCTGCCTTTTCTTTATCACAGACCAGAAGAATTCCAGTCATCAAATTACTTTGATAAATTTAATGTACTATGTACTTTTGCTTAGAAGTGGACTCAGATGCTTCCCTGCTGAGAGTCAAAGACATTTTCAACCCCTTTATAATAGCATTTTCACTGACTGAGTTTCAGCAGTTTGGCACTGAGGCACTAAGGAAGGTTGACCTACAAACTGTAAGTCATTAAAATCTTTACCCCTCCTGGCTAGTATATTCATTACTTTTGGGGCTGGTTAATAGCACTTAATGCTTCCTGATGGGAGAGCCCTTTTCATCAAATTGTTTTTATGAAGTCCATTCTTCAGTGGTGTTCTAACAGTGCCACTTCTGCTGGCTATTTTGGGGTATTAAAAAGTAGCAAAATAAATTTTGTGGTTATTACATATTCCTGACCATCTTATTTCTCAACTGAGATGAAGTAGCATAATTTTTTTTGCTGAACTCAAATTTAGGGTGACGTGATGTTGTTAATTATTTTATCACTAATCTTAGTCTTTAATATTACAACTGGAAATAGAAGGCATGCTTTCTGATACTGTGTTTTTTTCAGACTGACCTAAAATAATCTATTAATTTGCTTAAGCAAACTCTTCTTAGCACTGTTTTGGTGGGTTGGTTTGTTTGTTTGTTTATTTGCATGATTTTTAAAAGAAGGCACAGATTAACTCTCAAATTATTGGAGAAACTTACTTCTAGAAATGACCATCTAGAAATTAGTCATTTTTCTAATGCAGGCAGACTGCAGCTAAACATTAATCTGATAACAAAGCTAATCCTACTGGATTAGATTGGTTCTCCATCTTGTCCAATATCTGGTGTTTGAAAAGCACCAAAAGACAGATGCCTAAAGAAAAGTTGTAAGACTGGAGCTGGTGTGTAGGTATAGAGTTCTTTGAACATTGTGGTAGCTTTCTACAGTTTGAAGAGGTTTTGTAAACCAGAGGTGATTCCTTAATACTATTTCTCTGCAGGGAAACTCTTCACTGGTTTCAGTCATAGAAACTTTTAAGGTCCACAATGTCCAGTGGCAGAGAGTTCCATAGTGGCTTAGTCAGAGGCTGTGTGAGGAGCCACCTTTTCCCATATCCACAATCTCTGCAGACTTCCCATACAGCCTTCTTGTCAGTGAGAAGGACCTAGTAGTAATAAGGCAGTAATGGACAAGTCACCATAATTACAGTATTTTCCTTCATGTGTTCAGCTAGAGACATCTACAAGTTGTGAATTTTTCATTTTCTTTTCAAATTCAAGGCTTCTTTTAAAAATTAATGCTAAAACAGATGAAAGACAAATGTGGATTGAAATAAATTCCGTATTTCAGACTTGAAAACCTTACTGATTTACACGTCGTTATTTCCATTTGCTTGCTTCTTATTAGGGCTTTGCTAAGCGATATTTACTTCTTTTATCTGTTTACATACTCAAAGAAATTCAACAAAATGAAGCACAACTGAAGTAACCTGAGTGCCAACAGAGCTGGATTTGATTGCCTCACTGATTATTTCATTCCAAAAATACCTGTTCTAACACTGGCCAGAAATACATGTACAAAGGAGAAATGAAGTAATGAAGTATTGGTTAAAAAATGGCAGAGAAAGTGAAGTGGAAAGTTTCCTTTTTATTTTTCAATTAAAGAGTTTATGGAGAAAGAAGTTTTACAGACGTTTTACAGAAAAAAATCCTCTAAGTAGTACTGCATTACTGTTCAGTTTCTGATGAAAATATTTTAAGTCTTACATGGAATGGTAATTAATGTTTGTACTTAGTTGCAATGCCAATATAAAAATGTCTGAGTTAATTTCCTTTTTATATGTCTAAATTTTTCTATTGCATCTAAATATTGTCTGAATTCGTATAGATATTTCCGAAGTATGCAACCCTTCACTTTGAAGGATTAGTAGGTACTGTCATGAACAAAGTACACCCCTAAAATCTGAGAGGACTTTTCCTCGGTCTTTTGTTCCCTTGGTATGCAATTAAGATCCAGTTAATAATCAACTTTTGAGCAGAAGTAAAGCTGTGCTAGATTGGTGTAATCACTGGATAATTTAGATCACTGGGTCTAATGTCTCAGCTTGGCTCAAAGCAAGGCTGACTTCTGATGATGGATCCAGTAATGTGATGGAAATGTCTCTGCTAAATTTGAGCCTGAACTGGGTGACTTGGACCTCAAGAGTCTCCTGATAGCAGCGTTTGCTGAAACAGTCAAGGTTATTTTTAATAATGAGTGTCTTCTAATACAATCAGAGCCACATGTGATACTGCCATCAAAATTCCCAGTGAGGCTTCTGGTTAAAAGACTAAAAGACTAATAATTTACTTTGGCGATTCCCTCATCCAGTTGTAGGCACGCTTTAGTATAAGCAGAAACACGCAACTACATTACCCTTGGTCTAAACCACTAGATTGATGGGAATACTTTACATTCCTCTTTTGTTTGTTTTTTTGTTTTTTTTTTTTTTCTTCTTTTTGTTCCCAGTGCCAGGATTTCCCTACCCTGCTGCGACCGCAGCTGCTGCCTACAGAGGTGCACACCTAAGGGGCCGAGGTCGCACGGTGTACAACACGTTCCGGGCAGCGGCGCCCCCCCCTCCGATTCCAGCCTACGGCGGGTAAGATCAGCCTCTTCTACCCGTGAGCATGACTCTCCCACGGCTGGGGACTGGTTGTGTCTGTGGTGCATGCTGATGGCCTCTCGGCACGGAAACCACGCGGCATGCCACCGGTCCCAGCACTGGAAGTGGCTCACCTTGCACAGTGTCTTGAAAAATGACTGTAATTTGTACTGCTGTGGTTGGTGGCCGTAAGCGTTTCAGATGTCACATATTGTTATGTAAATGCTCTTAGAGACGGAATGCTTTGGAACAGAGAAATTGTTTCAGCTAAAGATATATTTTTGGTGATTGCAAACATCTGGTTATTAAGGAGGTTGGATCAAGTTAACTTCTTTTTCTTCAAATCATCCACTGAAAGTTGTCACTGGACTTGAAGGCTTAGTGATTTATTTTTTTATTTTTATTTTTTCCAATTTTTGCAGTTTCTTTAGTTTTTCTAGTTGACATCCTTACCACAATAGGAATCTGGGGTGCTTCTCTCAGGGACATGTCTTTTTCAGTATATTTGCTTAAATAATGCTTTCACTGTCAGGGACCTACGTTTACTAAAACTGAGTAGCAAAGTAAGGACCAAAGGAGAGAAATTCATTGCATTGATTTCTAGAAACTCAACAGTCTTCTGTTATTTCAGAAGATTTCAATTTTTTTTATGTTTTTGAGGGAAAGAAGGGAGAAACAAATTCTCCTGTAGCTCTGTAAATCCTGACAGAGAAAGGTTTTGTCTACTGCAGATGATATTTAAAAGCCTTAACATTGTCACAAGATTTTCAACTATTAAGAAATTGAGAAGTTTGGAAAGCCAGAAAACTTTGCAGATCCCAGGCCAGAATAGTATTTTGTGATAAAAAAATGTGAAGTAGGTCTGCCACCACCTCTCTGTGGAGCAACCAGATCTTTCTGGGAAAGGGCCAGGAAGAGTTTGCAAAGTCTTTGAGTGAAGCTGATCCCTCTCTCCGTGCTCATTAAAATTGTAGTCACCAGCTCATCTGCTCTCACCGTGGTATCCCGTTGGGAGGGAGCTTGCAGCACAAGACCTTGTCCTCCTACTTCATTATGGTAGAAGATGGGCGTCCTTCACTAGTTCCCTCAGTTTCTCAAGAAGCCTTAGTTCTAGTAAGCCAAACAGCGTGTCTTTTTCTAGACAAGTTTGTTAATCTGGTCAGTCAGCCATTGAGCTAAATTTTCAGGGATATTTAAGACAAGCACTTTGGCTATTCCTTCACATCAGGCAGTTTTCATCTCAGAAAAGTAAGATGTTCTAAAACTGAATATAAAAGTGGTGCCACAGAATCAGATTATCTTGTAGAATTGTATTTTTTTTTCCTAATGTAAGTGTTTTGTGTAGTTTAATAAGCAAAATTAATATTAAGTTATAAGTAAAACACTATTGTCACTACTGGCAGAAGACACCATGATTTTTGAAGGTTGTCTGAGTTACCTTTGGACAAGGATGATGTCCCACCAAAGTTATCCCGTTGTTGCCCAGACTCTCATTTAGAGTTCATCCAGGTATTTGTACATGGCAATGAAGGGAATGAGTTTATAATGCCCTACAAGATCTTAGTTTAATACCAAGTCATAAATTTATATAAGGACATGATTACCAGGTACGTGTGATACAATTTTTGATTTGGGTAATGATTTTTTTTGTTAGTATTTAAAAAACGAGTAAATACTTTCAGACCAGTAAGTAACTTACATTTGCTTTAATTTGAGGGACCACATGTGGGTGCTCTGTGTGTGTATATGTGCGTTATATAAGTTTTTATAGTTTAGTTAGTACAGTGACTCAGCAGGAAGAATTAAATTTCCAAGTTTAATACATATATATTCTCATGTAATTGTACTGTTACTTTCGGCATCTTTAGGCAGTAAGTTAGATATATAAGCTTTGTGAACTCCTGTTGTAAGTTAATACAGAAGTGAGGTTCAGCAGTGTTTCGAAACTGGGTTCCAAGCAGTCAGCTCAGCACTCTTTCATTCTTCTGTAGGATGGTTTCACAGCTAGGTTGGACATCTCTCATCTGTTACCTTCATAACCTGTCCTCAAAGCTGACTTCAGAGGGAGCCATACATTAGTCATATTTTACTGTTTTGATGACTTGCAGCTGTCTGAGATGAACCCTTGGTATTCTAGGGCTCATCTTGCCAGTCACAATTTGACTCTGCAAAAGTTTTCAATTAGTAAACTTTGTCTTCATTTAGATAGGTCTTAGTTCAGATAATAGTTGGATTTAATTTTCTCCATCTACCTATGTTTCATAACAAGGCACTGCTTTCCAATGCACAAAATAAATTTCAAACTGTTGTAATTGATAGATCGGTGCAGAAATAACACAAGCTTCTGTTGCACTAAGCCATAGTTAGATTAATAAAGCTTTATTCTGAAGTAATTTCTTTGGCCTAGTGTATTAGATTTTCTGTTAGTAACTTCACTGATACAACTGTACAATTCGGAGTTTCTTTACAATGTTCTGTTCTGTGCTCCATCCGTTATGTACTCTGATCTATCAAAGAAGCAAAAAAGAATTTTCATCAGAAAAAAATCCTTAATCAATGAAAGTAAATAATAAGAATGTGTTTTCAGTCACAATGGGAGTAGGAGTCAAGGAAAATTACATAGATAATAAGAGATCACAGAGAATGAATCAACTTACAGAAGGAAGCAAACAACTTTGAATATTACTTGTTGATAAGAAAAATAGAAAAAGCTTTGAATGCTATTTTGCAATTCATTTAGTAACAATTTCTCATTTGTCACTCAATGAAGGAGGCAAGCAAACAGTCTCAAACTGAAATATTTTCAATCATTAAAAAAGGACATTTATTTTGTATACTGACAGATATAATTTTAATTATAAATTTACATATTACTTTTCTTTTTAAAAAAGAACCCACATGTAAGTGGGTGTAAAATATAAATGTAAAACATAAAACTGAAGTTTGAAACAACCTTTTTCATTTTCTTTTATTCCATTAACCGTAGAAAGCTTATTACGGAAATAAAATATAATACTTGATCTGAAATAATTTTATTCACACTTACTTGTTTATATAATTTTGGAACTGAAACTAAATCCTTTTGCTTAAAATTTGGAAATCAACTGTAAAGCTAAGAACAGGCATTTCTCAGACTAACCTGCCACGCTGCGTACCGGTGTTGATCTCAGCAGCACTGTCTCAGGATTCCCTGCTCTCTAACAAAAGCCTTCCTGGTCTCCCTTGGATCTCTAGTTATTCTTGTTCACCTGTGTCCTGTTTGATGTTGACCCTGACCTTTTCTTAGAAACTGTTTACCAACAGAGTTAAGAAATGGCAACGAGTCCCAGACTGTAAGGAAACCTAGAAGGTCTTGTGATAATTAGGCAAAAGAAGTTGGTGCGAGTCATTCAAAATGCTCTCCTCTGCTGTTCCTGGGAAACAGCAAATAGGGCACACTTTGCTAGGGCTGCGGAAAAATGGTGATTCTAGCCATGTTTGAGGCCATTGTTTTCTTACAAATTGAAGAACAGCACAGATGCTTTAAAATGGGTCATTTAAAAATGAAATCAGTGTTCATGAAACATATAGCGCTACATAATTAATGGAGCCTTTCCTTGTGAGTAAGGCATTTCACTAATTCCTTGAAATAGCGTCTTGTTCATTAGCTCATGGAAAAGTCTTCCTTTTTTAGCATCTCTGGCATCATTTCTGATGCCTTGAAATACTACAATGTGCAGCTTACTCATAACCTGGTGTGTGTAATGCATTTATGTACCATAAAAACCTACTGAAACTGCAATGAGGGAGTAAAGCTCCATTTTTGTGAGAAAACTGAATGCTGAAATTTTAGGCGTTGGGAGATGTACATTGCATGGAGAGCTTAGCTTCAACACTGGGAGGAAGAGGAGCAGGAGATGGTCATGTTGTGTGTGGCACCAGAGGTGCACGGAGATAAGAGCATGGCAGTATGGGAGGATGGAGCTGTGGAGCTCTGAGCTATTGCTCGCTCATCTCAGGGGGCTCCTCGGGAACTTCACAGCAAGATTGGTGACTTGGTTGAGGAGCAAAGCAGTTACTATTTTAAGCTGACTGAATTCCTTTCATACCTTCTTTCTTGGGACAGTTTCCGTGAGGATTTGAGGTTACTGCTTCTTTGACCTTTCCTGCAGGCTTCTCTCTGGGTATTAGTGTTTTGTACAAAGTAATTTTTAAACTAAAAAAAACCCCACAAACCAATAAGAGACAGAAATATAAAAACAAAAGTCATCTTGGCTTGACCTGTTTTTCTAGGATTCTCTATTTTATTGACACAGTGCCTACAATGCCTACTAGTAGGGTAAGCAATGTCCTAATAAAGCAGAAGCTGCAAGTAAATGGACTCCTATGAGAGGTTTTGGATGACAGTACTTAAGTTGCCAAGAGAAAGGAGAAAGACGCAGTTTTTGTTCTTGTTGGTAAAGTACCGAAAGCAGGTGATCTGATTTTCATGCCTGTCACAGCTTTTGAACTCTGCAGCAACTGGTACCTCGGCAGTCTTGAAAATCATTCGCCGAATAGTAAGACATGGTTGATATGATACTCCATATTTAACTGCTGTCAAGAAAAGCCAGTGTCGGTGTATATCTGGCACCGTAGCAGATAGTGGTGGTAGAGAGCATTATTAGTAAAGCTAATGAGAAGCCCTTCTGTTCCAGCATCATTTGCCTCAAGTTCTTTACAAGTTTACTTTGCGATCACTTTTTCACATTTCCCCTCTGCTCCTTCCAGTTCTGATGAAGCTAACAGAGAATTAGCTTTGAGTACGTATCTCCCCGTCTGGGGTCTTTCCTGGGAAAACAGGGGTAGCAGTATGCTTTTTTTTTTTCTTTTTCTATGTGAAAAGAAGAATTATTTAAAAAAAAAAAAAAAGTAAAATTGTGAGATTGGGGAGGGTGGAGGAGAATGGAGACTGTTTGGAAACTGTTCCCCTTTCTTAAAATAATTGCTTTGTAGTGCTAGTTTCTAACTGATTCACAATTAACAAGAAGCTTTATTTTCCAACACCTTATTCTGTATTTAAGAATAAGCTACTACATCTACTATGTTTTTTTCAAATACACTTCTTTGGGCTCACAAAAACTTCCCCTTTCTTTGGACACTGTGCTTTGTATGTATGTGCAATTGTTAGAACAAAAAATGTGTTTTCCCAGCACACAGTGATTTATGTCTTCCAGCTTTGTTCTCTGCAGCAATGCCCTTAATTAATTTTCCAAAGCAGATTATATAACTTGTTCGTAGCAGAAGATGTTGAGTCTGGAAAGACAAGAACCAGGAGAATATTCTAAAAAGTTGAAACAGCCTCATACAAGAGTTTTGGTTCTGTATTTACAACCATGAAAGTTGTGTTATCAGAGTGTTGAAAGGTGTTCCTTTAATTCTCAGTCTTTTCTTTGGTTTATTTTAAATAAGGTTGTAGTTGCATCTCTTCTATTATGTTTCTTATGAAGGCTTCATATAAAAGGTTTTATATAACAGGTGATTTCAGAGGTCTGGAAAGTATGTGTAGGAGAGTGAAGGCAACCCTACCAGTAATCAGAAAACAAAGAACTTTTGTTCCTCAGGTGTTTTCTCTTCATGATGGAGGGGAAATAGCAAACCATAACCATGATTCCCACACAATGAATGAAATCACGATTGTAATGCCCATTTGTTACACTGAATCAATCACTCCATGCGCTTAATCTGCCTTAGGTTATTTATGTTAACTTGTGCAGATTGCGTGTATGTCTGAGGGCCGTATATACTCAGCTGCTACGAAGTTACTGAACTCAGGTTTGTGCAGTCAAGAACTGTCTCCTTATGTCATTGATAGATAATTCAACCTTATCCTTTTGAAAGATGAGAATAGAAAAATGATAATGAAGACAGATGTAGTCCTCCCAGGTTATTATAAAGGTGGAATCTAAACTAGTAAAGAGTTTATCTTAATATAGTTACCAAAAAATGATTATAAGACACACACAGTCTAAAATAAAGCAGCTGAAGCCATGCAGAGCAGATGTGTAATAGTTGATGAGAAAACTGTTTCATATTTATTGAAAAATAATTTCAGGAAATGATTGCCAAATATGATGTTATTTAGATGCACATTTTCTTCTTAAATCAACATTTCTCTCTTCTCTGAGTTTTCCTTAGCACAATAAAATAATAAAAAACAACTGAATAAGTCCCCCAAATTTGTTGTTCTTATTTTAATGCCTCCAGGTAGTGCATTATCATATCATCCATTCCTGGGTGAAGTAATTTAGATGTCAGTAATGTGGCTATTTCCAGACCCTGTGCTGGTTTACAAGGAACTCAAGATTTATCCGTTTGCTGAGACAATTTTGTGAATATAAAATGTAAAAGGAGATGTGGTGAGATGGGTCCTTGTGTGATGCATTCAGTCTTTTCCCATGCTTGAGACTTATCATCTGTTTTCTGCCCACAGCTTCAGAGAGTGGGGGGATGATAAGCCGAGCAAATTACCCTTTGGAAAATTATATACTGAAGGAAAGAAAAGAACAAGAGGAAAACATAGCTCTTTGTGACTTACACTTTGTCCTTCTGATGAAGGGTGCTGTTAGAAAATACATTTGACTCCACTGGTAAGATTCAGTCACAGGAGTCAACAAATGACAAGGACAGTAAATAGAAAAAGTATTATCTGAAAGTCTCTGGAAAGTCTGAAGAATTACTTTTCTTAAAACTTCTAAAGAAGGGTAAAGTTTTATATTTAACCTCACTATCATACTATATAGTACAGTTTAACTACAAGTATATTTAACATACACTATATATACATATGGAGGAAAAAACCCAGTAAAATCAACTGATATCTTTTCATAGTGCATGTCCTGATTGGGAGAGTTGTACTTCTTTGACTGATTCTGTCACTTCGTCTTAATACTGACCGTGTTTAGTGATGGAGACTTGCATTCATGTCTCGGGTTACTTCCTTCAGTATTTTCCTTCAATATTTACCAAGCAGTTGCGTATTTGGAAGTCAAAATAAATTTCTGTCTCTACAACATAGGGCGTTATATGTGAAAGGAAGGCCTAGGTGAATGAAGTACCCCAGCCAAGATTACAAACAGCTGCACTTGGGAATTCAAAATGCATCAGCCTCTAGTCATCTTGCGATGTCTTCCCTGTATATCCACAGATCAGCAAGAGGAGGATGAAAAAAGGTCCCCTTTCTGACACCTATTCCTTCAAAAGCGCTATTGCTGAACAGCAATGTCTAGTAACAACAGAAAGCAGCATGTTTTAATGTGCCGTGGTGGGCTGACCTCGGCTGGCTGCCAGCCCCTCACCCCGCTGGGCTCTCATTCCACCCCCCCCAAGAGAATAGGGGCAGAAAGTAAGATGGAAAAGCTCTTGCGTTGAGAGAAAGACAGGGAGGTTGCTTACCAATAGCCATCATGGGCAAAACAGACTTGACTTGAAAATTAATTTAATTTATTTGCTATAAAATTGCAGTTGAATGGTTAAGATACAAATATAGAACCTAAAACGCTTTCTTCCCCTTCCTGCCCCTTCTTCGCAGGCTCAGTTTCACTCCTTCATTCCCAACTCGTCCACCTCCCCACAGCATGAGTGGCTCAGGGATGTGGGAGACTGAGGGTTGTGGGCCCTCTATCTTCAGTAAACTTTATATCATTTGCATGTTATCTCATAAAATTCTTTCCCTGTTGTTCACGGGTGTGTCCTTCTACCTCCCAGTGACATGGAATGTTTTATTTCTTACATGCAGACAGGTATAAGAAAAACACATAACGTTTTAAAATAATCAGAATATGAAAACCAGAATGCAGGTATGCTACAATGTAAATAGCAAGCTTTCTAAAAGCTACCAATGTAGTCCAGGTTTGGTGTATTTTGCTCTGCAGACATAATAAATAGAAAAATACACGAGTAGAGGTTTGACCTTGCTGAAGCAAATGGCAGACACTCTGGTTTAAGTGGAGCCGAGTCTTCACACATTATTATTCCATAGCAAACTTTTATCATCAGTGTGTTTTTATCAATGTGGTTTGTGTGCACGTATGCATATTTATGATTTTCTTGAGTGATTCCGACTTAGACACATACCGGCTCAGCCCTGTGGGTTTTGGTCATTGACCTCAATAGATCAGTTATATTTCTGACATGAAAATTCTTGTTGGAATTGTAAAACAGCTTAGGCTAGCAACTTCATAATAGCTATTATTCCCAGATAATGGTATTCCTAAATTGAAAATATTGTTGCAAAAACCCTATTGTGTGCTCTCATATTTAGCTCTCGAAACAGCTTGTGTTGATTCTGATATTGAAAATACCCATTTTAAGTTGCAGAACTGCCAAATGAATGTAAAATTGCATGACTTATGTAATGTGTGCAATTGGTAGGCCGCCGTTGTGTAGTTCCAGTTTATTTACTGTAATCATTTAAACTATCTTTGTCATACTGTGTCATTTGTCCTGAAGGGTTTAGAATCTAAAATTTGAGCTATTTATGCTGATGACTTATCTTAGCTGAAATGCAGCAGTCTCTGGGTGAACTGTTAACAGCAATATAACAACACTACATTTTTTCAGCTAAGATGCAGTAATGTATCCAACAAAACTGCAGGGCAGCTCAGAACCACTGGCATGTTCGCCAAAGTTGTAAAATGATAAAGTGAGCAAGGTTAATACTTTTTTAAAATACGAATACTGCCATGACATTCTTAACAGCCCTGTTGTCACTAGCAGAAGTGTGTATCACGCAGCAATGCGGTACCTGTAAATACTGTCATCTCTGTGTACATTGAGGTATGAGGATCTGACCCAATGTGTAGAATGCCACCAGTATAATTATTTCATACATTTCTCTCACCATATAAACTTAGGCTGTGTTTTGGGTTCCATCTCAGAAATGCAACTACTGCTTTGTTTCAGAGGGTTGACATAACTGCAGGACAAGAAAGTAGTAGTTCAGGAGATAAAGTTTTGTTGCTGTATTAACACTTATTGTAGGATTGGCCCACTCAAAATTCTTATAGAAAAAAATGCAGCCAAAATGTGGTTTCTTACAGAAAAGAAGAAAAAAAACCCCACAAAACCTTATGAAAAATATTTTCCAATCCTGCCATACTTTGCCTCTCTTTCACTAAGCATTTGGCATAATTCATAAGGTGTTGTATTTGGTACAGTTTCACTTGTGAGAATTACTACCAACCTCCTTAACCAATGTGAAGAGTGCCTTCCTCCCCCTCCCTCTGTTCTTGTGACGAGACTAACCTCCGCTGTGCAGGGGTTGGTGGCATTTGCATGTGGAAATGCACTAATATGGATGTTTTTCTTTGTGTGTGCATCCTTGCAGTGTTGTATACCAGGATGGATTTTATGGTGCAGACATTTATGTAAGTATTCATTGATGTGCATGCTGTCCTTGTACATTACCAGAGTCATTCTTTTTACAAGTTTGCTGCCTAGCTTGACTCTGTTTTGTCTATTTACCATCCCTTGCCTGTCAGAAAGAATTGAGAAGAATATCTCTCACATTGGAAGACCTTTCTGTTCATTACATCTATCATTGTTCAGTGGAGCTGAATTAACTCTTCAATCAAATGCTGAATGAATGCAAAAAGATGTGAAAAGTGTCTGTGCGTGTGTGTGGAGGGGTGTCTCCCTTCAAAATTGAAGTTCAAAGAAAAAATAAAAACAAAGCAGAAATATTCTTCTGTGAATCCCCAAAAGCTCATTTTTAAAAATCAAAACAAGCTGAGGATTATTAATACCTGAAGTATGAAAATATTTTATGGACAGAGATTTCCCAAATCCAAGCAACAGTGGGTATATTTTTAAACGCCTTGATGATAGTAGAGCTCAGTTAGACAGTAATTTCAAGATGCAGCTACATATTGTCTGTAATCTGGGTAAACTTCCATCTGCTCTTTTAAAATCCACTTATTTCAGTTAAAATGAAATGGATAGAGACTGCTCGTGATATAAGAAGTAGTTATATCTGGTAGTGAGGATTTATAGCCCTGGATCTGTCATTACCTGCTTCACCTCATTGGTCACCAATTTCCTTTTAAATAATATTTTTTTAAGTTTCTTATTAATACTGAAGTTTTTACCTTGAATTTGTACAAAGAGGTTACTTGCTACACCTGCGATAGGTTTCAGGTAGTTGAGGCTGAATTTCACTCTTCTAAAATAATTAATTCTTATACCCTACATGTAGATGTAAAATATTTTACTGATATTCCAGTAATCTTTCATATTTGTTATTACTTTGATAAAGCAATCTGGTCCTAATTTACAAGTATCATCTTTATTACACCAGATAACTTTCTCTAGCCTACTTGTACTTCTGTTGCTCTGGCGCTGTTGAAATACAAAGAGACGGATGAATTGAAATTGGTATGAATATTAAAAATTCAATAGGTAGTGCTAGAAAACATTCCTTGTATTCATTGTCAACAATCTTTTAGAACTATTTCCAAGGGAACAGATTTTTTTTGAAAAAATAAGTTTTATATGAAGAAGGAAACCAATTTGAATTTATAGATGAAGTAGGGTTTTTTTTCTGATGGAAGTAGAAAGAGGCTGATACTTATCTGAAAATTAATTTGTGTAGGTTTAAAATAAATTAGCATGGGTTAAAATTCTCTTCCAGTGTACTTATGTACTTAGAGATGCTATCAGTAGCATATTGTTTACAACACGTGAGGATCACCCCAAGGCTTACTCAAGTCTGCTGCTCTAATCTCCCTAGCCACGTTGCTGCTGAACGTTTGAGCTATACAGGACAGATAGTACAGTGAGGAGTCTCTTCAAGGGTGGATTCCAATTTTTGTATTTCTTCAAACTGTCAAAGGATGACATCCAGTTTGCTCAGTTTACCAGCCTAAAAATCTGAAAGGCAACAAGACATCTTTCTCAGGATTACTTAATGTGATAGTAGAGGTGGGAACTAAGTGTTAACGTAGGAGTTCATAGTTTTGGAACCCACTGCTGCTGAAAAACAGGAATATCTCTTCTGGTGACTGACATTATAATTTTAGGTGACCTCACACCCTCTCACAGACTTCAGCATTTTGATTCCAATTGGAAAGTGATTTCCATGAGGAAGGTACCGAAGAAATTACAAATTTCTTGTATAGCTTCAGTTTTGTTGTCTGGAATAGCCATATGCATTAGAAAATGGAATAACTATACTGGTGCATTGGTTTCCACTCAGTTGCAGCCTTATATTTCTGATTGCATTTCTTAGTCCTCTTAATGCAGCAGAATGTTTACCTTAAAAGCAGCTGACAGAATTAAAACGCTCTTCTGGAAATTTGATTTTTTTTTATGATGTAGAGAGCTTCTTATTTTATAAATCATTTTTATTCACATTTGTTCTTTCTTGCATATAAAACATTTTGCAGGGGAGGGAGAGAGAAATAGAGAGAACTGGAATAAATCAAAAGAAACCTTGCAATTCACAGTGTTAGTGTATCAGTTTGCAACAGACCAAATTATTTATTAAGTCTCAATTGATTATGACATGGCTCTACTCAGCTTTTCATTTTAAGTGCAGAGCTGAGGCTTTGTGAAAGAAGAAATGCTTTGTGAAAAAAAAAAAGGGATAACAAAAATTAACAATATAGGTTTTAATAGTAGTTTGGAGAGGAAGAAACCTTAAAAATACCACAGAAAGCAGAACAAAAGTAGCACGGTACTGAAAAGGCAGACCAAAAATATACATTAACAAGTATATCAAAGTGGGTTTCATTCTGATATGATTAAATTGAGTCTCAACAGTAATATGTACCATTCTAGTATTTTCTTAACTGGCTATCAATATAGTCTTTGATGGGTAGATTTTGTGGAAAGAAAGAAGTTACTGGTTGGGTGAAAACTGCAGGATGAACTAAGAACAGCAGAGAGACAGAGTTGCTTAATACTAACCAGAGAAATAGAAGACAATAGGAATATAAAAATAGGTGGAAAGTCTAAAATGAAAAATCAACAGCCATGATTCTAGATGTAATATAATGTATTTTATATTTCATATAGTTCTGTGTGGAACATAATAATGCTTCTGAAATAGCTGAGCTATTGAATTCCTTTTTAAATGTGCCTTAGAGTAGAAAAAATAAAGGAGATGATTAGGAAGTAAGGAAGACCTTTTAAAATTAAGTATTGATTCACTAAGAGAAAAAGTCATTAAAAGAGAATTAAGGTTGCCTGCCAGCAAATATAGCAGTTCCTAGATGAAGATTGACACCTGTGAAAATAAGAAAATACGCTCCACAAAATGAAGCAAAAATAGTAACAGATGCAGAAATATGCAGTTCGAATAATAGCTCTACACTATTGCTCTGCTTTATCTTAAATCTGGTTTGGTTTTTTTTACCATTGTCATATAGAATGTTTTCAGAACATGTCAGTCTTCAATTCACACCTGAAATAGGAAAGGCAAAGAAATCTGAGAAACTTCCAAACTCTGTCATCACCAGCTTCAGAATTCCTTTGGTAATTTGGTTTAGCAATGTACATTAGTCAGCCTTATTGTTCATGGCAAGATTTTCTAGCCTGTTCTCAGGATTCTGGACCTGTGATACTGCAGCTGGGGAGAGTTCACAACATAGGAGTACATGGGATTAAGATTTTTTTTCTGAGCTACCGATCAAAAATAAGGGATGCTTTTATGAGCAGGGATATGGAATGAGATTATCAATAGCTACTGCCATTACCTTTAGCTCAAAGCTAGGATGGTATGAGGGTGGAGCATGTATTTATTTCCCAAGGAAAAAGCAGATATAATTATCTAAGCAACATTCCTGTGGTACTAGGTAGGAGTCCATCAATGCAATCAGATACTGTGAAAGGGGCTGTTCTAATGTGAAAAGCAAGGAAAAGCAAGGATATGCAGTTAGCACCAAAGGCTTTAAGTACAAAAGTTTTTTTGTGCTTTGAAAATGGGAGGATGTGCCATTTCTTGTGACTCACAGAAATAGAATGAGAATTTGAGAAATTACTTTTTCAAGGGCAAGAGACTCCCCAGGAAACAGCGGGTTGTTCCTCCTAGTACGTGGGAACACTCCATGGTACCTTTTAAGAAGTTTTGAGATCTAATGATGAAATGTGTTTTCACCTCTCTGATCTTTACTTCTGGTATAAACAGCATGTTTAAAAAAAAAATTCTGGATTGGTCCTGGTGCTTGTATTTGGTTGGAATTACTACAGGTGGTGTCAGTTTGGATATATTACCAAGAGCTTCTCTGAGGCAGCAGATATCTCTGGGAACACAATGTAGAGATAACATGGACCTTTCACATAACCCCATTCCAGAAGCTGAGCCAGCACAAAGAAGGTTATATTATTTTAAAATCTACCATTCAAAGCTTTACTCTGTGAGCAGAACTAATACTGTTTAAACCTCAGTATCGTGAGTGGAGGAAGAGGAAATGACTACTTCTACATTTTATATTCTGCAGGGCTGCATATAATTCATGCCATTTTTAATCCCATCCTTCTATTTGTAGCTAATAAGGTAGGTATAATTCTCAGTTCTAGAGAAGGTTTTGAACCTTGATTAATTTATGTACACAAAATACTTTGAGATCCTGGAGTGAAAGGAAGTATAGGAAGTAAAAATTAAGGAAAAACAATTCTCAGTAGTCATATAGAATATTAAATATGTTAGTGATAGGAAAAACTAATGAAAAAAATACCCACTATTTAGAGTCACTTAGTATATCTGTATATATTATAAGCACTCTATGTCTGAGATCAAGATAAAAAAAAGTAATTTAGATATTTTAAAAAGGATACACGCACATATGTGTACATGGTTTTGTAATCTATACATGTGCATTTTTATAACTTGTTTTTGTGGAAATTATTCTTACTAAAGATATACAGACTTTATTTAAAAATTCACAAGCATTTGATTTTCTGTTTGTTTCCACTTTATCTTATCTAAATGTGAGAAACTGGATGTGAGAACTGACAGAAAACCAACAAAAAATGATTAAGATTTGTCTGTAACAATTGGCTACTGATCTTCGATCCCACTGCTCTTCTTCAATTTGCTTGAGCCACAGAGATGTATAAAACATTGAAAGGGAAATTGTAATGAGTGGCTTTGGGGAATTTGTCTAAATTCCTTCCTTATATCTTTCTTTCTGTCATTCTTTCCTTACTCATTCAAATCATTACATTTCTGTTCCTTTATAGAGCAGTGTTGCAAGAGCCTATGTATGGCAATAAGTTACCACAGGTATGACATACTGACTGATGGCAAAAACTCGTTATGCTGAATGGAGAATCCTGTAAAATCATACCAATAAATAATTGAAAATGGATTCTCTGTGTATAATTATAAGAATAGTCTACCAGTTGCATTTTTCCAGATTCTATCACAAAATCACAGATATTCTTCATATCCCATGAAATACAAAACTTACTGTTGTGAGTGTCCCATTCAGTGAGATGTATCTCTGTGTTTGGACTGTGAGTGTATTGACTCTGTACTTATTTTTTTAAGACAACTTAAGCTGCTGTGACATTGTGTTGTTGTTATTTTGGAAGTAGCAAATATGGGAGCACAGATAGGGCAGTACGCATTTTTTCATTATTTCAGCTGAGTTTATTATTTCAGCTGAATTTTCAAAATAATGATTTACAGCATTACAGTCAGGTAGTTCCTGCTTGAATGTACAGAGTGAGGGGGGAAAAGCATTCCTAAAACAGGAACTGGAAATCATTTATTATTATGTAATTATTACATGATTTTGTTCTAAATATTTTATTTTGCAATATATTCTGAGGCATGAGCCTAAATATTAAATATATTACTCAAGATGTATATGTAGTGAATATTACTAGTGTATTCTTCACCTAAGATATCAGCCAAGTTAAAAATTAGAGAAAAATTGTAAAGTAGAATTTATCATAGAAGTTTAGAGTTCAGGGGTTTTAATCAGATTCCCGTCCTAATTCCCAGTATCAAGTGTACCGTCAGGTATTTTGTTGCTGCAATGGGAAATCGTCTGAAGTAAAACATCTTACTGCAGTAAAACAGTGAGAAAACAGTATCACACCAAAACTGCAGAACACAAACCCCATAAAAATAATTTGCTTAAGAATATTTTTATGTGTTATTATATGATAGCTTATGTTAAAAATGTGAAATCATGACATTGACTTGTAGGGAATTATGACTTTCCTGATAACCAAATGCATCCTGCATTTTAGTTCTCCAAAGAATTCAGGAAAATTCAATAACTTCAATCTCTCTTTATTTTTATTGCTTTAGACCCTGTCTTTCCAGGATTCTCACAAATGTCATACTGATTGTTGAATCCAAAGCATCATAATAAAGTTTAGAGTTGAGCTTCATTTTTCAGCAGCAATTCTTTGATGAAAGCAAATCAAAACATAACCATAAAAGGAACGTAACTCTTAAACTTAGGGAGCAAGAAATGGTCCATCTTCACAGACTGACCAATTTTTCATGATATTTAAATAAAGGAAGGAGAAACGATCGCCACAGAGCCTTCCATCCACAGATTTAAGACCAGCCAGTGTGTGAGCAGCCTGTCTCGCTTTTGTCTGAGTAAGACACATTGATACTTCTCCTGGTGGCCCGTTCTTAATTCTGTACCGCAGGGGGGTCATTAGGTTCATAGTTGGATTGAAATGAAGAGGCTCTCGTGTTTAAGTGAGGGGGTTGAGGAATGGACTGGAGGACAAGCAAAGGAGTCAGATGTGTGGCGAACAGCATCACGCCACGCTGCAGAACCACTGGTGGCCTGCCACACGTCTTCAGGGCTGGATGGTGAAAACAAGTTCAGTATTTTCTTTATACTTTCACCATTTTTACTCCCTCATATCAACACTCACCCCCCCCTCCCCACCCAAACCCATCAAAAAAATCCCAACCCACAGGTGCCATATTTAGCACTCAAAAACCAGGAGGGGAGCATAGATCCATTCGTATGATCTCGCACCGTTCTCCTTGTAGCAGGAGCCAGAGCAAGCGTGCAGCTGGCATTAGCAGCTCTCAGCATCACTGTTTATTGGCTTGTCTTGCACTTGGTGACATTATTTGACACCTGCCTGCCTGCACGCAGATAACTGCAAGCAATAGGTGCCTGTGATACATTTTTGACAGTAATAGCCTTCTATTGGTTTATAAAAAATCAAATGATCTGAAATGAGAAAGCATTTCGTCTCGATGCCGCTGCGCTTGCCCAGAGAAGCATCTTGCTGGGAAAAGGGAGAGCACATGTAGTATTTTTGAGGCCCCCTGCCGCGTTCCTGTGGTTGTGGGCCACAATTGCTGCTGGCAGGGAGCTCACCAGGAGCAGGGAGGTAAATGGGCTGTTCTCTGTGGGAACATGTGAAAATATCAGACAGAATGTTCCTCAAGAAAGTTGGCGATTCGAAGCCTGGAGTTTGTAATGAGCTATAGGCAGTATATGCAGAACATATGTTTATTTTGGGGGTGATGTGGCATTATCAGCTGAATGATTGATTTCCAAAACCAACCTGCTTCAAATCTTCAAACCTACAAAGGTGTACGTGTTAGGGATGAAAGTGATTCTGCCAAATAAAGTAGTAGAAGGGGAAATAGCTTTTAAAAGTAGTTGAAATTGCTTTTCTGAAAGGAGTGAATTTTTATTTGGAAAATCAAAATAGATACCCCCTAAAAGTTTGTGCAGTAAAAATGTGCTACTGTTACAGTAAAAGTTGATACATCATAGCCTGTTCTTCATGGTCAGCATAATCTCTTGTGTGAATGCAGCTTTCCAAAAAATAATTAAAAAAATAATCAAAAAAATAATCAATTCATTAAAGTGAACGTGTTAGCAAAACAGTGAGTTTTATTCAAAGCTGGGTGATCTGAAACTTTCTTACTCAATTCTTTGTTAAGGTGGGGGGAAGGTGGGAAAAACAATACCAAAGTCCCCTGTCCCCGAGGATTATGGGGTGGTGAATTCTAATTGGGATATAAATCGTGTTTGTGTTATCTGTGGAGACTGGCCTCTGTCTGTTAATTGGCATGCTGAGATCATTTTGAAATGGTTGATATAACACCGTGGTCCATTGAACAGGAAGCTCTGCTGTTTTCACAGTTTGATAATCAATGCATCACTGCACACAATTCCTTTCAAATGTGTGTTTGTTTGTCCTGTTTGCTTAATTGAACAGCTGCAATTACTGTTACATACAACTGAATGTTAATTCATGGAAGAAGAGAATTTTGCTTCTTCATTATAATTTTGTGTATAAATTGGAAGCGTATGTAACATTAAGTGTTAATTGAGTGCACAAATTCATAGGTTTAATCAACCAGACATGATAAATCATATTTTGTACAAAAAAGAATTACTAGCTGAGGTTTTTCTTTTGAATTCAGGATCGCATTATTAATATACATGCACCTCATTCATAAGAACAATTGCTACTCTTCCACAATTGAAAACTTGTGCAAGAGTACAGTATTGTCTTGTAAAAAAACGTCGATGAATACAGTTCATTGCTTTCTCCTGATCTCTGGGACAAATCTTAACAAGTGCAATGACAAATTTTGCTTAACAATGCACTGAAATAATTCCCGTGTATTTAACCCCTTAACTGAACTTACAGCATGACAGTGCTCTTTAGTTGTTGCTGAATTTTGCAAAATGTTTTGCAAGGTGCCATAACAGTGCAGTTAGAGCGTGAGTTTGTGTTTCAGGGTGGTTATGCTGCCTACCGGTATGCCCAGCCTGCCACTGCCACTGCAGCTGCCTACAGTGACAGGTAAGACCTCACTTACTGCTCATCAATATTTGACCAGTGGAAGTTGAAGATGATTCTATAAATTTGCCTTGTTGAAGTCTCATAACTGTCTTGTTGCTCTGCAGATAATTGTGATATCTAAAGCAGGCTGTTTTATTATAATCCATGAATAGCCATAAATTGAGAGATTTTAGGCCTTAATTGAGAATCGGGCATGAGGCGCGCACATTCCCAAGCTGTAGATCATCCAGTTAATGTCTGTGACCCTTGTACAATGTAGATAAATACACGTACAGCTCCATGATGGTCTGCTACTAAAGATCATTATTCGTCTTAGGAGGAGTATTTCAGTTGATTTAGAACCTGAACCTATTGAGTGCCCTCAATTCTTATTGACATTGGTTTATTCAGTGTAAATTGAGAATGAACTGTGTCTAAGCTTGAACTATTCAAGGCAAAACAATATTTTTTCCATTTGCTTTCTTTCCAACCATTTATTTTTTTTCAATACTGAAAAAAATTCAGTTATTCTTCTTTTGCTCTGTATTTTTATCCTCAAAATGTAAACCACATTTGGTGGAAATAATGCCAGGAATAAAATATTATTAAAATCTGCATAAAAGAAACATGCAAAGACTTAACGTCTGTAAACTAAAAGCAACGTCACATAAATTAACTTTTCCTCTTGCAGGATGAAATTGGGACCCCTTTGAAGTCAATGTCTAAGTTGCTGTTGACTTCAGGAGGAACAGGATTTTGTCAAATTGCCTAAAATTAAGTCTTTGTAGTGTGTGGACATCATTTTGTAAAGAAAAGAAAGAATATGCTATGTTTTCTTCATAAACCTTACCCTTAATGAAATCTATGCTATCTTCAACATTTTTCAAGTACTTATGTACAGTCATAGAGGGAGGGTGTGTGTTGTGAAAGATGGATACACGCATATATTTTGCTTCACAATAGCAGCGAGAAGTAAGGTCACATTTCTCAATTCCTGATACAAGAAAATTTTCCCTTGGAATCATGGAGATAATTTCTGAATTCTTGAATATGCATTGAAAAATTTCTGCAGATGCTAAATTAGACATTGTTTTAAATGTTTCTGTTTCTTAACGAAATCAACAGATTAAGAAATTTCAGTGAACTATTTCTTAGATTGAAGTGCTGTTCATGGATTCTGTATTTTTAGAACAAAGTACCATGGTATGAATGTTAAAATGCTATGCATGCGTATTTGCCTTTCAAGTGCTTATTCTGGGTAATGAAGATACATTTTTTTAAAGTTATGTGAATTAAGTAATTTGCATGTATGGCTGAGGCATGCTGTGTCAGACAGGTAAGCAAGTTACTTTCTATTAATTTTGGATCAGTGATATCAATTAGATACGTGCTGTATGCACTTTGTACGCGATGTGCTATTTCTACGTAGGGTAATCTACAAAGGCGAAGTGCTACTCAGTAGTTTCATTTCATTTCCACAAAGGTGTGTTAGCGTGTCACAGCTCTAGTATTTTGCTGTGAGCTTATAAAGCAAACCAGTTCCTGCTTCTGAAAGTTTAATAAACTCTGAGGACAAAATTATAAATACCCTCCCGTGGTTAGTCATTTTTTGCAAGATATCATTCAGGTGTCCCCGGATCATTTTATAGGGTGTTTATTCCTATGAGTAAATGGATTTCTGAAA
This sequence comes from Gallinago jamesoni, assembly GCA_025769975.1. Lineage (NCBI taxonomy): Eukaryota > Metazoa > Chordata > Aves > Charadriiformes > Scolopacidae > Gallinago > Gallinago jamesoni. Next base: position 14,174,898 of record JAOQGH010000069.1, on the reverse strand, counting down.
ACCTATACATTACATAGAGAAACTGAACAATATCAAGATGACTTGCAAATGCTTTAATTATGAATTAATGTACCTTTTCATAAAATAAATAAAATGCTGTAAGATAAAACATCAGTGGGTGGCATGTTCTGCTATGGTTAGGGAGTCAACATCACTAAGAGTTATGCTGACAAAAAAAGTAAAGGAATTGTCTAAGATACTGCTCTTAAATGCTGTAAAGGAAGCTTGAAACGACACCAGTAGTAATGCAGTTGTTACAACCCTTAATTTTTCTTTTAAATGTCTAATTTTCAGATACACTTTGTGTATAATTAGAATTGTAATAACCTGTCTTTGCTTGCATAATTTTAAATATTTTAAATGAATTTTATCTCTTTTGGATTTTTTTAATTTAGCTTCTCTTTTTAAATGTGGTTAACTCTCATCTTCAATCTGCCTCCCCCAAATGAATATGGTTTCTTGTCTTAATTACAAATACTGTAACTGAATTTCTTTATGGGAGAATCCCAAAACTAGCATAGAGAATAAGACAAATAATAATCTGCTCAAACATTTCTTTGTATATGGGAAACTATGTGCAAACATGGATACCTCTGGTTACTCACAACTGCAGTTTGCTTAATTTGATCAACTTTTCATTCAATTTTTAATTAATTCAATTTAGCTGTGAATTACTAATATTGAAAGTGCTGAAATACAGTTCAGTACAATTGCTTGTATCTTTTCTTCTCAGTGTAGTAATCATCTGCTGTTTTCTGACTATATTGAGGATTCCACATCTCCTTATACACTACTCTTGTTTACTGCTGATTTGAGCCCCTATTTAATTTAATTACACATAAAATATATTTACTGATAATGTGTAAACAATGCCCAGAAAAATGGAAGTGGGGGCCATGGAGTATATACTATTGAAGCAGTGACATATCATGGAAATATTACTTCATATTAATATAAAAAAAAATTAAACTTTATTTTTTTGATCACAGCTCATATACATGATGAATGGCAATGTTCCATACTTGGCATGCTTCTTAAGTCAGGAGATGGAAAGAGGAAATCTTTAGATTGGAGACATGTTGTGGTAAAAATAAAGGTTAACAGAAAGATTTGGGACTCTGGAATCAATACACGAAGTCAGTAGATAATGGTCATTGTAGGAGAGCTCTATTGTGAAGAAATGCAATGGTATCCTTGTTTGTCACAGTTAGAAACATTGCTGGAAAAAGGCAAAGAACGGATATATAGAGGAGAATCAGATGGCAAGGAAATCTCATGAAACAAAACAACAGAAACCCCTACGTATGTGTTAAGACAATTCTTGTACTCCTAGAACCATTTCAACAACAGAGGTAGACCTCGCAGATTTCTCCAGGCATTTCTTAGATTTGTAAAACAAAAACAAACAAACAGGTACTTTTTTTTTTTTTTAAATTTATGAAGCAATATAATCACTGAATACAACTTCAAAAATTTAGAATTGGATTTTTTTACTTATGATTTATTACAATAAATTGCATTTTAAGATTTGAAACTCTTTGCGGGATGGACCAAACCCATCATTTTTGACTTCTGAATATTTAAAATAGTTCTTTTTCCAATTCATATAACTGATAAAGGGGACCTACTGGTCTATATATGTTCTTCACCATTCTGGAGCTTTGCCTGCCAAACTCTTTAAACTGAGAATGTTTGGGAAAAATAATGCTAAGGATGTGCAAGAGACACTAAATCAGATGTTAATAAAAAGTTCATACAGCTTTTATTCAGCTTTCATGTAATATTTTTAAATACATAAATAAATAAAGTTGTTAGATTTCTGTCCGAGTCTGAAGTAAGAGAAGCTAGCAAAGTCGTAAGTTTTACATTCCTGAGGTAGACCAAGTCAAAGCATGGCAGTGGGGCGTATTGTCATTTTGTCATTGCATGTTCACTTGATGTTGCTAGTATGTCTGTAACGCTGTATTGGATTTGACAGATCCATCCCATAGCTCAGTGAATGGCTTGCTTGAATTAAGCCTATGGGCAGAATTACTCACATTGATTGGCTATTGGTTTTGTGTTTTATGATTTGATTATTGCATCTTCGATCGGAGTAAGAAAAATGTTCCCTTCTTGCATATTAAATTTGTCAGCAATATTTATGAACGTGTCTATGGTAGTGTAATAAAACAAAACCCCCATGACTGTAAACTGGCCTTGTCTGAAAGGCAGTCATTTCACTTGTACTGCTTGCTAACCCTGGTATACTTAATAACGATAATTATGTGTGTTTATATATGTACGATTGTGTATTCATATATATACACACATTCCCCATCCATCACCCACCACACACACCCACCCACACATGCACCCGCACACACGTGTGTGCACACACACATATACATACATACGTACAGAGGTATTTTGTTCTGAGCATAATTCCCTTTCTCGAATACAGTGTCATATTTAAATCTCACTACAAACAATGCTAAGATTCCCATCGACTTCTTTGCTGTCTGGATTAGATTCCTCCTCACTGGAAGCTGAACTTTTTTTTTTTCACTAACTTTTTTTTAAAAAGAAAATAAGGCACATTCCAAAATATTTTGTACGTAACACTTTGTAGTATAAAATATTTAAATTTTTTTTCACTTTCAGTTTGTGCTGCATGTTCTGTGGTCGTACATAGGATTTTGTATCAAACTTGAGACAGGAGATTATTTTGTTATATGGAAGTTGTGTATCTTCCAGATCTGAAATCTTAGTCCCATGAAAATCCTGATATTCTAATAGCTTACATTTTTAGCATGCCTATGTGGAGTATTAATTTTTGTCAAAGTATTAGTGTCTACAAAGTTATAATTTATTGTGTTTTCTAGTTCTCTTTGGGCAAGTAGCTGAGAGTAATACTTAATATTTGTGGTCAGATGATCCTAAAATAAAATAGATACAGATTTGATTTAATTTGAAACATGCTCATAATCTAATTAAAAATTAGAATGAACAATAAAAATACACAAACTATAAAATGTGAGCTTCTGTAGATGGAGGTGATATTTTTGTATGTTGTAGAGTTTAAGATCTTCTCTTTTATGAATAAGCAATGTAACCCACTATAGTTATTTTTTTCTTTTACTGAGGACCTTACTAGCGATATATACTAAAAATTAAGGGTTTTGAGAGCATATAAAATGTAATAGAATATTCAGTCAGAATTTAATTTTCCATTAAATAATTTTATAGAAGGATAAATATCTTAAAATGTAATACTTCATTCATTTCATGGTTGTGCTTTCTAAGATTTAGGAAAAGGAGTTTCCGTACACTGTTTTAACTTCTAAAGTAATTGAGTTGGAAGAAGAAAAAGAATAGAATATAGCAATAATTTTACTCTTCTACTCCCAGCTGGAACCTTCAAACCTTTTTGAATTTTACTATACAAATTGAGTCTTGAGGAATGGAGAAATTTGGGGGACAAGATTATAAATAAGCAAGAATCCTGATCAAGATTATAAATCCTGAACAAGATTATAAATAAGCAAGCCCATATCCTGAGCTACTCAAATTTTAAGAATGAAAAGTATCACTTAGCATCTTGAGCAGGCACAAAGGTTGTGTTTAGCTATTGTAACAGCAGTAATATAGCAGATATCGAACACTTTTATTCTTCAAACACTGAGGTTTGATGTGGTGACGTTTGATTGATTTAGTTTATTCTGGAAATCCTGTATAGTAGCTAAAGCTTGCTTATTCCCTAGTATTGCAAATAAAAATCAAATCGTTCATTTTGCTGTTACAGAGGTAATGGATTTGGGCATCTACCTATTGGGCTTGTATGTCTTTATATGTCTATCTGATTTGTGGCAAACTACAGGATCACTGGCATCATGTTAATATTTCATAATCCATATTCATCACTCAGATCTCAGTTTGGGGAATGACCGGAGTGTATGACTCATGTTATAGCCATAACATTACCTTCTAGTGAAGGAATTAGAAAGTAAAAGCGAATGATTATGAGTAAAGAGAATGTAGTAGAGAAAATAATAATCAAAGAGTCTAAAACACTATGAACAGAGAGTTTCATGTAGAGCAATTTAAAAGGAATTTCCTGAAATAAAAGTCCATTGCATAAAGTACTTTCTAATGTTTGAAACATGATTCATCCTAAATTATTGAAGATATACTGCTTTTGGGAAGAGATACAGGGAGTCATATTAGTGTAGGAAAACATGACAAGCAAAAACATTTCATAAAAATATAATCTCCTACCAAGTCTAGAAAACTACTTTACATACTTTGATGTTTTAATACATTCCTCTGATATTTGGTAGTATTTACATGTTTTTAGATACTTCGAAGCCTCGATTCATCTGTGTGAATATCAATATTCATGTACTATCCATGCAACTATTAAAACTACTCCTCTAGTTCAAATCTGAGCTAATAGAGTAGTGAAAAGGCTTAGGGTTCCTGGCCTAGAATGATGGTACACACCGACTGTGAAACTTTTATCATGTCAGAGCTTGTATTCTTCATACCCTGCTTCAACTTCTCTCTCCTGTACTTTCCATTCTCCTTCACTGTAATATCAAGGTCTATGTTAAGAATACCCATTGACAAGGAAAGGCTTGGCTAATACTGTAAAATATGCTTTGGCATACCTGCTGGAAATCATGAAGAAAAAATCGAGAGAGAAGGCAGAGGAACATTAAAGCCTAGATTTCCATACCTGGCTTCCTAAAGTGCTCCAAGTCTAAAGATGCTGAGTAGTTTTGCTGCTGGTTTCTTTTTGAACATAGTGGGAGCTGTTAAATTCTTATCATTTTCAAAAATAAGCAGTGCACCAATTTTACCATTTACATATCACCTTCAATATCCTTGCTTTCATTTTGATTTATATATCTAGCTTACATCAGGTTATGCAGCATGAGTTTTAACTTGAGAGTTTCTTACTTTAAAATAAAAGTTTATAGTAAATAACTGTGATTATAAATAGTAGGAATTATCTTTTTAATAGTTCCTACGGGCTTCTTCACTCTTAGAGGATATTGAAAGAAAGTGTGACCTTAAAATTTTTAAGAGTGTTATATTCAGCAGACTATATAAATGTGGAGTTAGGGAGTTACTAAAACATTGATTCCTAATCCAGCAGACCAAAACTGTTACAGTCTATTGGGTCAGTGCCTGTGACATGATAGGCCATAACAGTTCCTTTGGACATGTCAGTGTCTAATTATACACTTTTTAGTTTTCAGATCATTGACTTGATAGACCACAAAGAGGCAGATTAGAACATGCTATAAGTATTGTCATCCTGAGTGCTTTACCGGCAAGAAGGAATTAAGAGCAGTGTGAAGGAGTCAGAGAGAGGGGAAGGAATGAAATGTTATTGATAAAATACGGAATGAACAGGATATAGGCTGTATGAATTAGCCATGTAATTTGCCATGTGTTTGTGCAAGGTAAGGAAGTATTAGAAGAACAAACTTAACTATGTAGGTGACATTAAACAAGAAAAAGGCAATTTACACTCTGGCATGTTTTTACTGTAGTATTTCCCACCTCAGAGGAGTCTAAAGCATTTGATTATAAATAGAAACTTTTTTCCACGTATTTTTGGGCTTATCAAGTTGCTGATAGGCTAGGAACACACCTGTGGCAAACCAGCACTTTGTAAAAATACTACAGAGCAAGAATGGGAGTAGAAAATTTGCCTGTGTATCCTAAGAACAACTTTATTTTTTTGTCAATACTGCTATAAGATGTTTCATATACATGCAGGAAAAAAAAAAAAAAAAAGTAAGGTCTTCCTTTAAACCTAAAGGTGACTAACCTGGCAGTCAAATTTAAGGCTTGGTTAAGCCACCTGGAAACAAGGATTGGGGGCCAAGTGAGACATGGTAGGGCATGTGAGACACCAGTGCAGGCAGAGGTGACACTGGACCTTCTGGAGTGGCAGCTGAGTCCAGGCAGATGGATGAGCTGCCTTTGCTTGAGCAGTCAAGATGAGCTTTAGTATTTTCTGTGAGAGAATATTTAGAGAAAGAGCTACATTAATTTCTTTTGATGCAGGGCTTTACTCTATATGCTGCCAAGGCCTGCCTCAAATTTTTAGAAAAAAGCATTTAACGAAATGGTCAAGAATGATGGAGGTGGGAGATCTTTCGGCAATGAAAGCACAATACCTAAGTGAAAGCAGAATATCTGTGTCCTCCTCTTGCTATCATTATTCGTAGTCAGGTTGAACAAGCAATTCTGCAGGAAAAAAAAGAACCTGACATGGAAGAAGTTAGCCAAACTTTCTATTTATAGTTTTGTTCTCACTTAATGTATCTTATAGGTATGGCTGTAAAGTTGTTTAGTTGTCTTACTGTTGTGATTCAAATGCCATGAGTATGATAATGTACTTTGATCTTACAGTAATGGGAATATAAAGCATGATAATAGCAAAATCAACCTTATTATTATAGCTATTATACTAATATTAAAAACTTAAAATTCTTTGATAGCCTTAATATTTAAATTTAGGGCGCTAGAAGGAGGGAATTGGGGAGGACTTCATAAAACAATTTTAGAGACAAACTCTGAAACTTTGTCCAGACTTGAATATTTCAGAAACTATTTAAGCAGCCAGCCATCAGCTATGTTATAATTCATAGCAAAAAAGCTCCAAGAGCAATGAAGCCTTAAAGTTTAGAGCATGAAAGAAAAAGAAAGTATCTTTAATGCTATAATGGAACAATGTATAGGTTTATCACTTATATCACTTCTGGGAAAAATCATTGCTACACTCTATAGTTAGCAGCTGGTCCTTGGAGAATACAATTTGGAGTAGCTCCAGGGAAGTCAGTGGTTTCAGTTAAGCTGCATCGATTTTACCAGTTGAGGTTCTGATGCATGAAATCTAAATACTGACTGTATTTGTAAATCCCATCGTGCTCTTATCAGAAGTAGTCAACTGGTTACATATAGTTTAAATCGTCCCACTGTAATATCTGCTCAGTATTGTGTTCGCCTTCATTTTAATCTCCTGTGTTCTGGGGCTCTGCACTGTTCTCAGCAGTTGCTATGTTTTTGGGAGGGAGGGCTGTACCTCTGTGTTAAACAAAATAATTTGTCTCTAGTTTTTTTAAGTTAGGAAGCAAAGTCCAAGAATTCTGGTGTATGAAACATAATCGCTGTATGTTAGTGGATTATAATTTCTTTTACGTTTCAAACTTCCTACAGTTAGTGTAATTAATTATAGGGAAGTCCCGGTTTCTTAAAATCCCACTTGAATTCTATTACATCTCCTATTTTATGGAAGCTCAGAGTTGCCAAAAAGAGAGACTAAAAATTTCTGGGAGTGTTGGATGAAATTATATGTGTGTCAACATTTTGTTCTCAATCATGTGCTGTGTAAAATATAAATAGTGCTGAAAAGTACAACTGTCACCCAGCCTTTTAGGGAGAAGACAGGACAAAGCCAACACTTTGTAATTTGTCTCATGTGCCTTACAAATATAGGTTCTTACACCTACAGTGACCTAAATATATAAACTTCCCAGACACGGCTGTGAGTGTTTTTGTACATGTGAAGAATAGCGGGGACGATGACCGTAGGAGGGAAAATGTGATAGCAGGTTGATGCTTTTTCAGGAATGTGCAGTAGTGCCCAGAAAGAAAGAAGAGCACGTCTGTCCCAGGGTGGGGTGACTATATGGAAATTTTTAGGGGGAGCACTCAGAGTAACAAATTGAAATTATGTTGGAATCCTGAAATTATGTTGGAATTGTGCTTCATGATGGTCCTCATGATGATCCCCTTGAGAACCCTCAAATCATAAAAAAGCCCATTTGAAACCCATACTCGGAATCTCTTCCTGTCTTCCACTTCCAAGTTGTGAATTTCCCGACTGGAAGTGCTGTAGTCAAATCCTGTGGAGGTCAGGCAGGGTCAGCACCTAGGCCTGTACTGCACACCCCATCTCTTATAAACTTCTGCTCTTTCTGAGAACCGTTCTACTTTAAGGAGCCACTGGCCTTAAATTAAAGTCTATGTAGAGGTAGAAAATGTGATAAAAGTTGTATATGTTTATGGATAACTGAATTATTATTCACTGGAAACTAACACAATACGTACATTGAAAGAGAGTCAAGATTATTTAAACGTGCTTACAGAAAAGAATTCTGTAGAATTAAAAGCTAGAAATACTACATAGTAATTACAAATTGTTGACATGATTCTACTCTGTTTCACATATGAATCCTTAGCTAAGGTTAAATTCAGTGTCGATATGCATGTAGCTTCTGTATTAGGTCAGTGTGCTTTAGAGGGAAAGGAGAGAAGTTTCTTCTGTCCAGGTTTGGCACAGTTAAGGTGGCTTGCCAGAAGCAGGACTGTAAAACACAGCTTTTCTTGAAAATGGGTAGATGCAACATTTTGGTAAGGGAAAGTACATACAAAATATAATTATGAAGTAACTCGGGCCTCAATTAACTTGTGGTAGTATAACCATGCTGAAGAAATTAGGCTATGGTATTTAAAAAATAATAATAAATAAAACAAAATTCCACAGTCCAGAAGGCCTAATTTCTGGAAGTACATAACATCTACTGAAGTAATTTGTAATCAGAAAAATTTTGCACTAAATATTGTATATAATGGATAACCTTAATCAAGCTTCACTTAAATTCCTGTTCTTCACTTGCTTAAATATTTTGGCTTAATACTTTATTATTTAAATCTTTGAGTTCAGTGACCTGTAATTTAGAGCAGGGTGCTTTTAGTCAGGTGATAAAGTTGGATGTGAAAATATTTTGAAAGATCATGAAAACACTTAATGTTACTTTTGCTGTTCTCTCCCTCTGTTTCTGTCCAAATTCAGGAAATACATCAATTTTTTTAACATTTTTTTCTAACTTTAAAAAGAATTTTATTACCATACTGGTAAAAATCTGTGGTAGTTTTCAATTTAATAGAAGAAATAAGAAACTGATATATAGGATTGAGAGAAGTAATAGTATGCAGAAGTGTTTACCCCTAGGAAATTGCTGCTCAGGTGGAACACAACCGTTTCAAGTCCCAGAAGTACATCTTCATGACCCACACGGTCTGGGTTTCCAGCAGAGAGCTCAGGCTGCCAAAGGGTGCCAGTCCAGCACTTAAAAGGATTTCACTTAGCCCAGGGTGTGAATATATGGCAAGTTGAATATGTCCAACTGTACATTCAGATCAATGTATTTGTCACGTTACTCTTTCATTTTGTTTTTCTGTTTATCTCCCTTACATCCAGTAATGACTTTTAAAATTTTATTTAAAGAAAAAAAAGTTCTGAGGATTTTAAATGCATGGTTTTTTACATCTGAAATATAAAACAATGAGCAGTAAAAATTTTGTTCTCTGCTTTCACTTGTTAATACACAAATTAAATTGATGGAACCAATTTTGTATCTTAATAACTGAGCAGGGCTTATTGTGTAATAAAGTTAGGTCCACTTACATTTCTTGTACCCTATCAAATCCATAAAAATTGTAGAAGTGATGAGGAACATTAAACCAGCCTAAAATGCATCATGAACTTTCACCGTACCTTACTTGTGAATTTTTTAAGTCTTCTACACTCAATACAGTTACTGCATAAAATTGGTCTTTACAGGGAACAACCCAACATTCGCCTGGGTCTGAGCGAGGTTAGCTGCCCTGTGCCAGGTCTGCTTTTTAGGTACTTTACCACAGATAGAATATGATGCATTACAGTGTCAGCTTAACTGGGAGAGATGCCTTTGTCAAACTATGGCGTTGTCTGCACTAAGGAATAACACCTGCTTTGGATGTCAGGTGTGATAAGTTTGAATAGGGACCCTCTGATTGAAACTTCTCCCTCTAGGTCTATATGAACAATAGCACAGAATTTAGCTAAATAAAAACCTGCAACTAGAACAACATTAAAGCCATCAAACTACTAAACAAGTTATTGAAATTGTTACAATAATACCTAATTAGTTATAAAAAAAAATGAACTGGCTTACTGAATTCCAGCATCTAGTTTTACTTTTCATTCTCACATTTGCTATGCTGACCAATACGTAACTTTCTCCTTACTTTTAAAATTGATTAGTGGAGTTGTGAAATGAATTTTATAAAAGCCAAATACAGGGAAAATAGTGTCTTCCTATGGAAATTGAGATATTATAACAAGGAATGTTTATGGTAGATGTTTTTTAAATAGGTATCAATTCAGGTTAATTTTTTTAAATTTAATATTTTTTTGCCAGTAATTAGTAAAGAGCCAGTAAGATTAAGTAAGATTTCAGAACAGTTTCAGTAACATCTATGGTTCCAAAAGACAATAGCAGCTAGTGTTGTGGGGGTCTTTCTGTAAGTAACTAAATCAGTGTGTTATTCTTGCAGATAATATTGTGCTTTGGTGTCTGAAGGCAGAATATCTGTGGCTCAATGTTCCATAACAAGAAGTGTTTGAATAGAGAAAAGAAAAGGCGTTTCTCAGCTAGCCACTTTAGAGGCAGCTTTTAAGGAAGAGTGGTCTTTCCATTTAGATGAGAGGGCAGTGTAGTAACTTCATCAAAACAAATCAAAAGGATTTTCAGTAAAATAGCAGCTGGTAAGTCTGCATTGCTCTTAGATGAATGAATCCCTTTTAGGCAAACATCTCCCTGTTTCTTTCCATGTAATTATCACAAGAGGTGATAATAAAAGAGGTGATAGCAGTAAATACAGTGACAAATTACACTACCTATGAAATCCAGAGTAGCTCTGTATTTATAATGCTAAATTTATCCCCCTTCATTTTTTTAAATTCATCTCTTTAGCATTACAGGCTAGGTAGACCTCATTAGTTTGTGAAATTGCTGCAGATGACAAAATATAGAGCAAAACTGCCGATCTGTACCTCCAATTGAAAATGAAAGAATATACAGTTTGATCACTAAATTAATTCATGTTAAAAGGCAGGGGTTAGTATCTCTGAGAAGGGGCAGAGGCAATGATCAGGTACTACTTTTGATCTTAATAAACTCTGTCCCTATAGGATGGATTACAGGTTCCTTATTTTGTTTTGGTTTACGTTTTCCCAAAGTGTGAACTTCTATGTAACAAGGTTCACAGATTTCTAAACAAGAATTTAAAATCTCTTTCATACATTGGAGGTGAAGTAATAGAACTCAATTTTGTTCTCTTAGGGCCTAACCTCTCAAGGTTCTGTGAGATGTCTGCTCCTCAATGGAATAGTTTTCGATAGGATCTTTAGAGTAGATAATGCTTAACAGAGCTCACATCATCTCGCAGAACTAAGTTTTCCAGGTAGTCTTCAGTACAAGCTAGAACTAGTTCCTTCTACCTCCTAGATGGTAGACTCTTGCATTAAAGCTGTGCAAAGCAGAAAAACTCAGTGTTTCACCATTCCTAACAGTGCAGGCTGGAGGAGCTACTTGTAATCTGGAGTAAAACAGCACCCAAGTATTAAAACTTCAGCCAGGTTCTTTATTAATCCCACACGACGCAATAACAATATAAAGGAAACTGTGTATATGGATATAAAGGAATCGTTTGAGAGTAATCCTCAAACATGGTTTCCACTAACCCAAATCCTGTTTGCTTTGACTTCAGAAAGGACAAATCAGGATTTGTGCTGTAGTGAAGTTTTCTGCATTTTGAAATATTAGCGTAATTAGCATTTCTCTTTTTATGTTACCTGGTTTAAAAAAGAATTTTGCAAGAGAAGGTTTATATTAAATTACTCATATCTCTACTTTATTCTCCTAAGATTCTGCAAAAGACTTTTGTATGTATTTGGATGACAGTATATGAGAATATACTATGTCATTTTTTCAATAAATAGCAGAAATTTCATTTTCTGATTGCAATTGTATTAGACATATAAAAAGCAAAATATTTTACTTTCAATATCCTCATTTCAGTTGCACGAAGTAAATTGCAATTATTTTTTTCAAAAATGCTTTTTACATATTTTGCAGTAGTGCCCTTTAATATCTCTATCAATATAAATATTGTTTTATTTTTATTAGACTTCATAAATATATTGACATATCTGTTACACTAAACATGAAGCTTCCAATGCAAGAGTTTGTACATAGTCCATATCCAAATGTCGCCATTATTTCATTTAAAAGATCCCAGCATGTCTACCTCATGATCCCTATAAACTCTATAGTACTGAAATACGTCAACACTTTTTCTTGCTACATTCATTAAAATTAAGCACCCTTCCCCTACCCCATCTGTAAACATTAAGTCAATTGGCAGCTAGCACATTTCCCAGTCAGCAAGCAGTATTGTGAATTTTATCTTCTCTTGCAGAAATCAATTCGTCTTCGTTGCAGCAGATGAAATTTCTTGTAACACCTCTGCAGGTAACAATCATTGATACTTCTTGATGCATCCATCCAGGTCTCAATATCCTTTTTCACATGCTGCATTTAATCGTAAGAGAAAGCATAGGAGAGTCCATCGTATAAATCTTTTGAATAGTTTAATTAATTTATAGCTTGAGTCTATAGGTTCTGCCTATATTTATTACCAGTTTAAATATCATATGGCCTAGAAAAGTAAGGATATGTTAAACCTTCTACTAGATACTTGCTGTGCAGTACAATCAAGATTGTGACTTTAAAAAAGCCAAAACAGAGCAAATGAAAAGAGAAAAGGCTCAGATGTACGTAGGACATTGTAAGTGCTATAGATTTAATGATTTTCTTTTCAACTCTTTGGGGGCAAATATTGCCCACAAGGGTACCGCAGACCCTAAAGCACTCACAAAGTCTATCCTATGGATAAGATAGTGGGAGAGAGGGTCTGTGTCTTCAGAGGATCGCTCTCTAGTAAGTAAAAAGTCTTAGCTGCTTTGCTAATCTGCTATCGTGTTGTAAGCCACGGGTACAGAAGAATGAAGAATGTTTTTAAAAGGTAATGGTAATTTATAAATATATTGAATATGTCAAGGGATTTTTTTTCTTCTTTTAAGCAATAGATTTTGAACAATCTTAGTCTTAATTCAGGTAAGGATGGTATTATGACACTACGTAAGAAATCAAAGGCCAAAATAAATACTAACAGTGTCGGGACATATTCTGCAAATAATGTTATGTCGAAAATTTAATGAGTTCATAGAAGCTGCTTGTATTGAAGGATGAAAGGGTACCCATTGTGACACAAAATGCTGCTATTAAGAAGTGTTTATTTATAGAGTTTTACATTAGCAGAAATAAATGAAAGGTGAAGAGTGTTCTGTTTATGCCCTAGTGGCCTACAGAGAAACAAATAAAGGACATGGATTTATGAAAAAAAAATCACAGCTAAAGCCAAAGTATGCTAAAATTGTAATAGCCTGTATGCTATCCGTAGCATTTTTGGTGGTAATCTGAAAAGTTCTGTAACAAAACCTGATTTAACACAGATTTTTCAAAGTCCTAAATCATTAAGAGAATACATTTTGATAAGTCAACATTTGACACTTTCTTGATCTCACTAGACTTGGATTTTGGCTTTCACTATTTCCCTTGTGCTTCCTGCTCAGCTCCAGACTGGAGTGAGCTGTATTAAGGAGGCTACTAATTTATAAATCTAGACCTTGCTAAGCAATAGTAAATATAATTATTTTATCAATTTTTAACTTGGAATTTTTGAGATAGACATGTGGTCTTTAATATTTTTATTGTCCTGAAAACAATTTCCTGTTTTGCAGAGTGAACCTTCTAAGCAATAATTATTTCTCTAATAGAGATATTTTATTCCCCTCAGTTCAGACACAATTTAAGTGTCCAAGACTATATTATACATATTCCATACATCACTGCTTTAGAATTCCCGTCAGAAATAGAGCACTCTTGTTTACCAGTAAATTCAGTGAACTTTACATGGAAGGAAGTGGATCTCTGTGTTCATTTGTTAAAACTTTTCAGTTTACCTCTGTTGAATTGATTCAACAATAAGGTAATTTTGTTAGGTATGTTTTTGAGCTTATGATAAACATATCCATTATAGGTGACTGTAGGTGCCTTTTTAAAATATGATCTGAAGGAGAAAGCTAATGAAAGCCTGTGTCTTCTGTTTCTCATATACCCAAGTCATAGAATTTAAAGGACTTTTGACTTTATAAAAAAATAATTCTCTGGCCTATATTCTTGTGGTACAAGTAGCCAAAGTTGCATTTGGTTTTTCAAACCTATAAGTTGAGTTTCAACTAATTATCTGATGTTTTGTGCTTTAATACATGGAACATATATAGAGCTACGTAAACTTTTAGAATTAAGTTAACCTTCCTGTGGTTTTTCAGATGCATGCAGAACACCTACAGTACAATTTTATAGTGCTTTTTTTTAGTGCTTCTAGACTCAATTACAGTAATTCAACTGTGTTTGTAAAATTGATATAAAACAAGGATACTGATAATATGCTCAATGTTTGAAATGTGAGTATATGTATGTTTGTATTGTTTCCTTGTACAGAATGTGTGTGTTCGTAGATCTCAAATAATAATATAACAAACTTTTGGTTAGAACTTTACCATCAAATGGAAATGGGAGGTCTTGGGTGATTCTGCTGATAATATTCACTCTTCTCTTCCTAATACTTTATCATTCCTGCCAGAGGATACTTAGCCCTCAGCCACATGATATCTTTATTGTGAATAAAGTAATCTTGAATAAGTAAACGTGTTAACGAACGGATAGTATGTCCATATATGTATTTTTATTTATGTGTGTGTATCTGTTCTTACATGCACATTATGTAAAGAGAGCCTATTCAAGTATCTGACAGAGGGATACTTCCATGGGAAATTTAAAAATATTTCATTCTTGATTGCATCCAGTCCATACTGAGGCTAAAAATAATTACTCTTCGGAAGAGAAGTTCTGTGCTTCTGGGATAGATCTTCTCTGGCAGGCATGATTAAAGAGTCTGCAAACAGACCTGAACTAGAACAGAGGGAGGGAAACTATCTGAAACCTCCTACAGTTTGATGATGGAATTTTAACAAGAATGTCTGAAGACTTTGCTCTAGCAAATCTCTGAAAATGGGTACATTAGGGGGGAAATAATCCTGAGCTTCCTGGCTGATGGGGGCAATGGGCATCTTGCCCTGTCAGGCTCCTAATAAATCAGAACGAGACCCAGAATAAACTCGTGGCTTATTTATGTTGGTTACAAAACATTGTACATTTTTTCATTTTGAATCTTTAGAATTTTTTATGACATTTAAATTAGCGCTCGATGTATTTTTTTTTTCCTTTTAGGTTTTGTAAGAGCAAAATTCATAGTTTGTAAAGAAAAAAAATATTTTTTAGAGTCTTTTCCAAGTGCATTTGAGGATGTACTTGTATATTACTTTTATGATTTTGGGGTAAATATGGGGCAGGATCATTATTCTACATTTATATCACTCTTTCTTCCTCCAATTTTTAACAGTTATCCAACTCCCATTAACAAACACAAAAATCCAATGCATTTTCATGCCTGATACTATTTTTCTCCCAAGTGGATATGCAGTTTATGATTTTGAAATAACAGAGAGGCAAGTGTATATATAAACCTGAATTTGGAATGAAGTATGGTGGAAGTGGATATAGCATCTGTCCAATTGTGACTGTATTTATTTACATATTTGAGCAGAATCATCCCCAGGAGGCGGGATTGTGTGTGTGTGTGTGCAAAAGAAATGCATTATAAAGCTTTAGAAGTTGACAGTCCTAGATTAAGTTATTGACCTCCATTTGGAGAAAGATACAGTCTCCAAAACAGATTAAACATTCTGAAAGGTTTAATTTTATAACTCTAGGAAAAATGTTTCTTAAAAGCAAGCAGCTTAAAGAAGCAAACATTGGAGTTTTTATTATTGAAATAGTTTGAACACAATATTAGCAATTTTTAAACAATGCAGTTGAAGTCATTGCAGTTTTCCTGTATACTATCATTAACTTGTCAACACTAACACTACCACAAATGTAATTAATTAAACAATAGCAAACATGGTGATACTTCTTTAAAAGCAAATTAATATTTTATGAAGTGCTTAGAATGATTACGGTGTCTGTTGTAGTGCACCTCTGCTGCAGTACATCAGTTATTGCAGCTGGTCAAAATTTTGCCATACCTGCTTGCCTACATCTCATCGACTTCATGTATCTGGTAGGAGATATCGAGCAGATTATACTCTTTCAAAGCAACTGCTTTGGAAAAACAGTTTCAGGCTTTTTGAATTGTTGTGTAAAGACATGTTGAGTTGTGAGAGGCTCTTCCCTTTCGGTATTGCTGCCTATGGGTTTGACTTCATGAAGCGATTTGACTGGGAAAATAGCCATTTTCTATGAGATGATTTTATTATTATGTTATCCTCTTCTACTAATAAGATAAAACATGAAGATGAAGGAGCATCTGTAAGGTCTTTGTGCTAGTGTTTATTTTAGGCTGTACAGCTTTTCCCTGTGAAAAATAGCAGCTACTAAAGTTTTTGCTCTGGAAGAACTAGGAAATGTTGTACTAATGCACATTATTAAACTTCTTCTATAAATTCAAGTTTCCTTCATGCTGGCAGTTTAAACTTGCATTTACTGCTCCTGTAAATAGTTGCTTATATGGAATTCCATTTGTTATTGCTTTTACTGCTTTTGGTAGTTGTGTGGTAAAGATGTTCAGCTATTGGAGCAGTTGATAAAAATCAGTAAACACTTCGATTACCCTCTGTTCTTCTTTCATGAAGGTTGATTAATTCCTTTTTCTCACCCAGTGAAAACACTGGCAGCCCTTTTTGGCATCTTTGTCATTATCTCTTTGACAGCTTGCCTTCCTGGTGCTTACAGTTCTAGGTCAGTTCGCATGGCTAGTCAAATGTGACAACATGACAAGATTAAGGAAAGCTGAGGTTCTGTGATTTGTAAATGGAGGATTTGCAATGTGAAGCTCCTTTGATAACAGAAATAGTGAATAATCTGTGCCTGCCCTCAACAAGTACATATAAGTACGTGTGCATCTTCTGTGCTGTTTTTTAATGAAGAAATCAGATTTTTTTTTTCTCAAACTGAAAATAGTACACATGAAAGGTGGTTTGTGTGTGTGCATGTATGTATGGTTATCTACAAGTACATTAAGTAAGCAAGGATTAAGTTTTTATTATAGTACATTTAAAGTATTAAACAAAAAATAAGAAGATTGCTTACTACAGAACTTTACACACAAGCACAAAAGACTGTGTTAAAATTTAATGAACAAAGTATCCTGTATTTTTATTATTGAACTGGATAATAATGTATTCAAGGTTCAGTGCCCCGAAATATAACAGCAATAGCAATAGGAAAATGCTTTACAGATCAAAGAAATACTTGATTTTCATTGCAATACAGCTGGTTTTAGGTACTGAGGTTTTAGCCTCAGTTTCCCCAGTGGCTTTTTTAAATGAAATTTTTATAAAGCGTAACTTTCTTGTGTAGGGATTATACGGAAAGGTGTTGCTGGTAGCACAGGATTATATTAGATTTTTAACTAGGCAGCAAGTGAAATCCCCACACTTGTGTAAATCCAGACAGCAAGACTGAAACTTGAGAGAAAGCTTTTAAGCTGAGGTCTGTCCCTGGGATTTTTCCGTAACAGTTATTCAGTGCCAGCTCAGGATGGAGCTCACCTGTGCTGTTGTTTGCTGCACTTCTATATGTCTGCAAATTAACCTATAGCAATTGTGTTTATTTAAATGTTTAATAAGGTGTCTTCGAAAGAAGCTACAGGTTGGCATACAGAAATGATAATGAAAATCAGGTCTGAGCATCAATGGCCAAAATTTCTGCAAAACATGCCCATCAATTAGCAAGAAAATTAACTGGCCAAATTCAGACGTGAAACAAATAAGTAAACAGTTAAGAATCTGAAATTCATCTCTGCATACAGAAGATTTGGAATAGGCTTCTCAAGTTTCTTCTTGCTCCAACCTGCAGGAAAAAGTAAAGACTGCTTTTAATATTTAATCAATGATGTATTTATGAAGATCCCTTCATGGAAATCTTTTATTATCGCCATATCCCTTATGGTAGACTGTAGTCAAGTTTCTTCATCTCTGTGAAAACCTAGGAATGTTAATGTGAGACTAATATGAAATCCCTCATGGCATTCAAGGTATACAGGAGTCCAGCACTGCAGTATACCTTGAGGTGTTTCATTGTGCTGTCTGTCTCTTCTGCCTCTTCCCAATTCTTTCTCTGCTGTACATCACGAATCTCTAAAGCATGGAAAATGTTACACAACAAAATATTTTATGGGCCCTCCCTTGTGGATCATTATCTTACTGCTTGGTAGTTGTGCATTTAAAACTTTGCATAGAGGACTTAATGTTTTTAACCTTTACAATCAAGGAAAATTACTAGAAACTGTTTTTATCGGTAGATTTTGATAATTTTCCTTGGCATCAAATAAATCTTAGGCATCTTTTCTTGTTGCATTCTGAGATATACAGAGAGACTTATTGCTCATTCAGGTGATTGAAATGCATAAAGTTGCTTGGTATTAATATGCAAAATGAAATAAATCGATTGGTTGCCCGTGCTTTGAGCACCATAAACAGATACTGCCCTGCTGTAGTAAAGAATTTTAAGTGAAGGGAGTGCCCCAGCTGCACAGCGTTGGCCAACTGCGGTTAAAGTACTGCTTAGCGATGGGGTGTGTAACTGGTGCGGAAAGGAGCTCTGCGCTCATGTCATCCGTCTTAGTATCAGCGTAGTTGTGTGACCAAAAGAGAGAGCAAGATGGTAGTTACTGGAATCATTTATTATATATTATTCATTATTATAGTTAGATTTAGCTGAGGTAGTACCACGTTTTTAACTTCCCTTTTTATATTTCTTTAAACAGATTCATCGTTTTCTATACTTCTTCTAGCACTGTGTAGACTTTAAAAAAATGGGGGGAATGATAATGATCAGAAAGATATGTCCATCAAATTCATAAAAAATAAATTAATTTTTAAAATTCTCCTTCCGTAGTTCTCAAACGACTGGAGGAAAATTGTGTTAACTTGGTTCGTATTCTATACCGTGAAATTCTGCTTATTCATGTTGTTATTAAACCCTGTAATATTTATACTATTAAGGAGCTTCCAGATGTCTCCAGTATCAGAGCTCCACTGCCTGTTCTGGAGGTGTAGGGAAATGCAGCCATAGTACCAAAGAATTTAAAACCCTAAAATGGAAGTTATAACTAGAGAGGCATATACTTTCCCTATTTTTAGAGATTTCAGCAATACCTGCTACTGATGATTTGAAGAGAAAGAATAAATTTCAAGGGCCCTATTAAAATAAATCTCACAACCAGTTACCATTTTTAATTCTCCCTTTTTATTTGTGCAGTGGACAACAAATTGTCCTTTTATGTAGCATTTCAGCAGTTTTAAACCCTGCACTGAAAATGAATGAAGACATTGAGACATAGGATGAGTAAAGAAGAACTTGCAATACAGTGAGCTTTGGGTGAATAATTTAAAGCTGCATATACAGACGTTTGCGTGGCTACACTGATATTTTTTTTCCTCAATTATTTCCCAGTAAGATGTTATTCCAACTAGTTCAGACCCAGTGCCAGTACGGTAACAAAACGCTAGGAAACTTTTAAAATTCCCCCCGCTGCCTCCCCCATTATGTCCTGAATACTTATTCCAGATATACTGGAAAATAGTGGAATTTACCTTGTCCTGATGAGTGGTGCATCAAAATTGTTCATCAGATGTGTTCTTAGACAAGAATTTGGCAGTGCGCACACTGGTTTTGATACTGATTTAACATTTTGTAAAATACACAGATAATGGCATTGACTATTAATTTATTCAAAATACTTTGCCATTTGCATGTCCTAAATGTTAGTAAATTGTTTACCTATACTGATTATTTCCAGTGCAAATTATCACAAAGCATTTAAATGCCACTAATTTTAATGAGAAATAAGAATTCTGGCATAATAGTGAATAAATGAACCAACAACTATGTGACTGAACTAGCTTACTGATTTTCAGTGTGACAATATAGTTTAAATCCTTCTTACTATTTTCAGCATAGAAATCAGAATCTATTCTGCTAACCTTCTGAGCTTCTAAATTTGGTGTCATGCAAGGGCGTGTTTAAAAATTAGCATTTAAAAAGAAACCCACTTGCTTTAAGTTTAAGCTGACACTGTTCCTTTCCTCTGTGGAAATGAAATTTATTAATCATAATAAAACCATCATATTCTGAAGGTAGAGGTCACCCTGAGGAGAAAAAAAAGTCTATTCATCACAGAGGAATTTCAATGCATTTTTTCCCAGATAATATCTGAGCATGTGTTCTCTCCCCTTTAGAAATATATTCTTCCATGTTTGTGCTTACATTTGTCAAGTGTGTTAAGGACAGTGCAAGAATGAGAATTTTGCAATTAATTTTATATTCTTAATTTTCTTTTACAGAAGATTTGGAAGAATGCTTTTTACATTTTATGTTATGTTATGTTTATATTGCCCACATTTGTTAAAGTGGAATTTCAATATTCAGTAAAAGAAAAGGAAGAAGTGTTTCTTTTAAAAAGAATATAAGCATCGCTAATTCTGAAATACCATTTTTATGTCTCAGTGGAAACTTTAGCATTATCATAATATAAATGTAAAACATTCTTTTTAAGGAGTAAGGATTTATTTAGGTTGTAGTTTTGACATTAGGATTACTTCACAACTCTTGTTTTAAGCAAGAAACATGGTTTACCCAGTAGGATGAAAAAATACTGTGAAGCACTGGCAATAAGTTATTACTACTTCAGCAGAAGAGTAATAAAAATATACTCGGAAGTAAATACTGGGTTGAAACAGTGATTTTTTTTTCTTTCTTCTGAAATTGCTTAATGGTTTTTTTATATGTATTTTCCTCTTAGTTGTCCAGATTTCTGTAAAATATTGATGCAATATTATTAGCAACATGTTTTATCACATCAGTGTTGTAAACTTGCTAGTTACTTCAATAGTTGGGTTAAATTTACCACTAATTTGACAAAGCCTGAGCACTATGTATTCAGGCTTGTTCCTTCCTTACAAGTGGCTCTTGCATTTAGGCCACTTAATCCCCTGCTATGGCTGACCAATTTTGTGAGACACTGTGACATACAGTGAAGGATCCTGCAGGAATGGGATGCAGGTAAAACGCAGCCTTACTGCAGGAAATGGATCAGAGCGGTGGAAACAAAAAACTAAAAGTCCCACTAGTTAATGGCTTGCACTGGACCAAAACTACTGTAATTCTTACAGATCTAAATTTACAGTCCTTGCTCAGTATTGCAGTAATACCAGATAATCAGAACACAAAACATAAACAAATTGGAAAATATGCTGGCTCCCATTGCCTGAATAATTGTCATGACATTAAAGCATGTATAATAATAGTACATGCAATTCTTCCGCCTTCTTACTAGGGTCATGGGGGAAATTTATAGTGCTGGAAATAAGTCTAGCTTTAAATTAATCATCTTCCCTTCTAGATGTTTTCTTACTGTTTGAATGAGATTTGTCTTGAGAGAATTAAAATTATAATCTTTAAAATGGATTCCCAGACTTTAAAAACAGGCATACAGATTGAAATAAGGTGTCTTCTTCACTTCAGTGTAGATGACCAAGACATGCAAGATTCTGTTATGGCTACTTCAAAGATAAGTATTTTCATAGAATCATAGAATGGGTAGAGTTGGAAGGGACCTTAAAGATCATCTCGCTTCAACCCCCCGGCCATGGGCAGGGACACCTCCCACCAGACCAGGTTGCTCAAAGCCCCATCCAGCCTTGTCTTGTACACCCCCAGGGATGGGGCATCCACAGCTTCTCTGGGCAACCTGTTCCACTGTCTCACCACCCTCGCACTAAAAGATTTTCTTCCTGATATCTAATCTGAATCTCCCCTCTTTCAGTTTAAAACCATTACCCCTCATTCTATCACTACATTCCCTGATCAAGAGTCCCTCCCCATCTCTCCTGTAGGTCTTCTTCAGGTACTTGGAAGGCTGTTACAAGGTCTTCCCAGAGCCTTCTCTATTTCAAATCTCTAAGCATCATAATGTGGAGCATTGCAAAGGCTGAGTTTATGGAAGTTCTTTCAACCAAAGAGGCTCCAGAGTAGGGGGTCAGTGTCAAACCTGCTTGAAGAACTCTTATGCCCCTCTTCCATCTCAAAGGATCACCAAGAGTCATTTACCCAGCACAGGCTGATCTGAGCTATTTTGCCTTCCATTCTTTTCCAGTGGGAACTGCCTGGTTTCTTTGTTGTTAACTGCCTTGGATAATTTCCAAAGACAGTTATTCATGGATACCAAGTATTTAAATGGAATAGATATAAAAATTTAATCCTTCACTCATCAATATATTGGATGCAAAAAAGGAATTAATATGTTTTATATGAGTCTTTTACACATATTTCTTTTGAGTTTAGGACCCTGAGATAGAAGGTGATTGTCCAACGTGCTGCTGCCCTTGGATATTCATGTGTATCTTTGATAGCTATGAGGACTTCCCTGCCCAAATCTAAAGTAAACATAGGATATAGAGCTCACATTCATGAACTTGTGGTTCTTTTATTGTTTTAATAGATTGACTGCTTTTTAATGTTGTATCCCTTAATAGGAGGTTGAATTTAGTAAGTAACCAAGATAGTACAACTGAAGGCATTCAGCTACTATGGTTGTACTTTGTAGTGAAACATTCAGATTTTGCCATAGAAGCTTTATAAGAATATAGATACACATTTGCTCAAAATGCCAGTATGTTGCTGGAAAAAAAAAAAAAAAATCCTCCTATCTTTACTGACTAGCAACCAATGTAATAATTTTATGTTTGTACTTCCTGAATTTTTTTCTACTTTTTTTTTTTTTTCTCATCAAGATGTGTGGTTATATATCCTTGGAAAAGGAAAAGCATCTAACTTGTGCAAATCTGTGACCCTAGGCTTGGTCAGAGAGTAAGAGACATTTAATGTAAAGTCTCTGCCTTTTCAGTGCTGAACCCTTTTGCCTTTCGATAGCGCAGTTGTCCCAGGAAGTGATTTACTGGGACTTCCACACGCAATGAATTCATCATGCACTTGTAAATGTTGACTCAGTGAAATGGAGTAAAAACGACTTATCTTGTCTAATGTAATTTCTGCTCCTTTCTTGAAAGATGTCACTGGACAGGTAGGGATGTCTACTTTAGATAATTTGGACCTCCTCTCAACCTCGCATCCAGGACCCACAGTAGTGGGTGGTGGACGATGTTGTATATGCCATAGAAATGTTCCTTTCTCAGCTTTCCCTCAGCTAATTAGTTAGGAATCGGCTAATCAGATTGTGCTTGTGTAGGAGCAAATACATGATAATAAAATAGGACATCTGTCCTCTTTTCCAAAAGAGTAAGTTTGTATTTGCATCTGAAAAATAAAGGTAGTTACACAGAATGAGACCAGTCTGAGGTTATAATGATTTTTTTTTAGAGAGATAAATCAAGAGTATTTTTTAAAATTAACTTGTTTACTACATTAGTC
>JAOQGH010000069.1:14136394-14148894 GCA_025769975.1 Gallinago jamesoni | reverse complement strand
TATATATGCTGAATATTAAGCTATTGGGGTTATCACATGTTTTGTAAGAGTGTAAGTGACTACAGTAGTCATTCTTTTCCGCATCTACATTTATTTTAGTTTATGAGAGGGAGGGAGGGGGGAAACTGGGGACATGGGAATGGGGTTTGGCTAAAATATTAATTAATGAAGCAAAAAGGGGCCCCACTGCACCAACTATCATATATCAGCTGTCTTAAATTATTCACTGTTTGTTCAAAGCCAAAGGTTATGTTCTTATTAGGGGTGCTTTTCTCGACACTTGTACATAAAAATCGGATTAAAAGCTGTCCGAAGGCACCCTTTTAAAGCATTCCACCAGGCAGTATTCAGCTATTTAACCATAACTAGTTATTTAGGCAAAAACTGCTAGTTAGACCATTAACAAGCATTCTTTTTATATTTCTTCCAGTAAAATAAATTATTGATATCATTGCTGACTTTTATATTATGGGAGGGAAAAAAACAATAATAAAAAGGTGATAAAAGCACTGTTTCTATTTTTTTCTTTTTTTTCCAAAAAAGAAAGTAATAAAAACTTAAATTCTTTGTACCAGTAAAAAAAAAATGTATAAAATTTACATCCGTGCAGTGGAGTTGTTAAGTTCTAGAAATACACAGCCTATGATGCTTTAGATTTAGCCTAGTAGACCAACTGTTAGAGACAGACGTATCATTTTTATGGAATTATATGATAATCATATTCAGATTTATATAAGCATTTTACAAGTATTGCAATCATTGAGTAGAGATAATCATGGTATTTTCATCAGCTTGGTACTTTTTGAAACATGACTGTGTCGTGTAAACAATCTGCAATTTTTCAAGGCGTGACAACTCGCCCCTGCTTAATTTTCAAACCGAGGCCATTTTGCTAAACATTGGGCCCAAGACAACTTTTCACCTGGGACAGAAGAGGGACCTTCTTCTGCCCGAGCAGTGCCTGGAGAAGGCTGCGTGTCTGGGTCTGGGGCGGTTTCAAGCCTAGTTGAAAAATTGCAGTTTGTCTGTGCATATGTTTGGACTCTTTCCATGTTGTCCTGTTTACAAGTTAACCTAAGTTGGGGTGTTTGTCACGGGTCTTCTTGTTTTTGTATTTAAATAAATAAAGCAGAAAGCTGTCTTGTTACAGTTTTGCTGCCGATAGTTATATCCTCATGTGTAACGTGCGTGCCTACTGGCAAGCACCTTAGTAAATTATCAACTCACCGCTGTGAACCTGCCAACTTGCTATAACAACTCTGCTTTAAAAAAAGTGTTTGTGATCAGGCTTTCTCTTTGTCATCGTATGTGCATGCAGTATGATCAGTTGAACAATAACCATCAATAAAGTTTCACAAGATTTGAAAACAAAGTTTCTGTAGCATTTATATCGAAGAATGAAAAATAAATTATCTTTAAAATTGAAACAGAGAGAGAAAGAGACTATATTAATCAATGAAAAATGGGGCAGTAACATATATTTATACTAGTGAGGGAATGAACTGAAATTTATTAAGAGTTCAATCCCCGCATTTATTATGTAAGATATACAGAACGAGCCTCCTATTAAAAAAAAATAAAAGAATTTAAGCACCACTATAAAAGCAACTTGAAAAATGTTTACCAAATGTTAGGCTTCCAATTTGAAGTGTGGATGATACATCTTTTTTGGAATTGCACACACAAAATGTCTAATGTGGGGAATAACAGAATTTATTTGCAATTTTAATTTTCATGAGATGGCTTTACAACTCCCACTCTCCAAATGATTATATGGCGTTTTAGTCTATGAAAATAATCTTAAAAGGTTGAGAGTGCAGCCCATATTAGAAAATATTTTGTTTATAAAGCTCCTACAGTACTCCTAGTAGTCATTTTAAAATGTATGTCTGAAATAGTTATGTAAGAAAAGCATTTAAAATTTTTTTACAATATATATTGGGAATGTTTTCACTTATATAAATAACTACTGATAATATGACTTATGAAAAAAATTATTACTACCATATGTGGAATATAGTGACTTCTAAACAGATTTAAAAAAACCACCCTACAAACCCAGAAAATGTGTATATCTGTCTTTAGAAATTAGTGTTTATATCACAACCGTGATTTGTGAATAAAGAAAACTGGTTTGTAATATCAAAATAAAAGCTTAGTCTGAAAAGGTAAAAATACGTTGGTGTTCAAAGTCATTTTGCTTTTCTTTCTTTACCGTGTTGGTCCAAGAGCTGGCCACAGCGGCACCGTCTGTACCCTCCGCAACGTACGTCCCGACAGAGGGGCTCCTGGCAGGGTTTGCAGGTTTTTTACCGCCGGGAAGTGGCATTTGGGAGCCTGGCCGGGCAGAGGAGCCCGACGAGGCCGGTGCCAGGGTGTGCAGGCTGGGGCTGCCTTGGTGGGGGGGTCTCTGTCTGGGAGGGGGGCAGTAACCACCTCACCAGTGGGCCCCGGACGGGCTGCTGCTGCTTCTCAGCCAGGGGCCGGAGCGATGGGACTCAGCGTGGGACTGGGATGAAGGTTTGCTTCCTTGGAAAGGCAAGGGTAAGCCAGTATCAGACAGCGTTTTCAGGCAACACTGCATGATACACCAGGAAGAAAAGGGTTTTGTTCGTAGGAAGGAAAAAAAAAAAAAAAAAAAGGCATCCTCCAAACGGACTGTGTTTACAGGGGACATTCCATCCCAGAGGATCACAAGATTAAAGGTACCTGCAGTTGCTCAGGCACGTGCTGCTCAAGGAGCGGTGATGCTGGGGAGGGCCATCTACTAGTGAGTATGTGCCCCCACCTCTTCTCTCTGGTGATGGATGGGAGCTGTTAGCCTTCTCTTTCGCTCTCCTTGCCGTGGAGAGCTGGCGTTTCTGTGCCCCTTCCAGTGCAGCGGGGGTAGAAAAGAGAACTGCTCGGGAAAGCTCCTTCTTGTTACTCCCAGGTTTCTTGTCCAAGCCACGGGAAAAACGACTACATGCTCATAGGTCTAGACTTACCCATCAGTCCAACAGGTTGTGACGAGGCTGGGGAGTTTGGTGTGCCATGTCACATGCCTGCCAACAGAACTGTGTCACTCTTCTGCCCGAGTAACTGTTGTAGCATAATTTAGCGGAGGAAGAGGAGACATAAAGATAAGGGATTAAACGTTTCAAATTACGGAGTTTAGCAGCAAGCTTTACTCTATAAAGTGCTTGGATCCTTCTAGGAAGGTAAAGAAAAGAAACCCTAATGTTTGCCAGGAACAGTGGGGGGGCATTATGTTATACTTACTTTATATCTTTACATGAAATACAAGCACTCGATGTTCAATCCTCCACACCCTGTGTGAGGGTTGTATCGACAGTGTTTCCTTTGGTGGCTGGAGGAAATGACAAAGGTAGCAATGTCGAGGAAGACTTGGACTGAAGGAAGGTGAGAGGCACGTCAATAGACACATGCCAGTGGGACACACACACACAGAACCTGAACCGCCACATAATTTTCATGTGGTTGGACTCATCTGCCTGTTGTCTGGTATCATTATTTATAATTTAAAGCAGTAGAGCTTCCTTTCTTAGACAAGTAGCCAGCAGACGCTAAATTAATAAAAAGCTTGTATTTATTGAAAAAAGGAAACACAGTAAGCTTTTCAGGGTCATTTTCCTATTATTTAAAGTTCAAATACAGTTTTAATTGTCTAGCATAGATTATATTGAATCTTTTTAGGAAATCTTAGAACTGTCCCTGTATAGCATGTCCTGTATTGCTCTGTCCTTGATCATCTTTAGGGGCATTCAAGTTTCCTTTTTGGGCAAAATGTTAAGTTTTATAACTAGAATTTAATTTTCTTCAACTTTCTGGGAACTTTGTCTTCAGTTTGAATTGCTGTTGTGCCGTATTGCTGTTTTTGATCTCAAGTGATTTTTTTTTTGCAAGTTTGACATGTTCCTATTGCCACAAATTTTTTTTTTTTCAGTTTTACAGTACAGATGCGTGAGGAAAAAAGGCTGTGCAAATGATTTCTTCCCTACAGTGGAGCTGAAATATCATCATATTGGTAGGTGGAGGGGAGAGAAGAAAAAAAAGCAACCTTATTTCAGTGGGAAGAGAAGATTTGAGTGGGAGATTAGAAGGGAGGCAATGATTTCGGGAGGTCTTTGAAGAATTTATGAAATTACCAGTACTATAAAAGTTTATCATAATGCTTCGTTTATTCCTAAAGGTCATATGCTTCACCTGTCACTGTGACTTGAGCTTTATGCCACGTCTTTCCAGACTGGAACTTGAGTCCGTACAACACGTAACCTGATTCCTCCAGCAACGGAGATGTTTGCTTTTTGTCTGAAAGGGAAATTGTTCTCTGGCAGCTTTTCTGCCTCTCCAGCACGTCCCTAGTGCTCTGCATACCAATAATTGTCTTGCAGCTCTTCACAAAACGCACAATGGACACAGACTAGGATCAGAAAAAAATCTAGGCAGTCTCTGCCAGTATATCATCAACTTGAATCTTTTCTCTTAATGAGGCAAGACTGAGATTAGCACAGGGAGAAAAAAGATTAAAAGTACTTCTAGATCCAAGAGCTGGTCCTTATTTTCTTGTTTGGAAAAGAAAGGTTTTTATTTTCTGCTGGTTTGTATTTAAGTATGTGGGTACAGTTCCTATGTCCACACAAAAAAAGGATGAATCTAGTGTGATGGCAGTGTATTAGAAACAGTGATAAGGCTACCTGAGCGTTTCACTGCTCACTTTAGTTGGCAAGGATACAACTCCTGCTAAGCTATGAAGCTTGTGGATTACCTGTTTGAGAAGAGCAGATACTTTGAATTATATCCCTGAAGGGACCTGGAGACGTCAATGTCATTTTAGGTGTTCAAATCGGGCAGCATTCAGAGCCAGGAGCTCCTGTTCAGCTGTTGTTTGGCTCTCTAGTAGATGCTGGCAAATGTTTCAGATTCCAACCTAAGGTCCTACCAGGGTGCTCAAGGAGGACAATGTTGGTTTATGTGGTTTGCAGTACCTACTTAGGTAGGGGTACTAAGAATAAGAGTGTTGGGTGGAAGGGGAGGTAGATTGCTATGCCCACTGAAACCACGTTCAAAGCACTGACAAATATATGCAAGAGAATGGTTTTAAAAGTCTTCTCTTGGCTTAATGTAATACGGGAATGTAATATGGGAATGTAGCTGCCATGTGTGTATTGAGTCAAGCAGTTCTCAGCTGTTCTGTTAAAGACTTAACAGAACTTTAACAGAACTTAACAGGACAGACTTGACTTAGCTAATCAGTCATTGAGAAACAATTCTTCAGTAGTCTGTTGGTTGGGACTCTGTCCTGGATTCCAGTCCCCGTTCCACATTGGATTGAGCAAAACATGCCTCCATGACCCCATCGCTTGATTAACAGGGATAGGGTGACACTGAAGCGTCCCTTCTCTTTCCCATGAGGCAGGTTGGCTTGTTACTGGTTCCTGATTCCAAAAGGGCTTTACAGCTGAAAATCCGAACTGGAGAAAAGCTCATTGTGTTTGTTTAAGGTACTTTACAGCAGTCCACTCTCAGCACTGCTTATGGCTTGGTTTAGTTTGCTTTCTGTTAGCTTTGATCTACCCATGCATTGCCTGGGCAGCCTGCATCCCCAACCAATTTAATGATTCCGTTCTTTAGCAACAGGCCTGTAAGTCAGGAGTTCAGGACATGGGAAAGCTGTTAAATAAAACATAAGCGAATGTAAAAATAATCATTTAATGGCCATTATGAAAGGACAGTAAACCAAACACTTCAGTCCAATGGATTATCTATAACATCTAAACAAATATGACAACTAATTAAGGATTAGGTTCTGCATTTTGGATGACAGGCCTTATAAAAATGAACAGCTAGGTTATGTTGGGGGAAAAAAAAGCTGCATTTTGCAAATGTCAAGCAGACAGCTCAGTAAGCAGAAAAGCTCAGTTATCCAATTAAAATAAATGGGCAGTGTTCTCAATATAAAGAGCTAAAGCATCCTCATTTTGAGGAGTTAAGATCCTGAAACATAAGTGGAGCAAAAAGTGCTCTCTATAAAGATTAATGTAATCTATCAAGATTAACATTTTGCATGCTGGCAAAGGCATATAGTAATGTGTTTCAATTCCTGAAATTGGAAACATTAGACTAAGATCAGTACCAATTTAAACCCCAGGTAACCCCAAATATTGAATTGAATTCATTATTTACAACCACAATCGGCTAATAAACTTGCCCTAATGGCTTCTATGGGAAATAGATACCTACAGTAGGTGCTATCCTATTTCCCATAATCCTCTCTGATACTTCATCTGAAATGTAATAACAAGTTGCATAAATGTAATTTAGAGAAAAGTATTGCACTAAAAGTAATTTCTGATTTATTCAGGAGTTTGATTCCTGTCCTAAGAAAGATTAAGGATGATTTGAACATTGTCATGTGCACGGGTGTCATAAAAGAGGTCACTAAGATTCACTTATTTTTTTACACCTATTTTTTTGTTGTTGTTGTTTTCTAACAAAAGGAGGTTATTGCATAACAGTGGAAAGTGAGTGGTGGGATCACAATAACAACTGGACTAGAAACTGGCTCCACTTTTATTGTAGAAAAGAAGAGCCCATTGTCTAGATGTCCCTGATAACTGCCAGCAGGGCACATCTTTTGTTTTAGGCCAAGGTTTAAACCTGCCCTTTGGAGTAGGTCTCCAAAACAAGAGTTTCTAAGGCTGGAAACTTATAACACAAATTTTCTAAAAGGATATTCAATTCACGGTATTTGCAACAGAATTAATGTGAAACGTACAGATTTTCTGGTGGTTTATAGAGTGGAAAGCATAAAATTATTACTAGGAGGAAGGCTTTAGAGGCTTTACCAGGGGTATTAAAATGGAATTCAAGTTTGTGAGGTGCCTGATTTATATAAAAATTCTGTCAAATGTTGAAATGAGAGGTGAGAATCTCAGCTCTGCAGTGCTTGAGAAAGCATTGAAGATCGTGGCTGTAACACTCCCACCTCTGTTTGATTTTGCCACCCACAGAGTTGCCACCTTTTTTGTGAAGTGAGCAGTTGCACTTGCAACTCTGAGTGTGTCTGCTATCCTCACCTTTATTCTTCTGGAAGCTCTGTTTTACATCTTCTTGGACATGACTTTTGATGCTCACCCAGAAGGGCAATGATTCGACTTCCTACTATTTGAGAAGAATGATGGCCCGGGGACACAGCCATTGTCAATTCACAAATGCAGCTGATAAAATGTGTGACTGAGGTTTCATCACAGGCTTGAAAGATCTGGAGCCCCCTTCCTCTACAGTTAAAAAGCAAACAGTTTTTCAGGAATAAAAGCAAGCAAGAGGAGGGAAAAAACAGTTTTATCTGGGAAACAGAAAAGCTTTTATTGGCAGTTCTCATATACTGAGAATAGAGAGAAAAACATATGTGTTGCTGGAGTTGGTGAATTCTGCAGTAAAGACGAGAAATTCCTATGGGACGTCTCTAGATTCTGATACATGGCCTTCTGTTTTTTTTAAACATGACACACCATTAAGTTTGATATAAAAAATTGACACTGTCTCCTGTCTTCAGCCAACCTTGTCCCCTAATACTTGTTTCCTATGATGAGACTATGTATATCTCCAGGTATGTAAGGATGTAATTTGTGCACTGAGATTGAGAGGAAGGCGTGCGTCACCACAGCCTGCTGTACCAGTCATCCACACTGCTTCCAGTCTGAAATCTCTTACCTCTGGAAAATGAGAAGTGGCAACTTGTATATGATAAGCAGAGTAACATGGCCTACTTTTTGATAGTCTTTTATAGCTTTATTCTTGGTGGCTCAGGGGAAGCCAATAAAGAAATCTTTTTGCCCAGTGCCCAAATAATGAAAATACATGTGAATTTGTGCTCTCACCCAGTTGTCCACCTCTCTGTCAGTTAGTTAGCCTGATCCTGGTGTTTTCAAGTTATTTTGTATGAAGTCATCTAAAAAGGTATGGTTCAATTTTGGGTCAAGCATTTGTGTAGATTTGCCTAGATCTTTGACGAAGAATGCTTCCCACTTCTTTTTTTACTGTGAGATTTCTGCACTTTTTCTATAAATTTGAAAGTTCTTCTCCCTTCTAATTTAATTTCTAAACCTAAACTTTATTTTGTACATGTTTAAAAGAGACAATGTAGAGCAGGTAATTTTTTTTTTCCATTTAGATGAAAGAGAAATTAAGACCTTAGCTTGCTAATTAAAAGATCATTTCCTAAGAATTCTACTTCATGAAGATTTGGTAGAGTACTAGAATATTTATACATAAAAGTATTGTGTTCACTTATATCTGATAATTTTAAAATCTGTATCGTATTTTCTAGTGCAAAGGCCACTCCTCAGTTAATGGAAGCAGCTGACAATAATTTTTTCTTGAAATTTTTTAGACTTTATGTGTTGTTTCTTTTTACTATTTCCTGAAAAACAACCATATAACAGTGACTATATTTTTACATCATGCAAAAATTGCCAGTTAGGTTTAGACTGTGCGTTTTCTTAACCTTATTAGAATCAGAAAGGACACAACTGGTTATTTTGTCAATTTGGTTTAGCAGTTTACTACTTACTTTCACTAACAAAATTCTAATACTAAGCCTTACTGTAGATTTTTGCATTAGTCTCTCCTGCCTGCATATCATGGAATCATGGAATTGTCAGAGTTGGAAGGGACCTCTAGAGATCAGCTAGTCCAACTCCCCTGCTAAAGCAGGAAGGCCTAGAGCACATCACTCAGGACTGCATCCAGGCAGGTCTTGAAGATCTCCAGAGAAGGGAACTCCACGACCTCCCTGGGCAGCCTGTTCCAGGGCTCTGTCACACTCATCCTAAAGAAGTTTTTCCTCATATTTGAATGGAACTTCCTATGTTCCAGCTTGAGCCCATTGCCCCTTGTCAAATTGCTGGAAACCACTGGAAAGAGTCCGGCTCCGACATCCTTCAACCCACCATTTAGATACTTATAAACAAGGTCTCCCCTCAGCCTTCTCCTCTCCAGGCTATAGAGTCCCAGCTCTTTGAGCCTTTCCTCATAAGGGAGGTGCTTCAATCCCTCAATTGTCTTCGTTGCCCAGGGGACTTAACAATGAGGTAAAGGAAGGCAGGTTGCTGAATGAGCAAACTTAGGAATTTTAAATACCTTTAAGCTGTGAGAATGAAAAGTCATAAGGTCTCTGGTGCTTGTCATCATTCTGCAGAAAACCAGACAGCATTAAAAGAGAAACTTTTCAATTATTTTCTATGTAAGCACGAACAGGCAAGAATATCAACAGTGTATTTTAATCAAAGAAGAGACAACGGCTTATATTTGATTTCTTTTGTGCTTATTTGCACTGCTCAGCCCAGAACACATGAACACCCAAGGTGACCTGTTTTCTTTAAATTCAGGAATGTGTCCAAAAGCATATTAATATATTTTTCAAAATTAGGGGTAAAATTTTTTTACTAGGGAGATATATTTTGAGGATTTTAGAATAAGCCAATGAAAAGGCTGGTTTGGGACAACAATGTAAATTTTTCATTATTTTGATCCTTGCCCATCATATTTCACTGACATAAGGAGCCATAGAACTACTGCTGTGTAGTTTCATTGTTAGAAAGAGTCTTGAAGTTCCTGAATGTATTTACTTTCCAAGTAGGAGAATCCACAGCTGTCCTCCTCCCACTTCTGGGCACAAACCAGGAGGGACGTGTGAGCTTTTATGGCAAATTGGCTCTGGGAAGCTGCAGATGAGTATCAACTAAAGCCACCCCAGAATCGCTCCAGCCTTCCCTGGGTCAGGCTGGGGAGGTGCGCTGGCAGAGAGCTGAGCAGGGGGCTCCAAGGTGTCAGCGCTGCCGGGCAGTACCGACGGGTGACAGCCACGTGCTTAGCAATGCAGTGCCTGGGCACAGGCTGTAGGGCTGTCACTATGGTCTGGTACCTTCCTGTCGTCTGGACGTAAGGCCACCATCACAACCACCGAGCCATGGAGGAGAGCCGTGGCAATTCCTTGCTGGCTGCCCTGGTAAATTAATAAGGCATAGTCCATTCCGACGGGATGATAGCTATTCCTGTCCTATCACAGGGGCCAGTCTTTCATAAGTCCTTCCGTGCAACAGGGAACGGGGGGTGACTCACTCTCTTCTCCCGTATTTCTGCACTCAGGAATTCTTTTTTAGACTTCAAAGATAAATTTGACCTTGAAGAAAACACAGAATTGAGGCATCATTCCTCCACATACACATGAGAAATTAATGAATTTATGGTTTGGGTTTTTTTTTTTTTACCTTATGGTTTCCTGGCCATTTTGAAAGATATTTAAGGGTAATGGAAAACTGAATTGTGCTAGAATCTCAACTGCAAAAGCGAAGCAACTCTTCCGTGAATCTCTTGATAATGTTGAGAAAAAGGTCTAAGGCTTATGTAGGAGAGGGAAGCTGAGAGTCTTGTCAGGAACTTTAGAGACTTAGCTCTTCAAGTCACATTTAATTATCATCTCCCCCTAAATAGAAAAATCACCAGTAGCTTGTAACAGGCTCATAGGACACTCCTTCCTTTCATAACACTAAACGAAGCATGTGCTAAAAAGTAATAGAAAACAATGTGGAAGACTTTTTATCATTAACGAAGTGTTCAGTGCCATACCCTCATTTACAACCGGCCATTCGCCTTTCAGAAAGTTTAGCTTACAACTGAAAAGTCTCAAGATGGGCCATGCATAGGTTTGGGAAATTTCCTCGTGACGGGCATCTGCAAAAACTTCTGGGACTCCCCCTTATATATGGAGCTGCTTGTGACTAAGATGGCTTTACTGGAGGTATTACTGAAGTTTTAAAGCTTACTTCTAAAAGATAGCGACTTGTATTGCCTTCAGTAGTAACAGCATTCCTACAGTGCAGCTTATGAAGGTTTCTGAAACCTTATTTATATATGTGATCCAGGAGAAGCAGTTTACTTAAATAACTCAGTGGGGTTGTTCGTTGTTTTTCCTTTTAATGACTCTTTTTACAATTCCTAATATTAAACAGGAGAAACTCGAGAAGATCAAACAGCAAGTAAAGGTTTAAAAAGCATAACAGAGTCTGGAGTTGGGAAAAAAAACACAACCAAACAAATAAAACACTGACGAAGCCCCCAAAGATTCATGCTCTCTTAATGTATTAACCTGACTTTAAAGGGGAAGAGTCTCTTTGGGCTCGTTGGTGACTACAGTAGCTACAGTAGCTATCTTTCAAGAGAGACCTGGGAAAAGGGGATGGCTGTGCAGGAACAGCCCCCAACACACCTGCAGAGCCTTTCTAGCCAGAGAGTGCCTCAACCAGCGCTGAAGAGCACAATGCAAAGCCATTTCACCTGCTGATGGGGCCGCTTCTGTAGCCACCTTCTCTTCCAAAGGAAAGTTCATCTATGTTGTGAAAAGCACTTGAATTTCGCTTTTTGCAGCCAAGCCATGTGCAAACCCAGTCCGTTGGGTTTTAAAGCCTTTGTTCCTAGCCCCTGACTGATATATAGCACTGTGACAGGCATAAGTTTTCTCCTTATTCAGCATGAAATTAACTTGACGTGTTCAAAGGAGCAAAGCTATCAAGCTAGGATCGTAATCAGCATTAGCTTCTTCGGGGGAATCTTCACAGTCAAACACTAAAATGTAATCTGTACATGCTACGACTCCCACGGGCTCCTCCGGCGCCGCAGCGCTCGTTCCGCACATGCCCAAGAGCAGACACGCTCTGGCTGCCCTTGCGAAGGGGCGAAATAAGGAACCAATATTCCTCGTGCCCTCCCCCTGCCTTCCCACAGCAGCCCCAAAGTTGTCACCAACCAGCCCAAATGCATTGTTTTAAATATGCTTGTAATGAGTAAATGCATTCGTAGCCATTTGGATGTGGTATTTTAAATGATGTTTAAGTGCCTTTTGGGAAGCTTTTAAGCTGAAACATTGCTGTTAAGACACTGAAATATTAGTAAATCTTGCAAACGACACAAGTTCTAATGCTCCTCATTTCTGTGGTGCTGCACGCTGTGCTAATGACCCGGTGACTGGATTTTCTGCTTTTGAAAGCAGAGCTATACGTCGTAAAACTTTCATCTAAGTTGAGCTGCCTCTCTCTAATGAATTTTTTATTTGTTTACTCGTTGTTTCACTAGAATTTAAAAGTAGCAATTAAAAAAAAAAACAACCAACCAAACTCTAACCCCCTAACAAGGAACTTGCCTTAATTCAAGGTCTAATATAATGATGAGAAAAACATCACGCTACCTCCTGTAAAGCTAAGAGAAGTGAAGAAATGTGCATAAATATGCTTAGTACTTTACATGTGAAGAACTGCATGACTCGTGGTGGCCACCACAGCTACACGTGCTACACAGCTACATCCATGTGTGCCTCTGCCTAAGCACAGGGATGGACATTCCTGATGTCTTTTGACCACAGGCCCACTGTGGTTTCATTTATATAGGGTGCAAGACCCCTTGAATTTGGCCAGCACCTTGTGAGGGAGGCTGAGCTGGCA
>JAOQGH010000069.1:14095825-14136294 GCA_025769975.1 Gallinago jamesoni | reverse complement strand
CCACTGTGGTTTCATTTATATAGGGTGCAAGACCCCTTGAATTTGGCCAGCACCTTGTGAGGGAGGCTGAGCTGGCATACCCTGCATCACCACAGGGCTTTGAAGCAGACCGAGCAGCTCCTCCTGCCCTCTGTGTGCCCAGCTTCTCACCAGCAGGAATGCGCTGCATCGCCAAAAAAGAGGCCAGAAATGGAGACAATGAGAAGAGCACTTGAAGTGTAGAGCAAGCCAAAGCAACTGTGCAGGTGGTGCCTGGGCACATGGATGTTTTGGGATGTCCTGGGGCAGCAAGGGAGTCAGTCAAGCTGCATCCTCCACGGTAGGCAGGAGTGCAGAACAGCCCTCCTCCACCTTCTGGCAGGAAGAGCTGTGTAACCCTGCAGGATCAAAGCCATAGATAAAACACACTCTGGTTCCTATTACTGAGGTCCATGCTGTGATCTCTGCGTGTTCCAGTGGAGCTCACAAGTGGAAGTGGAAGGGACGTGACAATGCTTGTGGTGGTGCTGCCTGCCACTGCCCTTGCTGCACGCATTCTGGGCCCTGAGGCACAACCCCCTGTTTGCCCCAGGATTTGATTTGCCCAGGACTAGAAAAAGACCCCTGTGTACAAAAATAAAAAAAAAAAAACAAAACCAACCACCCTGCACTTCTGTTTAAAACAGAGACCAATATTTACATTGTGTTTATTTACAGTAGAGTTGGTGAAAACAATGTTATTAAAAAAATATACAGTTGGAAAATGGATACTTTTTTCCTTATTTCTGAGCCAAATGTAGAAACAGAAGCTTGTCAGCCTAGGGGACAGGCAGTTGCTAAAAGTTACAGTGGAAACACACGATTGCTTGCCCTCGGCCCCACGGCTTCCCTCTCCAGTCACTGCCACGTCACTTCTCCATTCGGAGGCAGGGTCTGGCTGGGCAGTGCCTCCATGGGGCCGGCAGCTAAACCCTCTCTGTGGGGCACAGAGCTCCCCCGAGGGAGGGCTCAGTGGGGTTGTATTTTGGATCTTTAGATGAAGTGCTTAGCGATGTCTTGTGCTGCTCCACCCTTGGCTGGCAGGAGGAGAGCAAGGAGCCTCGGGGCACACCGGAGAAATGCCCCTTCTCCCCTGGTTGGTGAGGTGGGATGCAGCCAACGGAACCCTGCGTGAGAAGCAGAGGGGAGAAAAGATAATAAATTGGCTGCGGGGAAAGAGCAGAGAACACCAGTACACTCACTCACCCCAAAGAGGGGGGCGCAGGAGTTTTTCTTGTCTCCACCCTTTCAGTGCCGGGGGTTTAGAGCTCAGCCTCAACACAAGAAGCCTGGGGACTGTGGGGAGTGGGATGGTGTGGGGCAAGGACCGAAATGAGCTGCAGGAGGAGAGGGGTGGGAGGTTTTGCAGAGGCGTGTGGGCCCAGCACCCAACAGCATCTTCCTGCAATGCTTAGCCCCAAATATCACTAAAGCCTTCTCTTCTTCCCCATTGCTTTTTAAAGCCACTCTTAGTTCCAAAACTTCACATCAAAGCTCTAAAAGCCGGAAGAATACTGTGTTTTGAGAGTTATAGGTCTTTATTATGGTAAAATCATAACATCTAAAATCCAATTCAGCCCTTGCTATAAATAAGTATAATGAAGAATTTAATGATATTTCCACTAAAATTAGTTAGAAGGCAAACTTTAAAAAATGACACAGATCATTAACTGGGACTATTTCTCAGAAGAGATTTGTTATATTAAAAAGGCACTGAAATTACTAGCGTTAATCAACTGTATTGTATTAAAAACTCTGTATAGATTAATTAAGTACTTTAAATATGAAGAAACAAAAAAATGGGGGTATAGGGGAATCACAGGCTTGAATCTGGGTCTCCTGCCATGCTGCCTTCCCAGCACTTCTTAAGCACCTAATTTAGTAATAATTCAGATTAAATAATTCTTCTTGGCTGGTCTAAGCTGCTTTTAATACCTTAATTCATAAGTAACAAAATTCATGGCTACTTCCCTCAAATGCAGATGCAGGCCAGCACCTCCCCCCCACCCTCCGCTGAATCTAGTCAGTAATGGGCAAAGACAGTCAGTAAAATATGTTTTATACAGTTTCTGTGACGTTTAGCTGGGATTCTTTGCCTATAGGACCTGGTATGTTTAGGTGTACATGTTCCTCTCCTACACCAGCCTACCTCGTTGGCATACACATTCTATAAAATACTAGAATTCACTATGAACTCTTGCAAAAAAATGTACTTTACTGTAATGGCACGGGAAAAACAAACTTGTATTTGACACCTTGAATGGTACTACATTTCTCCAAGCTTTTGCCAACTCCATTTGCACCAGTAATATTGCAAAAACCCCAGAGGTTCTCCCTCTGCCTACTGCACTTATAGTATAAAGAAGTGTCTGTAAGAGCAGTCCACAAAGCTGTCGTCTCCCTACCCCCAAGATAAAAAAGGCAAAAATGCCTTTTTTGTAGAAATGCCTAAAATGAAATTTATAAAGGAAGAAACCTTAAACCAGTCTTTTTCCCATCTTGCACATGCACCAATCACAGTCTATCCTCCTAAAATAGGGTGAGGCCTTGCTGACAGAAATTGTAGCTCTCGGGCCTTTGCAGAAGGACCTGTAAGCTCTGTCCAAGCCCGTGGGCACTACAAAAAAAACAAATCCTCCAGAGATCCTCTGGTTCAGTAAGTGCTATTGAAAAGACAGCCCAGAAGTAGAACATTTCACTGGTTTACTCTAAATATTCCAACTTGAAAGGTGGAAGACCTAGATATATACATATTTTTTAATTGGCTTAGCCTTAACAAAATAATAATAAAAAAGTCATTTTGCCTGGCTCAGTAGTAGGTTTTATCATATATTCTTGCCCCCAGTTTCTTATTTCAATTATGTGGTGCTTTAAATGATGCTGGGTAATACAGGAGACTGTATCAGAAACAGGTCACCAGCTGATGTCCTGCAGCTGCTTTATAGAAAAATAATATTCCTTAAAACACAGAAGTTCTTCAGCCAAGATGCCAGTACTCAAGGACTTGTTGTATACTCATGTTTTGTTACAGTGCATCTCACGTTCTGGGCATGATCTTTGGTTCTGTTATAAGAATACTGAAATATATTAATGTAAAATGCAATAACCTAAAATGTTTGGAGCCACAGACTATCACTCAGATATAATGAGCTGCTTTATTATTTTATTTTTTATTTTATTTTATTGATTTACAGAGACAGTAAATCAGAGAATTGGTTCACCTGTGGAGTCCAGCTCAAAGGATATACTTGTAATTATATTAATTGAAGTATCTGGACCCTGTCTTATACTGGAATCAGGGTTGTGCTTCATGCAAAACTTATGTTTTGAAATTATTTTGAAACAGAAAACTAGGCAGTTTTCAAGTCTTGAATTTTCTCTTTTTCCTGGTGTTTGTTTTGACTTTTTCCTCCCTTAGCGGTGCTCATTTGGCTATGGGCCAGGCAGGAAGGTAAAAGCCTGGAAGTAGCTGCACCTGGTTTTCAATGCCCAGGCACTTTCCAGGGTGGATCTGCTAATGCAGGGAAGCTGCTGGGGAGGAAGCAGGCATTAAGGAGAGGACTTACAGGTGCAGAAGTGGTTCTGCTCCTGTGAGTAGCATGGTGGCAGGAAGGTCATTTCTCAGGCGTGAGGAAGCTATGGGCGACAGAATGCATTCCTCTCTTCTGGGAGAAAAATTTTTTGGCTGATGAGATTTGTGCCTTAAGAAAAAAATGGCATGGGTAAGTGTTAATACAATGGAGTGTATGCTTGTTCTGCTCTTCAACTTTTGTAGAGATAGATGAAAAAAAATCTCAGAGTCTTAGAGTTGGTCCGTGAATAGGGAAGAGGTGGAGAATTTAGGGGATAAAGAAGTGGGCTGAGCCTGGGAAAGAGAAGAGTGTGAGGGGTAAGGTATTTTAATTTTTATTTCTTGCCATCCAACTCAGTTTAACTCCTTGCCAATTAAGATAACTTTTTCTGTTCAAGTTGAGTCTGTCTTTCCTGGTATGGGAAATGGTAAGTGATCTCATCTCAAATGATGAGCTTCCTTGTGCTTCCATCCCCCCTGCCCTGTTGAGGAGGGGGGTGAGAGAGTGGCTGGGAGGGCGTCTGGCAGTGGCTGACCTAAATCTGCCCCAAAGGGGCTACCGTGGTGGCAGTGCAGGAGCACTTTGAGGAGAGAGTGTGTCATGAAATACAACAGATGGATCTAGAGAAAGAGGGAAAGGGGTTGTGGAACGGGGAACAGGAAGGCTCTGGGCTGAGGAAAGTTAATCTAGGCAAGAGGAAAACAAAGCATGTGACTGAGAAAGATGTAATAGTTGAGGACTGGTTTTTTTTTTACGCAATTTAATCAACTGACGGT
The DNA here is from genome assembly GCA_025769975.1 of Gallinago jamesoni. Taxonomy (NCBI): domain Eukaryota; kingdom Metazoa; phylum Chordata; class Aves; order Charadriiformes; family Scolopacidae; genus Gallinago; species Gallinago jamesoni. The sequence goes on along the minus strand of JAOQGH010000069.1, from coordinate 14,131,928 downwards.
AATGGCATGTAAAGCTTATATAAAACAAAAGCTAAATGCAAACACTATATGCGAATTTCCATGGATACTTGGGATAAAAAGGGGTATGAGGCTATTAATCTATCTGTAGGGCCTAAAAATAGGTGGTGTGTTTACACGTGGTGAGCTGGCAGTAAAGTACAAGGCTGCAGTGTAGCCCTCAAAAGCAGAACTGAGGAGCACAAGGTACAAAGCAACCTCTTATCTGGGATTTAAATCGGATTTGAGAGGTGTGTGGTATCCGTGCCTCACGCTGCTCTGCTCTGCAATGGGCCCAGGCACAAGCCCCTGTCCAAGGGTGTCTGTTTGGATCAGCGGCGATAAAGAGGTTTTGGTGTTTGTCCAGGTCCTTTCCTAGCAGTAGGGCAGAGCTGCCGTGCTGGGCAGGCAACCAGCACGTCATCTTCCTCTTAATGGCTGCCTCTCACAACGTGTGTGTTACTGAAATAGCGCTATACCCAAGTAGTTGTAGTGAGTTAATAACTCCTACTCTGCCTGCTTGTGACACAGGCTCCTTCAGCAGAAGTGAACGAGCATTACTGCAAGAAACCTGCTCTGGCTGTGGGGGGTGTCAGCTGAAGGTACATCACTTCCTCGTTACTTGATTAGAAACTTCAGCTGATAGCATGGCTCAAGAACTCGCTTCAATTGGCGTACAAACACTTAATTGGCTTTTTCTGCTTTCACTGGGAGGTGCCAATTAAGCAGACTCCACTGAAGTTGGTTAAAAGGGCTGCAAGGTCAAAAGCCAAAAGCTGTGAACTAAGAGGGAGAAGGGGGCATTAAGGAAGAGCAGCTGTGTCCCTGCATTAGGAGAAAAGTTTCCTCATTTGTGAAACAAACTCTTATAGCCAGCAACAGAAGTGCAAGCTTGCAAAGGAAACATCCTTAGAGCAGGTACTGCAGTCACTTAGAAGAAAGAAAAAAGGAACATGCACGTGCATCCCCTCCAATGGATGAAAAGGTTTGAAAATTATCTCCAAACTGCTGGTCTGGTTGCTCTGTTTGTATTTGAGTGGCTCTCAATCTCTCCCCTAATTCAGCGGGAGCAGCCGGGGTTTGTCCTGTAATGTTTGTGTCTTTTAGGTAATACTTAGTCACTAATACCACTGAAAGGAATGTTAACAGCAGAAATAAAAGAAATGTCTGTATTAAAATAAAGAAGTAATGTCCTAGAGAAACATTGGAGTACAGGCTGAGCTATCTGGCCATAAGTGCGCTCTGGGAAAGGCTCATTACGTCCCTTACTGGTCCTCAGTAATCCTGGCCTCTCTTCCTCTGCTGATGGAAGGTGATCATCGCTTATAAGCTACAGACAGGGGAAGTGTGGATGGGAAACATGATGCAATCACACAAATATATACTTTCAGTGTAAGCCATCACAGTGTAAGTGCCTCATATTCAGATAGACCTGTCAACGCAGCAGGAAAATAGGTCTCTAAGTTACTGTGCCTCACTGGTGGTTTGGGACCAGGCTATAGGATCATCAGCACTGTGTCTTCACAGTTCTTCATATGGTGTTTAGGAGAAAAAAAATAATAGGCAATCTCTGAGCTGCTGTGGTTTTCAATTGTCTGAAGTGATGCAAGGAACCAGTACTTCTTAATAAGGTTTTGCAGTTTCATTGCACGTGTTTTGTTTGAAGGTAAAGAGTATTTGCACAGGCACTAAAATATAGTGGAGAAGAGCAGCACAGAATTTATGCTGCCCCTGGGGTTAAGAGTGTCTGTATCTGAGGGTTTCTGTCCACCTTTTTTTCCAGGAATGTTTGTGGGGTGAATTTTAAGTACTTTATCATGTGCAGGATTTGTAAATGTACAGGAGCCAGGTTAGGGTCATTGTGCTTTTAAGACAGTTGTTGTAAGTCTGGTGTTTTCAGAAAGCACGTGTATCTCTATGCAGCAGACTTAATTCCAAGATGTATCAGCTGAACATGCTGCACTTGTGCTGTCTAATTCTGACGCATCCCAAAAATTAGACTTACTGTGCAGAAATTGGGAGTTTGCACATCGGAATTGGAGCTTTTGAAAACAGGAAATTAGTTCCTCTGATCATGGAACCAGTTAGCTTTTATTTTCTTGCTTAAGATGTCAGAGATAGCTTTAAACATAAATAATTTTGAAAGATACAATCACCTCTAGTCTAAAATTTGAGGATTATTGAATGGAAAAAAAAAAAGCTTCAGTTTTGTGTAAAGGAGCTTAATTGGTCACTGTGCCCAGTAACTTTAATCGAGTGTTTAGGATGCTTATCCAACCAGAGTGAGTGCTCAGAAATGTAGTACTTCAACAGCAGTTTGCATTAGTGGTAAACAACCATCATGATGTTCTTGCTTGTTATATTACAGCTTAAATGTTCTGCGATGCAGAACTGTTAGTTCTGCTTGTATATAGCTATTAGTTCGAAGTGAACGAGCTATTGAGAAGAATTTCTTTCTAAAGAATAACTTGAGAGCCCCACGGCAGAAGGCTGGGTTCCCCAGACTGGAACAGAAGTTCAATGCTCTGAGTTTGGCAGAATCACCTTGCCCTGACCTTCCATAAAACATGTGCATCCATCTCCTCTGTTCCACCTCCTCCCTCCCTTTATTTTTATTTTTTGTTTAATATTTAGGTCAAAAACAGTGTTGCACAAAAATAGGAGGTTGAAATGAAGAGGCTTTCACTCCCAGCATTGTGTTAATATTGGAGCATAAATTATAAACCAGAGCAGGTCAAAACTGGTTGAATCGCTTTGACCTCTTGCCAGTAAGGAGTTCACAGAATTTACACTCAGTTCTCTTAAAGTTGTTCAACTTTTCTCTGTTGTGTCAGAGAAATTTACATTTCTGTATTTTGCCACTTTTTAATGGCACAATGAACTAGGGGCTGGAGATAGTATTCCCATATAGGGTAGACAACCAAACAAAAGTACAGCTTTAAGATCATCATTGTTTTGACCTTTCTTCTCCTTTTCTGCTCAATTCCTACTGTGATCAATCAATAGCTGCTGTGGGAACCCTGGGTCAATATAATTTAAACTAGTTTGTATGTCAGAATGATGCCACTTCAAATAGTGTAATGCTGAAACCTTGCTGTATAAATAAGTTTAGGAGAAACTAGTTGGAAAAAAGACAGATATTTTTCTTTGAAATATCTGTTTAATGCGTTAATTATTTTAACAATGTGATATCCCTTTTACAACATTTCTGAGCTGACAAGTCTGGATTTATGCTGATATAAATGTTTCTTATAGAAACAGACAAAAACCCTTGGGAGGACTGTTTCCCTAACCTCAAGCAGATCATAGGAGAATGTGAGAAAGATGGCACGACGGTGTGAGGAACGAGCTTTGTCTCCCTCTTACCAGGTTACTCTGAAGTGCTCTGGTTCATTAGCCCTAAGCATACCCCAGTTGCACCCCAGACTTAGAAAATAGCACGTGTTTGTTACAGAACTCCTTAATTGACCAATGTTATATTTTCCCCTGTGAGAAAAATGCGTGTTATCTTAGTGATGGAGCTCTTGTTCGCCTGTCGGTGTTGAGAGGCTGCCGCTTACTGATCTGGGTAAGCCTCCAGTTCATGGTATTTTTCCAAAGCGTTTACTTTTTTTTTTTTGTAAACAAAGAAAATCTTAGCTTGCAGACTTAATGGAAAACATGAACCATCTGTGAATGTTACTTGCAGCTCATTTGCTTCATTGGCAAATATTAAACGGTGTTGTAAAGATCCACTGAAATTATGGAAATGGGTTTTAACATTAAAATCAAAGTGCAATTAGAACATTTCACTGCATAATTGTTTGGCAGACTAAGATAGTAAGCACAAGATACCCAGCTTTCTGATTTATTGGTCACAGGTTGTTTCTTTAGAACTACAGAAGCTGGGATACATTTTTGTATTTATATCTTTAAAATGATCTGCATGATTATGAGAAGACAGTGCACACACATTTTATTTTGCATGACTGGGATTTTTTTTCATTTCCAACCTGTTATCTCCATTTTCTCTAACTTGGCATCAGTTGAAACTTGCACAGTTTAGGGGCGGCTTCATGTTTTACCTTTGTGTATGTCCTTGTCTGGATCTTACAGTGTATTTGGTTGTAATTGTTGTTCAGACATAAGAAAAGATCCAGTTAATCACCAGTGTGGCCCAGAGTGTTTTTTAAGTAAACACCACGTTGCAACAGACATATAATTAATCACAAACCCTACTGCTTCAGATCTCTTCAGGATTGAAGAGGTTTAAAACAAAAAAAAAATTGATTTAGTGCTGAAATTTCTAGACAGAAATATTTTTATACATGTAAATGATAGATAGAATGTTATGATGGCAATTTATTTGCCAAAAGCACACTACAAATGGTCTCGGCTTTGCTGTTTTATATGAAACAGGGAAGAATTATGATAGGTAAGAGCTGGCCAGTGATGCACAGATTCCTTGTGCTTTTAATTTATGTACAGGGTGCTCAGAGTAAGAATATATTTACTGTCTCGGGCAGCTGAACACTAGGAGCTCAGACCTGAAATGAAATAACAAGTAGTTGAAATTACCACACAGATGTTTTTAGTGTAAAAGCTTTTCAGAGACTTTTTTGATCAGTGCTTATACAAGAGGGTCCTATTTTTGAACTAGGTTCCCAGGTGCTATTGTAATGCAAATAATTATTTTTTTTTTAAATGCACAGCGTGAGCTCCAGTCTAGTTTCAGGAGTAAATATTTAAGTACATCTAATATTGAACATTTGCTGAATGCCTTAGTATTCCTGTCATAATTGTTTAGTTTATTTATTTGTAGAATAATGTTAGTCTGGGAGAGGGGCAGGAAAATGCTTGTTACTGAGATCAACAGGAGTTTGGATACCTCAGTACTTTTGTGGATAGGTTGAACAAGAAGTGCAGCAGGCAATTTCAGCTCTAAGGTGAAATTATATTAGAATATTGTTACTAATGAGGTCAGAGGTAGATTTCCAATCAGTGTGAGGGTGAATTACTTCTCGGGGAGCACTGTTGCTCTGTAGAAGACATACATTGCTGTTCTATTTGAGTTGCAGAGTACCTGGGAATTGCAACTCCCTGAAGAGGGAACAGAGCAACTCCTGTGGCTTCCAGCGTGCCAGGTGGGGCAGACGTGAAGCAGGCACCTCTAAGCACACACAGATAATGCTAAAACCAGCCATTTCCATGAGGGTTGGTTCAAGAGCCAGGTGTTTCCTCTTTTTCCTGCAGCAGTCAGGGTGCTCCAGCTGCACACTGGTGCTGGGGGCCTTTGGCTCTCATCTAGCTTAGCTACTGCTAACCAGGGTAAGAATATCTATGCGTTTAGTAAATGCTTCGATAACAAACAGACATTGAGTTCAAAAAGGATCTTTGATTGCTTCTGCTTGTTTCTTGTAAAGCAAGAGCGATGGAATTCAGTCTAGTTTGGTCATGAAAAGCAGTTCTCATCTCGTAGAAGTTTTGGATACGCTGGGGCTCTTCCCATCACTTTGTTCTTTGGTTGCTGAAAAAGTACACAACCAAAGTGAAACTGGGCACTGGGTGGCTGCAATGGCTGCCTTAACCAGATTCTTCACTGTTCCATATAATGTAAATGTTGTCTTATCACTTTATTTGAATAGAATAATTGGGTTTGTTTAGCCATTTATCCTTTGCCTGTGGGTTGCCTGCTCCCTTTGACGTGCTGGCTGCCAAGGGGAAAGCCCTGCAGTTGTTGGCGCTTATATGTTAAGTAGTGACTAGACTTTGAGGCATCTAAATGTACCAGGGAAACACTAATATTTACACTAAATAGCCTCCAGGTTTTCTAAGTTGTGGGAATACTGGGTTTTGTGGGGTTTGTTGACCATAATACCTTTGACAACAATGCCTTAGGACAGGGAGGGTGTGTTGTCAGGCCGAAGTGGTTTTGACTAGATATTCACCTACTATCTGCTGACAATTGTAAAAGTAAGCCCTTCACCTGAAGGCAACACCTGCAGAGGGTTTTGTTGGATAGTGTTGGATACAGTCTTCACAAGAGATGAGCTAGGTGGTGGTGGTAAGGCAGAGGTTTGGAAGCACATAATGTGTTCAGGGTCTGGAGATATGAGTGAGAACAAGGTGGTAGCAGAAGGCCGGGGAGTAAATTAGGAAGAGCAGTTTTGTCTGACAGTTGAAGCTGGAGGTTGTTGTTTTAATCCTTGATTTATATCCTTCTGCTGGGTGGGCATCTTACGTAGTGCCTTCCCTCACTTCTGTGACCTGAGCTCATTTTGGCTTTGGACGACTATGTGTGTGGATCTACCAACAAAGATGGGCTGACAAGGAGTTCTGCAGTAGACTCACCTCTGGTTTTACCTCTCATGGCCCTCTACCGTGACAGAGCAGGTTGAGACATTTGAGCTAAGGCGAAAGGATCGTTTTGTGTATTCTGGGCCTTTTGCTGAATTAATGTACTATAGGGTTTGGTGTGCAGAGGCTGACAGTCTTCTTGTCTCACTAAAACTAAATATGTGAATCAAACAAAACATTTCTCTAAAGGTGAAGAGAGCTAAAAAAATATCTCAGCAAGCATCATGCAAATGAATCTGTGTTCTTAATACAATTTCCCTGCAAACACCAACGCAGTACAGTTCTTTGTAATGTGATAAATCAGCTGAAGCAGCAGGCATTTAACTGAAGGAATAGCAACTTTTTTGAGCACCTCTGGAGGTTAATTGATGAAAGGATTTAGAGTTGATAAACACAACAGGAAGGTTCGATGTTGTCTCTCAGATGACAACCTACATAGTCTATGCTGCAAGATATTTATTTAACAAGAACTCTAAGTATGAAGATATAACATGATCATTTCTGCTCCTCAAAAAAAATAATAAGACTTTATCCATTTCAGTCCATAGTATCCCACTATCGCTGTGACATCCCAGATAATTTTGGATCTCTTCAGGGGTTTAGCACTTAGATACATGTACATGCTAATCCACAAAGTAGATGGGGCAGGAAGATGACCTCTGAGCCGTGAATCCCCATGGATGGGGAACAAACAAAAAGGAATGGACTACGGCAACTTCACAATTTGAAGCTGGCACATGGTGATGATAAACAGTCAACACTGGCACAATGCTGTTGTTTAGTTTTCAACTGAGTTAGTCTTGCTGCTACCACTGGGAAAACTAATAACATAACAAATGAAACTATTGTTCAGTTTCATTAAAAAGAAATCTGATAAGATGGGGAAAATTGAATTAGCCAATCTCAATAGAGTTACTGCTTGTTGGAGCAAAAGCAATATCATCTCTAATAGAATATGTCCCAGATAGTTTTGGCTCGTCCACACCGCCATGGAGATAGAATTTTGTGTGCAGATGCTGGCACAGCCATGCAGCACGCTAATGTTAGCATTAGTGGGTCAGCACTCTCCATCTCCAGCAGCAGTTCTGTAGCCAAGGCTGGCGATGATACTTGTTAGATCAATGTGATGAATTGATTTCTCTTGGCAAAACAGCATAGGGCTTCCTTCCAGTGAGGCTGACATGCCACTACTGAGTGTCTGTCAGGTAAATTGTCCCCTGAAATCTTGAAGTCTGAATCATGAAATGCTTTGGGTTGGAAGGCACCTTGAAGTTCATCTAGTTCCAACCCCCTGCCATGGGAAGGGACATCTCCCAATAGATCAGGTTACTCATAGCCTCATCCAGCCTGGCCTTGAGCACTTTGAGCGATCTCATGCACTACCCATCACTGTGGCTAGTTTGCCAGTGAGAGTAACTACTTACATTTCTTTTTTAAAAATTAATTTCTGGAATCATAAAGCTGAAAGACTTTCATGCTCAGGCCTCTCGATGCTATAGGCCAATGTTGGTTTTATTGTGACTTTGAGTCTCCTGCCAAAACCTCAGCAAAACATTGCTGTCCATAACTATGTGTTTTCTCTAATGGTCCTAGCTTGAGCTTGTGATGCTCTAAAAGCTTTTGAGTTTAAATGCTTGTATCTCTTAATGGTGACTCAGAATTATTACACCTAAGCTAACCAGTACTTGCTCATTTTATGTTGGAAAGCTGAGTTGTTATGACCTACAATTAACATGGTAGCTATACTAACGGGACCTGTTAGGGTTCCTGAGCTACCTATGACACAACCCAATTCTCTGTCCTCTACCTTGTCATTGCAAGATGTTTGCAAGTATGAACAGACCAGATTGGGATGCCATATTTTGGATTTCCATAACTCATAAGATACAAGAGAGCACAGAATTTTAATTTGCACCTTTAGGTCATGTGCAAGTACATTAGATAGATTATCTAACCCATAGGGTATGGAGCAGGACTTCATTTGCTAAAGTTTATGAAGTCAGTATTTGTTGGTAAAAGCTGAGGTGAGAAGGGACAAGGTGTGACTGTCATCTTTTTCTTGTTTTCCTTCATAATTTAGTAGGATCCTGCAATGATGGATTACAAAAAGGCAGTAATCACACATGGAAAACTTTTTTTTTTCCTAAGAAACCTGAAAAGTACAGGAATGAAGGAGCTGTTAGGCTGTGAGGCCATATGGGGTTGGGGGATGAAGCAGGAGGGACCCAGTTAAAATGAAGTGATAGTTTACTCAGGTAGGATCAATATATTTTGTATGTAATATAAACACCTATGTGTGATGTTTGGTGACAAAAGGGATATTTCAGGAGGTTAATCTGAATTAAGATTTGCAGGGGATTACCTAGCTAGCATTAAACCCCTTTGAAGTCTCAGTATTAGAATATCCTTAATTCAGTTTAGATTCCTTATTTCTTATATAAATTAAGGTTATTTAATTCTGAATTAGAGTCTTACCAATGCTTATTTTTACACCTCTATTCTTCTAGAATTAATTTTCTAGAGCTGGGTTTTTTTGGTTTTTTTTAGGTAGGCTTTTGGCTGAGTTCTACTAATCAAAACGGTGTTGCTATAGAGAGGGCTTCTTTTTCCTTAGCGTGGTTGTCTGGGGACTTAAAAGCACTGCAGTGGCTGTTTGGTAATGCTCTATTATTTGTTGTGTCTTTTAAAATATCTCTTATATCTCATTCTTGCAGAAGTGGTGCATTCTAACTGTTCAGGTTTAAATAATATGTTATCAGATTTAAAAGCCTACTGTCCTTAGATGATCAGAGTGAACTACTTCATTTTCAGTATGTGAGGAAATGAAACATTTTGTAATAGAAACTTAAATCTCCTGTCTGTGGAATGAAATGACCTTGCATGGTACAAGATTTACATTTAAGCCAATGGGCACTAAAACCTGCTATATACAGTTTTGTATTTCCAACTAGCTGTAACTCCATTTTATAAAATCGAAATGGAAATCGTATTCTGAACATTCTTATTTTAGCAGATTTAAATATAGTCATACAAATAAAAATATTAGGTGACAAAGGCTGAGAGGAAAAAGAAGATTTGAAGAGTAATATGTTGGAGAGAGTGAGGATGTGTGGCAATTGTCAGAAAAGGTTCTCGAGCCACTGCTGAGATGTTCTTGAAATGGGAAACAATAACAGGGAGATGGAGATGAGTGGAAGTTTGATGTGAACCTGAAACCCTAAATTAGAAAACAGCTGGAAACAGGTTCCAAGTGGGCTGCTCTCATCACTGTCTGTGGAGCTTGCAGCAGTTCTAGGAGTTTGTTACAGCATCACATCTGCAAAGACTTTAAAAAAAAAAAAGTATTACTATAAAATAATCTTTGGCAATGTTATTAACTGTTCTCTCATACACTAAAGGGCAGATTGATCTGTTCTCTTGCATATTTTCTGACTTGTTTGGACTATCAAGATGTGAATGACATTTAAATGTCATTTGAAACTTGGTACATAACTACCACAGGGCTACTGGTAGCGATGAGCAGGAAGAACTGTTGTGTTGTAGACTTAAATTGTACACTCAGAAAAATAGCTGTTCAGAATACAAAGAAAGTTCAATAAAATGCTGCTGTATCAAAACAGAACACCAAGAGGTTTTGCTGGCAGAAAGAGAAAATCTGGTTTCTCCTGGGCCTGTCCCTTGCAACCCACATCTCTGCTGCTGTGTCCTGCCAGCTCCCTTTGTTATACCCCACTGGGAGTTACTGCCCATCTCCCCCCTTTGGCTGGGAAAACAGCAGCATGTTGTGGATGCCTGGATTTTGGTGTGTTGCCCTCGTGGTTGTGTTTCAGGGTAGGGCTTGAATTATCGTTGCCATCCTTGGAAGGGTGAAGGAGGGGTGACTGGAAATAGAACGTTAATTTGGGTCTTACTTTTCTGCCAGCCATGGGCATTGTAGAAATGTCATGTACCCAGGAGATGAATTGATCTTTCCGTCAAACTTTGAGACATTAACATTTTCTAAAAGTTATTGGAGGTGTGGAGGCAGACATGGACAGGCAGTACTTGTGGATGTCCTGACTTCAGAGGCAACATCCTATTTCTCATCTTGGTGAGGATTCCAATGTTCAGTTTTATTATAATGTTATAGATTTCCTAATTTTGAAGAAGCCATTTTGTTTTGACAGGACAGAAAATAAAGCAAGCTTTATGTTCAAGGTAAACGCTGGAATTTACAGATATTAGTAAGGTGACTGTGTTTAAATTTAGAGTGAAATCACATGAGATAGTGGAAGTAGAATGAAGCATAGTGGGCTCCTGTTGATTGACCTAAGCAAATCAATCTTCACCTTTTGGCATCCAAGACACAATTAAAGTTTGATTCACAAATACCCTCTTTCAAAATGAATTAATTTGAATAGGAATCAGGACATCCACGCATGAACCTATTCGGAAATGGGTACCATTTTTGCTCTTCTGTAATCCAGCTGAACATTCAGGAATAAGTAAGTCCTTCTAAGTAAGATTTAACAGCCTATCAAAGTTTAGACCTTAAAAATCTGTGAAATATGTGTTCCTAGGGAATAGTACTACATACCCAGAACAAAGTAATTGTTGTTGGAGTCTCCGTCGTAAGAATGTGTATAGAAACATATCTCAAAGAATCTCTGAATAATCTCATTAGTAACATTTTCATTAGGATGCCTTTATCTCTCTGCATTTCTCCGTATGACTGCTAAACCACTGTTGAAGTGTTCTTCCAAGATAATTTCTATGAGTTCATGAAAGCATTTTTGACATATTCAGATAACTTCTTAATCAAATTTGGAAGTGTTCATATTTCATATCAGCAGATTAACTTCTCAATAGTTCTATGGAACTACAATATGCACTTTTACTTTTTATTGAAGAATAATAAAAATATAAAACGTAAGGATGAAATTTAATGAGGATCCAGTAAAATTCTAAATGCAGTTTAGGGTCTACCGCCTAAATTCATATATCTTTGTTTCTGCAGAATTTACTTCTCATTAAACTAATGCTGCAGTTTTGTCGTTTAAACAGAGTTGTGACATGGGTGGTCAGAACCAGGGATGAGTGGAATGATGTGTGACCATCTGATATTAACCATTTATGAAAAACAGTGAAACACATCTACAGTCGAAAAGGGGAGAAAAAAGCTATTAAAAAGTGATCTTGGTTCAAAGGCAAACATAGGCAATTTAAAAGCCATCAGTGCAAATGGGGGCCTCTTTTAAAGCATCATCCAGATAACCATTTATTAGGCATCTGTAAGGTGAAAACTAAAGCAAGGAGGTGATTTTCCTGTAAGGCTTCATGAATACCACAGTTTTTTTCATATGCTTATGATCTTGAAATGTTTTAACTGGAAACAATCTAACCTTTATAGGTACACTTTTCTCTTATAAAAATCCTTATTGTGACTGCTTTATTAATTAACTGGGCCTGTGGCACCTTTGGGGAATACTCCCTAACATTATAGTCTATTTAACTGCAGATGAAGGAGACCTTTACAAAAGGAAGAGTGAATTATTTTTAATATAGGATGATGTTGAAGCTAAACTTTGTCTCAGCTGAGAGCAGGAAGAAATTCAGTTTTTCTACTCTATTTGTTGCATGCTCTCTTTCCTATATCCAGTTTGTTTTTTCAGCGATGTGATTTTAGAAGCTTTTAGAAATAATGGCCACATTCACATCAAATTGTGAATTCAAAGGTTGATAGAAACCGCTCTCTCAGCTTACTTCTGAATCTCAGGAAAAACCCAACTGCTGTTAGATAATGCTTTGTGTGCTGTGAGATATATCGCCCTTTTGATGGGGAGCAAACAATAGATCCCAGTAGTGCATGACTGCTAAAATATTACTGAGTGAGTAAAATTCATACTTTAATATCCTGGGCTTGACTTCAGCAATTCCATTTGTTGAAACCTGTAGCTCAAGTAACCATTTCTCCTGCGTGATTCATGCTGTGGCCGTATGACCACGTTGGCTTTCCTGTCTAAAACTCAACATTTTTAAGAAACAGAAAGACTTTCCCATAGTTGGCAGTAACTAAAACAAATGAAAAAAAAAGTGCATATTTATTTTATGCACCAAGTGGTGGGGTTTTTTTTTATTGTGTGCAAGTTGTATTGTATTCTGTACAAGTTCCCATTAAAAGGACAATGATTTTTGGCACTACTTTTGTCTGGGAAGCATAACTTGTTAGCCTACACTTAAGCTGTGTTAAAGCAGAGTTCGTTTTCCTCGGAAGAGCACAGTGTTCTTCAGCCTGCGGCGCTGTTGCCATCCTCTCTGCCCGGGTGCTGTGTTACCTCTGTTGTAGGCAGCAGTCCCTGAAGGAGGCATCTGGGGCCTCTAGACAGCTGGCTCGGTTACTAGACCGCCTTCTGTAGCCCTCCTCAGGCCTTTACTCCAAGCAGCAAAAAAGGAGGATTTCCCTGGATTATGTCTACATCAGCAGGACCCGATCCTATTTCTGTTTTGTCACTGGGGAAGCTCTGCCAAAACAAAGCACCTGGGAAACTTTTCCTGAAGGGACTGGAAACTCAAAAAGTAGCTCTTATTTATAATCACAGATAAATGTCTTTAGGCAAAAGGTAAACTTCTAGAGCAAAGGTTGAAGCACAGAGTTCTGCCCAGATAGTTACTTATTTTTGTTTTTTCCTTAATGCCTGGAGGTTGTTGGCCCAGCCAAATCCCCTTCTGTTTAAGGATGGGCTGCTTCTTGCCATTCCTGAATGCTTCAGGGCGTTAGCTGAGAACTGTTCCCTTCCCTTGGTATTTGGACCTAAAGTAGCTTCCTTTGACCTTGCTGTTTATGAAAGTTGCTTTCCTTTCCCATTTTCCACTCTCTTTTCTTTGGGACAAATGTATTCTACCTCTATCTACGTATTTCTTGTGGTTCTGCTAAGGTTTCTTTGCAGGCTTTTACTATTTAAGCGTACACATGTGCCCCCTCTGCTTCAGCACTGAACTGCTTTCACACAGGCATTCCAAGAACTGTGAGTATCTAGAAAAAAAAATTAAATAGAAGTTCCACAACACTGTGTATCAAAAGTGTCTGCATGGCTAAAACCTTTTCATGTATAATGCATACATGCTAACAAGATGAGGACACAGTTGCTTTAAAATTAAATACTGACTTGTAGCAGAGAAAAAAAAAAATCCCATGGTCATTACTTAGAAAATGCAGCAATTGGGAATGAATGTGTTGCGTGAAATAAATAACACAAAGGCATCTTGATAATACGTGTCTGGTGTCACAGCAGAGGATTGTGCTAGAAGGTTTTTGAAGCAAAAAGAAACAGGGCACACAAATTTTCACAGCTACATTTTGTACTTCAGGTAAGTCTAATGCAAATGAGATAGAAATCGGTGACAGTAGACTAATAGCATTGTTTAGCTCTTAATATGCTGTACTTAATAATGAATCTGTACTTAACATTTTCAGAAGCAAGGTAAAAACAGCTCACTCTGCAGGAGGGCCCATGGTTCTTTGTTTCCTGTTTTTCAAAAATGAATATTCAGACTAAGACAAATCATGGAGTATAATGAAACAAGATAAGCATCTAATGTAAATTACTTCCAGTGAAAGATCACTCCCTGTCATAAAATAGCAGCTGCAGACAGTGGTTTCTTGAAAAAGTAATGGTGGTATAATACAAAGACTATGAAATTACAGCAGGTTGATGCATCTCTATAATACAAACATAGATGAGTTTAGAGCAAATGCCTTTTGTAAAGTACGACTTTATGTTTAGACCTAATTCTTGTCCCATAGATCATTTTCCTATCATCTTAGGTGGAAGTTAAGGCCACGACTGGGGCTGATCTTCATTTTGTCAAGTGCAACTTCCAACATGTCCAGCTCCCATTGTTTCGATATTAAGGAGAAAGCCAAGAGGTAACTAAATAAGTACTTATTACAATCCCAAGTCAGGCATTGCAATAACAATAAAAAGCAGAAAAACAGAGACATAGCCCAGTTTGCTTCTACTCGATAATCTAGATTAATGTAAAATAAACTTGTAACGTATATCAACTCCTGTCAAATAAATGACTAGGGCTCAAACATATATTCTGCATTTGCAGTGATAAAATGGCAGTTCTCTTGGTTGCCTTTACATTTGTGATTTGTCCATGCTGATGACAACCTTTTTTTAGCTGAGTGCACTGCTTATGGTGCAGGTTCCTGTCAGTGTGAATTTGATTCATTTTACCTTATTGCACCAAAGATTAAATCATGTCATTTCTATCTGTGGCTACATGTGGTTGATTTGTGGTATATGTCTAACTGGTGAATACATAACATAAGATTGATTACGATAGCATTTCTGAGAGTGTAATGATAACTTCTTATGGCTTTCAACTCTGTCATTGTGCTGGTGTCATGCTGGTCTGAAATGAAAGGCAGTTTGGGAACTCATGTTATATGTTTTATACTATCTTGCAGAGAAATGTGGGGAGAGTAGCAATATTCAAATGAATGGGGGGTGACCACATTTATTCATGATATTTGTCTGTAACATAAAAACTGTCAAAGTATTCTGAGGCTTACAACACCCTATAGAAAAGACATTCAAGGTAGTACAGTGAAAATGAGTGAATTGAAATCTGCATTTGAGTATTAATATAACATCAAGTATAAGAGGGGCTTTTTGGTACCTGGACTTCGAATGGTCAGTTTTCACATTGAGACTGTGAAGCCTCTTAGATTGCCTGTGACCATCTTCTCAGATACACAGTAGCTCTGCTTTTTAAAAGCAGTTAGTGATTTGGATGCCAATTTAAATGCATCAGAACTATCAGGATTCTTCAAAACCTGTTAGCTATATGGCCTGCATGTGTATTTTTTTTATTAATTTTGAAATACTAGCCCATTGATTCTCTTAAAGATGCTTAAAGCCTCTGTCAGCCAGCATTCAGAATATAAGCAGACAAAAGAAATACAGAGTAGATGAAATAAAAATTTGAAGATACCACAGAAATATAGTAGCAGATCTGGGAATGTCTGTGTTATATTTTGGGTTGCTTGATGGAACTTTTTCAGAAGCAATGAAACATCTGGCATACTTGGCTTCTTGGCTATGCTATTGATTTTTTGTATGTATGTATTCCAAATAATCTGACCAAACCAGAAAAAACCTGCTAGGTGAAATGTGGAATTTGCCTGTGGTCTGAGTCATGGAAAAAAGGTAGCTCTTCCTCCTGAGGAAGTGAGTAAGAAATCCTAAAAGTTTCCCTTCTAGAACTGATTCATTGCAGAAATGTATCCCAGTGGAAATGGGCATTAAATATCCGAGAATCTTCTTACAAGAAGTGAAAGTCTAATGCCCACTAGATGCTTTCAAAGTTACGTTGCCTACTTTGCATCTTCACAACTTTTTCCCCCCATTGTTTTCCACTCATACGTTGCCTTTTTTTTTTTGAGAACCTGTAGATTTTTAGCTTTTGGCCACAGCACGTTTTATTGAAGCCTGCAGACATACCTTCTATTTTCCTTCCATTCCAAAATGGAGGAGCTAACTATCTGCTCTGCTTTCACAGTGATAGCTAAAACCATGGAAGTTCCACTTGTGGTTATAACTATGTGCTTTTCAATCGGTTGGAATAGGCAGAGCCACAAACACAGGAGGAAATAAACTTCCTGCCTTTCTCGCAGGGTTGTGCAATAGGAAAAGCATTTCAAAGAGTATGGGCTGAGCTGGCGGTGTTGGAATAGTGGCTACGGAACCCGGCTCTTGCCTTGAAGTCTTGTGCTCAGAGAGGTCCATTCCTTTGTCCCCCCGTAAGCAGCCAGTGCTGCTTGGAGAGAATACTCAGCCACTGAATGTGTTTCTGCCCAGCTCATGACTCCAAATAACAGCAAACCACAGAGACCAACAAGATGTTCATTGTCAAAGATGATTCAGATGCAACGATCATGCTTTTACTCTGTGTTAACTGGGCCTTCCTGTTTGTATAACAATGTTTGCAAGTACTACTTAAAAGCTGGAGAAGTTAATTAAGCTGTTCAAATAGTGTGTACAATACTTCAAATTAAAAGCAGATTTGATTTGTCTCTAACCACTGTAAGAAGGCATTAGGGACTGGATTGTCGTATTCCTTGAAGATATAGTAGTCAGTGTGGTTTTCTGACCATTAGTTGAGTGCTAATGGCAGATAGTACTATCTGGAATTAATTGCTGATTATTATATAAATATACATATTTTGTCTTGCACATCAGGCATTTAGAGATTGTAGTTTGATGTGTTCTGATATGGCTTCTAGAGCACCTTTCCTAATTGTTTCCTTAGGTTCAACAAAAGGTGTTTACTGAAACTTGCTTCCTACTATTGGTGGGATTCCAAGGAGGTATCTTTAAGAAAACTGTTCCTCATGCAATTTTCAGGTTTGTACATTCTAGCTGGTGCTCCAGTCAGCATGTAAGCGTTCCTTTAATTTAACTGAAACTTTATTTTTGAAAGAGAAGGGGATGAGTAAAAATCACTGGGTATAGTTCATGCTGATAAGCAAATTAAAATAATCGCTGTCCTCAACATACAAGTAGCTATGAGTTTTGTGGCAGTGAAGTATTCTTAATGCCTCAACTCGTGAAGAAAAGCACTCTTTTGTTTTATTTATGCCTCCCACCTTTCTGCCAAGGACTTTCTGAGCCTGATCAGGGTGGGCTGTAGTGCCAACCTTGCAAATTGTCATTTTTGAATGATAAAGCATGCATTATTTCTGATGAGTAGTTCCATAGACCTTGTGTTCCTGGAAACTGCAAGCCCAAGGAGTCCTCCAAAACCACAGAAAATCATCTTTTGACAGTTCATGTTGTTTGGAAGTTAAGTAAAGGATCAAATAAGAAGGTTGGGCAGAAAGGGCTGGATTATGAACAATTATACCGTTCCAAAGAGATCTGGGGGATGATGCTTGGTTTTGATTAAATCAATTTACTCATCCCAAGGAAAATTAAGTTCTACTTGCCCAAATTATTTATGGTATGGATCATGTGCCTTGTGTTACATGCTTTCTCTGGTCATTATATAAGACAAATCTGTGTGACAGAGGTCTCTAAAATGCATGATGTGCAGTAGGAAGGGAAAAAAGGGAAAGAGGGAATAGAGAGGGAAGTCAGACTGACAACACGGTTTTTGTTTGCTTGTTTTGTGAAAATAAGCTGAGAAGTATAACATGCAGCTAAAATCAAGGACTAGTTTTGCAAATATCTATGTGATCTTTTATGCATCTTTAAAGTATTGTGTGTAATGTTTGCATACCTGCCTTCCCTACAGGTCCCTTGACTGGAATGCTATAATTGCACCCTTGGGGACTGATAGTTTGTAGCTCTCTCCAGAATCACTTCATTGTACACTTCTCTAACTTGAGTTGCTCTTTTCTAATTACTGCGACTACTAGAAGCAGAGGGCAGGGAACCCTCACAGTTTCAACTGAAGAGCTTGTCTACTTCAAACTGAGCATCACTTCATAGTAAATTGCCTTCTTTTTCTTTTTCTTTTTTTTTTTTTTTTTGTAAAAAGAGATGGGAGGGAAATCATGGTGTAACTTTCCTTTAGTAAATGCAACATTTTTTGTCCTCTTTTACTGTGAGAGTTGCTAGGAAATTGAGTTCAGAGTACTGAGGACACAGTTCAGAAGTTTTGAACCCTAACGTACCTGCTTTACTGAAGAAGAATAATGAAGCAGAATGGCCACAACTGCTGGAATACTCTCACTCTATTGAATTGCATCAGCTTTAGACAACTAGATTTGAACTGTGACATGTGAACCAGAATGCAGTAAATAGCACGGCTGTGTGCACAGCCCAGTCCCTCTCTTCATCCTGCCTCTCCCTGTAAATCGTTATAGCTTAGAATTCAACATAACCTTCTTTCTCACCAATGAGAATGAATTTTGATAATTTTGACCTGTCTAGACATCTGAACTTCAACTCCAAGCTATCCGAGCCTGACACATATCTTTGAATTTCTATTATCCGCATCTAATGCGATCTATTCAGTTCACATAGCAGTTTGTTTCCAATTAAAATTTTAAGTTGCAAAAAGATACTGGAGAATTTGAAGTGGTTTTAATAGTGATAGGAGAACTAGTTCAGGCAAAATAAGATTCAATTCAAGCGTGGGTAGAGTTTATGGGATTGTACGGGTTTTGTGTTGTGGTGTTTTGTTTTTTTTTTATTCTCACACTCCTCTGTAATTCCTAATTTTGGACAGAACAGATAGACTGAAATTCTCTCTCTTCCCTAGTTTCCCTCTGGGAGAAGAGATATTCACTGTATAATTGAAGTACAGAACTCTAGAATAGAGCAAGAAAGTGAGTTTTTGCATGACTTCTTTAGCCAATGGAAAAAATACATCCCATTAAAAAAAAAAAGGAAAATAGTCAAGGATCAAGTCATTAATCAAAAGGAAATTATACAGATGGGTTGATTAATGCTGGATAAAACAAAGAAGAGATCCCATCTGAGGTGGCTTAGAAATACTATGCTGGTAATGTGCTTGTATCCCAGATCGGATGGAAATGATGTAGAAAATCTGGGTTTGTCTGAGCTCTGACTGTGTGAGAGCAGGGCTGTCGTCCCTGATCCAGGAACCTTGTTGCACTGCTTCTGCTCCTACACAGTGAATGAAGTTCAGGTTTAGGCAAGCACAGTAACTACTGCATACAGGGAAGGATTAAATTCATTGTCCAACTGAAGTAATGACTGTACTGTGCATGCTCAGCTCTGGTTAAAAATGAAATGAAGCAAAAACCAGTTCATCCATGCAGATGAACAGAATCCTGGCAGGTTAAGTTGTAGAGCTGATTGCTCAGGAGAAGATGCTGAAGAAATTGCAATATAACACAGGTTAGGGCTGCAGACCTTACATGGCCCTGGTGGGGATATTGAGCCACAGCAGAGATCTGACTCAGTGACCATACTGCTTTTTGAGCAGACACATCCAATGACAGTTGGGATTAATTTGTGGCTGGTGACAGCAAAGACTAAGACAACCTCAAAATGTTTTTACCAAAGATGCCCAGTTTCTGTGAGAATACTCTTTGGGACAACAGGCTTAGGCAAAAATAAGTGTTTAGCTTTTACAGTGCTCTATTCTTGTGCAAGAACTTAGAAGTGAGATACATTTGAGAGCTCCTAGACAAACCAAGCTGGGCTCAGGAACGCTTTCCTGAGCTGAGTATGATTGGAGAATAGAAAATGAGTCAACATGTTAGATGAGTTGACACTGCTCCTGTTCTGGCCTGGCTGTTTATGGCTGGTGTTGAAGATAGCAGACTGGTCTTGATGAATCCTTGCCAGAACCAGCATGATGTCTCTTTGCTCACGGTGTGGCACGTAATACTTTACAAAGGTAAAGGAGACCCACAGCCCTGAAAGGCAGACTTCTTCCTGCTACAGGATCTAAATTCTAGTAAGTACCCACCTATGGAAGAAAAGAGAATAATTATTATACACTACCTCTACTATGTAAGAAAATTATTTAATAAGCCCTTTAGTGTCTATACTAAAACGCTAGCCAGCTGGTTTGGTAACTACAGGGAAGAGAGACTACGTTTTTCCTTTAACAACTTGTTTTTGATCAAGCAAGCTAAAATTTTGCAAGATCAATCTGACATGAACAGAAAATATTTGATTACTTCAGGAGCTGTCAGTGTCTGACTTTTTTTTTTTAAGCTGATATAACATCTGGGGCAGCAAATATACATACTTCTCCTTTTTATATTTTAACATTATTCATGGACTGAAACTCAGCTTGAAATTGAAACATAAGAGGCGTTAGAATTCTGCAAAAGGACTACTTCAATTTACAGTATGGAAACAACTGAAACTGCCAACTGGAATGAAGTTTACCAGCATATAGAAGGCAGAGAGCGTGTGTAGCGTAATGCAAAGTGCAGTGAAACTTGCTTGTAAATCACGCTGCCTTTTAAAACTCGAATCCTTATCTCTGGCAAAGTAGGATGCTTTTGAAGTATCACCCCATGCCTGAAATTACTGTACCTAAGAAAATACAGAGGTCTGTTTGTGGAATAAACTGTGAGAAAGGTGAACCAGGCAAATTATCTGCTGTAGATAAGGGGCAGATGTTGCAGTCGCTTTTGCACTCTGTTTGTGTCCGGTCTAGGCAAGAATTCTAAAATTTCCAAGTTCTTTAAATGTCAGATGTTATAACTAAATCTAAAATAGTTTTATGAAAGTTTGCCACCTTCATGCTTGCTTTACTGGTGGTTATACTCGTACTTGGTAAGTCCTCAGAGCAGGAACAAGAAGAATAAATTGCACATTTTCTATCCTGCACTCTGAAAGTGCCTTTAAAAAGTAGTAGTGTTACCTATCTAGCAATTGTTCCCAGCAACCTCTTGAGATCTGAGCTATTAACTACCAGTGAATGAGTATATGTGCTGCGGCCTTTAACCTCACCTTTGGGTTCTCATTTCTGATGTTTCTTTCAATAACTTCACTGTTTTCTTTTTCTTTTTTTTTTTTAACTGCCAGTAATTTTTTTTTTTTTCCAGAGCCATGTCTCACATTTTTGGGCTGTATCCCCGGGATAGAAATACTTACCTTTTCTTTAATATCTCATGTGTAATTTGTTGGCCTTGACAATTCCTTTCATTCTGAAAAATATTGCTTTAGAGAAATCAGTTTTAAAACCGAGCAGACTATTTTTGTCTGTAGCCATTCCAGAGAAATACCAGTTGCCAACTTGTCTTGAATGCTGCAAGAGTAATCAGCACCTCCAGGTAACGGCTTCTGACACACTTTTGTACAAAAATATTGCTGAAAAATCATGATCTGGCTCTTCTTTTTAGGCAAACAAAGGAAAATGCTGGGGGAGAGAAAAGATGAAAGCATTTACTTTCTCTGCCTTGGAATAACAGCAGTGAAAAGAGATGAGGAGATGTCAATGTGGGATCTTGAACTTGCTGAGGATGGGCAAAGGGACACTGCTGTTGTGTCTTTCTGAAGGAGCTGTCACCTGAAGTTATGATGCCGTGCTAGGGCAGACTGCCACCCCCCATGGGTATACTTTGAAGCAAACAGACTAGAAGTGGTTCAGCTTCCCAGGCGCACCAGCTTGGAAAACGTCAAGGAGGGGAAAAAAGGAAAGAAACTTGCTTGTCAATGTTAAGAGAATAAATAAAAAATTAACTAAACCTTTCCCATCTGCTGTGCCAGTAACTTGAAAACTGACCTTGTGGCTTTAAACGTTTGTTTTTTGTTGGTTTTTTTTTTTTTAATTATCCCACAGGCTTTTGAGAGTGGAAAAAGTTTTAAAACGCGTCCTTTAAAATTCAACTTCTGTAGATGGGGATGCAGTCTACTCTTCTCCCTTCTTGCCAGAAGGCATCTGAGGGAGATGGAGCACACATACCAATATGATGCTACAGTAATTTCCTGAGGAAAACACGAGTATCCCTGGGGAGAAGGTGTGATTACTGGCCCTATGCAGCATGGAAGCCCAGGTGCTATGGATCATGTGGAGTTTTGGGAGTAATGCTTTCTCTCCTTTTTGTTTTCATGGAACAAAGCTTCTTACCCAAGTGAATTGCAGCTTAGAGTGGAAAGTACTTTGCCTATGTACAGTAATGTCTGGCACAAGGGGGACCTTCAGCTTCATTTTATGTCTAGCATCGTTCCAGATATAATTTCAAATCAAATAAAGCTGTAGTTAATACATTTTAATGATGTCTGGTCTGAATAAGACAACCTCTTCTTCCTTTGAATGTGTCTTTAAAGAAAGAAAGGCATTTTGTCCTTTTAAAAATATATATTACAAAAAAAAAAAAGTGCTCAAACAACTTCAGAGAAAGCCTTTGAGTTGGCTTAAACCACCTCTGTATTGGGCAGAGGAGGGATCCCCTGGAAAAGTGCAGAAAACCAAACTACTCTCTCTGCCTAGATGATGAGGAAAAGGTGGCCAGAGCAGAGAGCTGCTGGGGGAGAGGGTGTGAGGTGCAGCAGAAGTACTTGCATAAGGAGGAGAGTGATGGAAACCGTGTTCTGTCTTTCGATGGGCAGGTCCTCCCAAGCAACTGAAAAGCTGTGGCTGGGCAGGGAGACTAGTAGCGGGACAAGGGGTTTCTCCTTGCTTGCTGCTTCTACTTGTGAGGTGGGAGACAGCACCGTGCCCCAGTGACTCCCACCTTATAAACTTATGAATGTTCAGCTTTTCTTGATGGCTGCTTGAGCACAAGTGCTATAAACACAAATGGTTCACTCTGGGAGTGAAGACTGTCCTCTAGCAAAGAGATCCGTTGGGAGCATCGAGTGATTTTTGACAGTGCCAGCTGACACTTGATTTGACACTATATATGGGATTTTCACCTATTTTTAATAGCTCAGGATTTTCAAATGAACTTGTAATTCATTTTCTATGTTAAAAACTTATGTAAGGGATTAGGTAAATCAGGCTTCAAGGGGAGTGTAGGCAAGAAAATCTATATAGCCAGGAAACAAAGCAGTTAAAATAATTGAACCTATTTAGGAGCTTGCTTAGTAACAACAGATCAAACTAATACTGTCCATTATGTACCATACCCTGCAATTGATTTTGCAAAGACAAACCAATGCATTCCTAGTGCTTGGACAAATCCGGCTTGACCCTAACATAAAATTCAGCTGCCAGAGGGGTGTACGTGGATCTAGCACTGCAAGAAGGAAAAGTGTTTTGTCAGTAGTGTTCGGGACCTCTTTTGTGGTACTCCGCTATACCTGGGATGGAAGAGGCCATCTCTTATAGAGGAAATATGAAATTAGTTTATCTTTCCTAGATTCTATAGCTTATCTTTTTGTACTTACAAGACAGGTATGAGTCTTTTTTTTTGTACCTTTGTAGCCTTCTATTAGATTCCTCAATATGCTTATTTTCTCTTTTACTTGTATCCTGGCCTTTACTGCTACTCTCACACCCTGAAATGCTTTTAAAAATGTAGTTTGTTACTGTTACCGACGAGTGCTTGAGTTTTTAATGTCTCTAACGTTGATGTTGAGGTATCAGATGTCTGCAGATGTATAAAATAATGTATTTAAAATTGAGTATAGTTAATAAGTCACGTTGAGGTGAGATTTGGGAATGGGTGGGAAATATCGTATGCAGCAATACTATGCTTTGTCTTATCTGGTTACATAGAAATGCATTAATACCAGGGGAAAATCACAGGACCTTGAGTTTAAACTAAATCTTGTTTGTGTCCCATCATAAGATACAGGTCTATTTAATGTTCTTTTATTCTCACCTTTTTTTTTTTTTTTTTTTTTTTTTTTTGGTTAAAGAACTTATCATGCTTTGCTTGACCCTGGCACCAAATCTTTCCCAAGCCAAGCAAAACCCTTCTTTTTATCCTTCTTTGATACTATAATGCTTTATACAGGCACAATATAAAATCCTTTCTTCTACCCTTGCCATCTGACGTCTTAGAAATAGGATTTATCTATAAATGTTTATTCTTTCATATCCTCTATTCTAACAGTGTAAATATTTGATTTCACAGTTGTGAAGTTAGTATAACTTTCACAGTAAAAACTTGGCTTAATTAAAAACATCAAAATATCGTGTCAGCTTGCTTGTCAATGTTCAAGAGGATGGGCTAGAATCAGCTACCTACAAATGTTGCTGCACTGTCTCTTTATTCCTTTTTGCAGAACGTCTCTCAAAGGAGGATTTTACAGCAGTACAACAGTACTTATATAAAGCTAGATAATGAGAATGAAATTTTTCTATTTGATCAGGCACCTCTAAATACAGAAAGTTAGGACGTTTTTCTAAAACTTCCTATAAATACATTTTCTAAAAATATGCTGTCACATGTGGTATAAGATGCACTAGTACAAGTATGTCATAAATGCAACTAAATTTTAAATACCCTCTTGTTTTTATGCCTGCAATCATCTCAAAGTACAAAAAAATATCTAGAGGTCAAACTAAATGAAACAGTGATACAATCAGTTAGCTTGGCATATAAATTTTTCATTTGCAGTAGTAATTGCTTAAAGATGTAAAAAAAAGAGATCATCTTGAAAACTTGCTGGAAGCAGAAAACAAATGTATGGACAAATGTTATGGGGATTATTTAGATCCATGACAGTTCTGTGTTTGATATTACAGCTAAATTTTATAGATATCCTGGAAAATAATACCATTTCTTTTTACTGTAAGACTATCTAGGATAATTAGTTGAGGGTGGTGAAGGTTACACCACAGGATGAGACATTCATTGGTACTAGAGTTTGGGTAAACAGAAAGTTAGATTGCAAACAGCAGCACTTTAGGTTTTATACAATTCAATGCCAGGTGCAGCTTGATTTCATAAAACAATAACCCCTGGCTGATGGAGTGTAATATGGCACATCTTCAAGAATAAATGAGACAAAATATTCCAATTACAGGCTAATCTTACTTCTTTCTATCCTGAGCCAAGTATTTGCCTCAATTGTTCAGCAGCAAATTACCCCAGCAGCAGAGAACTACCACAGAGGATAACAAAGCGGTGTCTGCTCAGAGAGATTAACTGTTGATCGGATTCTCATATTGAGAGTTCTTGAAGGGAAAAAAAGCAAACTAATTCACAGCAGATGAGACACTGATGTCTTGTTCTTTGTCTTCAGAGGAACCTTCTGTGCTGTGTTCACCAGGATTTTTTTGGAAGCTGCTTTTTGAAGATTTGTGCGTGCCTTCTGCACAACACATGGTGCAATAAAAAAAAAAAAATCAAACTTACAGGAACAGTTTTATGAGGGGTGGGAAAATCTTAGAAGTGTTGAGCAGTGACAATTAATGCATGTATTCAGCACCTCTGAGGGATTTAATTGATTTGGCTTTAACTCTTTCATGTATACGTGTCATAAGAATGTATTCCTTTTTCTATTCTTTTGGATTCTGGTTTCAAGACTGAGGCTGATTTTCCCCTGCAAGCAAAACTGAGACGCAGAGAGAAAACCAATGGAGATACTGGTTTCAGCCACACCATGAATATAAATCTACCTATAATTGTGTTGAAGATGTTTTAGTGAATGATATTAATGTATGCAGTGCAGTTGGACTTAGTCCTTTTGACTCTGAACTTCAGTACTATCCCTCTCCACCCTCTCTATATACTTTTATCTAGCTGCTCTAATGATAGCCTTTCTGTGTTTTCTTCCGTCGGAGCTGTGGCTCCCTTGCAGGCATTTGTGGCATCCACTGAGGATGGGATGGACATCCTCGTTTTCTTACAGCTGATTAAATGAATGTTGTTGATCCACACCGACCCATTATAGTTTGAAATGCTTCACAGTCAGGTACCGTTGCAGCAACCATCAATTAGTTTGTGAATATTTTCTACAGCTTAAAAATTTACCATGATGGAAACTGCCACTTGACATGATGCATATATTTTAGACTATGAAGATCAGCTGCATTTTTAAATGTGTGAAACCACTGCATTGGAACATCTATATACAGATAACAGAGCAAATTCGGCCAAAATTTTCAGTGAGTGGGTAACAGCCATTATTCGGAGAAATTCAGGGTTTAACCTAGAATGGTACCTTAGTATAACACTTCACCTGTGTCTTCTCTATTATTAAACAGCCAGATGTAGGTTAACTGAGCTGCTTAGCAAGCACAGGCT
Source organism: Gallinago jamesoni (assembly GCA_025769975.1). Lineage (NCBI taxonomy): Eukaryota > Metazoa > Chordata > Aves > Charadriiformes > Scolopacidae > Gallinago > Gallinago jamesoni. The sequence goes on along the minus strand of JAOQGH010000069.1, from coordinate 14,105,971 downwards.
GCAAAGAGAGTTCCTGACATCAGCCATTTCCTCACTCTTTTGGAAATATTCTCTCAAGGGAGACCAAGCAGTATTTAAAACAAAACCCAGCAACCTTACCTGGTGCCGAGTTATTCCTGGGACAGCCCAGACAGTGACTGCTGATGATTGTCTATCTGCTTGCCACTCGGTTTAAAAAATACAGGTTTTGTTGACCTGGTTTCAGCTTGCGCTGAGCAGCAGGCTCTAACTCTCTTTAGGCAACAGTCGCTGAAAGTCTGAGGTAGTTGAAAGCTACAGCAACATCACAGAACGATGTGAAAGACACTTGAAAAAAGTGATTTTCAGATTATTAAGCTCAGAGTTATGGGACTTTGATTAAATGTGGTCGTTGTTAATGTGAATGTAACAAGCAAGAAGGTTTAATGAGGACAACTTCTGTTTGTTTAAGAGGGTGAGATTATTGATTTTTCAGCTGCTCAGGTCATGGATAGCTCTTGAGAGCAGAGATGAGAAAGCATAAGACAGACACAAATCCAAAGGTGTGGATTAACATCAGACCTTTGGAGAACTAGCGTAACGGGCATTTGATCGAGTGCTGGACCTCCTCAGGAGGGTAGAACAGGTGAATGAGTTGCCTTCAGCTGGAAATACTGACCAAAAATACCTATTTCAAAACAGAGGCCAAGGAATGACTTTGCTGTTATTTTCCCTGTACACTGTGAGTAATTGAGTACATGAGTACACTCACGTTATCGCTTGAGCTCCAGCAGAGATGTGCATCAACATGGAGTAGGTCTATTGCCTCGCATGCAGATTGTCTGTAACACTGTAAACTAGATTATCAAGGTGCTTGCCAATGCTTTGGATTCTCAAAATACCCCTATATCCTTGAGACACCTGCAATCAGCCAACTGCTATAGACTTGGCCAGGCAATGCTGTTTGGCAAATAGGAAGGCGGTCTCATTACAGGTGGTTAGATTTAACAGACCCGCTCAGAAAAGTGCATGACTGTTCATTTAGCTAGTGAGATAATAAGGCTAATATTTCAACAGGTTGTGATTTGGGTTTGGAATGATGGTGTGGTAAATTCTGTTGTTTTTTGTTTTTTTTTTTTTTCTGGAGCAATTTAAAGTGAAACTGAGACTTTTTGTAAGTTTAATTGTTTCAAAACTCCACATACTCACTTTACAAACTGTTGTAAAAGTCCACATTCATGTGAATGCATACAACAATACGTAAAAGGCTCCTGCTTGCTTTCTCCTTTCATTTAAACAAAAACTTGGGGGAGAAATCACTTTTTACGTGCTTCCTGACAGGAAATTGCTTCAAATTTAAGTTTTTCCCCTAGCCTCCCAGAGGACAGGTGCTCCTTTGCAGGGGAACTGTAGTACGTGACTCTTCTTGGGAAGGTGTTATTATAACAGGTTCAAGTATGTCTTTGTGCATTGTATTGGAAAATAGCCCTGAATCCAATAACGTTGAGAAGATATGACCAGAGTTGGATATGGGCAGACCCAGCACTCAGAAACCTGGTTAATATACTGCTCTGTGACACCATGTGGCCATGAAGGACTCACTCTTGCCTCATGGCCTTTTCTGTAACCAGGCTGTGTTCACCTAGTAGAAATTTAGCTGGGATCTTTAAGGCTTTGGCCAGGTGCCACGCGGTGAGAGCCAGGCTCTAAATCCAAGAGATTACCCTGACCAGAGCTAGAAAAGCTCCATAATGCTTCTTGCTGTTTCCTAGCGGCAAGGCTTCAAACCGCATTTTCCCAGCCTGCTGTAATTCCACAGAAAAATGGGATAGACCAGATATGCAACTTGTTACTTTTGTACCTTACTGGGCTAAACAGTTTTTATGTATAATGAGTGGGTTTGGTGGTTTTTTAAGGTATGTATTTCTTTAATTGTAAAGTTGTATTAAAGCAAGAGAGGTATGCTGGATTATAGCACGTAAAAGAATGTGGTGGTCCTGAAATTCCTACTGGAGGCCTTAAAAATGCATTACTCCTATATTTACAGCAAAGAAGCAGCCTTTCTGCTAATGCCCTGAAATGTATGCCAGGTCTTCAGGGCATGCTACATAATGTGGCCCTAAGAAGAAATGTCCTACTTTCAAAGATGAAGAAGTTAAGACAATGAGTTACAGAATTAGATGACGAGGAAATAATGAAGGAGACATAAGAACTAATTGCAGAAAGAGATGTCACGAAAGCATTTCTAAACTTGTACACTAGGGCAATAGAAGTGGTGCTAAACTAATTTGCACATGCACATTAAATGTATTAACTGTCTTCTTTCCTTATGTAACATATCTAAATAATTAAGATGTGCTCTTTATATAACTAGAAGGACATACTCCCATAAGCAAAATTTAAGGGGTAAGGAAAGGTTTAGAAACAAAGATTTTCTGCCCCTTTAGCTGTAAAAATGACAGGCTAAGAATTGTTTTATTTATTCCATAATTGTTTAGGCCACATTTGAGTGAGATGTGTTGGAAAAGTCCTAATAAGATTCATGAGAGTTCCTTTACTTCTTCCAAGCTTAAGTTGGGCTACGGTCATCATTAGTTTTGGGGCGTGTATGTTGGATTTGCTGCACTCACCATGTACAGTGGAAGTTCTCCTTTCAAAGGCAGAAATCAGATCTTTGTTCTGGTTTTGAATCTTTTTAAACCTGTCTTATCTTTTGCAGTGAACTGAGGGGCAGGTTGGAAATCAATTCTGTCCAGGTTACATCTGATGATCAGTCAGGTAGCCTCACTGCAGCAAATGGGATTAATTGAGATGCAGGTGTTTGCAATCACATCGTTCAGGCAATTGAGTGCAGATGATAAGCTACTAGGCCTCAGTTCTCTGTGGGCCATTTTGAGAAAATATGTGGTGTTTGTGGTATGCTTTTGGTTTGGGTGTTTGTTGGTTTTGGTGGTTTGTTTTTTGTTTTTGTTTTTTTTAAACTTTGTGTCATGTTTGTGTACTGATGGTACCGTGGTCTTTGTGTTGGAAATCATCAGCATGTATTAAGGTTTTAAGATTAAGTCCTGGTTTTCTATGTTAGAAACCACAGAACAGTTGGAAGCAGCAGACTTGTTTGTATCTCCAGTACCAAGCAGAGGCACTGTGGAGCTCGTATGTGAGACAGCTTTCAGAAGAATAGCAAAGCACAACTGTGGGAAAGGGAATATTACTTCTTACTATTGGCTGCATTTGAGAATAATTTGGATAACTAATGAAAAGAGCTTTATTTTGTTAAGATTTTTTCTGTTCTTAGAGTTTTAATTTTGGTTTTTGAAGTTCTTCATTAGTGATGTTAAAAGTGAAATTACATTCTTAAGACACTTTCCAATTGCAGAAGCTGCTGCCTTCTGTTTGCAGGTATGCGATGTGATGTTTCAAAGTGCTTTTCTCCCTTCAGTGCCAAATACCTCTTAATTTTATTTGGCACACAGTAAATATTTATTTTTGTACTCCTAGAGATAAAGGATTTGCATGCAAGGTTCTTTAATTGTTTTGAAACAATATTTGTCTTGATAATTGGATGCATTTATCCTGTTGTTGCTTTTTTTTTTTTCCAGTGGGTTGCTGTTGTTCCTTAGTGGGCTCTGTCCTTTAAAGACTTGTTTACTGAGCCTAGATTCTTAGTTGAAAATATACTACATATTGCACATTTGCAACATAAACTGTGTGGAAGGAAAACTACAAAATTATTCCATCTACTCCATTAAGTTCTTGCCATAATGGGGTGTGTATTGGGGGTTATTTGTTCCTTTTTAAAAGCTATTTCAGCACCTGGTATTTACTTAGGAAGCCATCAAGGACTCATGTTGTTCTCAAATTGCTGCTCTTCTCTAATCTTCTTTCTGTTGCTCTTTGGATGAATGTGATAGACTGCTTTGGATGCCTGGGAAGCTTTATTTCTTGCTAGGTAGAATCACGTGTTGACATCTCTCAGGGAGTCCCATATGCCAAGACACCTGATCAAGTCTTTAATGCCTACCAGATAAGTGTCAGGCCTGGAACAACCTCTTTCAAACTTTCTATCCTGTTACTTTGCTATTTTTAAGAGCTATCTTAGTAGCATGCAGAGAGGAATAGGCTTTAGAACTATAGGTTCTTATGTACTCCTTTCAAGCAGTAAATAAATAATGCCATCCAGGCTATGCTACCAGCAGATGTTCATTGCTCTAGCATTGCCAGTTCTGGAGATATTTCTAGTTACAAAGCAGTTTTACAGTACTCTAGCTACTGAGAAACAAAGAAAAAGACACTGAAAACTGTTGCAGGTTTCAGTTCCCAGAAGACAACTTCAAATAGCTAAATTTTGCATGTTCATAGAATGGTTAGAGTTGGAAGGGACCTTAAAGATCGTCTAGTTCTAACCCTCCTGTCATGGGCAGGGACACCTCCTGCTAGAACAGGTTACTCAAAGCCTCGTGTAACCTGGCCTTGAACACTTCCAAGGATCATCCAGAACTTCTCTGGGCAGCCTGTTCCAGTGTCTCACCGCAAAGAATTTCTTCCTAATATCTAATCTAAATCTCCCCTCTTTCAGTTTAAACCCATTACCCTGCATCATATTGCTCCGCTTCCTGATAAAGAGTCCTTCCCCAGCTTTTCTGTAGCCCCTTTAGGTACTGGAAGGCTGCTTATCAGGTCTCCCTGGAGCCTTGTCTTTTCCAGGCTGAACAACCCCAGCTCTCTCAGTCTGTCTTCATACAAGAGGTTCTCCATCCCTTTCATCTTTGTGATTCTCCTCTGGACTCGCTCCATGTCCTTGATATGATGGGGGCCCCAGAGCTGGAGGCAGTACACCAGGTAGGGTTTCATGACAGCATAGTAGACTGTTAGGAAGAAACAGATGAAATGGGAGTTAAATTCTGAAGTCATAAACTGACTTTCATGTAATGAGTAGGCTTCAGCCTCAGTTGTCACTCTAGAAGATGACTTCTACTCACTAATAAGCAGGATGTCTCTATTCTGGCATACACCAATTTGTTTAGCTTCTCTTTGACCATCTAGTCATCATCAATAGTCTTTATTGTTAACTTACTGCTCTTCAGCATTGGTATCCCCTGCCTGAACCAGCATAACTTCTGTTTCCCACTAATAAAGGAGGAAAGGGACTGACTGATCTGATAACCAGGATTGCAGTCTTTAGATCATGGTTTATGAATATATCACACCAGTTGGGACTCTATGTGGACTCTGAGTCAAGCCCTTCTCTGAATTAGGTAGTGAACGATTATTGCACTGATTTGGTAGAGGACAGCCATTTTGTTTCTTATTCTAATAGTGCCTGCAGGTCTCAGGTGGGACCAAGATCCCTTTGGCACAGTCTACACAAACAGTATATGGTTGCCAGGGCCCTGAGGAGCTTCCACTCCAATGAAGTTACATCTGATGTTTTGAAGTGGGGTAAATGTCTGCAAAAAAATTTTTAGATAACTTCTGACAGTTTTACACCAACTTCTAGTAGTGAGCTTTTTTACTATTATATACATTTTTTTTTTACATAGATTACATTATTATTCCAATTGCATGGTTTTATTTTGTTTGATTAGTCACATGTAACTTTTTCTTTTATGGGACTGCTGCTCTGTCTTTCAGGTGCGCTGTTGAGGTATGCACTGTCCTTTGTCCTCTCCTAAAGGGAAATACTACCTCTTTTCCCATAACTTAGTGGGAAGACTATTTATTTGGATCCATTTTTCACTAGCCCTCTTTCACGAGTAAGACAAGGTCAGAGTTCTAGTTTTTATTTATTTTATATTTTTACTTTCATTTCACTTAACTAGTTTTCAAAGAAGGAAAATGTGTATTTTTTTTTCCTGTCTAGATTTGAAGAGTTTACTGAGTTTTTAGCACCAGTTCTGCTTCTAATTCTGGTTGAATTGTTTCCTAAGGTTGTGAAATAGTGGCACAATTCCGTATGATATACTCGATGTATGTCTATGTATGTGCACAAACACTTCCAAGTTATTATGGGATACTTTGTCAGCAGATATCAGTCACTCGTTGTACATGTAAAATAAAGGGCTAACAAATACTTAAAGGCATTCTAATACACCCTTCTATCTGCCACATCAGAAAGTGATCACTGCAAATGGGATTATGCAGCAATATAACAAATGTCTTTCAGTTTCTATCCTCCAGCTGTAATCAAATAGGGAGAAAGTAGAAAAAAATTTCTCTCGTGCATGTTTTTCCCCCACATTCTTTTTTTGTGATTGTTGTTTCACTTTTTTTAGTGCTATTTTTTTTTCTTAAGCAAAGAATGAAAAATGTGTATGCTTTCTTGAAATGATGTTTAATATGATGGAATTCAGTATTCTCTTACATCATTTTCCTGCAGTTGTGCATTAGGGAGGAAAACTTAGATCTATGAGATAACTCTTGTTTTGATGGTATCTAAACTTATCCATGCGTTTTACATTGAACCACTTGTTGTAAGTACTAAACAAGAAAATTCCAGTGATGAGATTTATGCAGAGTCTGAAATCTCTTTGGGAATCATCTACACAGTGCAGTTGGCTTTGCCCTGCTCATTAGTGCAGAAGTTTAGATACATTAATTTGGGTAGAAAGTCACAAAGTAAATTAGGAGTTTTTTCCCTCTTACTTGTTCCTTTCACAGCTCTATTGGCTCCCTTTCATACATAAATGTCTTGTTCAGGAAAGGCTTCCCAGGCCTTTTATGTTGGGCAATGACAGCAGAAAAGGCTCTGTGTGAGAAACTGGTTCTGTGCTGTACATAGTACCCAAGGGCTGGTCGTAACCAGTGGTAAACAACTTAGCTGCCCATTCCTTTGGTGTCAGATTGGATTCCACTTCACAGTGATGATACACTCAGCAAAACACTGGAGCATGTCCCTGATGTCTAGAGAAGACGGGCTTTCGTCTCCAAAACGGCTGTTCTGGAGCCCCAGGAGAGCAGCACTGTGAAGACGCTCACATTGTTCAGTTCCCAACCTTTGAATGGGGAGCTTCATTTCCCACACTGTCAACTCAAGCGTTTTACACCAACAATAAATTCTAAATTAAAGTCTCCTCCCAGTAATGTATGGTAGATAAGCACAGCTGTACAGCCTAGTGTTACTACAGATCCATCTGCAGAATGGGCAACAGACCAGTTGTTTGTTTGGAGAAGAGCGTGAAGGGTGGCCTTTGAGAGAGTCCAAGCCTGGGATTTAGGCAAGAGAAGAGGAGGAACCTCCCTGCTGTCTTTTTTGAACCTACATGTGGCCTGAGGTGAACCTCTGATGGGTTGGGGGAGGAGGAAGGAAAGCAAACTTCAATTTTTGTAAGGTATTTTAAGATTTGCTATCAGTTTCCATTTTTCTGCCTTTTTAAGTCAAGAAGATGGTACAAGAACTGAATACCTGCTCAATTCCAGTGCTTCTGCTTTATCAGTTGCCGTGCCAAAGCATGAAAATTCCTGCAATGGCGTTACCATTTTGCTAATGGTTCATGCCCTAGTGGATACCCTCCATTGCCCTAAAATATGCAATCATTTAATTGTCATTGCAATCCTATTATATTGCCATTATGGAACGTCTGGTGGGGAAAGCTATGAACATGTTATTAGTGCTGAAAGGGACAATTTACTGAATCTCGCTAAATGCCAGCACTTCTCAAAAATGAATCAAAATTACTTTATTATGCATGTCTTTAATATTCTGCCAGATAATGATTGGGAGCCATTGATCGTTTTCCGAGTTGAGATTCTTTGCACAATTTTTAGTTTGTTGCAGCAGAAGGAATGCTAAAAACTTCTTGACTAGGCTTCTTCCTGCATCCCCTCCATTTTCTTAAAAAAAATAATTATATATATATGTATAAAAAAGCAGCTTTTGTTGAACTGGAATTGTGAGTACGGATTTTGAAAACTTTTGTATTTAGTGACCTGAGTAGCAAGAGTCATGTTCCTAAGTTCTATACAAGTGAATCTGATCTCAGCTTCATCCTGGCAGTCTCACCAAATTTTAGTTTTATTTTTTTTGCTTCCTCATTCCTTACTTTATCTTCTGTGTTAGCTGTTTTGTAAACTCTTCAGAGCATAGAATACATCTGAATGAGTATTTGTAATAACATTGTACTATGCTCTGTATAACCTCGCTTGAGGTCTCCAATTACTACCAAAGTACAAATAATTAACTTCCCCTGTGTGACTCTTGCACTTGAGGAGGGCTTGGTTGCATTTGAAGCACAGGCAGCCCTGGGAGAACATGCGTATCAAGTGAGCTTAAAACTATAGACTATTCCCACAGATGGTTTGGGGAATTGGTGAAGTCGAACTTCTCATTGATTCTAGAAATTGCGTTTCTTTCCATGGATGGCAAGTAAGGCTGAATGGATTATTCCCTCATCTTTGAAATTACTGTGCAAGAGCTATGAGGAATCCCAAAGAAAATGTCTTTGTGGAACACTATGGAGAGCAACAGGGCCTTCTCCAATGTATTATAAGTGTTGGAGAAAAAGCTATTTTAACCCTAATGAAAGACAGTATCATAGAAGCCCTTTAATATCTTTATAGTTCAATGTCTTTGTAAGTGCACATAAAACAAACTCAAGAGTATTACATGCAAATTATGATTAATAATTTGAGCTTGTGGGGCATTAAAATCTTAAGGTGTGATAATTGAAAAATGTATCAGGATTAAGAATGCAGATGTATGCTTATGCTGCAAGTGTGTCTCCAAGCAAAGCAAGAATAGTTCCTTGTGACTTTTTCCTCATTAATGCACATGCTATACTTACATATTTTGTATGGATTCTGCAAATATCTTTTTTTATCCTAGTTTTTTTCATGGTAATTTCAAATCTGTAGTTCTGGGCCAGCTGACACAACACAAATAGAATTATTACAATACAACTTAGTTTGGAAAAGGGGTTTTGAAAAGCAGTTTTGAATTGGCTTGTGGCAATTCTCTTGTACGTAAACTCATTTTAACTGCATAAAAACTACTATATTGCACCTAGAAACTGCAGTGAATGTGCATTTAGATGTTATGAATAACTGCAGTTAAGTAGAAATGAAACTGAAATAAATCTGAATTTTATTTGCACTTTCCCTCCATTTTAATGCCACTCAAGCTGCTGCTACCTTTTTTTTCCTCGGAGTAACATAGCTGTTAAGGACAAAGAGTGTGTATGTGTTTATATGTGAAATGCTGAAGAACTCTTGGCCTACGTGTAACATGGTTTATAACCGCAGAGGCTACGCAATGAAATTTTGACTACTGGACATTATTTTCAAGTTGTTTGTTCCTGTCATGGAAATGGAGTACAACTAATACAAGATATAGCGCAGAAACCTCTGTAACCACTTCAAAATTCAAGATTTCTGTGAATGATAAGTGATACTTATGTTGCAGCAATCAAGATGCTGTTAAAAGGTAACGGTGATGAGGATGTGCCCAAGGACTTGTTTCTGCAAATACTAAATGTTTTCTTGCATTGTGTTTGCACCATGCCAGAGCACTTGGCTTCCTGCAGTGACAATAAATGGTCCACCCAGTGAAACCATGTAAATGACCATAATCCCTCTGGTCTGCATCAACATCCGACTTGGAGGACCACAAGTAACTGTGGGGAAAAATTTCAAAAGCACTTGAAAGATGTAGTCAGCTTTGTCTCATTTTTGAACATGACTCACCTGCTTAGGAATCTCAGTCCACAGAAAGTTAATGTGTTTTGTCTGCCAATGCAGTCAACAGCTTCTGCAAATTTTACCATCAAAATTGCAGGTTACTGAAGGTTTCCTTGATTTATCAGGCTGTAATGGCTTTTATTGTTTTCGCTGCTGTTCTTGTTTTGTGTTGCCAACTCGTTCATACCTAAACTTTTTGGACAATTTCTCTTCTGTCAGCTCTCAACTTTTGTCACATTACCACCATGCACAATTACCATCGAAATGTAATTGGAAACGTTAAAAAAAGGTAGTATGAGCCAGCGCACTGCCAGCCTGACTTCTGCCAGCAACTACTGAACAACCCCTGTCCTGAACACACTGATGTGCTGAAAAAACCCCCGAATTCTGAACACCAAACCTCTTAGTAAAGCCATGGTGCAACTGAGCAGTTTGAGTGATCGTGCTGGTCTTCCACAGCACTAACGCACACCCGAGGGAGCGTGACGCAGTCCAGGTTGTCCTTCCCTTGCACAG
>JAOQGH010000069.1:14012421-14095725 GCA_025769975.1 Gallinago jamesoni | reverse complement strand
GGTGACCATGCCTGGCTAGTCTGGTGCCTGCGATCACTCTGAGGAGGCTGCACACCATTCCCCCAGGCTGGATGTCATCTGCTCAGCCCTGGTGTTGTGCAGGCCCGTGTGAGGATTGCCTCTGCTGTAAGAAAATAGCTTGAGTCTCTGCACTGAGCAGTACAGCACAGTGCCTTTGGATGTGTTAGAAGTCTTGGGACCCAAAAGAGGTGCTGGTTATCCCTGCTGTGGTGGCTGGGCTGGTTTCACCACGCTGCTGGGTGTGCTGGGAGGCCAAGCTGTCGCAGCCATGAAGTGGATGTCGTCTTGCTGCCTTTGCTTCAGGGCTCAGAGCTCCGTCTACAGGCACAGCAGTCTGTGCACCACCTCCTGGGCTCCACTTCTCTTGGATCTTACTGAGCTTCTGGGAACCCTCCGAGGAACTTGAAGGTGCCTGCTGCTGCTGGGTGAGGCTGAGCAGATAAATAGGGGTAGCTCTGGCAGCTTCTAATGAACTCTGCCAGCTGTCCTCCATCCACCACAGGGTGCCTGCAGCCTCTGCTCTGGCTGCCCTCGCTAATTAGGGAGGGTCAAGCACCCTAGGCAGCCAGTCTGCTTGTGGGAGGTGGTGAGTGATTGCCTTTGCATCCTTTTTTTTTTTTTTTTTTGGTTTGTTTTTGAGCCTGGGGAAGGAGGAGGGGAGTGGATAAGGACCGAACGTGCCGTGGTGTGGTACCAAAGCTGCAGGTCTCCTCCTAAAGCTGCTGCCGGGACCCTGATCTTGTGGAGGTCAGTAGGTAGGAGTGTGAGCATTAGGTACTGAAAATTTTGCCTCATCACACTTGATTTGACATAGCAGAAAAAAAGTAAAATATTGGTGTTTTGTGTACCCTTACCCCTGCTATGAAAAGGAAGGCATAATTATATTTGCACCGTATTTTCCTTTCTGTTTTAGAAAAACAAATATCAACATAATGATATGTCTGAGAAATGGTTTGAGTCGCCAAGCACTTGTTTACTGTTTAGTGGCTGAGATTAAAAACAGAATCAATAGCGAAGTGGAGCTCATTAAGGCACTGACAGTTTTTTGCCACCAAATCTTTTTATTTTCTCTTGAGCGTTTCTCATTCATGTTAGTGAGTCACTTTAGTGTCTGTAGAAACTACCCTAACAGGAGTCTGAGCATTCTCCCAGCAATACCGTACCCTCCTCGCTAGCCACGGGCTTGGTGGGGAGCTTGCCCGGCCTCAGGGCCCGCTTGCCCGCCTGGCAGCCTGGAGCTCCGCTCTTCCTTGGCTGAGCGCTGGCAGCAACCTTTCTAATGGCCAGATGGCTGTGCCTAATTGGTTTCATGTTTGATTATCTTTGTGTGGTATAACCGTGGGGTTTGTACAGACAGTAGGAACAAGGAGTTACTCTGTACAGCCTGAGGTGTTTCTGAGTAAGGCCGTGGTGCGGTGCAGAGGGACGCAGGCCTGGCATGGCGGCAGGGGCCTTCCAAGAGGGGTACAGGCATGGTATGATAAAAGACAAGGGCACTAGAAACTCAAGGGCTTCAAGCAGCTGACAAAATCCAAACCTAGAGCTGGACAAAGCCCATCTAAAGGTAAGAAACAGAGGAAAGTACTTAACCATGGTAAAACACCCTGCCTGTGTAACACGCAGTCGCAAACCAAAGAAGAAAGAGCAAGGTTTAATAGTGTGTTAGCATAAAAAAAAGTAGCTCCATGTGAATTCAGAAAGTGGAAGAGAAGGAAGAAGCCCCTTCAACTTTACACTCTTTCCAGTGAGGAAGTTGGGACACTGATGATTTTTCACGAGGAAGACTGGTGCCTTCAGCCTGAGCATCCAGAGGGGTGTTGGAAGGGCAAGATTAACAGTTGAAAAAGGCTAGATAGGAGTATTGTGTGCATAACAGTTGCAACTGTATTATTATTGAGACTGTTTCTGTAATAGCATTCTCTTTTTTTCTTTTAATGATTAAATCTGGACTAATAATGATTCTTTTATTAGACTGTTAATATTTCAATTATAGTAGCAAATCATTGGCCAGACATATAAGGTGTGTTTATTTTTGCCCGTAACAAGATTTCAATCATAACTCCTGATCTCTCTTGAGTTTACAATGGCACAAATAAGGAAAAAAAGCATTGAGTAGTCTGCTGGCATGGAGACCAACTAGATTCAGGAGTTATCTCAGTGTTCCTCCTCCTTTTCTTTCTTAACTTTTAACTTGTTTTAGCATGCCCACCCCCCCTTTTCCCTTCTTGAATGAGTTATCTAATTGACTGAGAATTAGTATAGCCTGGAAAATTTTTAATTCATGCCCTAATTAATGAACATAATGTAATGTACACCTGTGGTGATAATAACTTTATTAGCATTGAAACTGTAGACATCAAAGCACTGTATCGGGCAAAACCATCTATTTCTAATTTAATGGAATCACAATTAAAGTGCATTTTGTTGGAGTGAAATCATACCGTGACTAGAGTTCTGCATGGTGAGCAGAAATCCTTCCATCCTGAATTGAAAATTAATAATATGGTAGGTTTTTATGTTCAGTGTGGTAACTGAAGCATTAGGTTGCAATAAAAGTTTAACATCAGGGAGCATTTTATGGATTCCCTCTTTTAACACCTGACAAGTGTCTTAAGAGGTAAATACATTATCATGATTTTTGCTTTATAAATAATCTTGGAACAGTGTTCTTACCTTAATGTGAACACTTTCAATAAAGAGAAAATGCTGCAGGTTTCAGAGCAATAATTCATTTCCTCTGTGGATAAACTGAGGCTGAGGGCAAAGTAGTTTGTCCCTATCTAGTATTGTAACTACATTACTTGTTGTCTTTTAAAACTGAAAACCTTGCTATTAGACTACAAGCAGTGCTGAGGTTCCTTTTCCTGCAGCTTCTTTTGTTTCTTTTCCAAATTCCTCTCCTGTTAATCCTATTTTAAAATAATTTGCTAAAGGATTTTTCATTGGTTTTGTTTCCTCATCTCTCCAAAGTGGGAAGTTTGTTCTTGTAGAAAAAAAATATGTTGGAGATTTATTTTAGAAAGTCTGGATGTGCTTACTTTGGCAATATTCTCTGTCATCTCATTGCTGTTTCTAAGAACCATGAAGAAAACCGGTCTCATTCAATATTGCCTGTTCCAGCAGTGTCTTGTAGGCATGACAACAAGAATATGTTGTTGGGGAGTTGAATGCGCTGGTTTTGGAACTCATCCATCTCTTGAGACAGGGGTGGAGGAGTGAGGGAGAGGTAACAATAAATTTGTTATAAGAGAAATATAAGACAAACATTCCCATAAGAAGGATAGCAGCCAATCGGGGGGGGGGGGGGGCTGGGGAAGAAAATCCCAGGATGTAGGCTGGCTTTTCATATCCTCTGGCTCATGACCATTTTTCTCTTCTGTCAGGAAGGATGAGGGGACCAGTAATGGTGCTTTCCCACTCTCCAACATTTTTTTTCCCTTTTTTCCTTCAAGGATTCTTAGATTTATTTTTATCTTGGAAAAGCTGCAGTTTTCTGGTGCAGTAGGGTTAGCTTTTATAGTTATAAAATTTAGGAGAGAGTGATATCCTTTCCATACAACTTTCAGAGTGCTTTCTAAAACCTTTATTGCTGTAATCTTTCATATTCAGTAAGAATCCTTGACCTTTGCTTGCTCTATTATTTTAGAGTTGTTGCATCATTTTGATTTTCCTGTGCTACTGCATCATCACAGCAAAATATCTTTCCTTATGGAAATGGTATAGCTACATCAGAGAAACAAGGCTTCCACTCTTTGGTTACCACAGTAAATGCTATAGAGGAAGACAGAGAATCTGACTGTGCTCATGTAGAAAAGTGACTACTACTGCATTGCAGAACAGATACAATTTAAATGGACAGAAGATACCTCCAATGAAAATAAAGTATATTCCTAATGTGTAGTGATTACCTATGGCAAGGGGGAGTTGGAACTAGATGATCTTTAAGGTCCCTTCAAACCCAAATCATTCTATGATTCTATACTTTGTTTAAAAAAAAAAAAAAGAAAAAAGAAAGGAAAAGTAAAAACATTTCAAAGATAATGACATCGTGTGTTCTCACACTTGTGCTGATACATTCAACGTCAGAAGTGCCGTTAGCAGAACACATGAATGTTTTTAATTTATAAATTTATTAAAGTATATGCGTGTAACATTTCCAGTTACCTTGCACGTATGAATGGACATAATCTCATAGGAATACATTTCAGTCTCTGAGGAAGAAAATTCTAAAACACATATAAGGGGCACTGTAAGGCCAATTAATGTATGAAAGTCCCAGCAGTGGAGTTCCTTGAAGAAAATTAAGAAAAATGTTGGGAGGAATATTTAGAGTTTACAGTTTTACACCGATCAACAGCTCTGTGTTCATTAACTGGCACATCCCTTCTAATTTGTGATCTCATTTGTACTGTGTCAACAGCTTTTAGCAGTGCCTCTCCACATTCTGTTTACTTTAAAACATAGTTTCTGTAATCAAAAAGAAAACTGGCAGCAAAATCAGCATTTCAAAACCTGTAGTCATCCCGGTGCCTAAATGCTCCACTGCTACTTGGTTGAGTTTGGCTGGTTAATCCTGCGAGTTGGTGAGGTTTTGTGTGTAAGTCTTTTCACATCTGAGTATAACTGGTTAGTATCGTCAGTGAATCACTACAGGCTTTGTGACATCTTAAAAGCATTCAAGAATTGACCTTTTTTCCCTTTATGCTGTATTATCTAAGTAATCTTTTCTTTCACATTTTGTGATGTGATAAAAACATTACTGCTGTGATTTATACAGGCAAATTTGGCAGTCTCTCCCTATTTACTTGAACTGGAAAGCATATATCAAATTTGTGCCTGTCCCAATAAATATGTTATCTGAAAGAGTAGATAGTCTGTTAGTGGATCAGACATAGATTAAGGTTTTTCTGTTGTGAGTGTGTGTGCTAAGTATGATTTACAGTTTAAGCTGTTTTCCCCTGTTTAATTTAATTTCCTTTTTTTCATTTTAGTTATGAGTTTTGTAATTCACTACTTCTGTAATTTTTGTTATGTACTTTAACCCAAAAAAAGCTTATACAATGCCAGAAACTACTTTCCATATAACTCAGCAAATTTTCTCAATATGGTACAAAATATTTTTCCATTCACTGCATTTTTTTTGCAGTCAACTATTATTTTAAAAGATTTTAGAACATTCCCATATGCCTTGTGACTTTGTGTGACCTGAATCATCCTAAGTCCGTTTATAATAGGCACTTAAGCTTACTCAAGACATTGGCCTTCTTTCCCTCTTGTCCTGAACTCTGCTTTGGTTCAGAAGCTTAAGTCCTGTGAAATTGGGCCCACTGTTTCTCAACAAATTGAAGGAGTATAATTTGCCTGACTGACTATTAGGTTTGCTCTCTTCTTTTTAGTGCTCATTTCATTTCTGGGTTCATCTGTAACAAGTCAGAGTTCATTTATTACAGAAACTCATAGGTATATAGAAGCAGAAATCATGAAGAGGGATTAATATTCTCTATTCCTTAAAAGAGGAATGGCCTTAAATTATAAAGATTTTATAAAGAACTTTTGCTATTACCATTCCTTTTGTTAAGCTCTTGGTCTCTTTGTCTATGAGAATAACAAGCAGAGGTGTTGCCTCTGGAAGGGGGAGGGAGTGATCTAAAAGCACTTTTGGCTGTTTGATGTTTTGTAAGTTTGCAGGAGTTAATATAAATCTTCTTGTTAAGGCAGCTTCTGACTTGGTGCTACAGTAAAGGAAGAGAAACAATTTATGCTGTTTCCCCCCATATGCTTTTGTGTCAAGTAACCTCTAGAAACGGTTTGCAGTCATTTATGTGCTGTGGGATCTTTCAGAATGAAAAATAGCAGGAAAAAAAGAAAGTGAGATTAGAACAAAAAGCATTTGGTTGTGTAGTTAGCTGAAGCATCAGACAGAAAAGCTTGAGATATTAGTAACCTTCAAAAAAGAATTAAAATCAAGCGGGAGGGACTGGAAGCAGCTGTGTGTGCAATATAGTAGTTCACACAGCTCTGCAGCTATCAAAATAGCTCTGGATATGCTTGCTGAAGAATTTTGGTTTGTCTTCATTACAGCCATCTACTGTAATGTTCCTTATTCTTTTCCGCTGCACTATCAATAAAAAGGAAAGGAGGGAAAGGAGCACTGCTGTAGTGTGCATCTTTGTAGACTTTTACAGCTCCTGATGAAAAGACAAGCTTTTACAGATGTAGAGTGAATGAGAAGCTGAGCTGTTTCCTCAAAGTACAGCCTCTGCTTAATGGCATTTTTCACTACAGCACTGTTATTGAAATTTGTGTGGGTGATGTCAGTTTGATAGGCTCAGCACTTTTAGGGGACATTGACAGAAACTAAATTGGAAAAATGCAACAAATGTTAGGTTTTAGCACAGTATCGACTTAATATAGATTGAACAGGGGAGAAAAATATTGCGTGGTGTGCAACTTGAACTTCACATTGTCTCATTAAAGACTCTGCAATGGATAACACTGTCTGCCTGTTTTGCCCTCAGCTGTAGACCTAGCAGATCATTCATGTAAGGAGTAATAATATACCACTGCATGGTACTTCGCTAGAACTGCCACAAGGTATTTTGAAAATCTGCTTTTATTACTTACAAAAATCTACACTCCATTTATTTCTGCATAACTGTTTTTTTGTTCCCTCCTCACTTTCTTTTCCCTGTCCCCACATCTATTTCTTATTTGTTTGTTTGACCCGAATTTCTTTCTTAGATACAGCAGTCAATCATGTCTCCCTTGAAACCCTGAAGCCTGAACCTGGGTATGTAACTGGATGCATTTGCCTTTTTTCCCCTCTTTAATGGTGTACCTAAGAAAAATTAGTTAGAAGAAATATTAGTTTCTATCAATGGGAAAATTTGGCCTGCTGTGTGGATTAAATTGATTAACTGAAAAACTGAATCAATCAACTTAGATTTCCACAAGAAAAAGCAGTAAGTCTCTCAATATAAGCACAAAATTCACTTTAGACTTTCAATCTGTACATGTTTTACATTACTGACTATGAGTATCTGGTTTAGAAATATATAGGCCGTGGGTTGAGAGAACATTACTTCTGCCACCAATGTGAATCCAAAATAATTTGATCTGATACTAGCCAAAACACTTATTAACCAAATAAGAAGGAAGGTGGGTTTGCCAGCCTGAGGTGTGGCCACTGATAAGACAGCAAGAGCCTGCAGCATGTTCCGCTTGCCCTGCTGCCCTGATTGCAGGTAATAAATAAGTTACTGAGGAACCAGTAGTTGATGATTAGGTTTTGGGGGTTTTGTTTGGTTGGTTTTTTTCTTCCAAACAAATTGTTTAATATAATCCTACTGTTTACTCCCCAGAAAATAAAATAGATGGTATTTGTCAAGTGTGCAAAATGTAAGCTTTTGGTAGGAGGTACTTGTGGACATTTGTGGACTGCATCCCACAATGGACCCTGACTATGACTGTATAATCCTGATATTTAGTGCTTTCCAGTTCCTAAATAATAACAATACATAACTCATTCTTTACATTCAGCATGTGCTGAAAGATTTTTTTTTTTTAAAACAAAAAAACCACGCTTATAATATGAGTTTGTGTAATAGCCTCTGGAATACTGAATTTTGCACCCTCAGTGCAAGAAAAGCCGTCTAATTTTAGACAGTGTATAGGTTTGACCATTCATGGCCAAAATGTAATATGAATATTAAATTCCACAAAACCCAGAGCAAAGAATATTATTAATGTTTCTCCAGCTTGTATTCTTCTCGTGATTGCAAAACAAGTGCTGGATGTGATTTTCCTGTCTTGAAACAAACACAGCAATAAGTCTATCTGGTCTGCCAAGAAAAGATGCAACATCCAGACAGTTCTTTGTGCTGTCAAATGAAATGAGGCTATTTTGACTAGTGTTTAGGATATACAACATATGGCATGCTTCTGATTTTTGCTTGTGAAGGATCATATTGGATTCACATATCTGATGATATAATTCTAACTGCATCCTACAAAATACTGAAATGGTAACTCAGCATGTTCTTTGAATGGTATCAGAACCATGAAAAGTTATTGTTGGCTCTGTTCCAGCACTTCCCCTCTTTTATTAAAGGTAACTCCTTAGCTTTTGACTAATCACATTTGTCTCCAAGGACAACAAAAATACATGTTAGATTGTTTTCTCCTTTTTTAGGAAGCCAAGTGCTCTATGGGGTGGTTTTATGTTTTGTCTTTCTGCCCTTTTGCAACAGCCATTGACTGTGGTTTCAGTCTTCTGACTGTAACTAACCTTCCACTTGAAACCCCATACAGGATAACAGCACTCAGAATCTGCAGCCCAAATGCTCCTTGAGTTTTGGGGAAATGGCTGGTTTTGGACTCACTGCAGAGGAACCTTCCCAGTTGCTGTTGAAGCCTTTGATTGCTAATCACACTGGTGTTTGAGGGGCTCAGGAGAGCATCACTGCCTCAGTGCTGTAGGTCTGCTGATACCATCTAATCATTAATCTTTCAGTGCTTATCCAATGCCACTGCTCTTGGATTTCGGCTATGAAAAGAGATCATTGCTGTCTTATGTCTTCCATATTGTGATGCCTTATTAAGATTCATATTTTTGTAGATCCAGCAAGGCAAACAAAAATTATATATGTTCATTGTATCTTCATTTCATGATTTTCAAACTAATTTCTTGTTGATCAGGCTGTCTTTTTGGGGATGTGAACATAATAATTTGTTCAAATGTTGGCTACGAAGCATGGTTTCATGGTCAAGTAAATTTCAGGCTGTGCTGTATCCTTCCTTCCCCCTGTACCTGTGGACTTTTACATCTCCCTTCTTTTGGCATCACTAATTATTCAGCGAGCTTGTTCAGCTCTCTGGTGTAGCTGGGAACAAATTGTTTCATAGGATTAATTTTCAGGTGGGTTGGGAAACTGCTTATTTTCTGTAACCTCATGGAAACAAACAAAAACCAGCATCAGCTGAGTTGGTGTGTATATATTCTTGTTGCACTTTTATGAACAGATTAACAGATTTAGGTGTGGAGTTTTTTTTGTATGCTATTTTGGGGTCCTGGGTATTACACATGGGAATGCTTCACCTGTGCTCTGGTGTTAATGATTACACACAGTAAGTTCTTTTTTTAATGTTACCTGTGTGACCAAATACACATATTGTGATCTTGCCCATCTCTTTACTTGTCTTCTTGCATAAATTTAATATTGCTGCTACAGTATTTTCTTGCAGTCTCATTTTCTGGTAACTTTTGATTTTTATAGGCTAAAAAATACCTCAGGGAAAGAGCTTGTTGATTGGGTGGGTTTTTTTTTTATTTTTGTAAAGAGCTATTTTTATAACCAGTACGGTTTCTTCTCTTTTTTCGGTTCTTGCTTTTTCAAAAAGAATAGCAAATCTACTGTATCTGAGAGCTGATATGCCTCTTTTGCTCATAAATTTAAGCTGTTATTTCCTTAGAAATATCCTGATGATACATACGGTGTGTATGAACAAGGTGCCCTTTCTGTATTTCCTTTTATTCCTTTCTTCCCAAAGGCTTCATGTTCCTAAAATTTTAATGTAAAAACATTTTTTTGTTGTTTTAAATCTGTCTTATTCTCAGATGATCCATAACTCCGTTTTATTCAATCATTAAATTATAAGGTGCCACTTTGTTATTTCTGTCATTTCCTCACTGATCCACAAATGCATGTCCTGAAAGCGAACTTCAATTTTAAAGTCTTCCAAAAATATTCCTTCCTGGGATCTGTTGCTACAGATTGTGTCTGACGTGAACTGCTGCTGTGGCTGTGTGCTCTCCGGAGGCACGCGTGATGCAGACACGGCACTCGTGAGTCGGCCAGGGCTGGACAAATTCCAGCCTGCAGGTGCAGAAGGACTGGTTTCTGAATGGATGCTTAGAGGGGAAATAGATGACACCTTTGTAACCCCACTGCTATTTTCTGGAGTAAGATTAAGTTTCCCATCCTAAATCCTATGGGATTTGGGCAGGTTAAAGACATTCTAAGAGAAAATAGAAATTTTTACCCATGCTAGACTTCTCTAAAGCATGTTCTCCAAAAAAAAAAAGAAACAAATGGCGGTATAATGAATTTTGCAGAAGCTTTCTCAAAAACTTCCAGTTTTTGGCAATGAGAATGTCCAACTTCAAAACACAATACTGGAATTTTCTGCGGGAAGTGATGTGATAAACACAGTAAATCAGTTTTAAGCTTGTGTTCATTCTGTTTGTGTGTCATAAATGAAATCTCTCTCCTCCCCGCCCCAAGTCAAGTTCCTTCATTTACTGCATTATTTCTTTATCTATTTTTATACTTGTCTATGTATCCATACTTCTCTGTGTGTATACATGTATGTGTATACACAGATATCATGTATAAAAAAGGATAATAATATATAATATAGAAAAAATATATAAATATATATACATATTAATACATATTTTTTTAAAAATAATCATTTTGGCCTCTTTTTAGTAAGGTAAGTAAAACAAATGTGTATGTCCAATATTTATTGCTGGGAATAATGAACTAAATTATTTTCTTGTTAGAGTTCAGATAGCTACATTATTATACAGTTTCCTCAGAGCAACTCTGAAGGATTTTTTGTATAATCTGTACTTATTTATCAAAAGGGCCATTATCTGTGTTGTAATTACAGTATGCATACTACTTTTAGATAGCAAGAGAATTAAAGCTGTTAAAAAGGTAGGGATAAGTAAAAAAAAAAAACAAACCCAAAAATTACTTCACCAATTCATCACTTAATTCATGAGCTTCCTAACTTGCAAGTTCTCCCATTCATAAAATGTTAACTCATAACTTGTGCACTTAGCTAATCAACAGTGAGAGTGCTCATTCCTCCTCCTCCATCACAGTGCAGGTGTCCCCTGTATCACACTGGGAAGTGGGAAAGCCTCAGTAGTCCAGTTGCTGTTAGATCCATTTCAAAATCTCTTGGGTTAAACTTACATGTTTACACCTTCCAGCTTGGAAGTTTGGTGCGTATCATTTCCATGAGTTAGTGGATTCTGAAGAAATCCACTTCTGCACATCATCCCTGAGCATCCCCATCAATATGTGAAGATGCTGGCTGGAGGGGACAGCAAGCTGCAGGTGACAGTGGCTGCATAGTCACCTTTAGCCCTTTCTGGCTACTGTGTCCGGCCTATGTACTGCCCTCAGTTTGACTGATTCCAGCACATGTGAGGCCTCAGCGTGAGCTGTGTGTTAGCCAAAACCTGAGCAGGAGCTGAGTGAACAGCCTGAACTTGGCCTTTCTTCATCTTGTTCCAAAATTAGTGAGCAAGATACTGTATGTGTTTATAAGATATCTAAGGCTTTTTCTCTAAGCCTAAAATTTTATATTGTACAATTCTAGACTTTTTGGAAACACTGAGATTCTCCTATAAGTAACTGTCTGATGAAGCAAATGTAACTTTGACATTTGATATTGTATGGTTTTGTGACCTACTGAAGAATGTACCCTTTATGTACTCCATCATAACATGAGAAAGAATACTGTGCCAATTAAGAGGAGAGCTGGTTTATACTGTGACACTAGAGGCTAGAAATAGGACTGTAGCATACGGTAATTAAGGTGTTGATGGCTTTTCCTAAACAAATTTGGGTCTATGGTGAACTTTGAATATAGTCTGGCCTTATTGTTTGACAGAACTTTGAATATACACCTGTGGCATGATGGCATTCAGCTCAGATGTGACAGTGTAAAAAATATTGACTCTACTTGTATTAATGCTGTACTGAAAGGTACTTTGCACAAGAACTGTTTGAAATTAGTTCAGTTTGCTACCCCACTGTAACATATGACATTTTTCTAATTAGGGCAATGTTTAATTTACTGTCTCATGGCTTTTTGAATAAATATAAATTGTCATACTAAAGTGACAGGTGTAAAACCCTGGGTAGCTGTGTTAGAGAGGTTAATTTGCTCTTAATCAAATCAGTTCTGCTTCACTTTCTCATGGGGAGTGAGAGATAATAGGCCTGTTTAACTGGAGATTAGGCAGCCTTTTTCCTGGAATTCCCAAAAGGTTCACCTGAGACTTATTGTGTCGTATTCTCTATGAAGATATTTGAATACATCAACATTTAAAGATGTGCTACATCTACTCACAAGGGTATTTCATTGCCTGCTTTTGGTTCAGCAGCACTGAATGGGGACTTAAGGCTAGAAGAGCTGTAGGGATGTGATCTTGTGGAGAGCTGCAGTGCACCACCCACGACAGGACCCATCCCTGCTCAGTGAGAGACTGTTCTCAGGTTTAGGGGAAGAAAAAAAAAGAAACGGACAAATACTTTCCTTATTGAGCTGAAAAAGGAGAAAAGGTCCTCAGTCCACTGTTACATTGTTTAGGGAGAAAGATGTCAATATGCACTGTTCTGAGAGATGATACAAGAGAGAGACAGAAAAAGAGTAAGAAACATAAATGAAGGTACCTGCCAATTTGTAGGGAGTGAGAGCAACGTAGGGATCCATCAAGGGAGTGCATAAGCATAAATAAGTTCTGTTTGTAGGATCAATAGGTGGAGGCTTTGTGCCGGAAGGCCTATGGCTGCAGCACTTGGAAGGATTTGATGAGAAAGGGCAGTCCCTGGTGAGACAACATGAGCATCCTGCCACGAGGGGGGCAGGAGGAGAGCTGTATAATGTGAAAAACACTCAACAAACAAGCTTGGAGGGGAAGAACAGGCTGTGGAAATTGTGTTTGCTAAGACAGCAATCTAGAGAGTGGAGGAATATCTGAGGCTAGGAATGAGAGTGACGGAAGTTTTGCTTGTCTGCTACAGCTGGGATAAGAGTTTGGCACAAAATTCAGGGACAAGTTGGCATCTTATTTTCATGATCTTCAGTGTAAATAACATCTTTCCTTTCAAAATGGGAGTGGTATTAAGTGGCCTTTAGCCTACTTTAAAGTTGTGACGCTTCCTTGTACGTTTGGTTTTAAGCAGTCCCATTTTGTCTTTTTGCTAGCAATATGAAAAATGAAATAACCACCCCTCCGTGGGAATCTGTATGCAGAGGAGAAGCCAGAAGCACAAACCTTAACAACTCCTTGTGCCTGGCAAGCGCAGCAGGTGAGGATGTAACTGGTTATGTTACTGGTCATGTACAGCATGAAGGGATGAGGAAAGGTCTTTTCTTCATACTGCCTCAACATCAGGGAAAACTCCCCTAAGTAACACTAACTTCAGTGGGCTGTAAAGGAAAACGTGTGACAGATTTGGGTCTGGAATCTCTACATTGGGAGAGAAAGGTATGTCATGACCAAATCTGTACATCTTAAAAAAACAGGAAAAGGTTTTGCTACATGCAAAGTTCTAAGTAAACTTCTCACTAAGTGATTGCACATCAAGAAAAGCCATCTTCTCTAATAATTTAGGAGATGATAGGAAATTAATATTTTTTAAGTCCCTGGCCATTGATGAATGCTGCAGTAAATTAACTCTCTTTTTTGTTTTTGTTTGTCTTTTATCCCTGAGTTATAACATGCAGAGGCAGACTCTCACCTGTGACTTATTTTCTGTTTATTTGAATGAGTTTTGTGTAAGCCAAATACTCAGAGAAATCTACCTTTTTTATTTTTTTACATAACATATATTGCATGTAAAACAAGCAAATCCTCTGACATGTTTAGAGTCCTATATTCTGGATGTGCTGGGAAAAATAAGAAGGATAGATACTATCGCTCTTCTATTATTTATGGACTATAAAGTCTTTACAGTGGCATTGACAAAGGGTTTATAGTCAGTACACAAGCTGGTTATACCATAAATTGTAATGTTATATGATAAACTGGAAGTTTATAGCAGTAGTAGATATCAAAGAAAAAAATGAATTTTGGTTTGAAATGATCTATCATGGGATGGAGTTGCTACACGTTTAAATATTCAACCATTTTTGTCTTCATTTATTTTGAAGTTACTGATAATTCATGTGCTACAGAACAAGGATTTATAGGTTTATTTAGAGACTGCTGTGGGAGAAGGTAGGAATAGACCCTTTAAACTGAAGAACAACACATTCTGATGCGGTAGCTGAGAAACACTGATGCAATTAAATTGATTCAAGTCTTTGGTTTCCAGCTCTAGAGATGGCAAACAGAGCTGTTGCTAAATGTTTGGTCTGTTGCTACAGGGCTCCCAACAATGCAATAAAATAGTTGGATTACTATTTCTAGGAATGTAAATGGAAACTACTTACAGCAAAAATGTCTTAAACATAATTTAATTGCTTCAAGTTTACATAAAAACTAAAAGCAGTAAAATGTCAACAAATGTTAATTCCCCTTCCTTTGTGAGTTTCATTCCTTCCTTTAGCTAATGATTCTGTAAACAAAAACCAAAATATCTTGGTGTTTACTTACAACACTTTTCATTTCATTTAAAAATATCTCATTGTAATATTCCCTATTGTAAGGAATTACTATGTACTAAATTCTTATTCTTTATTTAAATTCATAATTTATGACAGTTCTTTTTTCCCTTCAAAGCATTTTTGGTGTATTCCAAATTGAAGGCCTCTACAAACTTAACTAATAAGGCAGGTAAATTTAGGGGTTTGTTCAACTTTTTAGAATGAACTTGAAATATAAATTGTACTATAAGAATTGCCAAGCTCTGAAAACTCTTCTGCTGTCTTAATTTGTAATATGCTCAAGTCTGAGGTAATTCCAGGGTTTGGGGATGCTTAAGAGTAGACACAGAGGGGAAAAAACACTTTTATACAAATGAGTATTGATATTTTTTTTTATTGGTGGTTACTAGGGTGTTGATTAGACTTAGATTCACCAAATTAAACTAACAAAAAGAAATCCTCTGTGTTTGGCAGTAGGGAGTCTAATGCAGGTGGTTCCAGTCAGAGCATAGAATCCAAACAATCAAAACACGATGATGGGACACGGGGAACTGAAGAAGACAGCAAGCTGTCAGGCTGGTGCCATGGAGCACCTGGGCTGCAGGGCTCAGGGCCAACTCCAGCCCCTCATGGCCTTAATCTCTCTCTGCCTTGACCCAGACGAAGGGAGCTGGCAACGTGGGCCTCCACTCCTCTCCTTTCATGAAGGCTGTCCACACTGTGGTGGCTTCAATGCTTCCAAACCAGCCCCTTAGTCCTCGCAGCCCACCTCCAGTTGTTTTAAATGTCACCCAGTGCCAACTTCAGCTTGAGATGTTTAGAGACAGTTAGTGGCTCGTAACTTTATCAAAGTTTTCATTGCTGTCTCTCAGTTTCTACAAATGGGCAAGTCTTTCCTTTCTATCTGCTTTGAATTTCTTCTGAGGGTCCCCATTCCTCTTTGTAGCTGACACATTCTTCAGAGATGAGAGTATATGTGTTATGAAGGGAGAGAGGCTTTAAAACCTCTTCAGCAGTCAGCAGAACGGCACGAGAAATTATGTTCGGGGAGCAAAATATAAGCAATATTTCAGTCTCTCCCTATTGCCGGGGGCCCAGGTAATGTTTGAGCGTATGCACAGCGCGTATATGGCTTGCTTCCAAGCTCTGCTCCAGTGTGACTAGATAATGAATATGTATGAAAGAAGAAATGGGGGGTTGTGTGTGTATGGATTGTGTTTTGTTTTGTTTTCAAAAGAAATATTTTTTGTTTCTGGGGAAAAAAAATATAACTGCTGCTTTCCCTTGAAGTACAAGTCTTGCATTGTGTACGTTGTTAAAGTACAATGCTAAGGATGAAAAGTTGTATCTCCCCAAGCCATTTCTTGAGTTGTTTTTCATGCAACATAACAGTTTTCAATTGTACCACGTAGCAGTCGAGTGGTCTTGTTTGCTTTAGTTATGCCAGAGGAATTGTTTGAAGAAATTAAAAAACACTCAACAAACATTTTGGGGTTAGACTCTCTGCTTGTTTCAGCCTTCTGTGATCTTTGACACTGCTGGAAAGGGAGTGAAAAACTAGGATTGGTAGCATTTCTCCATTTTCAGTGGTGTAAACAAACACATACCCTAAGACCCTGTTTGATTTTTTGACATCTGCTTCCTCTCTGTCACTGATGTTTTGACTATGAAATAGTTCCACAGGAATCTCAAATAGCAGAGCTTTATGGGTGTTTTGGCCACTGTTCCACCCCATAAACCCAAGTAAAGTTGACATTAGCATCTACAAGATAGGTTCTTTCAAGATGTGCATGTATTTCAGTCTTTATGGTTGCCACTGCAAATCAGCACTGATATTCGCAGGGGGACAAATTCACCACGTAGCCAGAATACTTGTAGTTAATTGTAGGCAGCTGCTCTTCCCCTAGATGGTCACAAAGACTGATACATCAAGAGACTTTCTGTGTCTTTGTTCAAGGTTTATCCCTAACTTTCTTCAAAGCCCAGCAAGCTCTAATGAGCTTTAATTGCTCTGAGCAGCCCCACCTGTCCGCCTTGGGGTGGCCCAGGAGCCCTATTTAAGATCAGGTCAACCTGAGGCACCTTTTGTTCCCTCCTGGTATCTGCTGAGTGATGGGCTGTCGCCTGGCCCTGACACATCATCCTTGCTCAGGTATTGCAAGACTCTGCCTGGTGGTGCGGGGTCCCCCAGTGGGAGCAGTCCCACTCCTGGTAACCTTGCAGTGGGCTTTGGCAGCAGAGTTGGATTTAAATTGCAGAAAAATTGTATAGCTCTTGTGTAGCTGCACTTATTTGACTTCTCCTATGTTTATTGTGATGGGTATTGTAGGTTTCAAATGTCTTTATCGGGTAGTCTATTTTTGTTTTTTCTACTGAAGTTGCTACCTTCTTTGTTTAAGAAGCTGCATAATTTATGTGCAGCTTAAAACTGTTCCCTTTGTACTGCATAAAGAATGACATTTTCCGTTTACCAAAATAATAATAAAAAAAATAGGCAGGGGACAGGGAGAAGCCAGGGACATGTTCATGTGCCAGTGGCTTCTGTGTGTGCCTGGCAGGTACAGTTACTGAATGGTTAAATTACTGTTATGCTCCTATATGAGGTCATAATTGAGTTCTATGAAATACTTTAAAGTTGTTCCTACCTCATAACATCTGTAACAAATAGTTACCGGACCAAATATATTTTTGAGGATTTACAGGCTATTTATCATGCTTTTAAGCATGAATATGATATATGCCATTTTAATATGAACAATTCTTTGGGTGGTAATTGTTCCCTTTTAATTTCCTGAGCAGAGTACACTGTTGTAAGAACAGTACCTGTATGAATCTATCGCTGTCTAGAGTGAACTAAAAATGTATTTAAGTTTTCAGTTGCTGAGATAGGCATTAACTCAACTCGTAGTTGTCAGGGAATCTTAACTGTGAAATTTCGATTTGAAGTCTGTGGGCCTATGCTCTCCCTCGCTGGTGGAAGAAGCACATTTAAATTGGAATTGGCACAAGGAACAATGTCATTACAGGTCTTCTAAAAAAAAAAAAGTGCTTAGCTTAGCTTCTGACTCTGATAAAACCTTCGTCTTTCTGCTCTCTAGGTAGTTTCCACAGAGACATGGGATATTTCTGGATGCCTGTGTAGAGTTAGCTGTTACTCCAGCCAGGCATGCTGCTTAAAGATCTTGAAGGATACGGATGTTTCTGCTGTGGAAGAAAACTACATATTATGCAAAGTAAGATAACCTGAATCTTTGGTATCTTCCCAGTATATGCTTGCTGAAATGCTGGTTTTAAGTACAGGTATTTTTAGCCTCTGTACAATGCTTTGGTGTCTTGCAGTTTGCTCAAGCAATTGCACTCAAATTTTCTAGATAGCTGAAGAACCTCTGAGTCTGGACTATTAAAACTAGCTGATGTCTTGTTCTAGTCATGAATATTTTTCCTAAGAAATGCAGTAGACTTCAACTAAATCAGTTTCTTTTTTGGGAATGCCAAAATGTGAGCCTGTATTAAGTCTGAAAGTGGTAAGAACACAAGACAACATCTCTCCACCTCATAGTGAAACTAGTCTTGAATATGATCTCTTTGGAAAGAAGAGAAAAGGTTAACGGTCTGCTTGTGCAAGCCTTGCACTTATGCCTGAGTTCTACTGCTCTGGAGTGCATCATCCCACAACATGTTGCAGTGACGCCTTTCAGCTGTGCATAGCAAGAAGGATGAGCCTCTGCAGCTGCAAGGAGGGCCACTGCAGAGATATTCTCCTGCTTCTCACTCCTCACTTTCCATGAGCTGTCTTGACACACTACTTGAGCTTTTAACTAGGCAGTTACGCTGTTAAAGAGAAATATGGATTGTGATTCACATTTGAGCTGTTCATATTTTGTTTACAAAATATCATATGTTTTGATTCAAGTTTAGACCCATACGCACTTAGACTATAAGCAGAATTTAGCACTGAAAAGATAACATCACTTTAGCTCGCATTTTAAAACTAAAGTAAATGTTTGCTAAAGATACGTGCATGTTATATCTTAAATGCATTCAGTTCGTCTTAAGTCTTCCAGGAGCAATTGTGGCTTGCATAGCTCAAAGCTACTTTTGCAACAAAATCTTCCAAGTATGGTATTAAGAAAAATGCTTACAGGCAGAAATTAATCCTGGCTTTGGAAGGTTCTGCATACAACTTGAGCTTTCATTAGCAGCTCAAGCAATCCTCCCAAGTTAGAGGAAGTATCACACCAGCAGAGTAGTACAGCAAGAACAGTCTAATCACTACAAAGGAGGCAAAACCCTGAGCAGCTAATTGGTTTGAATCACTGCAAGAGCACTGTGGCAAGCCCAGCACACAGAGCTTAGGGACTGCAGGACCCCTGTTCACATTAAGCATCCAAAGCTGATTTCAAGACATTCATTTGAACATTTTCTTTTCAAAAGTTTTGAGTTTGGTTTTTTTTCTTTCTTTCTTTCCCCCCTTGCCCCTACCCACTGTTTATTCTCTACAGTGCCCCTCCTTCCTTCCTGAAATTCCAAACAAATCCACAAAATAAAAAATGAATTTGTTCCAAAATGGAAGGCATGCTTGTTCTTCAAAACTATGGTATGCATAGAGAAATGTGTTTGTAGGGAAGAAACTTTCTGCTAGGTTTGTCAATACACAGGTCTTGCTCAGGATGTGTTTAAGTGAATAAATGTTTCATCTAAATGAATCATCATGGCTTATGGTATGGATAAGGTGATTCTGAGTATAAATATAGGTGATTTCTGAACTTCTGTCTATGCAATGTGAAACTGAAGAGATCCAGTCTAATCCTTGAGAATGAATTGCAGCACAGTGGGAAGTTTGTACTAGCTCTGAGTAGGAGCTAGTAGGAGCAGAGTAGAAAAGTTAGCACACCACAGAGGCTGGGTGGTCTCTGCATCTACAGGTGTCTCACTGGATCAGGTTGCTGAATTCTATACAGTTCCGCATTATTTACCTCATGCTGTTGATTTGCCATCTTGGTTTTGCAGTATATTCTTAAAGTTTGTGAGTTACTTCTCTGAACAGTTGGACTATTGAGGAATACTTGCAGCACAGATAGGTGATGGTTAGCCTGCTGTGTGTAATCTTTTGAGTCCTATTTGATATGACTCACAATTATTTTTCTAGCATGTTTGGTAAGAAGTAGCTGAAAGCATGAGATTAGATATGTATGCTCCTGACATGATTGTAATCGAGACAGACTGGCTTGCTTAAAAGAAATCTAGTAAATTTGCTGAAGCCTTCAATCAATATAACACAAATGTCTAGTGTTTACTTAAAATGTCTGCATTTGCACCTTATGCAACCTCAACTAAAAATCCAGCAGTCTTCATGTTTTCAGATTTTTACTGAGAGAGAAATATTCCTCTTCATCTATGCTAACCCGCTGCCTGAGGCAGAAAGTAGATCTTGATTCTGTCTGTGTTTTCCTCATTAGCAGAGGAAGCATGATCCAAGTCCCTCTCAAGCTAATACCTTAACACCTGTCTGGCCTTAAACATTGATGAACACATCCTCAGTCCTGTGAAGCAAGCGGGTAGCTAAGCAAGCATGAGGAAGATAACAACCAGGGTCCCATTTGCCCCTCAAATGCGGGTAGGAGCAGTGCCAAGGTCTATGTGTGATTTTGACTGTCCCTGTGCTGGAGGAAAGCAGGCAGGCAGCCCTGGATGCTGAAACCAAGAACAGGATTCCCCTGGCTGTATTGCAACAATGGACTTTCAGCCTATTCTCTAGCAAAAAGAGGCTTGTACAACTCTGTTGCCATTTATCTGCCTGGTTGTCTCTCAAACTTAAGTCTTTTAACCATGTGAAACACATCTAAAAGAGAAATTGCTACTACAAATGGAAAACTGATTCTGGGGGTAAGCATCGGGTAGAGGAGACCCAAGGAAAGAACAGTTGTGCAAGCTTATTCCTAGTTAGTACCAGTGAAACCACATGTGAAAGAAATGCTAGAAAGGGAAGAAGTCACAAAGAGCTTCCTACACATGCCGACCAGGCTTCGTTATTCAGGCAGCTTTTTTGTCTCAGTATCTTCAATATGGGGTGTACAATTTAGAAATCCAGCCCAAAAGGTTGCACCTTGTGGATTTGGTCTCTTATACAATAGCTTTTGTAGCACTTTGGGATTTTTCAGTGTCTGTCTCACCACTTAGATGTGGTAAACTGTGCATTGTTTGGGCACTTTCCAACTATTGCTCTCTTTCTACCTTTTCCAACAGTACAAGAAAATAGTTACATCATTTTATTTTACTGTTTTGTGTTATGCTTTACAGCCTGTATGAATGCAGAACTTGCTATAGGTAAGGTAAAATAAAGGAATAGTAAAAATATCTCCATAATAAGTAAGCAAGTTTGGCTAATTATCAATTTTGTAATTATTCACTACTCAGCACATCTGTATAATTTTTGTTGCCCAAATTACCAAGAGATTAAAGTAAATCTTACACATAAATAGAGAATATTTCCTCTGTTCAGCTGTGCAACTCCCTGTAAGGCAGAGGAACACGTATGTGCATATTTTACAATACCACTGAGCCCACATTTTTCATTCTTTTTAAGTCTCAGTAGGTTTATGTGGATGTGACCGTTGGGCCTTTGATCAGCCTCGCTGTTTGAAATCTCGGAGTGGCTAATAGCTCCCTGTTAGCGAGGGGGAGGAGATGAGCAGTGAAGCTTACAATCACAGTCAGTCACTTGGTGAACTCCTGAACCAAAGTGTTTTGGAGTGATTTTTAAAGCGGGACTCTGAATTCAGAATTTGAAGTTTGCACTAGTATTGGTGAGCCAGCATGCAGATGACAAGTCTTCATGAGTGGGTTAATGAAAGGAACTGGAGAAGCGCACAGGACATGAGCATGTAGAGTTGTTCAGGTCCAGCAGGAAGTGTCCCACACTGACATGTTGATCTGTGTAAGGAAGGTCCTTATTTGAAATCTTGTGCTATTGAGGACTTGAAGAGCCTCCTGCAGCTCTCCCTAACCAATAGGCCAGGGCATTGTCTTCTCAAAGCCGAGGTTGGAGACTGCACTCCAGATCAATAAAGAAGAGTAGGGAAAAGTAGTAACAAAAGGGGAAGAGCGACAATAAATTAATGCTTAATTCAAGTAAAAGCATGGGAAATAGGGGAAAAAAAACCAAGACAGGGCTTACAGAACTGAAATTATTACAAAAGTTGTGTCTCAGTATTAGGAGTCTGGTTAATAAAGAGGTATAAAATCTGTTACTGTAGTGTCAGAAATCAAGAGTTGTGACCTATTTAGGATGGATTTCATAGTCATAGAGGTAAACAACTCATAAAAAAAATCACACTTCTAAGAAATACTGAAACAAAATTATCTTGAATGGTTATGGATCAACTTCTGATCAAATGAGGTTCTACCCACAGTTTGTGACAATGCCTGAATTCCAACAATACTTAAAGTGGAAGAACAATGGCTTGTTTGGCAAATTTCAATTTGAGACAGAGATGCTAGAGGTTGAATGCTGCAGGTAGTAAAACACATCAGGAATTTTCAACTACCACATGCCCCAACTTTAAAGCTACTGTATTCAGTACGGGAAAAACTTGTATCAGTTTTCCTAATAACAGGCAATGGAACTGACTACATAACTAGATGTTAGTTGTCATTTAGCTATACACTGTAATTCTGAAGTATATCTGATGCAAGTAATCAATGTGTACTTCCATAAGACTAAATAAAAAGTTATACATCGAGCAAGAGAGAGCTTGGACTGTACTTTCTGTTGTGTAGCTGACAAGAATCACGTTAAAAATAGTTGAGGATCTGGGGAATAAGACTATGATAGCATTTTAACTGAAATGATTGCTGTAGTCCACTCCATAAATGCATTTAAAGGGGAATCCAAAGTAGGTGTGGGCATACCATACTATCTTTGACCAGTATGAATCACAAAGACCTTATTTTGTTTTACCACTTCTGTTTGAGGCAGGGCTGGTTTTTGTTATTTTTGGTTTCTAAGAAGATTCTGAGAAGCACTGGAAAACAGTGCTGAAAAACAGATATTGCTAATCTTACACTTGACTATGTCTACCCTGCATCTGAATTTGAATTATCCCGTGCAAACTCAAGGCATGAAGTTGTTTAGGAAGCCCAGCTCACCTTCTTGGGCAAACCTGGGTTTCCAGCTTTTCAAGAAAAATGCAGAGGTAAAGGGGGAAAGGGTGATTATTTTCTGCCTTTCTCAGAAGGCTTTTTCTGTGTTTTCCTCCAAGATCTGTACCAGTAAAAGGTGTTTTACTCTTGGCCTGAAGCAGAGTTTTCATATAATTTTTTATTATTATAAAATCTTAATAAAACCCCACAATGTTCAACATTGGTAAAACAGTTTTTTCCAAAAAGCTTCTTGGAGATCTGTTTGTTTTAAGACCATAATTTGATGCTAAAGATAGGGGAAAACACTAAATAGATGCAAGAAGAGCTTCAGAGGACAGTGTGTTCTGCAAATCCTCAATTCTCTTTATAGCCCCTCAGCAGTGCATCCAATCCATGACTGTCAGATGAAGTGGATCTTACATTGCAAAAGGCATTATCTTCCATTGGGAAAAAATGTTCAGGAGGCATCAAGGAGTACTCTGAGAACAAGAGCACCATTTAAGCAATGAGTAGCTGCTGACTCACCAGAAAAACATTCTGCAGAGGCAGCTAATTTACATATAATGATACTTAACGTTTGTAAACACTGCCTTCCATCTACAGAGAACTGTGCAAACATCTAATCATATATCACTTACACAAACAGATTAGTTCTGTTAGCCACTTTGGACTCCTCCATTCCCGAGAAATATAATCCAATCTGTAGACTAAATTTAACTTATTTGTCTTTTGTTGCAGTAGTTTGCCAGGACAGAAAAAGCGAAGTAAAAGTCCTAGGATTTCCCAAGATGCTTTGGGGAGTAAGGTATCTGACTGCTATGGAACAGCAGAGGGAACCGAGTACTTAATTGCCTTTGCAAGTTACTACTTTTAAATTCAATTTTAATCTAATCTAAAAAAGTTAACACAAATTTCTGTACTTCTTACATGCGAAATATTTAGTTGCAACTAAGATACGCTGCAGTGCTTACAAATGCCTCAAATAGAGAGGGGGGAAACAGGCTGAGGTGGTAGCTTGG
The DNA here is from genome assembly GCA_025769975.1 of Gallinago jamesoni. Lineage (NCBI taxonomy): Eukaryota > Metazoa > Chordata > Aves > Charadriiformes > Scolopacidae > Gallinago > Gallinago jamesoni. Next base: position 14,072,152 of record JAOQGH010000069.1, on the reverse strand, counting down.
GGGAAACAGATGCTTGCTCTAGATTTACACTGATATTCTGTAAATTTAATACTTGGCTTTGCAACCCTCTTGCAAAATGATTCTGTGTTGTAGATGAAGTCAGAAAATGCAGAACTTTCTAGACTTTTTCATTACTTTAATAACATCTTAGACCACTGAAGCGGGAAAGATGTAAAGGAAGAGCAGTATTTGACTACTTTTTAAGGAGTTAGCTTGATGTTCATGTCAAACCAAGCTAAAAATAAAAAGAATATTACTTTAAAGACAATCTCAGATTTTTTTTGTGGGAATTAATTTGCCACAGTGGCAAATTAATTATCTTCCTTTATGCAGATGAAATACAAAACCAGGTGAGCAATTAGTATTCTTGTAAGTGTGCGTCTACTTACATTTATTCATAACATATACCAATCAATATTATATTCAACCACGATTTCTCTCCTCCTTTCTGTAAAACTCAAGCTGCCGGCAGGGTGCATGAAGTACTACGACACTATGACTTCTATTGCTGCTCAGTGAGCTCTGCCTTTGAGCTTCAGGATGCACTTTTTGAACAGCTCCAATGCACAGGGCATCAGACTAAGGCTCTGAGATTCTGGATTGGATTTCTGCCTCAGCCATGAGTTTCCTACATTATTTTTTTCATTAAATGATGATTTAAAACAATGCCATATATTTTGGAAAATGAAACCTTAACAACAAATCCTCAGCATATACGACTAAGTTTAAGAGTGTGTGTGTGTGTATATGTATATAAATAGAAAGTCCATACCGTGGAAAAGTAGATGAGTCACTATAGGGAAACAGGTTAACACAAAAGGACAGTGCATAGTACCTCGTAGTAGGTATCAAAAATAAACACACCTTGACTTCAGTCCATTTACTTCTTCATGGGCAGAAGTTGCTAATACACTATTTTAATAACTTTTTCAAAAGCTGCCTAGGAAACCTAGCTACTAAGCCATAAAGGGAATGGGTAAGTCCCCAGAGGGCTTCCTTTCTTTTCTTTTATAAATATGTAGGTGGAAAAGCAAGATAAAAAAATACAAAGATAGATGTAAAATAATTTTCCTTTATCTATTATCTTGCCTACTGCAATGCACTAAATCGGTTTTCCGCATCTTATGAAATTTAACGTTAAACAAAAATAAGCAGAAAAAAAAATCTGTTCTAATTTCCTTCTAATTACTTGCTCAGAACCAATCAAGTTTTTAGTCAGGGGAATTCAAGACAGCATACAGATTATCATTTTACTATCTTTGTTTTTATGTTCAAAACTTGGTTATTTTCTTAGTGGATGAAAAAAGAGATTCTTGAATTTGGTTTAAAATGTAGATAGTTGATTATTTCTTGAAAGAATATTTATGTGATGTTGTGAAAAGTTAGTCTTGAGATTGCCTTTTTTTTTTTCAGCAGTATTGGCTAAAGAAAGGTGCCTTCCAAATCTCAGGAAGGTTCTTCTAAAGCTGCTGAACAAAATCCTAAATTAAAGATACATTGATAATACTTCTATTCATTGAAAAAACGAATGAGATTGCTGTGTTGAAGTGCCTTCAGAACAAATATATTTCTAAAGATCAGGAGCAGCTTGAAACTGATTTCTTTTGCATCTGCGCTTGTGTAGTCTTGTACATGTTACTAAAACTCTCACAATTTCTTCTTCTCATGTAAATGAAAGGAAAGCATGGGCTTAAGGTTTTCAAAGTGTTACCTGTACCCATGGGAAAAGTACAATATATATTTGCATTATTGTATTTCTTTATGTTACTGTAGTTCTTTATGCTGGGTCTTGAGCCTTATCTGCTATCCTTAGGAAAGTCTGTGATTTGTTTTCAGAGGAAACCGTACTCTAAATTTCTTTGAAAATTCTCTCTTGCTAAATCTGCTATAGCCCTAATTCTTTATAGAGATAACAAACAGCATGTGTCTTGTCTTTTCTTTATACATTTAACAAAAATAGTTTGATTAATTCTAAACTACAGGCATAGCAAAAGAAAGAGCTATAATGAATTTGTAAATGGGGAGATTTTTACTCAGGTTTCTTTCTTTTTATTTTTCTTTTCCTTTCTTTCTTTTTCCTTTTTTAGTTTTCCCTATTAAAGCTGACTGCAGGTAAGGAGGAAGGGGCTGCATTTAACCTATGAATTTGGAATATAGAAAGAGTTTACATCTTTCTCTGCTGCAGATATTTGCTTCTGAGCTTAATACCTGTTTTTTTTTCTGTTGGCATATTTCTGCAAAACACTGGTTAGCATAACATATCTGAAGTTCTCAGACACTAAGATGCAGGAGGGAAAGCAATGCCTACACAAATTTTGACATTTTGTGTAGATACTTGTGAAATGTTTAAATGACTTTGGTAACTTAAAGGAACAGCAAACAAAACGGTAACAGAAAAACTCCAAAATTCAGAAAGCCCAGCTTTAGCCCCTTTCCCTAAAACTTCAAACATTTATGTAGTAGTAAGGATGTGCTTAACTCAGAGAAGGATGCTTGAAGTCAGGATGCAGCTTTAGGAAGAGGAGGGAAGGCCATCTGACTTTCTGCATTTACTTACATGTGGACCCATGCCAAGTAATTATTTTTTTGGTTTTGCTCTTCTTACCATGTTTTATTGCTTATCTTTGTATAGCCTTTCTTTCTTAGCTAGTATTTGTTTATTAAGTTGAACTTAGTTGAACACTTTAAATAATCTTGTTCCGGGTTATGATTTTTTCATGAAAAACTCATTTTACTTGCTTACTTTCTCTTTGGATGTGGTTATTCAGCTCACTCAGGGGTGAGTTCTGCTTACTGACAAAATTACTGAAACATCTATGGAAATGAGACTTTCAAATGGCAGCAGAAAAATTCGCCTTGTGAACATGAAAACATTTGCATGAGCATGAGAGAGATTTCTGAATCCCTACAAGGCAAATGCTTGTTGGGAAAGCCCATTGTATGGACACAAACTTTATTTTTCTGCAATGTTCTCTAGTTTTGTTTCACCACTGTAACCCCCTATTTTCCTTGGTTTCCTAGTGCTGAGTGAGAACTATAAATGTCACAATATGCTGAGTTAATGAGGGAGCACCAGGCTGGGCTCTCTGCAAGTCTTTGCTTTGTGGTTTTAAATCAGAAAATCAGACCCTTAAATTTATCTGAACATAGCCTCTTTTTTGCCTGTGTGGTTTAATGTGGCTTAATTAACTAATGTCTTAAGCGAGGATTCAAGTACCCATGTAGATTAAATGAGCCAATTTAGGATCCTGCAGAAGCTGGGTCCCTCTGAAAATACATCTCCTCTTCCACAAAGGAATACAGAAAACATTTAGAAGGCATGAAAGAAAAACAGAACAGATAAAGGGATGAAATTCAGCTTTTTCTTCATTAGGTTTTGATATAAGGCCTACGACAACAGAGCACTCTGTTCTTATCCTCCAAATGCTTTGGCCTGGCATCCCAGAAAGGAGCCCAAGGAGGGCTCAGGCCTCTTTCTGTCAGCAGCTGTGCTTAGGGAAGAGAGGGATGGGCACTCAGCTGTGGCAGCCCTGTTTCTTCACTTTGGTCTGCAGTGGTCACCACGGGTGCAACCCACAACCACTGGTGCCGCCTGAAAGCACAGACACACGCTGTCGCCCAACAAAGGTGATTTTGGCAGTACTGTTGTCTGTGCAGGAGGCTCCATTTTGCCTGTCAGGCCCCGGCGCTGGCCGGGCCTGGGCCTAGGCCCGGGCTGGCGATGGTGGGTTCTAATGGTGACTCTGGAGTGAGGGCTGCTCCCCTCGCCTGGCTGAGCTCTGTGAGGGCTCCGTCTGGGGAAGGGCTGCCCGGCTGCCGCAGCCACCGGGTGGAGCCAGAAATGGCCCCTCACGCAGCCGGCTCCAGGGCCCGGGCTGGGCGGGCAAGCCCTGGGGTGGGAAGCTGGTTGCAGCACGGCCCCGCAGGGCCCAGCCCCAGGGGAGGAGTTGCCTTAAGCGGCTGGCTCCTACTGTGGAGGGGCTGGGGCTGCTCCCGGACACCTACCTGCCTCCAGAGCAGGAGCAGGGCCGGGGTCGTGAGCTGCACAGCAGAAAGCACAGGCGGAAGCTACCGATGGTCTTGTGTAATGGTTTGAGGTATGTTAGCTAATTAGAGGAAAGCCTCATTAACGTCTCATATTAATTAGATAGCTTGGACTGTTACACTCTGGCAAACAACAACTTCTTGGCCTTGTGTCAGTCTGGTGCTTTCCCATCCCTGGAGGGGTTCAAGGCCAGGCTGGATGGGGCCTTCAGCAGCCTGGTCTGGTGTGAGGTGTCCCTGCCCATGGCAGGGGGGTTGGAAGTAGATGAGCTTTAAGATCCCTTCAAACTCTAACCATTCTATGATTCTTTGATTTCTTTTTGCCCATGAGCAGGTTTTGAGGGTGATAGTACATGTGTCTGGGCTGATGGCTCATTTTTGCACATGCTGTACCAACAGGGTTTCTGCTGCCCTGGAGGCCTCACCTTGCAGACAGTATGAGATGCTGACTGGTGCGTAACATCACTGAAAGTTTACATTATTTCTTCATATGAGCATATTTGTACACAGTTGAATATTTATCACAACCAGAAAACAGCCTGCTATGCTAAGAAGCCGAATTTTGTATCAGTGAGGACACTGTAGAGTAAAATTCCTCGTGTAGAAAAGCTTCAGAGAGCTAACAAGTCAAAGGAAGCAGGTTACATTTAAATCCCACAGATGCATATCACACCAAGACACAGGAAACAGAATTATGCGCTTGTTAACAGTCACCATAAAGGAGACACTGAGTTTAGAATAATTAAATCTTTAGAATAAGAGATATATAAATCAGAATTAAAAGATGACTTTAAATTTAGCATCTTGGACAATATTGCTTTTGAAATAGGAAAAGTATTGTATTATGTGTGCTAGGTGGTAAGTTCCTACCCATAGAATGTTAACAAGCTTTTCAAAACTGCATCCATAGAATGTTAACAAGTTTTTCAAAACTGCATTCTTTCTGTGAAAGGACGTTTATGAAAATGCAAAGGCTCATCACACCTGGTATAGGTGTGACGTAATTAATGGTGAAGGCTTCTGGAAACAGAAATGAGATTTGATAGGTGATTGCCCAGATAAACATTACAGAAATGCTGAGGTCCTGCTTTTAGAAGTGAACAAGCCTTCTAAATCTATCTGTGCTCCTGAGAATGTTGCTATTCATTATATCTGTGCAGCATTTCAGTGCTTAAGTGCCCATTTTGAGATACTTTAGGCCTGATTAAAAAATAACAGTAATGGCTGAGCAGTTGGGATACCCACAGAATTGAGTCAGGCTGATCCAAGGTTGAGTTGTATTATGAACAGAGTCAAGTTTATTAGTGATCAGTTTGCCAAGTGGTAGTTTATAGATAGTAATTAAAAGATATTTTTGTGGCCAGTAAGGCTGTTCTGTTTGAGTGCTGGTTGTCTTGCTTCATTAGAAATGGGCCATCCCAATGCGACCTGGCCTGGCAACCACTGGCTTGAATTCCTAAATGAGGAGGGCTGCTTGCTGTTGTATGAATAATATGGACTATTTATTGATCTTTAGTTTCCCTTCTTTAAAAGTCTTGTTTTCTTCCTGAAGAGAAGTGGGAGAACATTTTAAATTTTAGGAACACTTGTGATATAAGAAACTTTTCTGCTCAGCTCCGTTTACAACTATAGGAAAATAAAAAAATATTTTGGTGGAGAAGAATTGGTACCCTTAAAGTATTATTAGAAAAATATTTTTCCATACCTTTAATACAAATAGTCAGCTTACACAGATATTTACTGTGAATGTTGTTCCATGTAGCTGTTTTTATGAAGCTATTTTGATGTTCTTGAATACTATGCACTAAAGAAAGCATTCTTATTTTCTTAGGTACTACTTAGGAAAATGACTTTATACATCTTATTTATAAACTAAATGTAGAGTTGTGACTTTATCTTGATTGTTATGCCCTATTGGAGTAAAAATACAGTTATATGCAGTTATACTAAAGCAGCAACAGAGGAGAAAAAAATCCCATGGTTTATGTAGGTAGCTATTGCACTTTCTATTTTACTGGGTTGGCTTACAAGACAAAAACGTTCATTCTTTATTTGTGTGAACAGCCAACTGTAGCAGCACCAATGTCTGTAACTGGATTTCATTATGGAAATTCAGCTAAAGAGGGCCACAGGCACAAAAATCCATTAAAATGTTTCTATTGCTTTACATATTCTTCTGTGATAAAAATAGCCCTATATTTGAATTTAAGAAGCTTTAGCCTAAAGGGTAGCAGATGGATATTAAGGAGATTATAATAAAGAAGGGTATTATCAAAAAAAGGAAAAAGAAAAAGGCAGATGGGGGGAAGCATTCTTTCATATTTAGGGAAACCATTTGTAATAGCAAAGGTATTCCAAAAATCTGATCTCTTTCTAGGTAATCAATAATGACTTGTTGATTCTTTATGTTACTGCATGATGGCCTGATAGAAAAATGGGCTCATTCCGAAATAAACTGTTACAAATGGCAGCTAAAAAATTGGGTGGATCTAGGACACTTGCATTGTTGTCACTGTAACAATGTAAAATGTGATGAGTGGCTGCCATCTGAGCGTAATTTGAAATAAACAGCAAATGCTGTTGGCTTATTAAGAGTTTCAAAAAGCGGCCTTCAGAAGGTTCTGAGAACATGCAGACATTGCCAATTCTAGACATGATTTCCCTTGCTATAAGGCTACTTATATCTGAACTTTTTTCCCTATCTTTGCAAATATATCCTGACAGGTTTAAAGGGTTTCTCAAGTTTCTTGAAGGTTTCTGGTTCCCTTGGAGTCCAGTCAGAGCCTTCCAACAGCCAGATCAGAGTTTCTGCTTCAAATATAGAAGTAAGATCTTACTGACCGTGGGTGCCCAGATCACTTGCACTGTAGAGCTTGATACATGTGCTGTAGGTTTGGGACAGATGAGACTGACTTGCCATGTTTGCACGAGGGTGGAGGGGGAAGCAAACCTACAATATATCTGGTGGTTCCCAGAGGTGTTAGATTGAAACATTACAGTGCACAGGGGCAAAACTACAACCAAAGTTTCCAAAAGCGTTGAATAGTAAAGCAGTAGCTTATTGCTTCTTAGAAGCCAGAAAAGCTTTAAGTAATCCAGCACGCTGCATCCTCTGGCCTTTGGGAAGGGGGGATTCTTGGATTGCAAGGCATTGCTGCATCCAGTGGATGTCTGTGATGAAGAGTAGGGCAGCTGACAGGAGGAAAAAGGTATTCGCGTGTGGCTGATCTCAAGCTCTCTGCTGTACTGGCTGTAGGTGGCCCATTTAAGTCTGATGGGATTAGCTGGCTTCAGTGGGCTTGACATCTGTGTGAGTAAGGTTACACTTTTCCTTCAGTTGAGAGTCTGTCATACCTAGCTGGCCCTAATAACATTTCAATGATTGCATTCCCCTTCTTATACTTCCCATTTCTTAGAATATTGTGAGCTGTGTTATAAGGACGGATTTGCTAGATATTGCTCATGCTATTTGAGCGAGCCCTGGGACATTTCCAGTGAAAGATAAGGGAAGAGAAGGACGGGGCGGGGGGGGGGGGAGGAAACAATTGCAGGTCTTAATAACTAAGAAGGGTTAAACAAAGAGATGACTGCTGCAATGCCTAAATGTTTTTGGCATCCCTTTAATGTGAAACCTTTTCATCTGAGTTATACCTTCAGAAGTCAGATCTCGCTAGACTCCCTTTGAGTTTTGTGCTTCCATTTCTGTCCTAATTACCTTTCAGAGTGAGATTGCTCTTCTGTCTTAGCGGAGGGGGATTTTTTTTTTTTAATGCGGTGTTGTATTTTTTTATATATATCTAGAGAGAGTCAGATTCAAGTCTTTTGTTCTTGGCACTCACCATATGCTACTGTTTAATATTTAATCAGCCCCACCTCATCAGAAACACTGCTGGCCTCATTAGATAATTAATGGCTGCCTGCGTCTCATTTGCTTCAGTTGATACATCTGCAGCCAGTAATTAGAGCAGGAGTTTATTAGTTGCACTGGCTTAGTTTATTTGTGAAACAATCTCTCCTTTGATTGAAGCCGCTGGGATTGGCATATGCGGACAGCCTGCCTCCCTGTTCAGTAGGGCTCTTTTGTTTACATTTTTGCTACAGTTTTGCAACACTGCACATCCTGGCAGTCCTAGGAACAGTTGGTGGTGAAGATTTGCCTTTTATAATTTAGAAGATAATTGGGTAATTCAATGCAGTAAAGCTACTGCAAAACAATTCTGTAACTTTGGGGAGGGGTGAGGAGGGGAATCTGGTAGACAATTTGTTGGGGTTTAGATTTTATTATTTAGGGATTTTTTATTTATTTTTAAAACGTCTTAATAAAAATATGTTGGATCTGTGAAGGATACATGTGTGTAGCACAATGTGTTTGGCAAGCTAAAAATCAAATCAGTATTCTCAAACGTGGGTGAGTGATCACGTGCCAGTATCGGTAACCTGTCCTCCTTAACGAATTCCAGTGTTAAACTTCTCTCCTTGGTCTGTCTCCTCATTTGCAAAAGTATAAAATGTACTGTGATATTTTCTTTTGGACTTGTGAATTTATGACAAGTCTCTCACTGAGTAACCTAGAGGAAAACCTTTATACAATTGACTGTATTAAAATAATTAGATGAATTGTTCCTGCTTCTGAGAGAAAACACAGAATCTTGTCTTGTCAGCATTCAGTCTCTGAAAGATTCTTTCCTATTATTATACCTCTTCAGGTACAATAGCAATCCTGATTAAGTGGGTTTGTTTTCTCTGAGTAAGTAAGTCTTATAGCTGGTTTTTTTTTTTCCTCTTAAGCAGGTTTCTGTGCCAATGCTAATCCAGCCAGGCAGAAGTTTAAATGTGGAGCTACTCCCTCTTCATTGCATATTTTTGTTTGCATGATTGCTGAGCAACTTGCCTTGGCATTACCTTTGTAGGTATAGGTATTGTTGTATTCAATGCTGGAATGGCACGTGTGTGTGTTGAACGGTCCTTAGCGACATGATGCAAGAATTAACAGCTAATGTTGGAAAGAGATCTGAATCAAATTCAGTTGCCTTTACCACTGTGAATAGAAAGGGGAAAAAAATACTGGTTTATTTTTTGCATTTTTATTCTCCAAAGGGCCAGATTATTGAATCGGCACTGGCTTTTCCATGTGAGAAAAGGTAACTGCCTGTTAACTCTGCTGTTGTTGTTAATGAGGATACAACTGAAGTGAATATTTCTGGTTAGGTCTTGTTCTAAGATTAGCCTGTCAGATCTAACCATCCTTGACTGTGTGCAACAATTCCTGCAATTAATTCCTGCAACAATTCCTACAATTATTTCTCTTATAATGCCTCTGTCTTCACCAGCATGTGTGCTCACGAAAGCATATTGTATAGTTGCTGTGCTCTGGAATGCTTTCTTCCTGCTTGCTGTCCCATATATAGCCAGGGGAAGGTTATTGCAGGGCTTTCAACAAGTCAATGATTTTTGCCTTCAGCCTTGCTGCAAAAGAGACAGGTTCTAGTCAAAACACCTTCTTTTAACCTGTGTGCAAACCAGGTAAATTACTGCAGGTTGGAAACATCCTCAGCCTCTAGAGGGCTGGGTTAAAAGTAATCCTGGGTGAGTTATTCAGTTAAAGACATAAACTGTCTGATAAGACTTGAGGCCACCAACTCCCCACCCTTGTTCTTTTCATGTAGTAGTGAAGTGCTTTTAGCTGTCTTTCCTGTCAGCCTTCTTTCCGTTATTTGGCGTGTCTGGGTGGTTTGTTAATGGTTTCGTTGTTTTCTTATTTTGTGAGTCACATTTTGCACTGAGCCCAGCTACCACTCTCACATGCCTGATTTTTTTTCTTTGATGTTGTCTAGAATTTAACCCTGGAGAAGAGCTATAATTCATGCTAACCACACCTTTAAAGGAATGGTACCAGGCAGGCTGGCTTCACAATTGAAAGGGGTGTCAGCAAGAAATAGTTTTGCTATAGCTCTAAGCAATGGTTTCCTTATCAGTCTTCAAAACATTAAAAAGTCTTTTCTTCTACTAGATAATCCTTTATCATGCCTCTGTAGCTCCACTTAGCCTACACTGGCAGATTCAGTGTGTTTTGACAGTTCTGACCTGATGAAAAAGCTTGTGCTATGTTTGTAATTGATTGTACCCATAAATGACTCATGGACTCTATTTTGTTTCTGTTGTTCAGTGTGTCACTTGAGCTTTTTGTTTGTGTTACTCTGGTTCGATTTCTCCACAGTGAGAAGAGCATTGCAGAAATAAGTTTAGATTCTCATTCATAAGGTGTTGTTGGGCTGCCTCTGGAAACAGCGGAGGAAAGAGAGACAGCCGTCAGCGTTTTCTGAGCAGAGCAAGAGTCTAATGATCACTGCCTGTACTCTGTGGGGTATGCACAGGCTGCCTGGGCATTGCTGCCTGGAAACCTGGATCAAACGAGATGGTTAATAAGCACTCCTTCCTTCAGACTTTTCTGTGATTGTTTTTGGACAGTAATGACGTCCTGAACTGTAGTAATGGTTAACTTTTACTTTACCATATTATTGGTACTGAACTATCTGCCAGACAAGCTTTGGGTTAAATTTCTAAATGGCAATACTGGGTGTGCCTACACAACTAGTTTTAGTATATATATGGCTAGAACTGTAGGTATCTCTGTGTATTACCTGTACTGATTCATGCATTCTGCAAATTTGAACTGATTGTATATTTGCTAAATTTACTAAAACCCAATTATTTTCTGAATCATCCCCATGTCTTCTCAATAGTGTTTTAAATATCAAGTTTTTGAAGTCTGATTGTTTCATGGTGTTGCGTTCCCAGATCTCCAAAACAGCGTGTGGATATTTAATGTCCTAAGATGCCCCAGTTTTATTTTTGAGTCCTAAACTCAAAACTGTTTATAGTTTGTGTACATGATTGCTTTTATTAGCTTACAGGACTCTCATTATTGTATATGTGTTCAGTTATATTGTGACCTTTTTCACCATTGCATGGTGAAGCAATGAAGTCAAAGGCAAGGACGTAAGTTAGCTGATTCTTCAGAGAGCCAAATGTGTGTTGGTTTGGGCTTTTTTTTTTTTTTTTTTTTTCCTCCACTGATGCTTTTCTTTGTATGGCAATTTACCCTTGCACACCATCTCTTCAGATCTGGAAAGTGTTATTCACCTATTTTATACAACCCTTACAACAGAATTTACAAGACTAGAAAACGTTCTTAAAATTTCATTAGGAAATGAAAATTTTCCAGACTGCTGCAGTCTGTCAGAAACATCCTTTAAAGTAATATATAGATGAAACCTATTCCCACAAGCTTAAATGTAAGAGAAATTTAGCTGACATACCGTATAATAGCACAAGAGACACTAAAACACACACTACTTCGATTACGAAATGATGAAAGGTTACAATAAATATCTCTGCATGTGCCTTTTTTTCTCTTAAAACATTCTAATTTCATTGTTGCGGAGTTTATATATTCAGAGTCTATCTCCTTTCAGTAATCTCAGGCTCGCCATTCTCTCCAAGGAACACAATTATGTTAGTTCCAAATAAGGGCTCTTTGATCTCTTTTTATTCCTCCTTTGTTTCTGCACAATGAAAGCGAGAGGAACTCAATTAAAGTGACTTAGTCTAGTCTCTTGACAGAAGTTGTTACAAGTGAAGGGTTTGATTCTCTCCTCAGTTAAACCAGTGTTTTGCCAGTGTAGCTACATTGACACTATCAGAGTTGCATTGATGGAAAGCTGGTATAATGAAAGAAAGGATCAATCCTGAAGTTTCTCCAAATAGGCCATTTGAACAAACCACCACTTTCTTTTTCTCAGCTGAATTGAAAGCAATTTAATTATCTCTCAAAGTAGGCTATTCAGTGAAAGATTCCCAAACTGAAGGTGACCATGTTTTCAACCTGAGCAAGAGAAGCATGTTTGTAACAAAACTTTTGTTTGTATTAATAACTGGTAATCCTACAAAAGTAAATTTTAAAAATAATGTGCCCGGGGCTGTTACCGTTCTCATACCTTGAAGCAGGAGTGTTACTCATATTTTTTTCACAGTAAACGAATGTCTTAAACTGCCTTATCCTGCACTGTATGTTAACAGTTTCTTTTTTGAGAAAAGGCATGAATTTCAGGTAGTATGCGTTATTATTTTCTAGCCAGATAATACCATCCTCGATATATATTTTTAGGTCTTCAGTCAGTCTGTCTCGTGTATTGTCCAAAGATTTGCTAGAACCTGCAGGGATTATGAACATTTGAGAATTACTCCAAAATAAAATACTTCTATTGATAAAATGGTAACCTGAAACTTTACTGCATGTGTTGCTGTTCAGAAAGCAAGTTCAGGACAGCAATACTTCATTAGAAACTTGGAATATTCCAGTGAAAATAGAATACATAGGCCCTTTACCCTTTGTGAAATACAGTAATAGGTGCTTTGTATAAATGCTGGGTTTTTCATAATGTTTGGCTTTCTCCTGTTCAGTTTGTAATTTGGGTATTAATCAGTGTCTGAGCCTTGGAGAGATGCTGTCTTTATAGAGACAACTTTGAGGAAATAAGAGTTAACCTAACTGATGAACCTGATCTTTTCAACTTGTTTTTGTTTGAAGGGTGTAGATGTTCCCCCTCTTCTCCCCCCCCCCCCCCGGCTTGTATATGCACAGGTATTTTTACTTTTTAAAATTATTTTTTACTAATTTATTTTTAAATTTTTATTTGCACATGTCCCCCATTATATTTGGGCACCACTAGCATGATTAAAAGAGCTCTGTTAATACTGTAACAGATGTCAAATACTACTTCTTCTTTACTCCTTTTATTTTGAGACATCGGTTCCTAATTATACCCTGTGATGGGTTTTTGTCACTCAGTGGAGTTTTTCCGTGCTCATCGCACCAACCTTATTCATCCTATAATGTTGCTGTGAAGTTTGTGATCCTTAGGTTCTCCACCTTATTAAAGGTTCCTTGTCAAGCTTTATTTAGGAAATCATCTGATTTGCCTTCCTTTCTCTTCTCTCAGGATGCACTTATCCCCAGTGTGCAAACTGTTCAAAGCTGCTTTTCCCATTAGCCCTCAGAGGTATGAGAAATATAGTTCACATACCCAGGTTAGTTACTGTCTCCTAAGTGATTTCTCCTTTCAGCCTTCCCACTCTTCTTGCCTGCATCTATTTCCTACTCCTGGGTTAACCTCCTCCTTGCCAAAGCTCTTCTACTTGGAAAGCCTTATTATGCTGCTTTAAAAAGCAGACTATCTTGAGAAAAGTAAGGATAAACTTTTTGACACAGAATACTGTAGTAGTAGTGGAGACTGCCATCCAAGATGATCTTGGAAATATCTGCTTTGTTTTTCTGAAGTCATTCTTTCCCTTTTCTCATGGTTCAAAGCAATAAGGATGAAAACAAACACAATGACCTTGCTACCCAGAAGATTCAAATTACAGGGAAGCAAGATATGAAGGGCAAGCAAAAATTGTAAGCTTGGGAGGTATTGTGCTTTCCTGTCCAACCTCATAGTCAACTTGGACTTCTCTGGAATGCATCTGAAGATCTCTGGGATATTTGATCAATTCTTTTGTAGGCAAATTCTCTCCTGGATTCAGAGGTGATGCAATGATTAGGGAATGCTTTAGACAACTCTATTTCCTTTGTGCTTTTTTTACCTCATGAAATTTTTAATGCCTAAGAAGTATGATCATCTGAAAGAGTCTGGTAAGAGAGATTATTTAGATGCTAAAATAGGGACACAGCAAAATCTGAAGTCTTCCAAAAGATCTATTTCACAATGACGATCTGTTGCTGAATCTGGCTGCTGTTTCATGCTGCACCTCCTAGGTTCAGAAGAACAAAAATAGCTAAAGAGAACCTGGTATAAAAAAAAGTTCAGGGGAAAAAAAAAATCAAATATACCTAGGAAATCTTGACTCCCATATAACAAGACTATTACATTTTTTATATAGGGCAAAAATGGAAGCAGTTCAATCAATACTATTTACCTTGGCCATAATTGATGAACAGTAGGCCAGTCAATGAAATTAAAGGGCAGGAAATCTTTCAATGAAAAGAGAACTGCAATGATTATTGGTGTCTTATATGGCTTATGACATTCAGGATCCAGGGTATCACATACAGGTGTGACTGAAAATAAGAGTACAAATAGCAGAGTTATTTATGAAATTTTTGATTAATATTGCTTAATAATAAAATTAGACCAGTCACAAGATGAATGTTTGGGGGAGTGGGGGCAACTCTCCTGTACTCCTGCCAGTTTCCTTGCTGGATTTTCGCACCAGGTTATGTGAGTCTCACCTTCAAAAAAGGCTTTTAGGAGCTAGATTTCCATTATCTTACGTAAGAATTTGTACCCCAGCTTGAGCTGTGTTTATGCTCTCAGCTTGCTCACAACTCTGAGCTATTCAAACTGTCCCATTTTTATTTGTGACAAGGAAATTGAAAATAATTTTTTTCTTCCTCCTCTCCCCCCCGCCTTGAAAAAAATACTTTAAAATTCTTTAAATAATAAATGCTTTAAATTTTAAATGTTAGTCTTTGAGGTGGCTTGCATACTGAGATTTGACTATCTAATTCATTTGCTTATTATTGAAATCCAAGATGAGTGATTTGTATTTTAGAATCTTGCATTTTTGGTAGGGCAGAAAAGTTACTTGCTTGCAAATATCTGAATTTGAGGGAACATAATGCTGGAGTGAAACATTAAGACATTGTGCATTGTAGAAGCAATACTCTGTGCTCTCTAATTCTGCTCCACTGATTTAAATGGAAAATACCATCCTAGAAATGATGATTAGGAAAAAGATGAGTTGTTACTCAGTTCTGCATATGTTCTTCCATATGCTAACAAGATACAGTTAGGTTAAAGTGAAGCCAAGGCATTGTTTTGTACTCATCTAATCCTGTTTCTACCTATTTACCTGAGCAGGGTGTATATTTGCTGCCCTTTATTTTACCTGTTATGCGCAATATAGGTGCTGCTACAGGAACAAGATAAATCCTTTTAGTCATATGCAGCCTCCTATGTCTTTGGGCTTTAGTGTACTACAGTTTTATCCCCTCCTCGCCTACCTTTGGTTTTACCAAGCTCTCAAGAGGAGGTTTGTCTTAAGCTCAGTGTGAAGTGGAGGTCTAAATTCTGAGCTGTCTCTAAATCAATTCACTCTTCCCCGGTAGAAAGTGCCTTTCATGCCTATAGTGGAGATAGTAGTCTTTTCAATATTAGTTAAATGTTTTATCCTTATTTACCTTATTTTAATTCAACAGTTCTAAAGTACTTTTCAAAGTAATCAGGTATGACAGTGCTGGGGTTAATTAACAGTTGGTATGCTGCCAGCAGCTTCCCCGTGATGGTATTGATGATGATACTGATCTTATCTGATATACTTTGCTAGGAAAAAATCCTCTAGAAAGAAGCAAAGACATTATGATATGAATGAGTAAGGACGGTAGGTGTCCTTCCTGCTGTTTTATGAATGTGTCTGAAGGATTTCCTTTGTGAGAGAGAACAGAAGCTCAGTCTAACTCTTATCTCTATTACACCACAAAAATCTATCTTCAGATGACATCAAACTCTTGTCTTAAAACCACAAAGCAAAGAAATATAAAACAGTCTGAAAACTCATCTTACTGATTGCACTGAAGTAGTATCATCCATGTGATTTTTTGAAGGTCACTTGCTATGTGAAGACATGAGTAGTTACTGTCCATGGGCTATGGACTTGCCATATTTCAAGTTTCAATTTTTCGGTTACATATTGAGGTCTTTGTTTTATGAATCTGGAAGTTTCGCAATATTTGTTCAAGGTGCAGCAAGTCTGAGAGGTGTATAAGGACATTCACGTCTTGCTTTTTGCTTTTGCAGAGCAAGGGGGTTTTGTTTTGTTTTCCTGCTATAAAATAGAAAATATGAATCCAATAAATCCTCTAAGAAATTAAAAAATAGATCACAAAGTAGTCTCACAAAAGTACCTCACTGTGATAAATGGTTGTCATACCTTTGGGAAAGGAAAAAATAAAATAAAATCCCGAATGTGATACTGGAAGAAACCAGGTTCCCCAGTTAAGACCATGCCTTAATAAGAACCAGTGGTGATTACATTTCCCAAAAGCACATGTAAGCTGGTGTTCCTTTTCTGGTGCTCAGAGTTTGTCTCTAATATTGACCAACTCTGCCTAATGCAAGCTGTCTGAAAATCCACACATTTTATACACTGTATAAGTAGTAATGGTTTTTCATGTGGCCATCAATCAAATTTATGTACTGGGCTCTATGTATTTCAAAGGCAGGTAAAGGAGGAGTCCCATCAGATTGCTGGAATATTGCTGCTCAGCAAAACTACTGGGATGAAAAGTCTGCAACGAAGGTGTTAGCCAAAGGCAGGGGAATAGACTTGGTGTTAACCATGGATGCTGGTAAAACTTAGCATCCATGCTATGGCAGTGCTATTTTCACATCTTTATTTCATGTATCCCTTTCTCCCAGCCAGGGCTGGTTATTTCTTTGTGTCAAATTGACTGTTGCTTAGGTACTACTTGGATTTTGTGTGAGTTTGTGCTTGAAAGAGCTCCAAAATGTGGGTAGGTCTTGAGTTGACTATTAGTGTTTGAAGGCTCATCATACCCACGGATTAACATTCCACAGAGCAACCAGCTTAAAGATGAATGCTGCGCAAAATGTAATTGGTGTTTAAGGTAGTATTATCAAAGTTTTTAATGCACCCGATTGAAAATAGGAAAATTGAATATTTTTTTTTTAAATTATAGAATTACCTTTCAATTGTTGCCAGTATTGCTTTTTTGACTAGAAATGTGGCGATGTCTGACTGCAGGCCAAACCATCTGTTCTGCTCCTGGTAATTTTGTTTTCAGCAGTGACCCAGGTCATTGATGATCTCTGTTCTTTGTTGTCATGGATATCTTGACCCCTATGCTTCTTGTTTAAAAAAAAAATTAAAAAAAAATCATTTCTACTGGAATCTTCTGCCCCAGTATTTCCATGTGTACCTGTCTGCAAATTTGAGTGGAGCATGACCTTCCAGAGCTCTTTGGGTAACGCTGTTACTTTGATGTAGAAATCAGTTTTTTCTGGTTAGTGTTTCTGCATGCTTAAGTAAAGACTTCCAGGTTTGTTTAAGAGGGAGATTATTTAGGACAATATTCACTAGACCTGAGGTCTCTTTCAAAGAGGTGTTTTTATATGCAATTATCTTATTTGTTTTAGGCATTGGTGTTACCATCCTTATTAGCGTCGGGTTTGGTCTCCAGTATGTTCCTGAAGCAGCTGTATAAGCTTTGAATTTTTAGGGAACTAAGGTGTTTATAACTTTTGATGGACTTTGTTGTGGTAAGCTGGTAAGCTAATCAAAGAAGACCTTTTTTTTTTTTTTCTTTTAGCAGTTTCTCAAACTTCATTAGCAAATCAAGCATTTCTCTTTTAAGATGCAAAACTTTCTGTGTTGCAAGGTTGGTAATGAAGGAATTTGATGTTTTCTTTTCTCGAGGTTTTTTGTTTTGTTTTGTTTTCTTCTTGGGGATATTTTCAAGAAAATGGACAAGACAGTTTTACTTGAAAATTTAGTCATGGGCAAATGCTAAACTGACTAAATAAACCATATCTGAGTTTACTTATAAAAAGGAGTTTTGGTATTAGCTTTTTGTATGGTTTCTTGGACCCTGAATTTCTTGGAAGAACTCTTGGAAACCATTTTTCCAAGGATTTTTTTATTTCTGTGTTTCAATTGTGGGAAGACTCAGAATGCTGTAGGATAATTCAATATATTGATGACCTTGGTGCCACCGTTAAGTAGGGGAGCAAAAGAGGAGAAATGAGCCCGCAGCACAGGAATTAATTAAATTTGAATCATGTTTTTAATATCTTATTTGAGCTGTTTTGTTTTGTGGTATCACTTTAGGCCATCTGCATTTTGGTTATAATAAGCTGCATAACACCAACAAACGAAATGTTGACAAGATATATGGTATACATCCTTTGATGAATCTAGGATTAAAATAAATCTACTTCAGCTCTAAATGAACCTTTTCTCTTAAAATATCCCTTCCTCTAATTTTCTTAAGTATAAGAACATGAGCTCAATTTTTGCTCAAACATACGGTACTTTATCAAACTTGTATATAAATTACTTGATTCTTCATACTGCTGATATTCTTCCAATTGTTTTAATAGACCATAAAAATGGTAATACTGTGGTAAACCATTAAACGCTTAGCCATTTAGCCCAGCAGTATTCCTTGTTTAATAGTTTTACTCATTTAACACTTACGATTTGTAACAGAGTAAATCTAATTTTAAAGTAGGTTGAGGAAGTTAAACCACCTTTGGGGAATAAATCTACACTCCCTTACCTGGAGGGCAATACTAATTGCTATCCAGACCCAGAACAGGCTCAAATGAAGTCAAGCTCCAAGGATTACTAATGAGTGAGGCTTACATTGTATGAGCTAAAAGTCTTTGAATGCTATTTTTTACTTGAGAAACTGGCTGAACAAAAGTCTGAGAAAATCCATGCAGTCAGTAGACTGCTGGTGCTTTTAAGCATTAGTAATTATCAGCCTTCCTCCTTGGGATGTTAATGATAGTGGTTTGACCTTACCCCAGCATCCCTATCTAAATGTATAACTTAGCCATCAGTTTGCTTTAAATCAAGCACTAAATCTGTCTGAGTGCCATTTAATATGGATATTAAAAAAACATCAGGGTCTATTTGGCTGCTTTTGTCAGCTAAATCTTGGGCAATTGTGTGAATAAATTAACAAATGAAACTGACCTTATTTTTTTATTATCTTATAAGTTTTGCGTTGGCCTAAAGAGGAGCACACCTCTGTATTATTTCAGTGCAGATGAGCTATTCACAGGCATTATTATTATTACTATTACTATAATTGTTATTATTATTTTACATAAACCTGTCAGTGGCAATGTGGGAGAGTTGCCTTGTGTGGAGACCTTCACCATTTCTATTAATTTTCCACTCTTTACTTGTAAATCTTGACTGAGCTCTTTTCTGAGGTTGTCCTGTTATTTGTCTACCTTCAGTGTAATTCCTTTTATTCTGCTGATAGATGGGAATGGAAGCATCAAGATTGGTTTAAAACATTAGTAAACTGCATTTAGACCTTTTCAAAACAAAGTGTGAAAGTGTTAGCAATGATTAACTAGATAAATGTTAACGATGAATAAATTGTAATGTAAAACACTTTGCAGGGCATAAGAGAATGGGAGGAAAAAAAAAAGATTAGGTCTCTGTTCCCTCATTTAAATCCTGTTCAAGCCCAGAGGGTTTAATAGGTACTTAAGTGGTGCCCCAGAGAGTGTGATTGGAACTTGGAAGGGTGCAAACACCTTCATCTGACTTTCTGCTGCAGCTGAATTTTGCCCCCAATGGCCAACCTTAGTAAAACCTAGCTATTTTCTTTGAATAATGAAGCCGTGGAAAATCCAGCAAGCACGTGGAAATCAGAACTAGGAAGAGGCCCTAGAGGATTTTTAACCTAAATAGAAGAAGCTGTATCTCCAGCTCTGAAAGCTGTTACTGTTTCACTATTCTTTCTTTTTGCCTCTGGGATATTCCCGAAACGTGTGCATCTTCTGTTTTATGAGATGTACTTCGCTTTCTTAGATGTAGAGAGAAACAGGAGGAGGTGGACGATGGCATGGCCTCCAGCACTTTGTTTATGAGAACATCCTTCTAGCAATTTTATGTCTGCATGAGGTAGAAGAATTGTTTCCAGTCTGCCCTTGAGCTGTGGATCAAGCATTTTACTTCCTCTTACTATTTTCTGCTTTAAAACTTTATATGCCTTTCCCAGAGTCTTTAGACAGATGAGATTTTTGTCATTTGTAGTAGGTGAAGTACTTTCAGTTCCCTTTAATTTTCCTAGCCATGTTTCACAGTTGATCGAGCTAGCACCGGGCGTTTCTTTCTCTGCAAACTAGCTATCCTGAGACCCAGCCTTGCATGTTGTCTCTTCTTCACCGTACCTGTAGGGCAGTGGTGTGGTGCAGTTACTGCCTCCAACTTTTTTTGTTACAGTTTTGCCTAATGAAATGGGGCTGATCATTCTGTTAGCCAGAATCACATTCTCATGCTGCCTACCAGCAGAAGGCTTGTAGAACTGAGCTGACTATTAGCTGGCTCCTTCCTGGGAGAAAAGTCATATTTACCTGCTCTTTCTCCTATCCTCCTGCTGATAGTGTTTGAAAAATCCTTGTATTCCCTTTAAAAAGAAAAAAGAAAAAAAAGAATCTGACTCCTATAATTTTTATTTTTTCATTTTTTTTTCCACAATGAAAGTAATCTAGCAAGCAATCACAGCACTGGTTACCATCTAGTCCTAAGAGAAGGTGCAGAGCATCTTGGGCTCCCAGCCCGGGGCTGGTCCCCTGTGGGACGGCAGCACTGTTTGTGTGCAGAGCTCCACGTTCTTGCGTTTATATCCAGGGTACCACAGGCAATTGCTGCATTTGCTGTTGGAAATTAAATATTGGTCTTTGCAAACTTGCCATATTTATTTGTGAATAGAAATGATCATAACTTTTTTCTTAATAGAGTCGCATCCTCTCTTTGCACTGCCCTAAGAGAGATTATCTGATACGGTTGCTCCATCCTCTGAGGAATCCAGGTATCGCTCTGCTGTAGCCGTTGTGTGAGTGGTCAGTTAATAGTGCATTTAATTCATATAACGAGACCAAACCTATCCCTCAAATAACAATGTGTCATCTCCTGGCAACACTGATTCGTGAACAGTGATAACTATATAGAATACTGCCTTGTTTATCATATTGCTAATTTACAGAAATAAATTTCTTTGTCCATTGAGTGTTGAGACACATACATGCAATTCACTAGTTGTAACTTGTGTTATTAGCTCTTATCCCTCCACAACAATTTGCCAAAATAATTGCCTCAGCCACAATGACCTTGTTATGTGATGTTTCTGAGTAAAATGTGCAACAATTTATTTCTTACTGTAGCTTTCTTGTTTAAATTAGCATAATTTCTTCTTAAAAACAACCAGATCTGACTCCTCCATTCAGCAGTAGTGCAGACAGAAATTGTTTGTGCTGGTTTTACTTTGTTATTATTTTGAGTTGAGATTTTATTTTCTTTTGGAAAATAACCAGTGATAGATTAGGCGATACAGCTGCTTTCATGGGATGATGTGGTAGCATGTAGCTTGCTCCTGTAAGAATTGCTTTTAAACACTTGAGTGAAATTTATAGCAAGAAACACTTTACTGTAGGGTTTGCTTTTATAAAGCCTGTGTGAAAATCTGTGCAGATAGCGCTATACGTATAAGGATATTTTCTAGCCTTTGCTTCCTGTCATTCTACCAGTTACTAATCTACAAGCGGACCTTTCTTCCTATTCTATGACAGTCTTCGGTGCAAGACTGTCAGAATTTTGTCAGGTGGGAACACAAGTGCGCTGTATTGACTGGATCACTCTTTTTTCATCGCTCTTACCGAGAGACCTGGGAGGCCCAGCTTCCCTCCAGGATCTTGACTCTTTCAAAAGTGTTTGATGCTTAATCAATGAGGTAAACACTTTAGTCTTTCATTGTAATTTCTACCAATATACCTATTCCAGAAGTCAGATTCTCTGGTCTCCTGATACTGGTCTTATTATCTTTTGTTCTATTGGTGTTAAAGCTAATTTAAATTGTAGGTTACAAACCACAATTAGATAATTACAGAATTTATATCTGAGTTCCTTTGAAACCACTGGGTATATACCATGTGTTTCTATTCATACTATCAATTTATTCTAAAAGCTTTCTATTGACAGGTCATCTTGAAGGAAGTATTTTCTATTCACCCTACATGGAGAATGTCTCCAGTCAGGAAATACCACTAAACTTCTCTATGGCAAATGTGGATGTGTGAGATTAATTCAGTTTGCCTTCTTTGTGTATTCTTCATCCACATCCGTCATGGGCTCAAACAGGCTTGCTGCTTCTTGGGGGTATTTGAAAAACTTGGTATTTTTAATTTTTATGTCTTTAGCAAGTTCCTCTTGAAATCTTCTGGTGGGATTTTTTTGTGGGTTTGGTGTTTATTGTTGTCATCCTCCCAACCCCCTCCCCACCCCCCCGGTTTTATGTTAAATTTATCAGTTTGTTATTTTCATTTTTCTCAGGTAGATGCAACTCCTGCTTTTTGAAGGATACCTTTTCATGCCTAATAGCCTCTTTTACTCTGGTGTTTGAACACGCTGACTTTTTTTGGAAACCTATTTAAAATTATTTTTGATAGGTAATATACATGTTCTCTGAGCTTTTACTGTGGTGCCTTTACAGAGTCTCTATGCCAGTTTATATAAAAAGAAAGCTTTAAAATATTTATATGAATATTTTAAAATTTTAGCTGATTCTTTTTAATTTATTTTTAAGTAGCTTCTCCATTTTTGTATCATTCTTCTTTTTCAAGTTAAGCAAGCTAACCTTTCAAGTTAAACCTCTTGTGGGTTTCCTTTTGGGTTTCTTTTTGCCTTTTTTTCCCCTCTCATACAAGCAGTTTTGTATCTGAGTGTGGAACAGTGTCTATTCCAGAGTTTTTCTTGGACAACTTTATCTTAAATCTTAAACTGATTCATGAATTGCTTCTCATCTTGTGAATTTTTTTCATTAACTGCTCCAAAAAGAATCTTCTTTTGGTTTGATGTGTCCACCAAGCATGATATGCAGCCAAACTGTACTATATGGGGACTAAATAAAATCTGTCATTATTATCATGCTTTGTCTTCACAGCTCTTCGCTTTCCTTGGCAATATGTAGCCATTATCATTTTAGTGTATCTTGCTCAGGTCTCCAAAGCCTTGTAGAGAAATAAATGGCATTTTCCTAATACTTGCACAAATAATCTGTTACTAACCCTTAGTCATTCTTTCCAAAGCTTAAAGGGCAGGTTCATGTGAGATAACATGTCCCTATTCCTCCCATCCCAGTGATGTCTTTCTGTCCCCTGCAACCTTGAATTGCAGTATCTTGAGTAATTCTGATGATTTGCAGTTGTGTTTTGTTATATTGGTACCTCTTCATCCCACGATATACCAATTATATTGCTGCTGATTTATCCTGCGTGCCAGTGGCACCTTTTCCATCTTCTGTAACAAAGTGCTTCTAAACCAGCTATTCTGTTCTTCCCCTTGAAACCAGGTCAGTGGTGATTTTCAGGACCGTTTCTCAAGGTGGAATACCGTACAAGCCTTCGTGAGTTTCCTCTAACGAAGGACAGAAATTCTTCATTTTAGGAATTTCCTGTCATCACTCTTAGTCAGCCAGACCCCCTTATGGATTTTCATCCCATACAAAGCTCTGGTAATCTGTGCTGATTTCTTTTGTCAGCTGTCTCTTACTTTCTGGGTTACTTTAAGTATCTTATTTTTTCCCTGTAAATGTTTGTTTTCTCTCCTTAATCTGGTGAGTCATTTTCTCAAACCTACTAGGACTTCACTCTTTGTTTTCAATCCTTATGTTCAACTTGGAAAAATTCGTACTGACTATACTTACTCTTCCTGAACTTCTCCTCAATTTCTGCTTTATATGGCAATTACTCTCACTCTAATACACTACTATGGGACTTCATCACCCATTGTGTACATGACTCTTGACTAATTTGAGTTAATTGCAAGTTAATTACTATTTAACAGATTTGATTTTCTTCGTTATTTGCTGAGCTACATGTTAAATTATGCTGTCTTTATGAGGAAATGACTTTCCACAATTACAGATATATGCCCTGTTCAAACCATTTGGCACTGTTAGATGTGGCCATAACATTTTTGCTTATGCTGTTCTTTTGTTTATTTGAAAACACAATTCTGGAATATAAATTACTTTTTTACTCTTTGACACTGCTGCTGCTATCTCTAGGAGTACAAAAAACTCTCCTGCTTGTCCAAGGCAATATTTCTAGAAACTTTATTAAAGACATGCAAGTTTGGGAAAAGTGCAAAGTGATATTGTTGTGGGGGTTTTTTTATTGTGTGTTCAGCTAGTGACATTATTTGCACTGTGACCAAATAAACTTTACTACAAAGTTGTGCAAGATTTTTAAAAAAATATATATATAAATTGAGACAGGCTACCCAGCATATCAAGATAGTGAAGTTGAACAGAATGTTTTTTACTTTAGCTTTTATAGGACACTTTTATTGATGGTATGGTTCCTGCAAAATTTGGGATCACAGAAAACATTGATTAAAAATATAGACATCTTTTTGGAATACATTTTGTTACTGAAAGCTATTCCATCTCTAAGTACACAACAAATATTGGGTTAATACCTTTAATTCCTGTGATATGCAGGGAATTTTTGACAGAAAAGGATTTAAACTGTTTGCATCCGGTGATCCATGTCTTTAGATCACTGAAAATAAAAAAGTAAACATGATGTGATCACTCCAATATTTTTTTTTTTATTAAAATCTTTTTTAGCTACTGTGTTTGGTCTTGCATGAATCTTAATTATACCTTGCTATTTTGTAGTTTCTTCTAGTCCAAATCACAAATTCCTTCAGACTTCTTTCAGGAAATTCTACCTTTAAGTCTCCATTCTAACTTCTTGGGAGCTTACTAGAGCAGCATTTTGGAACATAAGATCACCAGCTCTTATGCCATGATCAAAATCTATTCCTGCAAGTTGCAATTTCATAAAATTTAAAATGCCTGTATGTTTTCCTACAATGACTTCCTTTAGATATGATCTTGTTTGGTAAAACTGGTATTTATCTACTAATTGGAGAGAGTTCTAGTCCCTTGTTCATATCGTGTACGCATTTTGTATAATGTAAGTAGGTTACGGTACCATGTGATTCCCTGGTAACTCCTAATGAAAACAGCACAGCCATAGATGGTATTTTTAGCTGTTGTTACATAGGGCTTTTAGCAGCATTTCTGCCAAAGGCAACAGAGTGTGGGCAAGGTGGTGTGCAGCTGCTCTGAAGCGCATGTACAAGATGCATTATTGAAACTGTCATTAAGGATTAGCAGGGCTTTTTTCTGAACTCTGTGTATCAACATCAGGTATTCAAAGAGTCTACAAGTAATCTGAATAAAATACTTGAGATTATTAAAGTATAGGCAGGAAGGAGAGGCAGAATCATAAATCTGAATTACAAAGTGCTCAAATCTCAATCTCAAGAAGTAGTGTAGTAGTTTTTTTCTTTTCTTCTCTTTTTTTTCCTGGAAGAAAAACATTCCCATTAAGCTAGTCTGCATTCTGGTTTTCATTTACCTTGGGTAAGTCTGGTGGTGTTATCTATTCAACTACAAATTGCTGGAATTGCAATGGTTTTGTTATACAAGACAGGTTTATTACCAAGAAAATACAAGGACTTTCTGTTAATTACTTTTCTCTTGAAAACCTCTATGCTCACTCCTGGAACAAGGAGAAATTCAAATCCCTTGCATATTCTCCTCCACTACACCCTGTCTCCTGGTGTATGAGGTTTTTATTCATTAAATATTAAAATTTTCTGAAAATTTTGTTAGTGGACATATCCATATCATATAGGGGTTACCCTATATGCTCGCATTTAGTGGCTGACGTCTGCAATGTGTAAACAGCCCTGAATTTTAGTCTGTATTTAATTATAAAATTAACTTGATTAGGTAACGTGAAATCTTTGTCTGAAGAAACGCTCATATATTTGTGCTTTTGAAGGAACACAGATTTCTAAGACTCCCACTATTTTATGGAGCCCTCTCCTGCTCCATTAAGGCCTGAATGAAGACAAGGTAGGCAAACTTTCCTAATTGCATGGTGATCTTCTGCATTACTGAAATTAAAAAGATGTAATTTTGAAAGGAGAAAATTTGCCTCTGGTAGCATGTGTATGTTAATTCCTTCTGGTTGTCTTTTGCCTCCTGAAAAAGAGAAAGTAGATTTTTTTTTATGTGCTGTGAGCTCAAATTGTAACTTGATCTCTGCATAAGAGAGGTGAATGTTTGTGGTAAATGTGGCTTTCTTAATGAGGACCTGCTGTTCTGCATGAAACACTGTCACAAATAATAACAAACGGCACGCAGTTTCTGCTGTTGCAGTAGGAATAAAAAATGGGTAGTGAATCTTTCCTCCACAACTGTGTCAACAGCAGGTCCTCATTACCTTTCCACAGCAGCTGAAAACTGATTTATTCTCTGATGGTCAGAATGCTGCTTAAGCTTCTTGTCTTTGTTGAATTTTTTAGAAATGCAAAAATAAATATTTTCCTCTTTTTCAAAATGATTTTGTTGGTGCTCCCTGAAGCTGATTATGCTTCTTTCAACCCATTAGATTTCTAATGAACTTCCTGAACACTGAACCTGTGAGCTATAGGAATTGCAAATGCACGCGATTCCAGCTGAGCTCCTGAACTGACAGGCAATCATCTGATTAGGAGGTGGGAAATCGTATTGTGATTTCTTTTCTTGTATCATTCCTGTTTTTGTGGTAAATGTGCAAGAGCCTACTTTCAATGTGAAGAATACAATAAGCTCTATTAATATCACTATGAATAATATCAAATCTCTCAGTTTCTTCATTTTCCTGTGTGCTGTTTTCCTTTGGAGTGATCTTCAGTTACTCTGTGCTGGAGGAAG
The DNA here is from genome assembly GCA_025769975.1 of Gallinago jamesoni. Lineage (NCBI taxonomy): Eukaryota > Metazoa > Chordata > Aves > Charadriiformes > Scolopacidae > Gallinago > Gallinago jamesoni. The sequence continues at coordinate 14,045,511 of JAOQGH010000069.1, read as the reverse complement.
GAAGCATGGGGAAACAGGTAGAAGAGCATTTGGCTTAAAAGGAAAGAGCGAATCAAGATCTGAAGAGGGTAATCACTTCAGGAAGATTTTCTTGGTAAACGGAATAGACATCCCTATTATTGAATTTACGTTTTTAATGATGTAGAAAGAAATAATGAAACGGTATGGGAGGAGACACCTTTTAATTTATCTTGCAGTCTAGCATAGGGACTTCCAGGTCTTCCCACAGGTGCAAGGAGAGACAATTTGAAACAAAATGTTGGGGCCTGTTCTTATTGACCTGAAGAGCCTTCCTGCTGACTCTTGGAGTAGATAAGAAGTAAAGTGTGGAAAAGGCGATTCCATGTCACTTCATGGCTTATGTTACTGCACTTTGGTTAGAGATCATGACCACAACAGATAAGAGCAGAGTTAGAGTTTCTGCTGAGGCCCTGGAGGCTCCTACATCCAAGGCTCCATCTTAAGGGTGAAAGACTTTGTCTGACTCATGGCTACTGCAAGCTTCATGATATACTCAGAATCAAATACCCCTTTAAAGGTCCAAATTTCATAGATCTTAAATCCTGTAAACATCCTGGTTCCTGGAGTACTAATTCCAGGAATTACAGGACTCAGTTTGAGTCCTGTAGCCCTGTTTTCCAACAAGGAAATTGAATTAAAAGAGGGGAAAATTAGATGAGAATTCTCTGTTGGGACTAATTAGAAATATTTCTGAATAGGGTGAGTTAGATGCTCTAATGCTATGCAAAGCCAGGGCTGTCCAGCTTCCAGCAAACTGAGTGAGAAAGGAAATGAGACACTATCCCCAGAGACAATTTCTGTTGGAAAGAGAGGGAAAACTTCATGGATGATAGAGTCTGTTTTGTGCCTTTCTTTCTCTGAAAGGAGTTTGTATCAGTCTGTGGTTCAAACATACTGCTTTTCTGCAGCAAATCACTGAAGCACCAGACACTAGAGGTGGGAAAAGATCTAATTCTGTGCCAGTTGACATAAGATTTGAGATTAGCCTTCTCTACCACTAAGACCAAATATTATGGAGTGAACACAGACTTTCCGGATGAAGATAAACAGAGATGTTCTTGGTTTACGGTTGGAGGATTTGGAGGTAGTGGTGATTTTTTTATTTTTTTTAATTGACTTTCAGAGAGGAGCAAAGAGCTTTTCGTGAAGATACATTCATCTTTTCCCTTTGTCTTCTCAATACATCCAAGACAAAGTTTCTAGAAATATAGCTTAATATGAGAGCAACTCTAGGACTTGAAGAAACCTCATTTCAAATGAACTTTGGCTTATGATATCTGCATGCATTTCTTCTGGTGTCACTGTTCTCATTTGACACTTGTGGCTATATCTTCTTATTTTTTATTTTTTCTTAAATGATGTGTGTGAGATGATTGTATATATAGAGAAGTTAATTCTGTAAGCACATCTTGCAAATGGTTCTCTTCAGGGTCCACATCCATATTATCCTCATTGATAAATGCATTCAAGCCACTCAAAGCCTCTTACATGTCTGATTTGACTTGGTTTCTGAAACTTTACCTCTAAACTCTCTTAAAGTTGAAGTTTATGACTATGTTGTTTAGGCCCAACATGAACATTTTTCTGATTTCATATAAACCAGAGGTCCTAGTTAGGTATTGCTGTGGAGGAGTGAGGGCCAGCAGCTCCCTGGGAACCTGCAGCCGTGAGGGGGTCACTGTGGGGATCCCTAGGGCTGTCAGGGCAGGCATGTCACCCTGCCCCTCAGCCCCCAGCCGAGGCCATCAGGCACCTCTGTAGAGATGGGCCAGGCCTAAGGCTTATGTTTCAACATCCAGTACGTGGCACGTGGCCAACATCAAAGCCTGGTCTCTAGAATCTTTTGCGTTGTTGCTGTTAGAGCAAGTTGAAATAAGTGTGTACGTCAACATGTCATTAAAACATACTGGCTTTTGCCAATTTAAAATGGTAATTGTTGAAAGAAATTGGTCTCATTTCGATAACATAGAAACAAGCGATCTCTAAACAAGAAGGTTTTGTTTTAGCTTTATCGTGTAGTCATTCAGTATTCATTTCATAGTGTTATATTGATTTCATTAATGAGCACTGTTTAATATGAATAGAATATCTTTAGTGCAAGTATTAAGCTATCCTATTAAGTAAAGTAAAATGTCTCACCCAAGGCACAAATGAAAATGACCACCAGGCTTAGGAGGTTTTCCTCTTGAAAATATTAAAGCCTATCTTCTGAGATGCTAGAAACTTCGTAGAGACATCTACTTTTTTCCAGTTAACAAGAACAGTGACATGTGTGTTCCCATTTATGAAAATTCTAGTAATCACTGGAGAACTTGGGGATTGTGCTTTATCCTGAGAGAAAGGCAGGATTTAGGAGACATATGAGAGTTTGAGTTTGTATTTTTTGTAAAGAACGTGTTAGACAACAAGTGGATAGGTTTGTTCTATGCACCAATAAGCTGATTCATTTCTTTGCAGTGTATTTTTCTTGAATGAAAAGGCTGAATTTTTATTCTGATGTTTTATTTTTGTGATTTGGAAAAGAGCATTGTTCTGGATATATCTGTATTTAGACCAGAAATTTCAATTTGGTGCTGGGAAATTTTTTCCAACAACAGCCTCCGAAGCATAGTTGCATTTTTCACAAGGCAATTTGCACATTGTTTGGAAATTGTATCAACGTTGCATTTCCACTCCCTCTCTTCTGCCTCCCTCTCCCACAAATACCCTCCCAATTACTTGACAGTGTTATTCAGTACAGGGATTTTTATACAATGTACTAAATATTAATAAGGTTCTTCATTCATTTGTTCATCTCTAATGGCATCTTAATTTCTTAAAAGCATCTCAGCTGAAAACTTAAGCAGTTTTTATTTTTATATGTTTCATGATGAAAGAATTATCTGATAGTAACTCAGACTTGCTGAGATCCCTATTGGCTATATTCGTAGAGGCTTTAATATGATTATCTTAATCTTTAGGGGGATTTGTGTAAGCATGAAGTATTCAAATGAACTGAAATTCAGAAGAGCTTTTCATAATTCTTTGTTACTGAATTTTTCAGGGAACTGGACTTCCATCACTTAGCGTTTCTACTTCAAAAAAAGATAAAGGAGGTCTTACTTCTCCAGAAGTAGCACCTCAGTGGAACAGCCAAGACTTTTGAGGACTCATGTTCAAGACTTACAAATTTGACTAGAGGTATTGTTATCTCTTATCTCCAGATTTTCACAGGAAGACTACCCAAACTTTTCTGAAGTACTGTATAACTTTTGCTGAAGTCAGCTGCTAGTGTGCAAATATTCTTAATTTTCTGTCTCACACTTTCCAGTTTGGGTTTCTTAATGGCCTGGAAGGCTTATAGTTTGCCACGAAATCTCTGTTTATGGCACCATTTATATACATACGTGTATTTCCGGTTTAGTGTTTAACATTTATTTGATTTTCAAAAACTTGCATCTAGGTCTTTGGAAGATTAGCTACAATGGACAGTATTCCCTGTGTGAAGGCTCATAGGGGTTGTCTTATAAAACAGTGACTATATTTTGGACATCTGTAGAGGAGTTCTTCAGAAGGGAGAGATGTTTCCTTTTGTGAAGCATCAGAGAGAGCTTGAACTGTAGAGTCTGCTTTTCCAATACTGCACGGATTTTAGCATTGGCTTAATTTCTGTGTATTTTAGTGTATTTCTTTACACTTTGAGCAGTTTGCATATGTAACTGGTAACAGTTTAGAGAGAGAAAATGTTTATTAAATATGTTAATCACCTAACAGCATTTGGCTTGCAATCTCAACTATAAAGGAAACAGATAAGAGGAAAAAAAGTTTCATGTTTAAGATAAACGTAATACATGAAGTAAATGAAAAATACAAAGGTGAAAGATCAGTTGTTCTTTAAAATCCTTTCAGTCCTAATAATGTGTTTTTAATACCTCAGAAAAAGAAATGAAGTCTTTATATGTAATTTTTATCTTGACTCTCATCTTTTATTACCACTAAAACACTTGCAGTGTGTGTTTGAGGCAGTCTCGTTAGAAGTTATTTAATGCATTTATTAAAACGACAGTACATTTCCATACTTTATTATGATTTAAGTTCTATTGGCTGGACCGTTCTTGTATGGCATCTAGTAAGTGTTTTTGTGTTTCTGCATCGGTGGTGTATGGGATTTGCAGTAATGGGTGTCATAACCCTCTGCTGAAGCTTTGGAAAGGATTGGCCATCAATCATAACGCATAGTCTTTTCAGTTGTAGCTCCTAGTAAATGTGTTTTCTTCATTTATTTGGAAGCTATTATGCTGTCATTTAAAAGCACAAGGAAAGGGGAAAAAGCTCTTTTAATGAAACTTTGTGCACTCTGTTTTTTAATAACAATGGGTTGTTTCATGTTAAATTTAAAGCATCTAGTTCCTTAGCAAATAGGTTTTTACTCGGTTCATATAATCAAAAGCAGTACAACTGGAATATGAATGTCTGCTCTGATCCCAGCTTTCAAACACAGAGAAAGAACAAACATCCATACTTTCCCTACTTTGAAAAGTCAAAACTTTCTTCCTCATGTAATTGCCCTTGCAGATCTCATCAGTGATAGTTCACATGCTGGGTTTCACAGATCACAGAGATTTCAAAGCTTGCTTTCTGATGAGTAAGAGGTTCTCTAGCCACCATCATCAAGCTAGCCTTGCTTCCTGCTTCTCTCTAGCTCTTGCACTGTTTCTTTAGCTTCTTTACTGATGCTTAACTCACCAGTTCAGGTTTTTGAACTGCCACATAGCACAGTAGGACCTGAGCATAGACCTTATTGCAGAGCAGAAAAGTAGTTTGCTTTTGATGTTTCTTTTTCTCCCTTTTCAGGATGAATGCACAAGTCTTTGTGGTTATGTGTGATTGTAGTGTAACAGTTTAAAATTATTTTAAAAAAATAATTATTTTTTTAGGTCACTGGTAGTCAATATTCTAATAAAGGAATCAAGCTGGCATATGATGAGATAAACAATTTATTCTTTAAGGGCCTTCTAGTTGTTTTGGTTTGTTCCCAGATTTATACTTACTGGGAAAAATTAAAGACATGAAAAAAAGCTTCATAAGTATAACCTGTCAAGTGTGTGGCCTTCATGACTTTAGATGCTGACATCTGACAATCTCTCTGCAATTTTCGCTTATTGAATCAGGTCTGTTATATTGATAAACGTTCCTAGTATTCAAGAAACTTTCGTGGAAAATTACGATATAGTGTTTCATAATAACTGTTCCTTATTGGTACAATCAACAAATATCCGTTTTCTTCTAATAACTTTACTTCAACTTTGTTTTGAAGTGCTTCTACAATTTTACATTTGTTTCTTGATTAGGAAACAACTGCACAATGTGCTGTTTTGAAAAAAACCTTAGTCTAAAACTGCGGAGCTGTGATTACAGCGGTGTAAAAGAAGTTTCTCTATTGTGTTTTTCTTAGTCTCAAATATCTGAACAAACTTGGAGAATTCAGTGCTTTGTGAAAATCATTAATTACTAATGCAAGTAATAGATACTCATCTCTTTACCTACAAACAAAAAAACTGAAATTGTGTGACACGCAAGAAAAAAATATTTGGACGAACTCATAATTGCTTCTATCTAAGCAAACGCTTCTTCTGAAAATATTGGGGGAAAAAAATCTCCTAGTGGCTTGTTTCTTAATCTTGAGCATAAGTTTTCCTTGCCTTGTCATATAAAGGTAGCTATGGTAACTTAACTTTTTCATCACTCCTTCACAGTGCATTTCTTAGGTAAATAGTATGTAGAACCTGCACTTGATGGCTGGACTAATTAATTCTGCTTTCTTTTAAATAATATTTCAAGATGACTGCTTGATTTAAAAGTAATTAAGTGAAACAAAAATGCCAAATCTGTGAAGGAGACCACAACTTTACATTTGAAAATTTTTTTCTGGATCCACCTGACAAAAGATAGGGATTTTCTGTGCTTATCAAGTCTTCAGCTTTCCTGGAGAACAAGGGAAATCCCATGACTCAAAGGAGGTGCTCATATTTAATTGTACATCAGCAGTAGTTCTGCAGGCACTGGCCTTTCGGCAGATGCAGTGTCTCGAAGAATGTTAGAACACTACTTGTGATAGTGGCACTGCTGGCTTTGCAACAAGCTATGCCAGGTCACTTGGTGATCTCAAGTCTTTTTTAGCACAGAAAGAAAAAAATTTAGAAGTCTTTCCTTAATCCATAAGCAATTTTTGATTGCTGTCTTTATGTAGGAAACAAGTATCCATCTGTAGTAATGGTGTTGGGATTTCTGTCGCAGGGGAAGGTTGTCAAGACTGAAAAAGATTTTTCACTTGATTTCCAAAATACTCTATAGTGAAAAGGGGGTTGATAATGGGCTTTGTCAGTAATGTGGTACTTTGGGTTTGTGCTTTCCCTATGTGCCACTTGCCAGGTGATACCTTTATTTAGCTGTGCATTTGGATATTATGATTATTGAAACTCACTACTATGCAATCTGTGGTCCTCTAATCATTTAAGTAATCCTTTCAGCAAACTCCTTGCACAGAGGTATGTCCCATGTGCTTCACGTGCCATAACTGCAGTACAGCAGCATCATTACTCCCTAATAAAGAATGTGATTTTTTCTTTTTAGGGTAAAGTTTTTATTTGCCTGCCTTGTTTTTTTTTTTTTTCCTGTTGTTTTAAATCAGAAGCCAAGAGCTGTTAGTATCAATGACTAGATGAGGATTTTGAGTTCTGCTCATTTTGTGGTTGCTGAAGTTGACACATACTCAACTGGCTGATAGAGGAAAACAATGAAGTCTCTTTGTGTCAGATTGACATTAAACTTTTTCAGGACAATAGTAAACCTTTTGTAATAAATCTCCTCTAAAACCATTGGGATCTACTTACCTAGGAATTCTTCAGCCTGGTTCTTTTGGATTCCATAGGAGCTAGTAAAATAAAATTAGCATGGTAGCTTATTTTTTGATATTTGTGAAACAGTTGTAAAAACCCAGTTATTTCAAAGCTGATATTAAGAGTTGGCAGTCTCTCTTTTTTTTTTTTCCCCTCCGTATCTGATTCACATCAATTAACTGAAAAAAAATCATATTGCTAACTGTATGGAGGAAGCTTACTATGTAGGAGTCACTTCAGCTCCCTTAAGCACCAGTGTGCCACAAAACTACTTAATTCATCTCTGAGTCATGTGCTGGTAGATGGAGCTGGTCCTATCTCTGCTACAAGTAGAAGAAAGAAATTCCAGTTCCCCTTCCTGGGGTCTTGCCAGCCTTCTCTGCCTCTGTGCTGGAGAAACTGCTTAAGCAAGAAAAAAGTTTGGAGTAAATCCATATCTCTGCATTAACAGAGCTCGCTACAGCATTGTGCTGCAGCCTTCTTATCCAGCACTTTCTATGCGGATTTGAAGGGAGGTGTAGGAGGTAGCGGGAGGGTTAAAAGAACTGTCTGATTTTTGTTTGGAAGATGTTGTCAATGGGTAATAATTTAGGCAAGGGTTTTCAGTGGCCTGCTGCAACTGGTAGAAAACTCACCGAAACGTGTGGACTTAAGCCAGAATTTGGCATTTTATGTGTTCTATATACGGTGATCAAAAAATAGCCGCGGCACACAGCACTCTGTCTTCCTGTACTCGCGTTTTGAAGGGGTCACTCAGTCTTTCATAGGAGGGAGGTGGAAGGATGGGTGATTTCAGAGGGGCACAGGTTGCTGCACTTAAAAATGTCAACACAGAGATGTTATTTTAATGCAGGCATTTTGGAAGCTGAGCAAGATGGCTCTGTGGCAGTAGAGTTAAGAGTAGCAAAGTGCTGGATGAGTGTTTGAGTGTGGAGAATTTGAGGAACCAAAAGCTTTGTGCACCTGTTATGTCTCTTTTTGAAGCCAAAAAATGTGCCTGGTCTCACATGTGGGATGTGTCAGCATTTGTAGATATTTCTTGTATGTTAGCTGTCAGGAAAGAAGCATAGTTCTTTATCTGCAATTGTCCTTGTGCAGGGAATCAGGAATTTAAATGGGAGAGCGAACACATCAGCATTAGTCTTTGATTTTCTTAGTATAGGAGAAGAAAAGTATTTGGTCGAAGCCTTTCATAAGATTTATGGACAGACTGGTCAGGAATTATTGCGAGCGCTGTGCTGAGTGCCAGGCACCATGCTTCCTAAACTCACAGAGCAGCTGAGCAATTTGACTGTGCTTTTTGCAGACTGGCTGGCTGGGATGTAGCCAAATTAGACAGCCAGTTTCTCAGTCTTGGTATGTAAATTAAGGAGGGTTGTGTCCCTAAGTATCAGCCCCTCAGACTAGAGGGAAAACAACTAAGAGGGGTTAATGAATGAATTCCCTAAACCGCAGTACACTAGAAGAGAGGGTGGGAGGGAAAGAATAAGTTGCTGTTTTGTTTGGTGGTTGTTGTTTTTTTAAAGAGAAGGGGCACTCATTACACTTAATCAAGTGGAGAATAATCTGAGAGTCAAAAGCCCTTAATTATGTTTTCACTTGGTATGAGTTTTGTTTGTCTGACAGATCTCTTTGGCAGCCATGCAAAGAGGCTCTGATATATTTAGAGCTGTTTGTATGCAATATATGAACTATTACCCACATCTCAAAGCAAAGAGTTCACACAGAAATGAAAATTCACCTGCACTTCTCTAAGGTGAAGGAGTCAATCCCCAAATGGCTGCAAACTGTATGTACGTATGAGAACTTTGGATTGCAGAACAGAGTGGTAAATGCTGAATGTGCAGAACGGCTTAATTTCCTGTGTGCAGGGCTGAGCAAGGTTATTAAGAAGCCCTTTCATGTTTAAGATTTTCCCCAGGGAAACTCCAGAAACACAGCTGCTTAAAAGGGGAGAGAGAGGAAAAAAGTAAGAATAAAAAGGGACTGAAAAGTGCAGATGCTGGCTATGTGCTGCATTGAAGCTAAAGGCAATGTTTTGTACAAACCCGAGGTGAGGCAAAGCAGCAGCAGGAACGGGAGGAGGGATTGAGCTTTCAGCAGTGCTTGCTCTGGCTCCTGATACCTGACTTAGATGTGTTGCAGGTGTAGAGAGTTGCTGACACATGAGAGAATAAAACCTGGGAGTGCTGAGAGAGTGTTGAATCAACAGCTACAGCTGAGAAAAGGGAGAGAGAACCAAGTATGGATTTGATCTGATTAGTGATGATTGGGGGAGTCTGTATAGGTGAAACTTTGATTTGGTGACTTTGCCGCAACATTGGTAATATGAGTGTGAGTGGAATCCGCGAGCTGCTGTCTAGTACATACTGTTCTGGAGGGAGAGGGATATTTTGGGGGAAAGTAGCAGCCAAAGTCAAAGAAATGCAGATGATGGTTTGAGATAGAGGCTTTCTAGAGCACTTCCAAAACAATTAATGAGAGAAACCCTATTGTGATGTAGACATTGAGGAGAAAGCAGCGTGTATAGCTCAGGATGCGTGCAATTTTTGAGCTATCTAAAGTAAAGGAAATGGATTCAGGAACTCTTCACAAAGTAAACATTTGTTTTCAGTAGTATCATATGTGTCTGTAAATAAGTCCCAAAGACTCGAGAGCAGGGAACGACTGGAGTCTTTGCTGGTCTTGGAGCCAAATAGCCATACAGTCCCTCTTTCATAGAGAGGCAGCAGAAACAGTCTGCTCCAGAGCAGCTGGAGCCAAAGACAGAAGTGTGAGCTTACTGAGATCTTGAAAAGCTGTGGCCATATGGGTCTGGCATGCTGAAACTTGAATTTAGCTGCTAGATAATGCAGAGAAGATTGCCAAAAGCTGTCTTACTCCTCTACAGCAGTCCTTGCTCTTTAGGATTATACTTAGTCTTTGTACATATGCAAGTGCTTCTCCTTTTATGTTATGTTGCTAGAGGTATTAAATTGGGAAAGGACATAGGAAGTTATTTTGTGGCAGAGAACTCTGATCCAATTAAATATCTTTTTATATATGTTTTCACTCTTAACTGGGGAAAACAGTATAATTGGAAATAAAAGCAAGAACTAGGATTTTCCTCTGCTGCTCTTGACATAAAGAAATAGACTGCCCTTTCCCACTGGGCATCACAGTGCCAGGGTGGACAATTACTCTGTGCTTTGTTCCTATGTTGGCTCTGGCACGTCTCTCATTCTAGCATTTGGTGTATTGTCACTGTATGTGCTATTGTCCAAAAAGGCAATTATAAATGAAACAGTGCGCAATTTGCACAAAATCTAGAAAGACTATAAAACTCTGACATAGAATCTGTTCCCATCCTTGATGGGATCCTCTTAGTGAAGATGGTGTGTATGGACCATGTAACTGCCAAGATGCAGGCAAGAATGATTCACCTGTGTTTTGATCAGAAACCTAGGTGCTAGCACACTTAAAATCTCCCTGATTTTTTTTTTTACTGATGTGTGATGCCTTCCTACAGTGGGATGCTGTTAGAGGAAGGCTGTGGTATGAAGAATAGGTTCATCTAGCTGCATTATGTCAAAGTCTTGGCTGCTTTAGTTCCTTGACCAACTTAATTATTTTTTCATAGAATACCATGTAGTGTCATGAGCAATGAGATGTTTGAATTCTGTCTCTAGAATGAGAGATTAAAATAGTTATTGTTATAGTCTCAGCTCAGAAAAAGACCCAAACTCAGGTACCTGAGCTCTTTAGCAGAATAAATGTCTGAGCTTTAGTTAAGCCTGGAAACACTTGGCGCTTTTGTAAGTGAATTAATCTTTCTGAAACTTCCAAATTTAAGAATAAAGTTTTCTCAAGTGAAAACTTAGACATCTAACATGTTTGGAAATACTTTTTCAGCCAGTATTTTTGTGTAGCCACTGTGCTGTGATTACAGCCTGTATAAGCCAGGAGAAATCATTCCTTCCTGTATTCAAAATTTGTGTGTATCATGGAAAGGGCTTTGACCTGTGGCAAGAGTCTGATAATGGAAAACTTGCTCATCAAAGCGTTATAACAGCATAGGGCATAAGAAATTGCCCATGTTGGTATTTGAAGATGCAAAACTCTTCTGTGCAAAGGGCAAGTTCTATCATAGTGGGCTGCTCCACTACTTGTTGCTGTACCTCAAGACAGACATGGAAAATGACACTCAAAAATTGCCAATAGTTGCAAAAGCAGTCATTCTTACAGCAGAGATGTGTATAATCAGGAGATGTTGTAGTGTAAGTAGTTACCTGCCATATGAGTGACCTTCAGTTTAATATGCAGTTGTCTGTATTGATTTTATCTTACAACATGTTATTGAACAGAAAAGCAAGATGAGCGAAATCCCCCTTATTGTTCTTGAATGCTGCAAGACTCCTTATGTGAATAAGGGGACCAGGAGGTGACTCTATAAAAAGAATATTTAGCTGGGTTTTTAGATCATCTGGCAGATTCTAATCTCTGTAGGCATAGAAACAGGTTTGTTTTTTTTTTTCTTTGACAGCCACGCATCTGAAATTAGAGTTTAACTCCTACAGTTGTCAAAATAGATTTTCTGTGGTGCCAGAGCTTTTTCTAGCATCAAAAGAATATTCAGTTTAAGTTTCATCGCTGTCTTATGAAGAGTTAGGTTAGATTTTTATATAGGCTGATTTGTCATCTTCAGTTAGAACACTAGGTGCAGCTTTGTGTGCCCCCAATTATTATAATTTTTCCTAAAGGAAACAGACTTTAAAACCAGTTTAGATCATGCATGCCATTGGACATTATGTCTGTATACTTACCCAGCTGTAATACACTTGTGGTCTATCAATGGCTGGTAGTCTAGATATCTTTTTACTGCATTTCAACCCAAGGACCACCAAGGCAGTTGAAATCTTCTGGGCTAATGTAGATCAGAAAGAAGTTTCCTATAACAAGAGGGTAATTCTGCTCAGCCAGGAGAAATTTCTAGAGATGATCCAGTGAATTTATAATCTGAATATAGGTAAGGGATAATTCAAACATTCAATAATTTTTGATAGAATCTTTGCCTTTTTTTATTTTTTTTGGTGGGAGGTGGGGAGGAGGGGATTGCCCTCTCTATTCCCAACTTTCTAACAAAATACAGCTAGGAAATAAAGATGAAGTTGAGTAAAAGAAATAAAAAATCAAATCCGCAAAGTTAAGATGATGCTAAACATTTTACTATGATCAACAATTTTATCCCATGAAAAGAAAAAGCAGCAACTTCAGAAATTCCCATTTGTGACTGTGCTGTATATATGATGTGTTTGGTAGCCAGATAGTTACTACAAAGAGGAAAGATCATGCAAATATTGCAAGAAATAAAAAAATTCCTCCCTCTCTCAAATTTAGCTTTTAAAAATAAGAGAAGTGACTATACTAAACACTATGCAACTACAAGTGTGAAAACAGTTTAGGCAAAGTAGGAAGACCACTTATTTAATGCCTTGAACTAACCACTAGGAGATTATAGTCTTCCTTTAGTTTTAAATTTCCTGGACATTTTATCCTTCCCACAGTAAAAATTGTAGTGTTAAAATTTCTTATTTCCTTCACTGTAGGTAATTGAAATTTATGCATAAATTAAACTCACCTCAGTCCATTTGAGATCCTACTCAGGAAATCAGTTTTTTGCTTTCGAGGAAGAAGAACAGGTAGAGATCTTTGTCATCTTGTCTGTCATCCTGCTTCAAAGCAGAATCAACTGTACCTTTTTCATCTCTGGCAAATGAGTACATAACTGCTCTTAAAGATCTCCAGTTCTGAAGTCTTTGCAGCATCCTCAGGGAAATCTATCCTGAGCTTAAGTGTTCTTACAATTAGAAAGATTTTCCTAATATCTAACCTAAATCTCCTTAGCTGTAAGTTAAGCTCATTAATTCTTGTGGTATCCCAAGTAAAAATGGTGAACAGATTCTTTCCTTCCTTTCAGTGCATTAAGACCGTTATCAGATCTCCTCTCAGTCTCTGCTTTTTCTGTAGGCTAAGCATCAACAGTTTATTTAAGCTCTTCTTCTAGGACAAATTTAACACCTTTGATAATTTTTTCTCTTTTTTTAAAACTATTTTGGAAAATTCTTCAACTTTTTCTTGAACAGCAACTGATCAAACCAGATGCAATATTTCAGGTAATATCTAGATGAACTGTTATTTCTGAAATATGCTTCCCAGGAAATTGTTCCCTTTGTTGTAAGGACATTACATTTACTGAGTCATAAACAACTTATGATCTGCTATAACCTTCTGATCAAGTCTTCAAGATTCCTAGTTAGCTGACTATTCGCTATATTTTCTTCATGCCTCTAAATTTCTTTGTTCCTTTTGAATGGCCTTCACTTTTCTAGATCACTTCTCCAATTAGACATAATTTTCTGGGGAAGTTTTGGAGGGAGTTTGTTTTGTTCTGACTGCTTTTGTATGCTTGTAGAACTTCCTGCGCTCTCGTATCTTCTTCACAAGGAAATGTGTACTGTCTATAGTCCTGTTCCTGAAAATATCTAATCAGTATGAAAACTGATGCAGACAGTGAAGGAACCTGACTTGATGATCCCTGTCTAATGGTAGATGCCTAACAAGTGTAGAAAATTTATTTCCATCCTGTATTAGTACAGCATCAGTATTAATCTAGTTCTCAAATTTGTTTAGTTTAACATTTAGTTCTCATTTAGTTCAAAGGAGATAGTTCTTATTTTGTTCAAACAAAATCTGTTGGTTGGTGGCTGTTGTTAAATGTAGAAGTTAATGTGTTTCTGGTGACTGCTTTTTTGCCAAATCTGTTGTTTCTCATCATCTAGAAGTTTTCAACTGGTTTGATTATTTGTCTCAATATTTTCCCAGTAAAGTAAACAGACTTACCTGTAACTGACCCTTATGTTCTCTTCCTGTTATTTAAATGCAGATAGGCACAACGTTTTCCTTTTTCTATCTGTCCAATACTTCACCATTGCCATAAGTTATAAATGATAATTAATTCTGACATTTCCTCTGTCAGATCTCTAATTAACTAAACCCACCCTGGCTGTTTTGAAAATATTTAGCTTATCTAAGTAGTCCTAGATTGTTCTTTCTATATTTTAGAGAGATTCTGTTTTGTCCTAATTCCATGGTATTAGCTATACTGGCAACCTGCTTGCAATTCTGTCACTTGTGCAGACTGAAGCAAAAGGAGATTAAACTTTTTGGCCTTTCCCATTTTCCTCTTTCTTGCTTTTCTTCTCCATACAGTAGCAGGTCAGTAGCTTTTTTAATTTCCCCCCCTCTCTTTGTGTGTATTTGTCCCTCTTATCAGTAATACACTTATACACTTTCAGATTTATTTCAGTTAACTCTTGCGTCCCTTGCTAGTTGTGTCTGTATGCTCTTGGGTTTTATACTTTGTGTGTGCACTTGTGCTATTATTTTTTACTTGTCCTTGGCAATTAAAAACATTTTCTGATTTCTGGCCTTTGAAGTAAAAAAATGAATTTGTGCTTTGGGAAGTGGCGTTCTGACAATCTTTCATGTGCACACTCAAATAATTTGTCTTTAACTGTCGTTTTTAGTAAAGGATCTCCTGGTTCTTCTTTATCATTACATTTTCTTCTCTTTAACTGTAAAACTTGTGAGTTGGAGATCTGCCTGTTGGAGGTCTGGCATTTCTTTCAGCTTATTCAAAGCATATTGGATTCTGCTTTCATGAAGCTCTTGGTTTTATTTAGCCATATTTCCTCTTTCAGCATGATTGTCAACGTCTATCTTGTGGTGACTCTTACGGGTAAATAGCAGAAGGGTTACTCTCACTGCAGTATAATGATACTGAGGAAGTAATTTCCTCTATCATAGGCAACTGGAGACCTGTTAGGGCTTTAGGGAAATGTGTGAGCTAAGTGACTTCTGAAGAAATGGAAAAGGGTTCGGGAGGGAGGAATCCTACCGGCAAACTTAAGCAATACACATGATGTGACAGAGGTTAAATCCTGTGATCTGTTTGTATCATCAAACTAAAGATGTATAGAAGCTTCGTATTGTGTTTCTCTTGGGAGATTCTTTTCTTTTCTTTTCTTTTCTTTTTTTTTTTTTCTTTTTTTTTTTTCCCCTTGGCAGCTTTTAATGTTTCATTTGGGTGTGTTTTCCCTCTTCAGTTGCGGAACATGAGTCTTCTGAGGACACTACTGAGGTGGCTTTATATCATGGAGAAAACTGCAAAAAAAGATGAAGTGAAAATATTTTAAAATATCCACTTCTGTGAGAAAAAATAGTGTGACTGAGAATTATATTGCTGATCTACAGATGTTTTAAGGTGGGGTGGTTTGTGTGGGTTGTTTTGAAGATGCTTTTGTGTTGATTACCGCTACCTATGACTCAGTATCAGGTTATCTAATAGAAGCTAATAGCGTAAGTTACAGAGAAACTTTTTCAAAGTCTGGATGCAAAACGCAGGACTGATGTTTTCACTTTAAGAAGCCTTTCATTTTAGGACTTACCTACTGCTAACAAAAGGTTATACGAACTGATTTTCCATTTATAAGCACATAATTTAAATTTTCTTGCCTCAGAACAATTCCATTCCCTTTTTCCAGTGAAGTTTTTGTTAAACAAGGTTAAATTAGATGGGTAAGAAGTTGGCAAAATTACTACTGAAAGACTGCTGAGAACACACCAGTTTTGACCATTATTTGTACTTTTTTTTAGATTTAGGACAACACGTAGATGTTGTCCATAAAAGCTGAAGATCTATGTCATAGGAGTATAGGGTTTTTTCAGTGCTTTAGGTGAACTACATATTAAGTGTATTTGTCGCAAGAAATATAATTCAAAATGGACTCTGGAGATTGACTATTTGTTCTTGCTTCTTTTTGTTCTTGTCTGCATCTGCAAAGGAGTATCTAGTTATTTCAATGATGGAGAATTCCAGGAAGGACTAACTCAGACTTCTTTTCTGAATCATTTGCGTATAATAAATACAATTAGCAAACTCAGTGAGTTTGCTAGATATGCCAGGTACCTCACGGATTTTATTGCTTCACATAGGGAGAGGCGAGAAACGGCATGCAATTTTTTCCCCTTATGTCCTCTGCACTAAAAAATTGAAAGAAATCTTTAGTTTTAATTCCGCAATGATATCTAGCATGTAATGTTTTTCTGTGCACAATGTACTGTATAATCTTCAGATCGATAAATTTTCTGTTTTGTATTAAAGTACATGTGCATGAAAAAACATGGCAAAAATGGATTTTATGCATATTTTAGATGCGTACTACACCTACACAAGATTATAAGCATCTGAAAATGATCACTGAGCATAACTGGGAAGATCAGCTGTAATGGAAATGCACCATCTTTGTCTTTATAAGCACAAAATATTAAGAAACCATCTGTGTCAATAAGTTAATAACACCTTTTGGTAGATGCTCTGATACTTTCGTCTCCTGCTGCCACATCACTTCGTGCTTCATATATTATAGCCTGAGTATAGTTTTTAGTTTCTCTGAAACATACATTTCAAATACCATTCACAATAAGAACTTATTTCTTATACTTGTTTGTGGTAAGGATAGATTCATCAAGATGCATTTAGAATTCAATGAACTCAGCACACTGAATCCCTCAGTTGACAGTACCTTATTCTAGTTTCAAAGAATAAGCAACTTTGCACATACTGTACAATAACAATGTGAATGACAAAAATACTGTAGTGCCACCTCCTGTAGCTTGGATACCCTTAATAATGTGGTGAAACTTGCCTCGACTATCCATTTAAAGAGAAAAAAAACCCAAAAGTAACTAATTGAAAAACTAATTCTTAAAATAAGCAGAAACTAACTTGCAACATTTTAGGACATTGAAGTCAAGCATATAAATTGTTCTTAAGAAGTAAGATAAGTTACACTTATGAAGCTTCACCAATTGCCAAACACTGTTACAATTCTGCCACATTATTCTAGCGAGGCCCAGTAAAGAAGGGAGATCAGGCAGTAGCGAGGACCAAGAGGAGCAAATCTCCAGGGAAAAGCAATTGGTATTGAGGACCTGAAATCCACACTGTATTTACTTCTGGGTGTTTATTTCAGGCTAGTTTTAGTCTGGTACCATGGACTTCATGCCCATGAGCAAGTGAACTACCCTGAGTGCTGTCTTGGAATGTGTCTTTTACTGGGATCTCTCTGGCATGAAGTGTAGTCCTTGAAGCGCAGAACTGCTCTCCTGTGTGAGCAGAGAATGTATGGAAAATTGGGAGACTTGCATCAGGAGTTCACTTTTGAAGTAAACTGAAATGCTGATACTCTCACTCGTGTTGTAAGGAGTCTGAAGAAGTGTTGTTTTGCTGGAATTGTTATCCCATACTTTGAAAAATTAGTTGACTTAGATCATTATAATACTTTCTGGTTGAACAAGCCTTTGTTAGATGTTTCTGCTTTTCTGAGGGAGCTCTTTAATCTGTCTGTTCTCTAGAGACAATGTCCATTCCTGGAGATGGTCAAGACTTGGCTGGATACTGCCCTTGACAGCCTACTTTAACTGCCCTTGCTTTGCATAGGGATTTGTGCTTAGAGACATCTGGAGATTTCTTCCAACTTTCTATGGTTCTGGGCATAACAATCCAAATACAGTTTATTCATCTTTCCCTTTTATGTTAAACTGGAATTGGAAGGACTGGTGTATCTTAAAAAGCCTTTGGAGTGGAATGTTCAGGAAGGTTTCTTAGTCAAAAAGCTGAGGATTTTCAGGCAGATATGTGGACTTTTAGGTGTTTCTAAAACCGAGACAAGCCTCAACTCCCAGACTTTTGCAGTCTGTCCATGTGATCCTGAACTTACCTTTCAAACTGACCAGCAGCTTACTGAATGAATTTTAGAGGGCAGAATTGACTTCTAAACAAGAAATACAAAATGAGCTAGACTATGCTCATAACCATATTAGCAAATGCATATGTTATGTGATGCTGAGTCCCACATGGAGATGTATACGAAAACTGGATTGTCTAATCTTTGTATATTTACTTCATCCTTTTATATGCTTGATAAATATCTACACAGCTACTCACTGTGTAGATGTACCTTGTTTTTATTTCTTTTTAGTAAAATGCTGTAAAATATGGCAATAGTATTGTATAATTTCAGCAAGGTTATATACCTTCCGTATAAATTTTCTAATCTACAATAGAAACACAAGACTTTTGTCCTCCAAAATTAAATAAACATTTAATTAAATAAAGATTTTCTCTTCAAAATGGAGTCTACAAATATCTAATCCCAGAGCTACAATTTCTCAACCTTCCTCCTCTTCTATGAGATGTTGCTATGGTTATTACCCTGCTGGGTAGTGAAATGCAGTAATTTGTTTAGCAATTCCTCTCTTCCTCAATACTGTACACAAATACAGGAGGCTTGCATTTACTAAGTGCATCAGTGTGACAAGTATGCCGTTTTTTACAAATCCTTCTAATCTGAGTCATGGTTTGTAAAGCACATATATTTTGGGCAAGTAACTGAAGTTCTTATGCAGTAAAAATAAATTTCTCTGGTAGTAAAAATAAGTTTATAGAAGGCTGTTTGAAGTACTTCTTTTTTCCCTCTGCAGAAAATGTGATGACCCTTTTCTTTGATAGAAGGAGCAGCAGATATCATGTGTGATAACTTTTTGAATTTGTAGAACATTATTAGTTACATGGCAAAATAATCAGAACCTTGAAAGAAGGGTCACAATTGAGGTTCAATTAAGAGCAGGAGAATTGCACTGAGATCTGTTTAAGAAAAATGGTGAGAATAAGAATATTCTTGTTGCATCTGTTATATTTCACTATGATTTGACTTGCTTAAAATCTTAAAGCATGACTGTAATATCAGTGGTAAGCAATGATAAGATTTGCAAGGGTTTCTTTGAATAAGGCATGCATCTTCAAAATTGCATGATATTTATAAGCTACTTAGATTATAGGCTTCTTGAAATAGTTGGGCCGCATTGAACATAAATATTTGAAAATGTAGGAGGTTTTTTCATGGCAAACAGGATAAAAAAATTTGGTTTTTTCTTGATAGATAGCAGGGGTTTAAGGGATGAAGCTGCAGAGAAGTTGAATATGATCATTGAGTTAAGTAACGAAGGTGCTGCATTGCAGAGGTGGGTTTCAAGGCTTAAAAGGGCAAAGAAAAAGGAACTGATATTTAATGAAAAGATGCAAGGAAATAGGCTGCAGGTTAACAAGGATGGGTTTTGTGTAGACAGAAAACCCTGCAGATAGATGTTTGGGAAAATATAGTAAAAGGAATCAGTAGTACTTTTTTTGGTTCGCCGCCCCCCCCCCCCTTTTCAGAAATTCATGGAAAGAGACTGGGCTCAATGCCACCTTATCAACACATTTTGCCACTGTTTTTCAAGGCAGGAAATATATTTGCACCTGATAAAGAAGTATGGGCTAATTAGGCTCTTTGCTGGAGGGAAGTGGGAGAAGATTTTCCCCTCCACCTGGCAGCAAGTTGGAAGGTTTTTATAAGTCCCTCCAATGCATTAGAGATTTAGCAAGATACCATGCTCTTGTCCAGTGATGCATATTCAGCTTCAAGATCTTGTTACTGCTGTTGTTCCTTTTCATGTTACAGAAATTGTGTATTCTCTTACCCAACTCCTGGCTATAGGACCAGGCAGTCCTTTTCTTTCAATATGCAAATTTTATTTCTTGACAAGTTAAAGTTGAGATATACCTACTAAATGTCCACTATACTGCTTTACCAGGTGATGAGATGGTTATTCTGCTGTGGGTTCTCCTCAGTTTCAAGCGATGGAAATTCCACCTCTTCCTTTGGGAGAGTATTTGTTCTGTAGTCTAATCCCACGATCAGGTTGGTTCTTCATATTATTCAAACCAAATATTCTTAATTAAACTCCCAGCCTTTCTTGTTTTGCATGCTCATCAAAACACATTGGAATTGATGGTATATGGTCATTCTTGCTGCTTTTTGTATACTACAGCATCTGCTGCCTCAAAGTTTGTTAGGTGTAGTCTGATAGACTTTTTTCTTCTGTATCTTATTGCTCCTCGTTGTTCATGTCATTGACATTTGCAAGATGGAGAAACTCTGGAGTCCATTTTCTGGAAGGAAAAAATTAAGGAATGGCTGAAAAATTTAAAAAAGTAAGGCATTAAGTTCTACATGCAGTTTGTGAAAGCCTATGGGCTGATTCTATCGGGAAGTGATCATGTAACCAGCTGGATTTAAAGCCCTAGCTAGTTCCATGTAATCTGTGAGAAAAACCCAAGGCAAACACAACTCTGTGACTCAGTGAGGTGATGGCCATGTCCTGTCCCCCTGCACCCACACTGGAGCATGTAGTAGGAACATTCCCTATACAACCACTGTATAGGGAATGATGTAAGGGCCAAGGAAGGGCTTGTATAGATTGAGCACGTTTTGCTTCACTGCAGCATCAGGTGAAAGCATGAAAGGCATTTCATCCTTTGCCCCCTTTCAGCTGTTTGCATGTTTTACTGTTACCTTTCAGCTGTGTGTTGCTAGGCTCTCAGAAGTCTCCTGTTCATTTTTATAGGATGAAATAAGTGTTTTATTGTAATTGTCTGGAATTTTCTTCATTCAGTCTTGCAGAAAAAGTATGTCTATGAAATGCACCTGTCTTTCTGTACTGAACTGTCAAAAAATGACATATATCTCCCAGAAGTATAGAGAAGTTGTTCTTAGCACCCTGACTTACTTTTCCTTTTTAAACCACACAAGATTCTTCTACCCTTTATTTTGCCTCACAATCACACAGTAAATTTGCAGTAGGCTGACTTCTCATTCCTCACACAGCCTTCCAGACTGTTTCCTCCATTGAGGTGCTTCTCTATTTCCACTTCATCTGCACTGGTTTAAGCTTATAGGAGTTTCCCCCAGGTTTGTGGATACTTACTCTAATGTGCAGAATATTACAGAATGGGAAGTTTTGCAGCAGTTTGGTTAGTATGACACATTTTGAAATTGAATTAGTTTTCATTATTTGATTTTTCTGAAAGTCTTTCATTGCTATCTTCTCTGCCTTCCCAATCTCCCTCTTCATTTTTCCTCAACCAAACGAGGTTGATATAACTTGAACATGAGTGTGTGTCCGTAAAGGTAAGGAGTTCAGGGAATAAGCTGAAGTGAATGACACAGTTCAGAATAAGACCTGCAACCTTTAAATTTTGTGAAAAATAGGAAGAGTACTGAAGATTCTTTCTGCCAAAACATTAATAGCAATAGTCATATGGAGAAAAAAAACTTTACTACAGTCAAGCAATTATAATGATGTTGATGTTATATGTTGATGTTGAAATTATAATCATATTGATGATTACAGTCACCAGATTATAATTGTGTTGATGTTATGTTATATGATGTTATATATTGATATTGAAATTCTAATTGGGTTGATGATTGAAATAAACAAATTATAATTATGTTGTTTGTAAGTTAAATCAGGTTTCTCAGGGCCTTGAACGCTTGAGTTTGGAATATCTCCAAGGGTAGGAATTCTCCTTTTCTACTCACTTCAGCCTGGCTCTGTCATCTCTATGCCTTCCAGGAGGCAGTTCCAGAAAACAGGAGATCTCCTTCCTGTTCTCTTCCCTCAGAACTTCGTCTGTCTTCTCCAGGTTGACAAAAGCAGGTCAGCCTCCTGTTGTACATTGTGTGCAGCAGCCCCTGGCTATGTTGGTACCTCTCCACTGCTCTTAGCCTGGTTTGACGATGTCTTTCTTATACCAGAGGTCTCAGATGTGTCACATCTCATTGCTTGGACTTGTGTATGTCCAATTTGCTTAAATGTAACTCAGTCTTCCCCTGTTACGGATAGTACTTCATTTCCCTGGAGCTTGCCAATCAGGAGGCCTGTAAGCAGACCTTGCCATATAAGATTGAGTTATTAGTCCTCGCTGAGTCCTTCATGTATCCCTCACCCCTGCATCCTTCACCTCATTGAGCAGTGGGCCTATATTTTCCTTTGTTTTCCTTTCGCTGCTACTGTACCTATAGAAGCCATTCTTTGCTGTCCTCCACACCCCTTGCCATCATGTTTTGTGTATGTTGAGCGGGTTTGGCCTCAGAAGAGCATAACTGGGAGTAATTGCAGACTGTGAGCTGCTCCATGTGTGCAGTTAGCACTCCGTGTGTGGTTCCTCAGGACTCTGTGTCCCTCCATTTAGGCAGTTCCTTCTGACTGCTGCAGAGGAACTAGTGTATGCATTAATGAAGGGGATCATGTCAGATAATACAGCCATGTAAGACTTGTGATCAAAATCCAGGAAACTCTGCATTGTTTTTTCTAAAATGAATTTCACCCTTAGCAGACTGCTCCAGGGGGTGGTGCGTGTGAGACAAAATACAGGTTTAGAGCTGTAAACCCTGAATACTGAGGTAGATTAACTCTTTCAACTCTTATTCAGCAATAAAACATTAAAAGCTTGTTTCATCTATTCTTTTGACAAATGTGTCTTAATGACCCAGAAAAGAGGTGTCCAAGTAAAAATATAGTAGGACTTGAAAACCCTAAAGGAATTCAGTCTACAATTATTTGACACCCATATATGCTGGCTTAATGTATTATACTGAGAATATGTTGATGATTTCAATGGCAGTTTCACATTAAAATCACCGACCAAAGCATGGAGATTTTATTTTTCATTCTTTATGTGGGGAAGTAAATTTAATAAATATTTTGTGGATATAATTATTTTGTGTTAACTATAGTTACGTTGGCATATATAATTTTAAAAGAAACTATTAAACTCAGCAGTAAGAAGTGAGAAAATACATATATACACTTATACTAGTTAAGTATGGCTGTGACTTGACTTCATCATCAAAGTAGAGGTACATAAATGGAGAAGAAAATACCAGTGCAGTGTTTTACAATTTTTCTTAAGGAGCAAATCCAACTTCTTCTTCCCACACCAGTGAAAAATGATGATAAATTTTTTTTTCCATGTAGAGTTAAAGGTTGGATCCTTTAGCCTCAATTAAAATGATAATGGTTAATAGGAGAATTGTATCTTAAGAATTTGTAAAGTTAAATTTTCAACTGAGGGTTTTTTCCCTTCACAAAATATTTTTTTTAAATGGTAGCTTAAAGATTATGCAAACTTTGGTTACGGTGACCTTATGTCCTTATTAAATCTTGCTGTACAAACAAGAAAAGCTTTAGACCAGAATGAAGGTAAAAATTGTCATAGAGAGGCTCCACACAGTGTTTCTGACTTCTCGGTATTGCTATAAATTAAGTCAGGAAACTTGTTTTGAGTTTTCACAGATTTTTAGTATAATCGTTCAGGAAACTCAAGTGAAAATGGGTAGGCATTGAAGAACGTAGAAGTTCTGAACACTGTGTAGAAATATCAATTGCTTCAGGGAAATCTTGCTGAAAATCACAGAAACATATTAATATTGACTGAAATTAAAACTTCTTTTTTTTTTTTTTTGCTTTGACTATCCTTATGCATTATAGGAACAGGAATTCCAGGGGTTTGTCAAAAATCTAAGATGTAACACACTTGTGCTATTTGATGTCAGGCAAGTTAATATTATGCCTCAGTTTCCCTGTCCATAAATTGGGATAATGATACTTATCTCCTGTAAATTGCTTTGGGAACTTTTGATTATGAAAGTTGAATATGATTATTCATTATGTTTGCTTCCTATGAATATTCTAGTGAATGTGTTTCACAAGGGGATGATTAATTTTCAACAAATATCAGAGACTTGAGAAAATGAGTTTATATCCTCATAAATATAAATGTTCTGTTTCTGATATTGAGGAAATGTGACATATTTGTATTCCATACAAATGAAGGCAGTATTCTCAACTGAGGAACACTGAGCCCCCATGTGTTAATCACACGTTCTTCCATGCTAAGAGCTATCAAACTTCCTTCACGCTAAGAGGGAATGATTCTGAGGGAGGAATATATATATATTTAGACAAAAGTAAAGAAGAGATGTAGATACATCATTTACTACATTATGGTTATTTCCACAGAGGTAAAACTTACGGGATGTTTGCTCTGACAAGTTTTAAATACATGGAGAGTCATTCTATCAGTTGGTTTGCATGGTGTGACAATAGGTCATGACTATCCTGTGCATGTCACAAATCTCATTCTAGTATAACTGTTGGGAGAACACTGTTGAATAAGTATATATTTCAGAAAGACCTGGAATGTCAAGAAACTGAAAATCTGTGATTTGCCTTTATAGGTTTTTCCAGTAGTTCCTCACTATGAAGAAGCTGAATTATTCTGTTTTGCTGTTGTTGCTCTCTATTTTCTCTCTGTGAAGCTGCTTAGATGGTAGGATCACATTACAGTAGAGACTCCTTTTAGATAGGCTAAAGATCTAGTCTTTTTCTATCAATAACAAGGCACGTTTTTCTAACCTTGAAATCATACTTGTGATATATTTGCACTTTCCCTCTAATTTCTCAGCTCTCTTTAAAACTATGATTACCAGATGCTGTATAGTCATCTGGACTGTAACATTGTCTTGTTCTTACTCTTTGGTCTTCTTTCTTTGTCAGATATTGAATTAGGGTTTATTTTTGTTTGTAACTAGCATCATGACAGAGTACATGAATTACCTTTCCATTTACTCCCCACTTCCTTGTCAGAATTGCAGCTCTTTTGGCTTTGATCTATCATTCCCTTGGTAGGATCTGTATCCGTGCGCCTCAGTATATAATTCTGCTCTGTATTTATTTCAGTGCAGCTTTCTCGAGAGATAAGGTCTTTTTGTATGGCTTTTGTCACTGTGTCATCCACAAATTTCATTAGGAGTATTTGTATTGGCATTCAACAGCGTGAGCAAAACGTTTCTCATTTTGGTGATTCTTTTCTTCCTCCTTCCCTCTCTTTCACAATTACACTGTGATCTATCATCATCTTTTACCGAAGAACAATTTATGTGTGTATATGTATTTTAAAAATAAATAAATCACAGCATAGGAGTGTTCCTAATTTAAAACCAAACAAGCAACAAAACCCACAAAAAAATAAAAACCAAAACTAGTTCCTAGTTGAAAGAATTAAATCTAATGACCAAAGCCAGAAGAGAATGCACTTAAGAATGAGTATTAATACTTTTTTCATCTTGCTGTTGAAAAACAACACGTGGGCAATATCTTTTTAATTGTTTGAAAAAAATACTACACATAGGTTTAAAAGAACATAATTGTATTTCACTTTGAGGACCCAGGAGTTAAGGAGCAAGTGAGAGGAAAAGGGACCCATCTCAATTTGTGCATAAAGAAAAGCTGTTATAGCTTTTATTACAGCTTTAATTTCTGTGCCCAGGGAACTAGGAGCAGAATAACAGGACTGGTCAGAAATGAGTTGCATCACTAGAGATGCCTTTGGGGGCTAGCTTTGAATTTAGTTGCTGGTATTACTAAGTAGCCCTTTTCATCAGCAATGAAAATTCAGCCCTCCCTGGAAAGGAGGGCTGTAATGTAAAGCTGTCTGTAATTCGCGTGGAACAGTTTCCATTTCTAGTGATGAAACACCAGAGGCATCACTGTGTGGGGAACAAGAGCCAAGGAAAGGTTTCAGGTAGTCCAAACCAAACAAGGTAGTAACTGAAGTATGGTGATGCAAGATTTCTCTAGGATAGCTTTAAAAAAATGTTATTTTCACTTACAGGAGCTTAACTGAATAATTATTGCCCTGTGGGCGCGCTATAGGTCAGCAAACACTTGCTCCAACCCTCTCTAACAATCTGAAGATTAGTTGGAGTGTTCAAAAAAACTATACAAAAAAACATAGCAAAAGCAAGCCAACAGGCCAAAGAGCTTTATAATTTTGCCAACTTTTATTTTATTTCATTTTATTTTAGTTTTTTCAGAGGTGTGAATAGATATTGAGTTGTGCCTGAAACGTGTGATTGTTTTGTCACTCCTGCTGCAACAAGGGATTTTTTTTTTGGCAGTTATCGTTAAATAAAAACTGCCAGTGAAAGAGTTGAGCTAGGGGAACATATTTGAAAGATTCCTGCACCAGTCAAATTCGCTTAGCCCCTTAATCCCTTACACTGGCAGTTGAATCCAAGAGACATGTAGTAGTGCACAGAGGAGCTATAAACAAACAAAGCTTGAAGCTCTTGGCACCTTAAAAAAATTGCCTGTTTCTCGTAAATACATTGCAATAAAACAATAGCTACTGAACATTAGTGGAGAAAGAAATCAGCCGTGAGAAACTCAAACCAGGTGGCCTTCCAATTGTGGGGAAAAAGCACCAAGAAAGAGGTTGAGATAAATCCTACAAATACTGCACGAGGTTTTTGAGGACTTATTAATAAAACACACTGGTAGAACACACGTGTAAAACTAAACTGGTTGATCATTCTAATGGCAGAATATTTATTTTAGACACTGAGACACTCAATCCCCTGCAATTTAAATAGCTTTCTTTGATTACCCATTATAGTACCACTGCCTTACCACCCTTTCTTAGCCTGTAATTGCTCACATTCTGCAACCTTTTTGCTAAAGAATATGGGAAAGAATTAAATAAAATTAGATGTCACATTTTTAAAGTGCAGTGATGACAGCAAGGATTCATTCTCGTAATTAAGAACGTTTCACTGTGAATAGTTTGAGTATCCTGTTAAAATGCAATGCGAAGAGTTTTTGTGCTAACTTAATGATGCATATGCCTAAAACTGAAAAAGCATTTGAAATTGTTAAGTTTTAGTGGATTGAAACTCTGCTACATTAAAAATGTTACACTCCTGTAAAACATAGGCTGAGGTAGGAATACTATGTAAAATAGGCGGCAAATGGACAACTTAAAGTTCTTTAGTTGGCCCCTTTGTATATGCAAAAGATATTTAGTGGTGAGAATAACTATATGCTTCTATAAGCATTTTTCTAGTAGGTTGGGTGGACAGATATATGTAAACAAAATTAAGCTGTTTAATACTGAATTTGCTTGTTATCTTTTGTACTGTATTTTGCCTCTCTTGATTTAGGATCCCATACATTTCCGTTTCTGCCATCTGTGATTTAGGTCTACTGTCATGATGCTTTTAAACCATTTCTTAAATCTTATATTGCTAAACTAGTTAATACCATTTAATGAATGCATTGACAAACTATTTAATGAATCCTGTCTGGTTGTGAAACCTAATTATGAATGCCTAGGATACATATTCATCAGCCTAAAACTTTCATGTTGGGAATGCTAGTTTGCCTTCTTTTTGCTCTCACTTTGGAAGGAAGATTGGCATGAGGCAGAGAGGGGCACACTGATGAACTGTGGTTTAGCCAGGTGTTTTCAGTAAGTAGGGAAGGGTTGCCTGAAGAATGTTACTAGATGTCACATCAGAGAGGGGGATTCTTTCTTATAATTTTAAACAGTAGAAGGAAAGGCTCTAGAGGATAAGATGGATACATCTTGGAGCCTTGCAGGACTGTCTTAAACCTCGTTACTTCCATATGCTTAGTAAACTCTGGGTGGGTAAAGTTACATTGCTCGTTTAACTCAATTTGTATAAAGCTACTCCTTGGAGTAGTTAGTAAAACATATGCTGGTATGCCTGTGAGGTGAGGATTGCAAAATCATATTCCATGAGACTGTGCATTACGGTGTACACACACAATCTTGTTAGCAACGGAATTTATTAAATCCCCCATCTCCAGGCTGGCCCTGGTGACTTTACATCCCAAGTTTTCGCATCATTTCCAGAGCACAGTGCATCCTCCAGCATCTGCAGGGCAGAGGAGAGGCTTCCTTTGTGCACCATCCTCTTCTCTGCCTCCTGAATAGTGTGATAACTGGAGGGCATGAAGGCGGCAATTTTTAGACATTTTTCTGCTTTTGTAAAGCTGCTCTGCTAAATCAGTGGCCTATCTGAAAAACTTGTGGGCTTACCTAAGCCTGGAAGCAGCATACACGGCAGCATTTTTTCTAAATCTGTGTAACTCTATAGCGTGAACATAACAGTGAGGTCTCTGATAGCCTGGGATCTTTTGCATCAGGAAGTCTTCGAGAGATGCCCAACGTCTAATGATGTCATTTGGTGACATCTCTTATAAAATTTAATTTTGGAGGTATTCTGAGAATGATCCTCATGGAAGTCAGTACTCCTGGGGAGGTGTTAAGTAGCCACTGCAAGAGACTGAAATCCTTCCAGGCAGTTCATGTGCAACACAGGCAGCAGAATACCAACACACCATAATGTGTGATTAATATACCATAATGTATTAATCATGTGCCTCGCTGCTATCATCTCTAGAGATTGGAGAAATTATGATTTGTTGTCTAAGTGTGAATTCAATAGATATTCCCTATTTATTTTGCAAAACTTGGAAAGCCCTCAAGTCAGAATGATGTTTTAATTGTATGTTTTCCATCCACATCCGAGGTTTGTTCACTGCTTTGCAATCACTATGTCACAATTTTATTCTAGAATTCATGGGGAACTTATTTTCACTTACATGAAGATCTCTTGTGCGGTTCTGTCAGTGAAAAGGAGACTTAAAGTGGAAGTAAATTCCACTAATATCCAGAGCTGTTATATTGTCAGAGATGTAAAGCAGTGTTATTGTAGTTGAATATTATGCCCATCTGCTCACTTCAGCTCTCAACAAAGAGAAGTTCTTTCCATAGCTAGAACGGATACAGCAGGAAGTGGTGAGCAAGCTAACTTAGATTAATGGAAATGACAGTAGCTCTTTTTGTTACATGCCTAATTTAAGCCAGTAGAAGAGGACGTGGTACTATTAGCAGTTTCCTAAGTAGTCGTGTTCCCTGGGATGACTGTATTGCTCCTTCAGTCTAGGTAAAGTCTTAATGAATAAAAATTGTGGAAAGCAGAAAATGTGTGTGAGTGCCTGCATGGGCTGTCTAGCAGTATGAGAAATATTAATTATTACTGGTGAGCAATGATAGTTTATTAAAAAGAAGTGCTTACTTCAGAGAGGTATGATCACAGTGCATTTCTAGCTGGATTTCTTAAAAAAACCCACCCGAGCAAAGCCCCCAAAACCACAACCCAACAAGAAACAAAGTTAATGGGAGGAACCTATAATGTGTTCAAAAGAAATCATGATTTGGTATTCAGGCATTGTATGGTAACAAAAGAGGTTTTTAAATCCACTTGGGATCTTCCTACCTGCTGTGTTTCATTTCAGAATCCAGTGTCATCACTAAAGGACAAGGAAACTATTCTTTCAGTCTTTAATCTGTATATTCTGCTGCATTGATTTTCATTGAAACCAGCAATATCTTTCCTTTCTTGAAGGATTACTTTATGAGGCTCTCTTAAGATTTCTGATCTTGATTTTTGGTAGTGCTGACTGATAACCAATATTTTTCATGAATAATATCTTTTAGTATATGTGAATTAAATTTAGTATGAATTACTCTGAATAATATAGGATCATAAACAGACACTAATACTGTAGTATCTGGTGTTCTGGATTTCCTTGACCGTATAAAAGACTTTTCTGTGCATGTGGAGTTACATTATCTGTTTAAAAATATAAATACATAAATTATGTTTCTATAGATTTCACTTTATATATTTTGTCTACATTTAATTTCAAAGGCTCATTGCAAAGTGATGTTGTTATGGTTTTGACAAATTCAAATTAAATTATTAGAGCAAGTGTGTGACATAGTCATCTACGGTGCCGGAGGTTTCAAAAGCCACCTTCACAAATGAGTTTTACAACAATTGTCTGAACTCAGAAGTCAGTGGTTGGTTCTTGTTTTTACAGAAAGAAATAATTTAAGAATATATTCCAGCTGAGCTAATGTTAAGCTTTGGAAGGGGGAGGAAATTAAATGCTTTTGTGATACTGGTAAAAAGTAAAAATGGCAGTGTGTGGAACATAGATGGTTATGCAAATGAGAAATGTGGGGAGGCTTGTAGAGAGGTTGCAGTAAGTGAAATAAAGGAAGACAAATTTTCTTCATACCAATGTTTGGATCAGCAGCAGTTCTGGCCATGTAAAGCTGTACAGCATCTATCACAGCAAAGTTACAGTCATTTGATGAGGACTCCTAGATATTCCTGTAATATTAATGGCATTATGCCACTAGTTTGATCATATGTGTAATGTTTCTTAATAAATTAATTTCATACAAACCATGCCCCCAAGAATAAACACAGATCTATACCATTCCATTTCTGTCCTGTGCCTAATGGAAAAAGGATTAACTTCATTATCTCTGACTCAGGATACAAACTCGCAGTGTTCAGGGTCATTACCGCAACTCAAACTGTCTGTCTCCTTAAAGTGTAACCTTAAATGCAGAACAGACACTGCAGAAAAGACTCTCTTGTGGTACAAAGGAAGTGACAATCTGGAAAGAAGTTGTGTTTACGGTCTCTTCATTACATCTGTGTTTTTAGAGCCTAAACCACAATTAAGTATATACGGGAGGCGCTTGCTTTAGGGTAGAAAATAGGTTTTGTAGACCGTTAATCTTATTTCAGAAAGAGAACAGTCATTAATTTGTGTACAGACCAAGGCATTGATATGGACCTACAGACTTCTACGGAAATCATTCCAAAACCAGGGGGACTACACCTGTACACCAATTGTGAAGGGTAAAATGTAGAGAGGGTTTCTTTTGAGGTGATAGCGAAGCGGTGTCTGATGCTTGCTAGTGAAATGATGGAACTACTGCAGTACTTTTGGTGAATGTGAAAAAGTATTAATGCCACTTATAAGCCCTTATATTTTACAGAATTGATAGAAATAGAAAACAGTAGCAAGGACAGTGTTTCTGATTCTAGTGCTTTCTTGTAATCCAGCAGTGATCACTAATGGGTTTAGACCAGGCAAACGTGGACAATGTTGGATTAAGGTATCATTTGTAGCTGCCTTTTTTCATGAAGGGCTCACAAAGCAAAAGATTCCCTATTGGCCAGCAAAGTTAGGCTTTTTCTCCAGTTGAGCAACAAAACCTAAGAACGTGCCAAAGAAAGACGTAAGGTGAAGGGAGATGACACCGGGGGGCCTGACCACGTGAGCTCGCTCAGGCGTACTGTTCAGAACATGCACTGAGGCACGTATAGACTATATCATTTGAGCCTCTGTTCGTTGCCTTTGGGTAACTATGGCCAAATAAGAATAAAAGTGAAGTGCAGTGGAGTAGCCGTAGTGGTGCTCTTGCTCCTTTCAGTCCATGCTTTCTTTTGGTGTCAGTGGGAAATTAAGACCTCAAAGCCAGCATAATGAAAGAAGAAAGTGAGATGGAAAGAGCAATTCCTTTTGTTATTTTATTCAGTAATTGTACTTAATTTTCATCATAGCTATTTTGGGCCATTAAATTCTAGCTTCATGCTACCCTTGTTTACCAGAAATTATCTCAACACAGCTGTTTGGTTTTATCAGTAGGCGTTTTTGGTTTGGACTAATTCAGTATTTCTGTCTTTACCTTTTCTTGACTTCAGTAAAATAGTTTTATGCATCAGCCTGAACTTTTGTTTCCTTGGATAACTAAAGTAGGTTTCTCTGTGGAATAGGAATTACAGAAACCAGTAGTAGTGTTGTCTTTATTTCCCTGTCACACCCTTGCTGTTTTAATTTGTTCATTTTCACTCTGTTTCTTTTATTGAGCTCAGGAAACTGTAGCAAAACCAATATAAAACGAAAAGTCAATTCAGGAACACGTGAACCTTACTTTATATTCCAACAGAAATTTTAGCACTCTGCCTTTGCTTAAGAAAAAAATGTGGAGGAAGATTAAATTTACTGTGTATACTTAAACATACCACCCTTTTTAACTGAAGCAGTTGTGCTGAGAGCTGAGTTGTTTGGTGAGTGAGCATTTGCATGCCTGCAAAATGAGGGCAGGGGGAGAGGAAACACCCTACATCTTAATCTCAGATGCAGAAATGAAAAAGGGGAGCGAGAAGAGCGATAACTCTGTGCAGTTTAAAACTCGCAAGAAGCTAGAGTTCTACTAAATCAATGGATTTATTTTCTTGTCCAGAGATTTACATTGTTTGTAATAGAAAGACTTGTGATATATTTCCATGATTAGCGATAGTATTATAAAATAAAATTCAGTGGTCGTGTGAAACAGCATAACGTCATTGTCCAGATTAGAAGTTTCAGAGAAAATACAGATCTCTACAAATCTGTATTTTATCTTGTATAATGTTCACTAAAGCTTACAGCAGGCTTAATCAGTTGAACATGAATTAATGATGGCTATCAAACAAAAAAATAATGAATTCCAAATAAATACTTATTGCATAATTGAAGTCACAATAATTTTCTATGAATAAAATATATTTGTATTTACAATGCATAAATTCAGTTGTGACACTGTTGGCCATAAACAGCTTTCTGATGGAAGTATTGATGAGCTATGTTAAATTAGTAATAGCTTGAATACATTTCTTGATTATGTCACCAACTTTGTGTGCAAGAATGTTTTTTAAAATGAATTGGGTGCCATTTATTTTGTCTGCACTAGAAGAAAATTGTTGTTTGTTTTTATTTTTTTTTAAACTGTGATCTACACTCAAGAGCCTTGGTTAACAATAGGGTGTTTCAGATTAGTCTTTTTGTATGTATATATGCAGGGGATATTATGCAGTTTACTTCAGCTTTGCCAAAGATAATTCAGATAATTTTTTCATTAATGCAGTAACTAACATAGATTCACATGTGTTGCCAAAAACATAAATACGCTACTATAGGCCCTCTTGAAGAGCAACAGAGAATATAACAGAGATGGACATGCATGTGCAGTATTAACAGAAAAAGCCTTTAGGTTTTAAAAGCAAACAAAAAAGCTAAAAGTATACTTTGGAGGTAGTCAAATGTCATTCTGGACTCAGCAGAGTCATGCTGGCAACTGAGACTGTGAACTCCCTGGAAATATTAAATATTAAGAAAAGAGTAGGCTCAGATTTTTGCAATGTACAGCAGCATCAACCTGTGGGTGACAGAGGGGATATGTGCCTTTGTGAGCTCTGGGGAACTGGTGATGTCCTGAACTTTCTAACTGAAGAGATTAAATAAGGGGGAAATTAATGCGATGATTAATTTTTCCTTATTGCCCTCTTAACACTCAGAATTTCTGATGTATGAAACTATGTGGGAAAAAATCTTTGAAGGGCAGAGTCAAAGACAGTGGTCCACAAACACAGTCCCCATTTCTAACCAATGGTACATCCACTTGTGGGGAGGTATCTGATGCTCCTTC
>JAOQGH010000069.1:13941402-14001446 GCA_025769975.1 Gallinago jamesoni | reverse complement strand
CACTGGGAGAGAAGTCATTGGCTTCATTCCACGTAGCTCAAAATAGGTCTAAATCAAAGTGATGTTTGAATTGCCAGAGAGAGCCTGACTTTGTTCATCTTTCAATGCTACTAACGTCAGTGAGGCTGAATCAGTGTTAGTGGTGGGAAAATGATGAAGAAAGTCCCCTGGTGACTTAGTTCTCCTGGGATATCTGTTGCCCCAGGCAGAGCAGCTGCTTGTGTGGTGTGCCCCTCTCCTGCATCTTATTTGCTCCTGATCGTTAGTGATGGCTGGAAGACTCTTGGCCAGGTCTTTTGAAGGTGCTGCATGTGGGGCTGATTTAAACCTCTTTCAGGGACAGACTATTAACTCCTTTGTGTCCCTCAGATCTGTGTTTCTGCTGCAGCCCTGCCTGGCTCTCACATTTCAAACAGCACTTCACAATTGGCTTGTGTTTGGGTGATGCTGAAAAGTTCACTTTAGCTGTCAGTCTTTTAATTAAAAATATGAAAAGGAGGATCATTAAGTAATTATGGGTTCACTCTGCATGTTACAACTCTAAGATTTAATATAAGAAAATATGTGGGGTTAGGGGCTGATTGAAGCAGTAAAGGTGCAGACTGGTGAAGAATAGATAGATCATGGTTACAAGACAAAAAAGAAAACGTATATTTTTAAAATGGATAAGATTATTTGGGCACAGTTATTCATTTGGATTCTTTGATAGAAATACAGTGATATATTCTAGCATAAACTATTTTTCTTTTTAAATATTGATTTTTCAGAGCCCTATAAAAATAGCACTCTCCTTTTCAGGAAGGATTTGATATAATCACAGAACGTTTGCAGTAACGATTAAGGTAGGTGGTGTACTTGCTGCCAATTAGTTTAATTGATGTGAAAGTCTGAGTACATCTTAAAGAGGACAGGATTTCCCTACCTGAATTAAGCCTTCTTCAAAGACCAGCCCATGTGTGTGGAAGAGGGAAGGAGGAAGCTGAGCACAATAGAAAGCCTCTGTCTTTAATGGCACCTGAACCATCCAGGCAGAACTGGATCTTGGGGTAGAAGCTGATATCAGGGAGCTAGAAACCAGCTTCATCATCTTAAATTCCTTTTAAATTTTATTTTTTTAATCTAATATGCTATTTGATCTTGCCTGTGTCCCTAATAGGAACAAGCTTTGCGGCAGAATTTTGACTCAATGTTTTAGTACAATTTACATTGAATGCAGTGTGGGCCCTGATTCAGGGCAGTTTCTGTCTCTCCTGATGTCACTGCAATGTCACAGAAAGAGGAGGACGGTGACAAGTTTAACCTGTTATGCAATAGCTGCTGCTTTGAATACATTTTTTGGCAAATACAGGAGTAGCTGAGCTGTGATTCTCTCCTATATGACTGTAAACACAGCTTGCTTGGCTTCTAGATAGTTGAAGCTGTCAGTTGAGCTTTTCTTGATATAAAGGAAGGGTTAATTTGGGGAAAATTTATTTCCCCTCAGGCTTCTCTCAATGTGAGCTGCATTCAGAGGTATATATGCTACTGCTGCCTAAGCTCCTGCTGTGTTGTGCTCTCAAGTACAGATCCAAGTTTAGGAGAGGAGCGGCACTGCCAAGGCTGCCAGGCTGCAGCCAGGTGCCAGCTCTGCAGCTTGTATCCTCCCCGTGCAGGGCTCCGCGGGGCCGCGCTGGCAGCGGCGCTGAAAAGAACCTCTTAGCTCCAACTTTTGGCTAAGGTGAAGATTTTTGCAGCAGCTGCCAAGCAAAGCAGAGCAAGAATAGAAGAAGTTAGGAAATCATGACCAGCAAACAGATGGGGGAGGAGAATGGGGAATTTCATGCTCTGATGGCTCATTTGGATGTCTTCGTTTTGGACTACTCTTTGGTTCTGTGTCTGTATTTCCCTACTCCTGGCTTGAAGTGCACATATTTAAAATGCACTCCCATTTAAAAAAAGGTAGACAGGAGAAAGAAAGGAGGGGAAAATGAATTGCTTTAAAGAAATTCAAATATTTGAAATGGTAAAATGCCGGAAAGTGACCAAGTGTTGCTACCTTGCAGGATCGGATGATTCCTTTATGCAGTGATGTTTTAGATTCCCTGGTTTTATTTTTATTTGGCTCAGTTCTGCTTGAAACTGTAACCCTTCAGGAATTCTCTCTAGTAAACTCCCATTCAAACCACTGGGGATTTCAACAATCTGTTGGCACAGTCTTTTACTGTGTTTTCAAGTTATTTATAGGTTAGATCTTGCATCACTGAAATATTTCTGCCATATTGTTCAAGATAAAGCCAGTAAATTCAATATGCTATTGTGTAGCCCCTGACTTGCCTCCAAGGCCTTGTTTTTCACAGAGTAAAAAAATACTTTATAGAAGAGTGGGAGCTGTCTGACTGCGAAATGGGCTTGAATAATAACACCAGGCTCTCAGCTGAAATTTTATACTCTAGATGAATCATCAAGTGCTCATTAAACATCTATCTACTGTAGGAATAGATAACAAATCTTCCTCTTGATGTTACCCTTAGGATCTGGACAAAAAATAATTTTATATTGGAACATGAAAATGGCAAACTTGACCAAACCATCAGCAGCAGTTTCACTTCCATGTGATTCTAACCTGAGAAACTTGCCTTTTGATGTTATAGTAACACTAACGTAAGAGAACTCGTTACCTTTAGAAGACCTTGTTGTGAAGCATGGAAAGTGCTGTCTCCCATTCCATCCTCCTTGGACAAACTGTCTTTTGGCTCAGATATCAAAAGAGCATCTCTTCATGTCAAAATACTGAAGGTCATCAGGGCACATAATAAAATCAAAGAAAACATACAGCCTTTTTTAAGAGCCTCTTTATTTCAATATGCATCTTTCTCCTATAAATGGAATTTTGTGGCAAGAGGGACGCATTTTGAATAAGAAATAGATATATGATTATGAATAGGTTTTATCTTCTAGGAATGACAGATGTGGATCAGGCTGAATACTTTGATCTAGATCTTTACTGCATTCTTTATATGCAATTGGTTTTCTTTACAAATAGAGTTTTCCTGTGCTGTGCAATGACTGTCTGATGCCACAACAGCAGCTCTACCATGCTATCACTGAGTTTAATTCCCTATTCGTAGTGATAAATGACCCCTTATTTGCCCTGTGTTCAACACCTGCTCGGTAATGGCTACAATAATTCTGTTCACATTGTGATCTCCTATTTCAATCACATTTTATTTTAACCCAAATTTAACTTGTTGCTGCAAGGCTGTGCACTGTTTAGTATAATGGCAATACCTTGATTTCCCTTCCGCGGGGGTGTGAGTTATCTCTCACACATGAGCATAAGAAGAGTAGTGTAAGCTACATTGGTGCCTGCTAAATGGAGTACATTTCAAGCCATGCTTAACACTCCCCCATTTCTTTGTGCTCAGCTGTAAGGCATGGTACAGGATGAATGCATCTAAGGAGAACTGTTAACATGCTGAGGTCAACTACTTCTGCCAAATTTTACTCTTTCTGGTGTGATTTCCTCAGGATTATGTGGCTCTAAGCTTACACATTTAGTCCCTTCTTTATACAGGGCATTCTCTACACTTAAAACTGTTCAGGCCTAAGCACCAAATCAAAATCCCTGTTTGCAGAGTAAGAAAAATATATGGGCTAAGCCAGGCCAAGTTAACAATACAACCTATTGAATGTTTAGGCAAACTGGCTGTCAAACAGAGCAGTCCTCTCTTTAATCAAAAAATCGTCAATTTTATGTTTGCACAAATATTTCATTTTTAATGTTTTCATAGCCTAGTTTAACTGCAGTCTCACCAAATGAAACAAATCTACAAAATCATGGACCGTAACCATCATGTGTTGTTTCCAAATGATTTGCTGTTGTTTTTTTCATTCCCTGTTGAATGAGAAGCCACCAGGAACAGTTTTTAGCCCTCTTATTACTAAATCTTAATTGCAATATCTATTAATTTAGATTGTGTTAATGCTGTAATGATATGAAAGTCAGTAAATGGCTGTTGTTCATTAGCCATAAAAATGCTGTGTGTTTTGGTTTGTTCTGGGTTTTTAAAAATCTACTTAATCTCAGTTTTGTTAGATGTAGAATACTGTAATCGTGAAAAAAAAAAGGTATTTTCATTCATAGCAAACTAAGATATCTCTAAAGTGACCTCAGCGGAACAATTAATGATCAAATGTCCCTCAATTAAAGCTGCTTTTACATTTCTACAATATTCCGTGATTAACTATTAAAAAGGTGAAGTTAATTTATGTTTCTTTGGCAGTTCATGTTTTGTTTACTGTCAAGTGTGTTTTTGTATCCCCATGGCTGGCACATCCTTTTTGGATAAAAAAGCAGAGCCTGAATGAAGGTGGCCAGATAACTTAAAAAGTGACCTGTCCCATGTTGCATGTGATATTACTTTGCATCTTTTCTGTGCAGGTGAAGTTCAACTGGGACAAAATATCTGTTAAAAGCATACGCTAGCAGAGGCCAAGAAAGCCAGGAGGTGTGTGAGTGTGTGGATTTTTTTACTCTAGTAGAGCTGTGTTTTCCATGTGTTATGTTCAAGTGAGAACAGAGAAGGAACGATGAAGGAATGATTGACATTATGGGACTGCAGTTACAAGTTAGAAACACCACACCCCCCACAAATTCTCTACATTGACTGGTAGGTATCTCCACACAAGACTATTTGAATTTGATCTCCTGCTAACACGATGTTAATTTTATTGAAAAAATTTAATATGTGAATCCAGCAAGTGTCAGTAACACCGAAGCTTGCTTAACATTGTAAAATATTCAAGACATGTCAGATCAAAATTGGGCAGTAGACATTTTTTATTGAACTGAATGGATTTCAAATATTTGATGAAAAGTTCTGCTTGAATGTGATAAATGAAAGAATTAGTGGTGGAGGCTTACATGTTGTGTGAATAATACTGTTTTACTACCAACTTGCTTTTGTTGAATGCAAGGTAAGTACAAGGCCAAAAAAGGAAACAGAGAGGGAAGAGTTGTGTCTGCAATGGGTGATGATACTTGTGGATGCTAAAATTGCAGAATTTACAGGCAGTCCCGCTGTCTTCCTAACTTTGTGCTTCATCCTAAAAAAAGTGCTAAAGCTTACCTTTATTTAAAGCTGTTCAGTCCTGCATGTAATATATAAGAGTATTAGGTAGTGAAGAAAAAGAGAAATGAAGAGGTTTTTTTTTTTCCAGGGTGAAGGTCTGGAAGGCAGCTTGATTTTTCTGCTGGGTTTCTACAAGGGAAAACAAGGTATAAAGAGCATTTTTGAATCACAGAGCAGCATATCCTGTTCCTGTCCCCTTGACCTACAAAAGAGAGGCGAATGGCTTCTTTTTCCGGATTTCTATTTGATGGAAAAACAGACTGTAAAGTAAGTTAAGATTGTTAATGTCCCACATACTAATCCCTTTGAGCTGCTTAACAATGTGCACTCTACCATCAACGATGTTACACTCCTGCCTTTGGAAATTCTTTTAATTACTCTTCTGTTTTAATATAGTAATAAGATCTTCTGAATCATAATAGAATTTATAATATTAAAAACAAGAGAGATAATTTAGGTTCTGATGAGAATGTGCATTATTGTATTTTAAACTGAAAAAGAGAAAGTATTTATGAGTCAAGACATACATTCTCTTTCGTGTGGTGCAGCCTCTTAATTACTTGCCTTTTTTATATAGGCTCCATTATGGCCCAGATATCAGATCCACTAATATGTTTGCACTAAGAACAAGATGTTATTTTCAGTTAAATGAGTACTCCAAAAGTCATTCTTTTAGATGATAATAATTATGATGACACTTCTCATTTAGAGAGAGCACTTTGTGTTTTCAAAGTGCTGTGCAAGCATTAACAAATGAGGGGTCAGATCCTGTAAACTCTTCTCAAGTTAACAGCTGATGGCAGTGGAACGTCCCCTGCGAGGAGTTGCAGGAAACAGACCCATTTTGTGGATGTATCCACGGCTTCTGGAGTCCTTGTCCTCTTGGATCTTAGCTCATCTTTTCAAATGAGCATGATATGATAGAAGTCCTCTACCTGCTCCCCATTGTTACTGTGGAGTGTATTAATTGATAAAGTCTGGACCTGTCTAGAAGACAAGATGTGCTAGACACTCTTTATACTCTGTTGTGAGGGTTTGGGTTCCTAGAAGCATTCAGTACTGACACAAACTGGAAGGATCCTTTGAAACAGCTGAGTTATTTTGTTAGGAAAGGAAAGCCAATCACTGGGGAGCTGTTAATCACATGCATATATTACAGTCCAGAGGATTTTCCCAGCTCATTTAATAGATTCCTGATGCCCCAGTAATTCTCTCTTTCAAATAGTGGTTGTTTTAATCAGCTGTTAGTAAAACTCCAAATATTTCTCAATCGTTTCACATCAAAGATAAGTAAAAAGGTCAGGAAAACATGTTAGTGATGGTTTGTTAAAATATGAATGGTTTAAAAGAACAAATTATTGCATCAATATGTAACGAATCAATAAACGATTCCATCAACTTGCTACTGAAAGGGTCTACAAAAATGTATAGCACAGCGCAATTACACATGGTAAATACATCATCTGTAGCCAAACTTTTCTGAAAAATGCTTAACGATTCTTTTAGAATTTTTTTTATATACAATGATGTATGGGGATAAGATTTGCTACTAGTTTGATCCAAACAAAATATTTATTTTTATTTAACAATATGCCTTAGATATGTATTTTGATTTCTTGAGTAAGTATGAAGTCTTCAGCAGCATGGATTTTTCACCATGAACCTTCATTTTTTTAATATTTTTTTTGAAGGAGGGCTTACAGTTGCAGAAATATTGGTCATGCATCTTCATTGAAATGCACAGGGCCAGGAATACACTAGTGTTCCCATCCACTTGCCCTGGGGATGTCCTCCCTTTGCTGTCTGCCTTTCAAGAGGCATGAAATACCATATTCCAAATCGCTCCATAGTAAGAAAGATTATACTTGGTTAAACAAGTTAAACCCAGACTCAGTGTGTGCAACTAAACATATGTATGACAGGGACTTGGTGACAACCCAGTGTCAGCCTACTCACCTGCTAACATACCTACTCACTGCTGCTTTTTGCTTTCAGCCACTGAGGGGGTAATACAGACTTTACTTTGATCCACCAGGTCCTCCCCATTATGTAGTTGCTATGACACGTGGTGTTAAGTTTTAGTGACTATTCTCATTTGTAGTGCTTTGATTCCCATCATTCCTTGCACAGTGATGATTCCGAGTTCTGCTTCTTGTAGGTTAGAATATTTGGGACAGAAACAAGTACTCACAAAAAAGAACTGCTGCTTGAATTTTAAA
This sequence comes from Gallinago jamesoni, assembly GCA_025769975.1. Classification (NCBI taxonomy): domain Eukaryota; kingdom Metazoa; phylum Chordata; class Aves; order Charadriiformes; family Scolopacidae; genus Gallinago; species Gallinago jamesoni. The sequence goes on along the minus strand of JAOQGH010000069.1, from coordinate 13,994,116 downwards.
ATGAGATTTCTTGTGTTGTGCTAATGAGACCTGTTAGACTGGCGCTCTGCAAAATGCCAGGCTGTCTGCAAATAGGTAGTAGCACAGGTGCCCAAGAGGGTGTAGTGTCATCATCAGGTGTTTTGGGCTAACTAAAATTTGTTGGAGCTGTCAAGGTCTCCATATTTGTATCTGTTTATAGTTGTGTTTATGCAAAACTTATCTTTAACTTCTGCCCACCTGATTGCTTAACTTACAGTAACCCGGTCGTGCTTGTTTACCACTGCCATCAAACCTAAAATCAGAAGGGATTCGTGTTCTCCTGATGTTTCTCCTTAAACATCCAGAGAAACTTTCTGGGACTCCCAGGGACTGAACCTTCTAGAGCATGTCTTTGCATTTGTTGGCAGTAAGAGCTGTTCCCTTTCAGAGCCTTCATTCTGGAGGCTTCCTCCTGTTCACAGCTTTTCTGTTAAATTATATGTAGACAAACTGAAGAAGAATTGTGAATACAGAAAGAGGACCACCCATGCAGATTGATAGCTCTCTTGTAAAGTTGCACAACTGCAGAAAAACAATGAGTAAATTACATAGTTAATAACAAAGAAGCAGTTAATCACGTTCGGCGTGCCCTTCACTGAAGGCAAAATGAAAACATCCACCTTTGTGTACTCCCAGCTACCATACAAACAAACCAGCCAAAAATCTAACTGTCTGAACTGATGCTGAGTAGTTCCAGTGCTACTGTTGCGGGAATGTTTGGCTGGAACAGTCTGTTCCCTGGCAGGTTCATTTGTCAAAACCACAATGTGTTGTAAAACGTTTTGATAAGTTTCTGGTGAAACATGGATAGGTCTTTCAAAAATCCATTCATCAGGTAACTGGTTAGATGCTCCGGAGAGATCTGAGGTTACTGTTGGTGGGGTATATAAATGCAGGGAGTCAGCGATAAGCATTTGGGAGGAGGTAGCATTCCTAGGTAGCAGTGGGCTAGCGAAGGGATGAAGGATTGTTCCTTTATATGGATTGTGTGTCTGCAAGAGCAGGTTAGATGCCTGAAAATAAATAGCTGGAAGCTTCTGGTTGGCTTGGTGCTAAATACTATGATCATTTTTTAAAGCGATTTCAAACCTTTCTTTCACAGAAAATCCTAAAATATAATGCTTTCTCTTATAAAGCTCAGTTTAAAAGAGAAAATACAACTTCTAAGAATTGTAAAATGTGTGTTCATGAACACAACTTTTTGTTACAATATGTTGCTGAATTTCAGATGTTTGAAATGCTGCAGTTTGGAGGTAATTCCCTGATTCAAAACACCTGTTTGCACCAGAATGTTTTGGTTTTCTTTTTCTGAACCACCCTGGCTTTTCAAAGATGAAAAGAGTGTGTCTGGTGTGTAAAATGCTTTGATTTATCAGAGGTAAGCCATGTTGTTAGCAGAGATAAAGGACCTTGTTTACAAGGTGTCTATATCCTTAGAAAAAAAGGAGTTTCCAATAATTGAATAAGGTGTCCTGAATGTATAGATTAAACTAGAAGGCCAACAGCAAACATGATGAACTTCAAAAGAACAGCTTCTCATCTCTCTGGGGACCTTCATTAACGAGTCACCAGATAGGCAATTACTGTACAGTTCTTGTAATGACCAGGATCAGACGCGAGCAATCAGCACAGTAGGCAGCAAGAAAGCAAGCAGAAAAAACCTGTGAAAATATGCCATTAAATCTTAATTATTCTTCAAAAGAAAACAAGCACAACTAGGGGGCAAATAACTGTAAGGAATATACAGAACTGTATCAAAACCTGCTGGCTCAGGGCAATGATATTTAGTTATTAACAGCATCAACGTTTATTTAAAGCCAAGCACTATGTTCACAGACCATTCAGAGGTGTATTTTCCACCTGCTTGATAAAAGCCTGAGCAAGAGCTGGTCTTTGGTACCACAGGATTGTTCCTCGAATTAGGACACCGTCCCATCCCCCCCCCGTCCCCCCCCCCCAATATTGTTGTGATCTCTATTCTAATAGCCTCTAGAATCCACAGCAAGGGCTGGGGCCCCGGGTGGACATACAGGCAATGAAAGCTCTTCCCAGAAGAGTGACTTAGATCGGTAAAGGAGGACAGGCCGTTATGGGAGAACAGGAGAGGTGAGGCTGCGTAGCAGCACCAGGCTTGGTGAAGCTCCAGCCACTTGTGTGCTGTGAGTATTTGTATGCAGCAGATTTAGCAGGAGTCTATGGGGCTTATTTACCCATGAACACTCCCCAGACCCTGACTCACCTAAGGGCTTTCCTTGCAGCTAAAGGGTCCTGTTAAGCTCACTGGAATTCTCTAGGGAAATCCTTGGATGATTATAGGAATATGAGTTTCTTGATGAGTTTTTTTCATCCTTCTTTGTAAGAATTAATTATGAACTTATAAATACACATACTGTCACTGGGGAGGAGTTGTACTCAGAAAAGGAATTATTGCCCAGTACTCCCGTACTAGGAAGTCGCGTGTCTTTCATCTGCCCTGAATTGCCTTTTAAAAAGAAATCTTATGCAGTGGGCAACAAAGATCATCTTCATCACTGCCTTGCAGCAAATAATTTCATTTTGTTGTCTCTGTCCTCCAAACTGTCCTCATACAAGTAAACTCACTTTGGTCTCTCTTAAAAGGCATGAGTAATCTAGTACAATGTGGATTTATTACTAGACCATCCTCCCACACCATGACCCATACGTGCGTCTTTTTATTTTGCATAAGTTGTTTCAGCCTTTCAGAAAATAAAGCTGTTTAGGATGAAAAGGACAAAAAGGCAAAGCCAAAAATTGTCCTCCTGTTAGCATAAGGTTCACCTTTCATTTCTACTTCTTGCAAAACATCAGCACCAAGGATGAAAGAGGTAAAGAGAGGCAAGAAAAGGCAAAGGAGTAATGGTACTTCTAATGACTATAGAAAATAGATCTGTTTATTTGGTAAGGGCACTTGAGTTGTATGTCTGCCTCCACACCTGGGGACATTTGACTTTAAAATTGATAACTCACTTAGGATAACCTTCCTTCACAGAAGTACATGGAGGAAGTTACTTATTTGCACAGTATTGTGGATTTAGCTCCAGAGTACTCTATGAGTAATTGTTTAATGACTTTTTCCTGAGCATGTTTTTCATGCTGCACCATATTTTCCCTGCAGAAAGAATAATTATGTAAATAACTATTATCAGAACATAGTATGCAGCTAAAAAGTGTGAGATGCATTGTGTGATCATACATTTGTATAATAAGTTTGACTCTGTAAAAGATAAAAGTGAATATTGAAGCTGTGGTAGTTTATTTATATCCATTTCTGTGCACTTATCACCTAAGGTATTTTAACAATTTAAAGATTTGTTAAATCTGATATAGGCTATTCAATGTGGGAAATTACCCAAAGGAAATAGTAACATTTTGCATTCAGAGCTCCTAAATATGGGGGCTGAAACCGGTGATGCATCAGTGCTTTTGATTTCAGTGTCAACTGTCACAATGATATTCCCTCAGTAAAGACTCCTTTTGTTTTCCTGGGAAATCAAACAAGATAACAGGAACAATTAATCTGTTGTGCTTTTTAGCATTACTGATCTCTAAAACACTTTAAAAAAATTCCTAATCTTCCATCTTTTTGTATTCTAAATCGCTGTTCAACTTGGTATTTTAAAACAATATTTAGTTATCAGTCCAGAGTATGTGGTATGTCCTCAAGTTAGTTTGGAGGAAGAAGAATGCATTTGTCAGTGTTCTGCTTTCATCAGCAACTAATTTTAAAACCAAAAAGTTGAGATAACATGTGACAATAGAACAATTCACAAAACCCAAGTTCATACTGATGTAATGTACTTCAAAATTCCTTGCTAGACTTAAAACATAGTTGTTTCTAAACAATTTTGATCAGCATGGTCTACTGAAGCAGCTTTAGGATGTCTGAGTTTATTTTCGGTAAAACTAGATTACAAAAAAAGAAATTTAAATTAGTAACAATTCTTACTAAATGCATTTATCAGTTATTTTCAGCACAATTATTCAGCCAAATAGATGTCATAGACTAAATCTCAATTCTCAAAATTATTTTTTCTAAATAGGAACTCATATGAGTTTCATGATTTAATACTAATATAATAAAACAGCCAGTGTGGCCGAAAAAGAAGTGCCGAAACATAACATCTCTACATAATTCTTCTGTACTAAGCAATACCTGATCAACAGATTTTTCATTATATTCCTGTCTTCCTTTGGCACATGCAACATTTTATTGAGTTCTCCATGAATCTAACCTGAATTAGTCAATATAAATAAACAGGTATTCATAGGGCAGTCATATTTCTGATGGTGGAAACCAGGTGAAACTTCTCCCTGGCCTCCTTTGGCTGCCAAACCCACCCCTTCGCGTGGCTCTCCATATGTTATGCCGGTTGGCTATAGGAAATGTCTGAATCATGAAGTACCTGGACGCATTTACCAAAATTACACCTGGAAAGCACGTACAAAGATGATCTCCATGAGAAATTTGATTTATAGTAGCTGCAGGCACACTGCTGTGTATCCAAACCTTTAAATGTTATTTTATATTCTGTGTGGATCTATGGAACAATGAGGGCAAGTGATTTGCCAAGGTCATCTAATAAACTCTCACAGTTGACATTAGAATTTGGGAACTTATGGCTCCCCACATCTATATTCAGTTTATCATCAGTGGTATCTTTTAATCATTATACAGTCTTTATTTTTGCATCAGTGTGCTCTATTTCAGTAGTTAATATTGACTATCCTGACTGTGCTTCGTTTTTTTATGAGGTTAACAGATATTTATTGCCAACTATCATGAGCAGGTGACATGGGTTCATGACCTGAGCAAAGAAGTCCTCTATGGCAAGACATTTTCTTTCCAGGTCTTCCTTTTTGATACTTTACGGGTTTTTTTCTTTACTTTTGTGTTCACCCTTTTCTATTTCTTGTTGACAACTTTGATGTCAATTGGGCTGACAGGTCAAAGTGAGCAATAGCCTTTCCTTGTCTTCAGATGAAGCATGTCACCTGTGTAATATTCTTAGATGGTGGTGTGACCTGGAGCAAATCTCAGTTCACTCCCAAATGCAGATCTCTGCAATTGTGTTAAAACTGATAAAAACATTTATCTTGAAGTATATATTATTCAGAAGATGTTTTTTACTATTTAAGTTCAATGGCTTTGTTTGTTTCATTGTTAACATTAACTTCTTAATGTTTTTGGCACACTTTGTGTCAGACTCCCTTTTGAAGTTTGCTCTCTGCTTATGTGTCAGCACCTGAGTTCTGACAAGTTTCAGATCACGGTAAAGGGCTGGGGGTTTTGTTATTGTTTAGTGAGGCTTTTTTACTGAAGATTTTGTCCTGGGTGCCAAACACGATAATGATACATTTTCTGCAACAGTCTGACCATGCATATATATTTTTCAAAGCAATTGAAATATCAAACTTTAAGAGATACCTAATGGGGGAAAAAGAAGGAGATACACAGGGTAACTGTGTGACAGTATTGCTTCTTTTATGAAGTCTCAGTTTAAGTGTAAAATTGCTTTTCATCTTCAAACAGTTCTTCTCCAGATGGATGCTTATGAGAAGACAGGGCCTTTAAAAATAGCTACAAATTTTTAAATATCCAACTTGAGAGATCTTATAGCTGTTTTATTTTTTACTGGGATATATTCTTAGGAAATCAAATCCTTTAAAGACTTCTGACAATAAGGTTTGTAAAATTGAAAGCACTTGATAAAAACAGGCTAAAAGCTTTTGACTCTTGGAAGAGTCTGGTGCTGCTTTTGGCAGCAACCCGCTGTTAGGTCTTTCCTCAAGTGAGAGAGGATTTAGAATATTTTCAGTAGACTTACTGTATCATGTATGTGAACCAATGATTAGATTACGCCTTTGCAGACTAGCAATGATACCAATTCTTTCCCAAAGGAACAAATTCTGTCAAGATACAAAGGAGTTTGTGTGTAGTTCCCTTTATTCTTAATAGCAGTTAATCTGTGTGAATGGACACTCTGGGGAATATATTTCTTACTCTTGTGGTTTGGGGTTTTTTTTTTCAAAAGAACAATAAAATATAAGCTTTTAACAATCAGTTTAGGAAAGTTTTTCAAGTAATTGTTCTATTTCACTGGTTTCTTATTGTCATATTGAAGTTTTATGGTTCTTTCAATGACTTGCTCAGTTTTGTGCCCAGCCTTTCTAGGTTTATCAGCCATCATGCCCTTGGACAGAATCTTGGTTAGCAAAGTTTACACAGCAGTGTATGAGTGTGCTGGGTGTCTCCAAGTCTTCTCTCTGGGAGCTGTCAACAGATAATAGACAGAGCAGCAAAAAGAAGAAACACAACAGCATGATGAACAGGCTGTGTGTTTCACTATCTTGCCTGATGTTTGATTTTTTTCACCTAGAAGTTTAAAAAGAGCTAATTGCTATGCATTTCATACTGTGCCTGTGTGTTTTGCTTTGGAAATGCAGGGAAGTCTAAGTTGGCTGGCTCCTTAAAATACTTCATGGATTTCTTCCATCCCCTGGACAGGAGGAGAGTTTTTCCCTGTTTTGACTCAGCTCAGCCTCAGCCTGGAAAACCACCCTAATTTTACCACAACTAACGGGGCAAGTAATTATTGTTTTTAACAGTTTGTTTACCAGGAGATGTTTTATCTAGATTAATCTAAATTGTTCCCTTTTAACTGCCTTTTCCTAAATCAACCCATAAAGCAAATGAAGTTTTTTATTGTAAATATTCTCGTGACCCTGTCTAACAACAAAGTATTATTGTGTTAATGAGGATCATTGCCATGTCCTTCATTTCTGTTTACACGTTTATAAGTACACACGTAGCACATAAAGGAAAAAAATATCTAGTGCATTCCATCTTAAAATATTTAAATTTAATTTAGAAGATTAAGCATACCTGTTTCAACAGCAGAAAGCATTTTGTAGTAGTGAATTGTTAGCAATAGCTAGAGAAAGACCAAAGGAAACATTTTTTACTTGTTTCACAATGAATAATTTTGCCTTACTGCTAGTTTTCTTCTTGAAATATAAGCCAGAGATATATTTCATCATTAACCTTTTGAACCGGGCCAAGTATAATTGGCAATTCTCCTGCAATGTCCGTTTTTCTGTATTATGCTGTTCCTTTTATAGAAGAAATAATTGTCATATTTTCTGTGTACAGTTTCTTTTCAGCCAACCTTTGTAAAGGATCAGAAATATTATAAAGCCCCCAAATGATATCTTCTTCCATCTAGGTTTGCCTAACAACAATTTGTGGTTGTATATAAAAGCATTTCAGTATGTTTAATATGAAAGAGGAGTACAATTGAGAAATTCTGTTTAGCAGATTGGATTCTTACCCTTGTCTCTATTTATGCCTGGCAACAAGGTTCTTAGAGATGCTTGTGCTATCTCTTAACATACCATAACACACAACAGAGGCTTGAAAGTTGTGCTCTGACATATACCTATCTTGTCTGAAATCACCTACTGTCAGTAATAATGCCCTTTGTTTACTGAAGAGCTAATCAAAAATTTGGCCAACTGTAACTGGAATTGCCTTTTAATATCTTAGCTGTCAACCCGCAAGTATGTCTTTTTGACAGCATATATACAGGAATATATATGACATCGTAACAGATAACAGAAACAGCCTTAACATCTGGAGAAGAGACTAGCTTCAATCAAAATGAAGGATGATATGTTTCAGTACTTTTATGACGAGTGGGAGAAGATTTTAGAGAAGGGCTACACTAAGATTTTTAATGGTCTTTACTTACTGAATCAGTATATTTTTTTTTTTTCCCTGTTGGTTGCTTGCTGATTGCTGAATATTTGCCCTTTGCCCTTAATCATTATTTAATACATTTAAAAATACACCATCAGGGACGTAATTTTTATTTCTCCTATTAGTTATGCTTCTGCTGAGTGCACTGTTCACTAGTGGGTACTAGCATGCTGTTTTACAGTAGAAATGACACAAAAGGGGCACACATTTTCATTAGAAATGCAATTATCATGCTGGTGGTTGATGGTTTACTGCTCCTTTGGCCCACAATTTATTATGTAAGACAGAAACTGGAGTAATATGTTTTGATACATCTGCTTCAGTCCAGCAAACTTTCAAAGTCCATGGGTGTTCTGCCCTTGACATCCTCCTGAGCTGAATATAGAGTACTTGGCTGGTGGAATATCACTAGCATCTTGAGATCTACAGATAAAAGCCATTAGACTGGAATTGGATATTATTGCTTTTGGCTTTGATTTTGTTACACAGTGAAATACTCTTTCTGGTAGTAGATCTGACCACTTTTGACTTCTCAGATCTCTGAATTAAGTACAGGCTAAATTGTTAGTCATGGAAAGCAGCTGTTACAAAGACGCTCACACCCTATAGTGGGATGGGGAAGAGAATTGGAAGGGTCAAAGTGTGAAAACTCATGGGTTGAGATAAAGACAGCTTAAGAGGAAAGAAGGAAACAAAAACAAAATCAAGAAAAACAAGTGATGCAAAAAACCCCAATTAGCACCAACTGACCAATGCCCAGCCAGTCTCTGAGGAATGGCAGCCTGTCATTGTTGCAAAATTTTAAAATACATTCTATTTTTATTATTTTATTAAGTACTTTTACAAAGTACTTAAGACATTATCTTAATACCTCCAAGTAAGAATAGGGACACAGGATTTTTTTTTTTTGCTAAAACATGTCATTTTGTATTATTATTTAGTTTAGTTGTATCTGAACAAGGGTGATACAGATACATTAAGATTATTAATCCAACAGGCATCCTTCTATACTACATGTCTGCAAACAATTAATGTTTTATGCAAATGTAAGTATGCAAGAAGAAACACCAGGCTGTGTGTGCTTCTCTGCATCCTAGGATAACCCTGTGCTCTTCAGCTGGTACTTACTATATAAAATGCTATGATAATTTTTAATTGTATTATTTGACAAACGGAAGAAAGAATACTCTCAGAAATGGCATTAGAAGACCTTTTTCAATATGTTTGGTTCCAAGACAGCATTAACTCTGCTGAATAGTGAAAGTAATAGGGATCACTCAGCCTGCCTCAAGCCCATGACAAAACTATAATCTGTCTGTTGATAATTCTGCAGCCCTGTGAAATGTTCTCATTTGCTCCATAAGTTGTATTAAAGAATAGCTTTTTTTTTTGAATAACAATATACTAATTTCTCTATGTTTAAATAGGCCATAAGTAGTTAAAACAGCAAACAGCCTAACTACAATAGCTTCTTACAATATAGCACACCCATCAAAGTAAACTGGAACCCAACAGATCAATAGTTAAATATCATTAAAAACAGTTTTGAGAAAAAAATCATAATTGACTTTGCCATATGTTTCATTTTCTTACTACACTATCTTCAGAGTGAAACACAATCACCGTTCATGGAGAAGCTAATTATCCACTGTCAGTTAAGCCCTCAATAACTGATCTCTTGACAGCTGGTAATAAGTCCCAAACCCCTTTGCAAATTGCATTAAGATACATATTTATCCACTGGAGAAAGCTGGGGAGCACAGCTCATACGTTCACCAACACTACGGCTTGCAACCATTGCCGCCTTCAAGAAAGCTTTCCTTGTATCTTTCACTTCAGTTTTGGCTTTTCCCCTTCTCTGCCTACTTAAGGCTTGCACATTTCAAATGCCAAATGGTGAAAAGATAGCTTTGGCTCTTGTATTTTGTCTTCAGTGAATGTATGAAACTCTGCTCAGACAACCTGGTGATTTTTGCCTGAACATTTGTTTAAAGTTGCCTTATTGTATAGTTTTACTGAGAAACTACAAGCGTCTTGACTAAACTTTGCATTTATTAAAACAAGTAATAAGGGATATAGGAAATGGGAGAACCGATTTGAAAGTCCAATAACACACTGGTATCAGCTTTTCCAGGTTATAAAACTGTTCTGTCTCTAACGTTTAGAGCACCAAGAAGCAATCTGTTTCCCCGATGAGCTCTATTTCGCCTCCCAACTTTGTTGTCTTCATGCTTTGATCCACCTGGAGGGCCAGGAGATGTTCTTAAAGCTCTTTGGAATGTAACTGTTGTAAAGAACTACTTTGCAGATGAAGATTTGAAAGTCAAAACTCATTTAACTTTGTTCCATTACCACAAAAAACCCAAACCAACCCAAACCCAAAAAATGGAGTGACAGAGGGGAAAACAGAAATATGATGAAAAGGATTTTATGGCTGTTCTTGGATACAAATAAATATATAGCAATAGTGCTTAATTTGGGAAAACAAGAAGGACAAAATCATGTTACTTCAATTATAGAAAATCATGTGATAAAATTAAAAGAACAGGATAAATTCCATTCAAGTTCTGAATGGTAGGTGAATGTGGTAAGTCTTGGACGACTTTCTGGTTGTATCTTTTCCTGCAGTAATGAATTCTCTTAATAAGTACACTCTGCTGAAAGGGTTCCTCATTGTCACCTTTCCAATCTTGGCTCAGACAGTTCCTCATTGTGTGATCTAAAGATCGATCTACTGTGCAATTCTCTAACAGCTCAGTGGAAAATTTACCATTCAACTTCAAAGGCTGAAGAATCTAAATTTATTGATGCCCTAATTTGTTCCTTTATAGAATTTCTTCTAATATTTCACAGGGATAGTGTGAATTGAATTAATTAATAGGTACAAAGTATATTTGTATCTTTGCATTAAAAGACCTGCTCCGTATCTGTCTGTCTATCTTGTTTTCCATCAAAGAAGTATTCAAGGTCTTTGACATTATTATCCACCAAGGACAAAATTAAATTGTTTCTGGTGATTGTTCCTCCTTGTTAGGCAACCACATTTTTCAGTGCTTTTGGTTAGTGATAAAGACTGTTGTGTAGCAGGGAATCAATCGATGATTGGTGTAGCCTTTTCTTTTAATTGTCACCATCTCCACTATAGATAGATCAAATCTTTTTTTCTGTTTTCTTTTTTTTTTTTTTTTTTTTGTTTCTTTTTGGTGCTTAAGAAAGGAATTGCCATGAAAATGGAATGGTCTTTAGTTCACTTCCTTTTTTTTTCCTCCTCACACGGGCATGCACATCTATCTATCACTATTGTAATGTGATTTTGGGGTGTAATAGGCTATTTAGTACATCTTCCTAGTAACTACCTCTGCATAATAGGAAAACCAGAATTGAGAGTACTTTTTATTCTCTGAACAACTGCAATACTTCTAAGTAGATGAATGAAAGAGCCCTTTAAGCAAGAACATCAGGAGACCCAGATAAGATAGTGATATTATGAGAACCTTGAAAATAATTCTTTTAATACTCCTTTTATATTTGTTTTATAAGCTATATATTCTGATGACTCTAAATATTCAAGATATTTTTAAATACCTGCTTTCATGGTTTTACGTACCCCAAACTCACATGCTTTACTTGTCTTTGTACAACTGCTGTGCTGAACCAGCAGATTGTAAAGACAGTAGCAACGTAATTCCTACCATCTTAAAAGGTAATAGCAAAATAACGGTGTCAGTTAAATACTGGCTTAACAATTTTGTCCTTAAGGCTCAGAGAGTTTCTTTTAATTCCTCTGGAGCAGCGCATGCTTCTATGTAAGATCAAGTGGGTTATCTAATCTTTTCTTTTCCTCGCCTGATCCAAGACAAATTTTGCAGTGCATCTGGATATTTTTTTGGAGTGCTCTGTGTGTTCAAATGACAGATCTGTGATCCTTCTGTAAAAATTACAACCTATGAAATCCAGTGTCTCTGGTGAAGATTTTAATCTTGTGCTCTGGGATGTAAGTAACGTCTGTCACTCTGTCCGAATAAATGCCAACATTGCAAAGATTGTGCTGACTCATTCCACAGATGTGTCTGCACCGAATGGCAGGCAGCTGTGCTCTTTGAATACGGTGCCAGAAGCAGCAGGAAGGGGAAAGGGGGGGGGGTAGGGGTAGAAGATGGCCCTTCCATCACACTGTGTACGATATGGGATTTGAGCATTTAATATGTGCTAAGTAGTCAGTATTTTGCTCAGTGAGCTCTTTCACCCTCTTCTTCCCTTAGGATCAATTTAAGATGAATGTTGAGAAGGAAGCACCTTTTGTTCCTGAGAAAAGAAGTTTGGCCTTACCGTAATATGCATTTTTCATTTTGCAAGTATAGTGCTATTTTTCAATGTTCGGGATATAACAGGGAAAAGTCCTAGACGAAGAAAACAAAATTCTTTAAAATACACCTCACTGTGATCCCATTCTTCCGTGTTTTCCCTTTATAGCCAAATTCCTCTAATGTATTTCAAAGGTTTGTATAGTTCCTATTCCTGCTTTATCAAAATGATGATCACATATTGAGAGATGAGACTTGCTCGGCCAAGAGGAGAGCCTGAGTGTTCATTCTTGATGTGGCCTGCCCAGCTGAGTGGCAGTGAGTAGCACCCTTCTCTGCTTATGTTACAGAAAGAAAAAGACAAACTTTAGAAAGGCTGGATCTGCTCTGGTATACCGAAGACTTTAGTGCAGAATGACATGATTGCCACTCCCAAATCTAGTCATCTTGAAGTCCATCTGATCCTGCAATTTCCCTGCTCCTAGTCCAGTAGGACCACCTGGATATGTATGTCCGAGGAAGATTACTCTTCTTTGCTGTTTTACTCTTGTAAACACACTTAAGGGCACAGAGGTTGAACCCATTTCAATGAAAAACACACTTGGTTTAAACTACACACTTGTGACCGGTGCTTCGGTAGCAATATCTTACATTTCTTTCATCTGGGAGGTTTTGAAAGCTGTCTACATCATGAAGACTGAAAATTTTTTGTTAACAAGGCCTTAGTACTTGCAAACTTAGATGTTGTTTTGTAAAAGAAAGATAGATTGAATTATTACGGTCAAATCCTTAATGTTACTCTTGTTTACAGCACACTTCCCTTAACAATAAATCTCCAAGCCTGTGGGCACTTTCAATTACTGCATCTTCCTTGCTTAGCAAAGGAACTCATAAACTTCTCTTTCTGTCATACCATCTTGAAAGATCTTTGTATGTAACGAAGACTGTGTTGTCTGACAATGCTTATATTAAGAAAGACTTATTAAAAAGATGACTCGTGTGGTTCACCTGTCTTTGCCTGTGACAATGGGAAAAAAGGGACGCGCAGATTACTACAGGAAACTTCGACCTTCCTTCAAAATTTATTCCTATGCCATGTGAAAAATGGGTAGGAAATACAATGGAAATAAATCTTTAAAGTTTATTTAAGATTTTTGTCATGTGTAAAGAATTATTCTTGGTATAAACTCTTTCAAATGTACGGTACCAGACTTCTCAGCATTTTCAGCTGTTATGTATTTCAGAGAAACCAGAAGATGCAGCTGTAAAGGCATAGATATCTCTCCCACTGATGAATTTATGGCATTATTTGAAAAGCTGTCATGTTTACATAGTTTCTTGACCTACACAGATGGCAGAGGAAGATTCATCCTCATTTTACAGATGTAAAAATGAGGTGTGTGCAGGAAATAATATTCAAATTTCCTAACTGTCTTTCTTTTCTATTCACATCTAGAAAAAACACAGGGAACTCCAAACAGTTTGTCCTTATAATCTGTGTGTGTTTTCAGGATAAGATTGTAAAAGATATGGTGTGTTTTGAATAGAAATCTTCATTATCTACTCACCACCAGTGAGTTAACAGAAAAAAGGAGCGCAGGGAACACAAAGCCAAAACCTAAGTGCTGAGAAACATCAAGTTTTTTGAAAACAGATAGCTAAAAGTAATTTCTGAAATTTGTGCTTACAAGTACACATTGATAGAGTAAATAGACTGAGTTGCTAGTGGAAACTGGAAACGTTCATCATTTCTGAAAATTGGTCCAGCTACCTAAATGTCTACTAGAAAACTAATTTTAGGAATGATAGTTGGAAAACGTTGATGAAAATTACCAGTGTCATATTTAACTGTTAAACAAGTAATAATCTTTTATGCCTCCGTGTAAAAATATTCCTTAAAATAAATAACAATAAAAATACATGAAGCATACAACTCTCTCACAAAATAACTGTAATCCCATTCTGTAACAGTAATGGCTATACTGCAGCAAGCTTCACTGATTAAAAACTTTTTGTGCCAAGTTTGTTTCCTGGTTATTAAACGGGATGCAAAACGCAGACTACCCTTCTCTATGGTGTATTAAAATGGAAGCTTTACGTCTGGAAGGCAGTCCACGTTCCTTTATTGGTTTGAGCTTCAGGTTTAAATATCTCCAGCTGTCAAAAGTTTAAGTGGGTCACCAGCAGACCTCTGACTGCTGGGGTAGAAAGAAAACAGAGCAAAAGGCAGGAGGTCTGCTCTCACCCACCATGCACTCAATTCAAAGAGTGCGCAAGCTCTGGCGCCGTGTGTTGATCACAGAAAATAGGGCCCAGGAGGGCACAGAGTCTATTCCTCTGACTTAGGACAGAGGCATCAGTATGTCAATAGCTGTATCTGTTGTCTTCTTTGCCATACTGCTTTCAGTGTTGTTTGTATAAAAAGCTTTTCATTTATATTTGGCTTGCTTTGGCATATTGTTGCGTTTTCCAAATTCCAATGTGTTGTGAGCTTTGCCCTGTGCAGTTGATGCATTGACCCCTATAATACTGCAGGTACTCCGTGTCATATGATACTAGAGAGCAATAGAAATAGAATTATAGATGTTGTTGCGAAAGGAATACTCTTTGTTTGGCTGAAGATAAAAAAATACACAAGTTAATATAAAAAATTCTGGAAATGGTAATCTTTAACAGTTACCTCAGCATATGCAATTCTGCCATGTAGAACCACAGGACTTGAGCACAAGTAGCGTTGTTAGTTTGCTTTTAAAGATTTGTCTAACAGAAATGCTTTATTTTCCAGTTCTCTTTGTTCTGTTTTTTTACAATTAATTTTATGGATAGATTCGCCTTGGTATATAAATTTCACGGAATCATATAATATCTCAAGTTGGAAGGGGACCCATAAGGATCATTTAGTACCTCAGACCTGGTGATGTGAGTCAGATACTCCAAATAAATAAACAGTTTGAGTTGAAAAGTTGTTTCTGGTTCAGATCCTTGGACCTATTTGTGTCGTGGACAACTCAGACAACTGTTGGGACAACTGAGTGACAACAGTTCCAGCTGTAGTAAGCCAAAGTAAAGCTTTCATGAAATCAAATCTTAGCCATTTCTTCTTAATACCCTTCCAAGGAACAGCAAGACATTTGCCTTTTAAAATAACACTCAGATTCAATTATTTCATAGTAAGAGATGAAAAAACATTAAGCAAATCTAATAACTGCCAAATTAATGCAATTTCCTACACTTGTGTTTGGTAACTGAAGACAAGCTGAACCGCTAAATAGCTGTCTAACCTAAGGAGAGCGAAAAAATAGTGTGCAAAAACGTCCTTTAGAGAAAATGTCTCCCACCAATATCAGATGTAGCAGTAGGAATCAAAACTGAAAGAACTCTTTTAAAATACATTCCAATTTATTCTTATTAGAAGTTAAATGTTCTTGGATTTCAAGGCTTAAGAGTACCTGAGTGTATGAGTGGTCAGAAGCAATTTGAAGTTGATATTACTGGATCAAGGCTGTTTTGAAGTCACATTGCGTCTTTTTTTTCCCCCTGCTTTAGATATCCCTCTAATGATCAACTCTAAAGAACACTGTGGAATTAGTTTAATTTTTGATTATGCAGAAAGAAGTCAACTTGACTGTGATAGGCTGTGTTGCACCTGGAGGGCTTAAATAGCCATAATTTGATTTAACCAATTGAAATAAGCAAGCCTGTCGTGGTAGCGGGAAAAGACTATACGCTAGTTTGACAGCGTCCTTTTTCTGCTAGAGGAGCTTTGCAAAATAATAGCGTAGTCCTGGCTTCGTTGAGATTTACACTCTTATTGACCGTCTTCCCCAATCTTTGTAGCTGTAGGCTACAAATTATTTTTTTCACATAGTCTGTTAGCCTCTGAAAAATGTAATAGCTGTATTTGATATAATTTCTGAAATGAAAACAGAATCTTCCTGATTTCTTAGAGTTGGTATCTAATTCGTTGTGATTCATATGCAACTGCTGAGAAAGAAAATACTTTGTCTGATTTCCTGAAGTTTACTGATATTTACAATTTGATACAAAACACTGGATATAGGGTTTTCTGCTGTAAATTTCTAACAGGCCTCTCTCTCCAATGAATGGATGCAACGTGGACAAATCACCAAGTTCTGAAATGCAGCCTCTTTTTCTGTAGAATGTTCTAAATTACATCAGCAGCAGCAGTACATAAAAATAGTTTGCTGTAAAGATAACAAGTAGAGTAAAATCAGATATTTCTTTTTCCTGAATTGGAATTCTGCTAGCTATTTTGAGCTATCTCTTTTGGGGAAAAGAACTTTAATCTTTAGTATGCATTCAGTCCTTTTGTTTTATTGTGGTAGGACACAAATATAACAGGACATTAATATGATTATGACAGGTAAATGTTTTGTTGCATGACATGTATTTTGAATCATATGAGTAAATAGTGCAGTAAATAATAATCATAAAGCATTCCACAGACTCACAATCTTATAATGAACTTAATTAATATAAAATCAAAACTAAAGCTCAGTGAACTACTCATCCAAGATAATTTTCATGGGCAGTAAGATACAGACGATTAGCTTTTTGATACTTATTAGATAAAGGATCTGTTTTCATTCTGGACCTTAAATCTCTATCAGCCTTCTCACAGAGAGAGTACCTGAGGAAGAATGTAACTGGGTCTTCTAGTATTTAGAGTTGTGGCCCAGAAAATACCCATGGGAGGATGCTATCTAAAAATCTAAATATCTGAAAGCAAGAAACAAAATAGTCACTCTTTATTACTTGCTTTTTGGGTCTCTTATAAGTATAAAGCAAGTTTAGGGAATCTAAGGAGAATTGGGCAGTATGATTTCTCCAATTTACAAATTCACACTGAGCTCAAATTTGGCCAATAACCAATGGATTATTCTTTTTCCTTTGCTTGACAATTTGCATACTCAAATAAAAAATGAGGCCACTCATAGAAATGAGACAGAAAATCAGATAATTTATAGACTGACTTACTGGGTTGCACAGAAGCCTATCAGCTGTTTTCAACCAAGTAATAAAAACTATAAGACCATTTGACTTTTGGGTGTATGTTATCCCTAGGCGAAGTATCACACATGCATTCAATTAGCTTTTGCAGCACACTAATTTGAGTTTATGAAGCATATTGTCCCCACAGCAAAGAAATGCTGCAGGGCTATTGTAGAGTAGCATGCGCCACAGCCTTACATGATTAATGAGTTTTTATTATTACTGCTAACCTACACAAGCAGATTTACAAATTACCCAGATTCAAGGTCTAGGGGGCCAGTTCTTCCTGTGCTTTGTGTCAACACGTGAACTTTCCTTTTTCTGAAATGTGAAATTTAACTGAATAGAAACCAACTTTTGCATTTAGGGACAAGAGAAAATAGAAGAGCTTGGTGTAAAACTTGGGAATGGACAGTCCATTTCTTGAAAATATTCTACAAGAGGTGTAGTTTTTTAGTTAGGAGGAAAGGTGTAATTTTCATTAAGCAGTTCTGTAAAATGGGATTAATCATGAGGAAAAAGCCCTTAATGTTTATTATGTTTATTTTAAAGTGAAGAAGCTTATTATTAATCTGGTATCGGATTATTTTTTAGCATTTCACACTCACTAAAGCTTTCTCTTTCACTTTACGTTTAAAATGGAAGTTTAATATATATTCTTTGCCTGTATTTTTTAAAGCAAGTGCAGCTAATTTCTGTTCCCTTTCTTGCTTTCCTTGAGTTTTTCTTGATTTCAAGAAACATAAATTGTCTAGGCCTACCAGAATAAATGTCCATGTCCCATTATTTCTCTTGAGTCTGGACTTTGGGCCACATCCATTAGAAGTGCCAGTCACATGTGCATAGTTGTATACGTGTAGGACTGCTTGGATGTAGTTGAGTCCCTTGAATAAATATTATTGTGTTCATCTACCCTAATCTCCTCCCTGCTGTCTTCTGTAACATAGCAATGGAAATTATTTAATAGGAGGTGTTTGTAAATGTAGAACGCTTTCCTGAATTTACTGAAAAGTTTTCTTTCACTTTTAGAGTTTCACTGTAACCTGAACTTAATAAATGTCTTTGGAAAAGTTGCGTACGTGAGCAGTCTGGTGAGATAAGTCAGTTAGTCTTGCTTTGTCTCTTTTTCAAAAGAAACTTCTTTGTTTACATTTCAGGGACATACCTAATGATAACTTCGCTGCTGCCTACCTTCAAGAGATCTGCACTTCGCTATATCCAGGTCAGTTGAGTTACCTAAACCCCCAAGTTGACAGAAGTCTGAAGCTTCTGTCCTGGGATTTCTTTTGCTAATGATGCTCTGTTACAGTGAGTTTCCTTCCTATTAATATTTTATTTGCTCTGTTCAATCTCCACTGTTTAGATTTGTATAAGTATAAAAGCATTTCATATACTCTTATATATACTGTTTAGTATACTCTTGGTACTACTGTGTACCAAGTAGGCATGCTCCTCAGACAAGTGCAATACCGGGAACCTGCTCTATCATGCACCAAGAAATGCAAAAATCTCTTTTTGTCCTTGCTTATGCACACAGAAAATCAAAGATATACCTAGGTTTACCTTTGGCCCATGTTATGAAAATCTAAGTAAAAGAAAATATTAATTATTAAAGTAGAAACAAAAAAGGAGTGACGGTTAACTTTGAGAGTAACAGAAATATGCAAAGTATCTGAAGTAATTATATTTGATTGTAGGTAGGCCAAGTATGACAGAAACTCAAAAATTAACTCCAGAAGGAAGATATCAAACTGTGCAGTCATATTGCCAACTCTCCTGTACTCAAAGTACCATTCTTTTTTCCCCATGACTTATTCTTGCATATGTTTATTAAACTAAAGCAAGATAGGGAGAGTAATACTCTCCTCTTTTCAGCTAATGTGAAAGAAGGTTAAGTGGAGTTAAAATATAGTTAAATAGTTAAACAGGTTACAAGTAATATAAGCGTAATATAAACATAGTAAGGACAATATAGAAATATGTTATGCTAAATATAGTTAAAAAGTAGAGAAGTTTGAGGTGGACTAGGCCATAAAGCCCTCTTTTGCTCCAAGCAAACCAGTCATGAGGTGGTTTTGTCCCCACCCAGGCTGGGCCAACAACAGAAAAGACCTGCCTGACTTTGTGTCTTAGCTCTTCCTTCTTCTTGCTGGGGGAGGCTTAGTAACTCACAGGTACATAATTTACAGAGTTTGAGAGGTTTGTTTCCTTCACTGAAAACTTCTAAAACACCTAAAAGCCTGATCCTTTGTCTTTTGAAGTCTTGTCGTTGATTTTAGAGATAGTAGTATCAGGTCTTCAGTAGACATTTAACTGACATAGCTGCTCTCTCATTTATTTCTTCTGGCTACCTGTAGAGCTAAGTAAAAGCCATTTTTGTACACAAAGGCTAAAACAGGGAGGGAACGATAAAGTCTCTGTGGTCCAGAAAAGTCAGACTTCTGGTTTTGAGGCTCAGCCATTTTGGCAAAAGAATAAAAGTGAAGGACTTGCTTATGTTTACAGGATGCATAT
Source organism: Gallinago jamesoni (assembly GCA_025769975.1). NCBI lineage: Eukaryota > Metazoa > Chordata > Aves > Charadriiformes > Scolopacidae > Gallinago > Gallinago jamesoni. The sequence continues at coordinate 13,974,487 of JAOQGH010000069.1, read as the reverse complement.
CCCAAAGTGCACTTTGCATCCTGGCTACACAAAGGAAACAGCTCATCAGCAGAAAGCCATCTAATAAATCTAGAAGGACCTCTCAGCACATTCTATTTTGTTTAAGTGATTTTTCAAGCTATAGGAACTGTCTAAAACCTTTCCCCCTTCCATCTTGCAAAGCAACGACCAACGTGTAGCATGGGGGAGTGCAGTTTGTTTTGCAGGCTTTTCACTGCTGCCTAAGTTAGTCAATAGAGAGCGGCTTTATTTGTCCCAAATGAATGGCAGTTGCTCATGCAGGCTGGCTAATTCAGACCGTGAATTAGGTAATTTCATTTCAGAACACTTTGTCCTCTATTATAACCTTATTCTCCCTGGTTTGTAGACTATTGTCCCCTCCTTCCCCCTCCCCATTCCTCAAATCTTTCACATTTAACTGGTTACACAGCTAGGAATATAATGTTTCAAAGATATAAATAATAATGAGCTCTTTTAATAAAATCAGACATAAGTTATGCAGCAGACGTCAATTATAATGGATTTTAAAGGTTTTGATCTAGAACCTGGGTGGCATTACATTTAGACTAATAACTGTAACTATGATTTATGTGTTTGCAACTGAAATGGTTTCAGTGCTTCGATATATGTCCAAAGTAAAATTTATAGTCTGCTACAGAATGTATAAATAATGAACAGCCATATGTCATATTGCATTTAAAATTTTGACTTCTTCCACAGCCAGCATAAGGTAAAATGAATTAAAATTTTAAGTTCATTGGGGATCAAGTTACTTTAATACTTTAAAGCAGCTTCACAAATACAAAAATGATTTAATTACTTTTCCTCCAGTAAAAAATAAGATATTTTAAATTTGCAGTTGCATTCAAATTGAGCTACAACAAAGAGTAAAACATATGCTGATAAGCAAGGAAAATTATTCACTTCTCTCCTAAAAATAATTGTCACTAATTTTTCCTTAGATAGCAAAACTGGAATAACAACTATTGACAAAGATATGCTGCACAAAGAATTTAAATGGAAAGAAGCACAATTACTATAATTTTAAAATTAAACCCTCCCCCATGCCCATTTCATGTTGGAGAAAAACTTGTGAACTATTTTTGGTAAGATGAGCTGCATATAACTATATGAACGCACACTGCAATTTTCCAGTAGGTTATTTGAAAATGAAAAGTGCACCTGACTAATGCTCGTGGTCCATTTGCAGCAGAAAGACCACCCAACCCTCCGTTACAGCCGGGGTTGTTTTTCAGAATGTATCTCCCTTTTCTCAATCTTGGTTTACACATTTTAAATCTTGCTGACCAAACTGTTGTTTTGGTTTTGGTTTTTTTTTTTCCTTCTTAGCTCTCTGTTGAAATTTGTCAGTGTCATGAATGGACTATGTACAAAAATCAGATGTCAACCACTATTTTATTAGTAGCTTATATGGTGCTTTCCATTTTGCCCATTAGAAGAGACCAAGTACAACAGAATTTCAATCCTATGGGAAACTGGATGTGCTAAGATTTGACCTTGCGAGTCTGTTCGTACCTCATCAGATCGATTTTGCACCAGTAAATGTTTCTCAAAAAATTTAGGTAGTTCTTCTGGTATTTACAGCAAGCAAAGTGCTAAATGTTCAGCATTGCCCATGGCTTGATGCTTCCCTTTTCCTTTTATAGGGGAATACTATTTTCTTTTATTCCCTGGAGTGCTGGTACCAGGACTGAACTTAGTGAACTCTCCAAAAAGCAGAAATAAATAAATGAAATATTTGTAGTGAAGCCATCAGCAGACATGACATCTATTCCTCAGCAGACTCTTCTTTTGTATTATTGGGAAGTTATCTAACTTCTCATAGAAAATGCTATTGATTTTTAGCCTGTTTTGTCAACTAGTCAATAGCCACACACAGAGACTACTCGTGATATGCTACATTTTTCCCCTGTCAGAAAAAGTGCAACTGTATGTTGTGTTACTAATGTGGCCAGCTTTCTGGTTCTTTTTCTCTTGAACTTTAGGTGTTAATACATATACTTGGTTTATAAATGTCGAAGTCTATTTTATCATTCCTCTAAAAAGATGTCTTAGCCGAGACAGATGCTTTTGCTAAGAAATAGTAGTGGTGTCTTAGAGTTAACATGCCTTTGGGCTCTGACAGACATTTGGCAGCAGATTGAAGCTGGGTGTCTGAAATGGTTACTGCTCTCACCTTGGCTACCACAGATACACTTTGTCTTGCGACACCAGACTGAAGTCACGGAGCTGGTTCGCGAGTGCCTCAAACACTCCTTTTCTCAGAGATGGCAACATCTGTCAGAGGAGGGCAGAAGACTAGCAGAGGAAATGGGGAATGAAAGCACAAGGAGTTTGAAAATTCTAGATTGTTTTTTATTTTTTTTTAAATAATGTAATTGGGCAAATGAAAACAGTAATAGAAAGATAAGTAGTTCAAATTCTGCAATTCTGAGTGAAAAAATCTTTTTGAATATTGAAATGTCAGTTCACCTGAAGTTATCATGTGTGCTTAATCTCAGGGAACATGACATACTATTCAGAGATCAGTTTGCTTGCAGTTACTGAGTATTGGGTAAAAAGATGGGTTTGCAGTTTGATTCAGATTTTAAGAGCTATTAAGAGATTAATGTTTCATTGCTGGATGAACCTGTGGGGTGTGATCATGGAAAAGGATACTTGTATCTATAAAATATTATTGCTGAATAGAATTTGAAAATATCTTTCCAAGATTGGGATAACAGTGAATATGAGTGAGGTATGTTTATTCAAAACATGGAATTCTTGCATCAGTTTGACAAGCCCAGCTCCCCATCTCCAGTTTACCACTCTGATTTCTGTCTTGGCATAAATATTCAGGAGCGTAATGTTGTAATTTTCTTGTGCTTTGGCAAAGTCCTAGTGGAAAAGATACAAAATTTAATGTTAACTTGTGGGTTTCACTGTGCGTCAGCACCTGTTACTCGTGATATCCAATAATCAGACATGTTGCCAGTTTTCTATCTACAGGAACAAAGGTTTTAGAAGAGGTTCTTTTTGCAAACAGATAAGCCTGCATTCAGGTGCATCTTATCGAAAAAGGCTGCTGCCATTTTCTGATGATAATCAAGAGCACTTTGTCTTAAGAGGAGATTATTTATCTGCTTCCTTTAAATTGTTGCCACGTCTTTTCAGCAAAATGGATGCTTTTAGCTTCTTAAAATGTTTTAGGGATTTGTTGCTAGAAATTAATTTTAGCTATTTATGAAGTTAAGTGAATTTAAGAAAAAGTCAGGAGACGTTCATAGCACTGAAGACCTGGGGAGATTCAGTAGCAGATGAGATCTGCTCTCATGATTTAATCAGTTTAATGGAAGTATAAATAGCTGGAATCATCTCCTGTAGCCCAGGCATTTCATGACCTAAAGGTAAACCAGTAAGTACTTTTTGGAAAGATGTAGCTGTTGCTTTATTTATATGGCACTGCATCCATAAATCAATGTTACCCATGTAAAGAAACCTTTGCAAATAGTGGCTACCGTATTAGAGACAAGCCTTACAGTACTTCTTGTGGCAGATCAACTTGCAGTTTCAAACTTATTTAGGTTTATTATCATTCAGTAGCTTCACCTTGAAAACAGTTGTCGTTATTTAGTTGAACTTGCACGTTCTACAGGTCTGTGACTTCAATCATGTCACTCAGCAATTTCACTGCACATCTTTTTGTGGTTAGGAGAGGGGGGAAGAAGAGATATTTGCAGCTATTCATGTCACTGATAGATGAAACATTACTGTATTTCTTTTCACCTGTTGTCACTATTCAAACCGTGCCAGGATTTTTAAAGATGTTTTGGTTCACCAGACATGTTCTTACAAGTTCAAATATTTATTAATTTGGGACTTACAGGCAGCTAAAAGACTTGTTAAAACTGTGATCACTGGACTAAAACTTGTCATAGACAAAGAGAATTGCCCTAGTTCACTTAAACTCTGCTTTTTTTTTTCCCTCTTAATTATCATTCAATCTGATTGAAAAGTTTTGGGTGGGGTGGTTTGTTTTTTTTTCAAAGATGAACATCAAATTATTTTACTCTATTCTGTGAATTTTTGGACACTTCAATGATTCACGTATTTTTAAAAACAAAACTTTCTGTACTATCAGGTACAGTTTTATAGAAATTGTTTTTTAAAATTACCGTGTTATTTTGATTATGTTGTCATCAATTGTTATTATCGTATTACCTAACCTGCACGTTTCAACATTCATGAAGAAATTAAAATAATTTTTTATACCAGCATATCTCTCACTAGTGGAGAGGAAAGAGGGAGAATAGGCTTTCAGGAACTTTGTTGCTGGGGGGGAGAAACTGAGGCTTCAAATAATGTGAAGAAACAATAAAAAGAGACCAAACCTTTTGGTTGAACTCAAGTCCTCAATGAAAGATCATTATGAGAATGTAAATTATGTGACAAATTAATGCTTCATTCAGACCTTATACTTAGAGAAGAAATGATCATAAACATTTTTATGCTTTAGTGTTTTGGAGAACCAACAAACCAAAATATTTCTTTTATTCTTGCACTCCATAAGATTGCCTTTTATAATGTAATATAGCTACCTACCAAGGATTTGTGAAGACTGATGAAGATTGTGTGGGTGTGGAGTTTAAGGTGCTTAAAATCCAGCTAATTATATGCAGTGTTTCCATGAATCTCATGATTTCACAGATGTGTGAATCCAAGTCAAAACTCCAACAAAGTTGCAGAGGCTTTCAGAACAGCAATTTTTATTCAGGCTTACCTCTGGAACAGAAATGTGTGCTCCCAGGGAAAGGGAAGAGGAGGTGTTGATTTCTTTTATTCTCTTGTGATACTGAAGATCCAAGATCTATTTGGAAAGTTTCTTATTTGTGGTTTGGTGGTTTTGGTTTTTTTTTATGAATTACAATGTCTCATTGCATTTTTCCTTGCAAATAGTTACATTTAAAGAATGACTGTGAGATCTCAGTAACTGAAAACTGAATCTTGTGATTCAGTTTGTGAGGGAGATATTTTGCAATAAGATTAAAAAATTGGTACTTGTATTTAATTTTTTTTTCTTAATAAGCTTTTTAAAATGAAATGGTATAGAATCACTTTAGAGGAAGCAGGCTCTTTTAAAAATCGGTAGAGTTTGAGAAAATTATCATTTCCTAGATCTGAGATCCCCAAGGTGTCCTCAGGAAAAGCATGAAAAAGTACATAATGCACTTGACATTTCTGAATTAAGGAGTGTGTGTGTGTCTATGTGCAATGCTAGAAAGAGGGTTTAGGTCTTCTTTGACCTCCAAAGAAAATATGACCAAAAACTTCAACCATCTCCTCAGGTCACGTTGCATTGACTTTCAGTAAGCCTGAATAAGAGGTTAAAAGAAATGTGCATTTATTGCCTGTGACTGACTAAACCTTGGAGGGTGAATGGGACTTATTGCCGGCACCCCTACAAGGCTCAGTGGGGCTGGGTGAGGGTGATGAGCCCATGAAGCTCAGAGAAGAGTGTAGGCTGTGACCAACCACAGCTTTCCAGGGAAGCTGACGAAGGGTGGGGTTTTGGTTTAGATAACCAGCTCTCAGCAGCTGAGTGGAAACAGGTGGTGTAAATCTCACCCCCTGAGTCAGCCAGACCAGCACAGAGAGAGTAAGTGGTTCAGCGCAACACAGAGTATAAAAACTCAGCAACCAGCAAAAGAGTTCTGGTGACTTTTTAACTGGTTTCAACCCCTGAATTCTTTCCCAGCAACTCAGGCTACATCGTGCTGGTAAGTACATTATAGAGACTGGTAACGTCGGTACTGTGATTGAACTGTGTATTGCAATTCATATATTTTTTAAATATAACTTAGATTTGTATTTTGTTTTCAGTATATTTTGTACCACTATGCTAAATCAGAAACCTCGTGTAACATCAAGCATCTTCATATAAGTAAACATATTAAACATTACACCTCCCATGTGTGAAATACCTTAAAAGAACCTGGTCAGAGATTATTGGGCTCTGACGGTGTCCCACCTTTGCCCACACACCTCAAAGAGGAAAAACATACACGGAGAGAGTTTTTCAAAGGCACGGAAGAAATTTAGGTCAAAATCAGTTAAATCATGATCATTCTGCTTGTATCAGCAGTTCCTCTCTAGGACCCAATTTGGCATTAGTCATTCAGGGGAAAAAATAGATGCATTGGCATTTCATAGAATCATAGAATCATTTTGGTTGGAAAAGACCCTTGGGATCATCGAGTCCAACCATGAACCCTACTCTACAGAGTTCTCCCCTACACCATATCCCCCAACAACACATCTAAATGACTCTTAAACACGTTCAGGGATGGTGACTCAACCACATCCCTGGGCAGCCTGTTCCAAGGCCCAACCACTCTTTCTGTGAAAAATTCTTTCCTGATGTTCAGTCTAAACCTACCCTGTTAAAGCTTGGAGCCATTCAGTCTCATTATATCACTAATTACCTGCGAGAAGAGATTCTGGTATTGGATCACCTTAGAAAGGTCTGATGTGTCATGTGGGAGGTGTCACATTTGAAGGCCCCTGTGCCTGCATGCCCCTTTTACAGTCTCTAATACTGCATTTCATACTTGGGCCAGATCCTTGCAGAGTGACTCAGTTCTTCTTAGGCTGAACCATTGACTTCAGTAAGATTATTAGCAGTAATGAAAACATCCCAGGAAATAAAATGGCTTTGCTTGTAGATTATTTTTTTTTGTAGACTTATTATGAATTCATTTTACCAAATTGAAATAAATATCTTAATGAAATTCTGAGTAGTTTTCAAATGTAGTTCATTACGTTAATTTGCTACAAAATTAAATGGCACTAAAAGATTATTAATGCAATAGTAGTGGAATATATGAAACTAGAATTTGCCAAAATAATAAGTGCTTTGAAAAGGATTCATACTGGAAAAGATATGATTGCATGAGGTATATTATATTCGCTGACAATTGTTCTGGACCTACCCATAAAATAATCTATGAAGTAAATAGGACTAAGATGTTTAAGTTCCTATAGAATTGGTTATTGGGGTTCACCGTACAGTAAGAGAAGGATTAATTATTGATTGTGTATAGCAGAGTGCATAACCCCATAGCATTTGTCAAGTGCCTTCTTGTCAAATACAACAGTTGTGAATTTGGCAGTGAGGTGGCAGCTATGTTCACTCTGGGCCTGAATGAAAGCCCACTGAAGTCAGGGGGAGTTTTACATTTATTCCAATGGACTAGCTTCAAAAGCCTCTTCTATGGCACACGTGGCAGAAAAAGGGAAGACCTTGGGCTATCCTTCACCACCCTCATGGTCAAAAAGATGAGCCACTGAGTTTATTGTTCTTTACTATTCATAGAAGCCTGAGAAAATGCTAGTTTCCCAGCAATGCTGAGCTTCAAATAATCTTCATTATGAACCAAATTTTGTATTGTGCAGGGAAGCTGTTATTCACTGGTTTCACAAAAGTTTTGTGCATTATGTCTACAAACGTAGGGACTATTCCTATCTTAGTCTTTATTCTCACGTTCTTATTTTATTAAGTGTTGCTAACCAGGCCATTTGTCATGGGTGGGCCAAGTGAGCATGCTCATCCCATGCATCATCCCAGTGTAATCTTATTGTGATTTGTAGTCTGATCATCATGTGAAACTCTGAATTCAGAGGTGTCAGTGGATTGTGTGTGAACATCTGTTTTGCCATTGCACATTTGTTCAATGAGAGGTATCCCCTTAGACGCTTAGTGCTGTAGTGCAAAACTGAGTTTCTTGGCCATGCTAGTGTGGCTCCAGTTGGGAGATCCTTCCAATATAGTCTAAAAGACTAGATGCTTATTTAAAAAAACATGATTCTCCAGGGCACAGATATTTTTTTTTTTTAAAAAAAAAGTAGTACCATTTGAGGGCACTGGATTTTTCCAGAACTTTCTATAGAGTTACCAGGTTTTTAGGTGGCCAATACGAATGCTACTGTAAGATATGGTTTCCTTTCAGCTTAGGATATGTCACCTACCACTGCCGTAAAACAGATGGGCAATGAGAGTTTCACCGCCAGGGATTTTTACCTCCATAGCCTCCTTAAAACTTGGAAGTTATCCCCAAATTTGATGTGAGTCATGGAATAGCATTACTGCTATTTCATTTTCTGGAATTGCAGCTTGAACTCTGCTGTTATACATGATCCATGGGTTTTATAAACTCTTCATATGCTTGGTCTGTCTGAAGGATACAGGCAGGCAATATAATACTTCTTGCACAAGAAAACTACTTCTAATGTAACTGTAGGTTACTGTTTTCCCTCTTTAAAATTTGTTTTTGAAAAACATTAGAATTGTATGTTGATGGTAGATAATCAAGAAAATCCACAGTTTGGCAAAGCGTGCCATATGTCTTGTAATTCCAGCACACAATGGGGTATCTCCTTAATGACTTCCTCAGTGCCCCCCATTGTATCTCGGTGTTAGAAGACATATGGAGCCTTTTCCTCTTAACTGTGAATTTCCTTCCTGCCACTGTTTTTTCTTACAACCTTAATCTGCTTTTAATGTACTGCAGTTGTCTTTTCCTGCCAATAATCTTTTATCCCTTGTTAGGTGACTTCATTACAAATGACAGAACTAGAACTTCTATGTTTGGAGCGAGATGAATGCTTAAATTCAACATTATTTCTCAATAACTGAGCAACAAGAGAGCTTTGACTTAAACTTGGTATTCTGTGTGAGACATCACATTACAAACCTGTGCATATCTGGTTGCTGATGGTATAAATGGTGGCATTCAGTGTTCTGCAGTCCCTCTATGGATGTGTGTATAAAAGTTTCTGATGTGTTGCTGATTGTTGCTTCTGAACATTTTGTGAAACCCTGGGTATAGGGTTTTTGCAGTCTGAGAAGTTTTAGGAAGTTTAACTGTTTCACAGGGTGCAGTTTGGGTCTGGCTATATGAGAAATGGCATGAATTACACTGCTAGTTTACAAGATATCTCTGTCTTTTCTTTTAAATCTTTTATATTTTACAGTAGTGACATAGCTTGTGGTACGCATATTCAGAAAGAAATCTACTCGATGCAGAAAGATCAGAAAAGAATTTGCACACGTTTTTTCAAATTAGGCAGCACATGGTTCAAATTCTACTCTAACAAATTTATGAAAGGCTGGTCTTACTGATCTATACTTTTATTTAAAAGATAGATTGGAGATGTCCTTACTTGATTCAAAGCCTGAAGAAATCAACAAGGCTTTTTATAAGGCTTTGAACCTATATTTAAAATGTCATGTATGAAAGAAAAGATGATGATTTACATTCGGATACTGAGAAATTTTGTGATACACAAAGGCAAGAGAGGTGGTGCAGCCATTTGCTTTCCAGGACTCAAGAGTCTGAGTAGAAACCAGGGTTCTTCCTACCCGTGTGGGAAGAGGCTTGGCCCTGAATTCCTCTTCAATCCAGGTGCTTAATTAAATGAGGGTGATCTGAGGAGCAGAATGCACCAGAAGTAGAGCTGGCTTACGTTGCTTTTCTACTACCTAGAACAATGCTGGAAATAAAATTATGACAGTAATTCACAGTCGAGTTGATAGTCTGCTCCTGAGGCAAAGCACGTTTTGATGTCGCACAATTCTGAGGCCAGAAAAATTATTGAATAAAAATGAGAAAAATAACTGTTGATTGTTCAAGGTTTTTACTGCTTAGGAGGGAGTGTATTATTGGGGAGTGATACAAGATTTAATTTTTAACCTAAGTTTGAATATTGTGGTTGCAGCTGAAATTTATTGTAAGCAAATCTGAGGTTCGCTCTTTATGGAGTTGGTAGAAGAAATTTATGATCACCTAATTTTTATAATTTATCTGTGATGGATGAAAGCTTGCTGTGAGCCTGTGCTGGGAGAATACACTGAAGATCACTTAATTCAAAGTAAAGGATTATCAGTAACTGTAGGTTTGATTTCAGACTTGAAAGCAGACTAATTTTTCAGTTGGTGGAATTCTTGCAGAAGAGAATCCCCCCCTCTGGCATTTTTGCATAGGGTTGTCTGATTTCCAGCCACACTGCAGAAAACTCCTGATCTGCTGAATTGTGTGAGATTTCAATGTGAGAGAGATGAGAGAGGGTTGGTTATTATCCAACTGTGGAGTTTGGAAGACTTCCTAGTGGTCTGCGGAATGAAACATTTTTAGATCAAAGCTGGGGAGGGGTTGGCAAGGAGAGGTGATGGTCCATGAAAGTGGTAAGCAGAACTGTCTCATAACCTTCCCTCCCATTGCCAGTAGACTATTTGGATGCAAACAAAAAACTGAACAAATTCTACAGATGCTTGAGTAAAGCCTTCCTAAAAATTTATCATTTATGAGAGCTCATAAATGGAAGCTTGTGTTTATCACATCCTTAGTGTAGGGAAATATCTCTTTTTGTGTGTGCATTAATAAAGGCCCTGTGGGTTGGTTGGGGGTTTCTTCGGTGGTTTTGTGTTGTTTTTTTTTCCTCCTCCTGCCTTTTTATGTTTCTTTCTTTGGAGTGGCATTTTTAAATGGTGGGTGGGAATCAGTTGCTTATTGTTCACTGAAGTACCGTTTACTGAAGAAAATATATTTCCCTCCCGTTAGAGTTACTGGCTGGTCATCACAATTACCAGATGCCAAGCTGTAGAACACAGTTTTCCAGAAAATGGCATCTGGCTTCCTGGCATAGTCCACAGGCACTTGTGTTGATGGTTTTGGAGCTGCAGCTGGGTCTGGGTGGCTGCTGAGGGAGTATGTGGTCCACCCTGTCATTCTAGATGCTATTTACCTTTGGCTCACCTTTGATTCAGAATCATTTAAGCATTTGTGCCTTTCTATAATGCTGTCAAACATCAGTCTTTCAAATGGTTTATGTAGATCAGTTCACAGGAAGAAGAAAGCTCTTTCACATGGCCGCTTATTTTCTGCATGTATGTGTAAACTATAAACCTGCTTCTATACCAGCAGGTGGTTTATTTATCCATAGGGGTGCATAGCGCGCACACACGTATTAAGCCGTTCATTTAAAGGGAAAGAGAGGGAATCTGATAATCTCTCTGTGAATGCAAACGTGTAATCACATCTGATTGTGTTCCACAGTTAAAAGATGCAAAAGATCCAAGTGTTGTGTCAAAATGAGTGCTGGTGCCATTGTGTGGCACAGAGGCACCGCCCTGCATGTGGGAGCACCTGCAGCCCTTCTATCTGAGATGCACCACACTAGGGCTGGATGGGGATTTTACTGTTTCCTGGGATGCCCAATACCCTCCAGAATGATCCAAAACACAAGCACATCACTACAAGTCCATAAAACTGAGTTCTCCTGATCCAGCTGCCAACCTCCTGTGATGTGTTGGAGAAATCATCATCTCACCTCGCTGCATTTTGCTTCCCTGCTTGTCTACATTTTATCAGACATATTGGGTGTCCTTTAAAATAGCAGTGGGAGGCACTGTAGGTAGTGTAAATAGTATTCATACTTGGCAGACTCAAGTTCTGGAGACTTTCCCTGCTGGCAGAGGACTTTCTTTTTGGCTGAAACATTAGCATTTTATCTGTACTGTGATGGTGGTGGAGAAACTGGGCCGGGTACGACTGACAGCACTTTACCCTTCTTTTCTTTCGCAGACGTGGGACTACCAAGTTTCTGATCACACAACATCACTCTTTTCATTCTGTCTGCACGACTGGTACCAGGATGGCAACTCCCATAGCGATGTTGCTGTATGAAAATATGCAAACAGTCCTTTTTCTGATTTTAATGATAGCATCTCAGATGCAGAATTATTGCTATTACATCTAATTGCTAGTCCGCAGTGTGGTATTTAAAATGGAGTGGTGGCAAGGATTCAATGTACAAATCTATTTATTTATCACCAAGTGACCTTCTGTTCAGCGATATTATGGATGCTAGCTAGGGAGAGGGATTCTGTTTCCCTGTGAATGTCTGGCTCAGTGTTGACTAGAACATGGCTTTTGTTCCCCTGCTAGTAGTGACAAAGCCTTTGACAGCATCCTCTGGGAGATGGTGCATGCCGGAATTCAATTTGCTTGATGTCCTTTGACTAAGCTGCAATTCACTGACTCGGTATAATTTTTGATAGGCAATGAATGGCTGGGGACAAAATCCCGTATGGCCTTTTACATCATTCTGCTTGGTACCTGGGACAGCAGAAGACTATATCAGTGAAAGAATCTGCAATGTTCTGAAGAACATGAAAAACATCAGAAATGCTGCACAGTGAGAAACCTTGCAGTGAACTTAACAATATTGCATTCATTTTTTCTTTGGTTTTCATACACACATGACCTTATTAAATTTCTAAACATAAACATATTCCTTTTAAAATACATCTTCAAAGTATACTTGAATTCTAGCCCTATAGGGACTTGACATATCAAAAGAAATTTGCTGACATAAACTGGTATGTAGAGCTTGATCTATTCTAATATATGATTTTAATGTTTCTCATTTTCCTGCCTTGCCAACTCACATCTATCACACACTGTCACATTTAAGTTTCCTAAATTACTGCTTTTAACTTTTTGTCACTTATTCAGCGAAGAGATATATTCTAAAGCTCAGCTCAGCTTTTTTTTTTTTTCTTGTGATTGTATCTTAATATTAATAGTTTGAGGGGAAAATGGAAATTTTTGCTCAGTTAAGGAGACAGCACTTTTTGATAGATTTGGGATTCAATATTGTCCTGGTTTCAAATTCAAGACCTGATTTAATTTCCAAGCAAAGCACAGAATTCAGTGAGGCAAATGGAATAATGGCATGTGTGAATGGGGAGGGTGTTCTGAGCATTGCAATTACGAGCAAGACAAAATGTATCTTCACTACATCTGTTTATCAGTGATGGATAGATAGATTCATTTCCTATTGTTTGTAGTACATGTGTTGATGACAAAGTGCTCCGGTAAACTCTGTTGTTTGCAGGATAAGAGGAAATAATAATTGCAGTCTTTAATCAAACTGCTTTGACCTCAAGCTGACAATTTCAAAGTTGCTTCTTTCTATGCTTAGAGCTGATCCTGAGCAACTGACCCTTTTAGCCAATGAGTGTATTTTAGGAGCTTTAAGAATTTGGGAAACAGGAAGCTATTTCCAGACATCCCAAATTTTGAAGTTACTGTTTGTTTGGTTTTTTAAGTCCAGTTCCACTTTAATATTGCTCGTGTTTTCAAGCTTGCTTCTCATTTAAATAACATTATTAGCTTCTTATGGTACTGGAGACTTTAGCATCACTTGTGCTATAAGCTGATTTTTTCCTGATGACCATCACTCAGAGCTTGTTATACTGTAAACACAAGTCTGACATGCAGTATTGTAAAATGTAAAAAACAGTTTTAGGATAAAATAAAACACGTTTTCTCTTCATAAGGTCTCAGAGCCTCTCAGAGGCTGTTTAATTAACATGAACTCTTACAATAATGAATCTAAGACCCGCGTGAACCATTGTGAGCTCCAGTTGGAGCTCTGGCATCACTTGGTCAAAGGGGCCAATGCGATCACTGCCGGGGCAAGGCAGTGGCTTTGCATGAAGTGATGGCATGTTTCCTAGAAAGATATCCAGTGCTGATTTTGAAACATCAAATCACAGAGAAACTTCTCTGTGCCTAAGTAGTTTGTGCTGGTAGTTAGTTATTTGGTAGGTAAAAAATACATCTCCTTTTGCTCCTCTGAATTTGTTCCACAACGGAACTCACTGTGCATCTCTGTGCTGGAGTAGGAGCTGCTTAATCTAAGTATCTTCCACAGAAAATTGTAAACTGTGATCTGCTCAACCCTTACCTGTCTTTTGGATAAGCTGCCAGACTTTAGTTTCTTAATCCTCTGATCATCATATACTGTTTCCAGACCAGATTGCATTCTGATTGCACATTTCAGCTTATCACCAGCTTAAGCAAAGTGTCTGTCCAAAAAATTGCTTATTTTCAGTTTGGATGAAAGCTCAGTAAAAATAGGTTGAGCGCTTTTTGCTGGTGGTGGTTGGTTGGGATTTTTTTGTTCGGTTGGTTGTATGTGGTTGGTAGGAAGATGAAGAACAAAGTAATTCAAGTTTGCCATTTGTCAAGCTGGTGGAAGACTGAACTAATTGATTTGTAGGCTCTGTGGCTGGGTTATTTAAAAGTGTATTTTTAAGAGGAAAAGGAGGCATTTTTATGAATATTGATTAGAAGCCTTTTGCCATTCTAGGAGCAACATGTGATTTGTCAGGAATGCTCACCGTATTCATTGGGATTATTTTTTTTTATTGTTAACTTCACACATATCTCTTTCTGTGTTAATGTGTAAGGAATTATAAGAACAACATTCACAATGCACATATGACAGGTTGTCTGGCTTTCTTTGTAATGGATACATAGATGTCAGAGGCTCATCATTTGTAATCAGTTTTACACTGGGAAAATAGAAAATGTATCTGTGATGGACAGGAAATATACCAGTGAAACTAATGTCTGAGCTTCTGAAAAATTCTTTGTCAGAAAAGGTGAGAAAATACATTGTTAAAAATTGTGGCAGATAGCTTGGTTTCCGTTTTAAAATGAAGCTGAAGTTTTTTTCTGCCAAGCTACTGTTTTTTTACCTGTATTTAGATGGAACAAGACTTAAAAATCGGTATACTTAGTTATGTTGGATATCCTCTGCTGCAGTTTTCAAGGGTATCATTCGATCACCCAGACTGTGAAGTGTTTGTACTTCTGTTCTTTAAGGGGGAACAGCACATTTATATTACATAGAAGTCACACTTCAGTGATTTATTTTCCTCTGCAGAGTGTGTATGCAGCACCAGAGTAGTTTGCAATAGGGTAGTCTCATCTTCCTCTGGTCACATAGGGCAAATGCATATGCATTTGCTAGGAGAGGAATGAAAATTGTAATATAACTAATCTACATTTAAACAAACTGCCCATCTAGCCAGCAGAACCGGTCAGGGGGCTGAGCTGTGATGGGGAGCTAGGTCCTGCCTTGCCTTTGTTTCCTCTGAAGCACTGAGTATGAATAATTCTGGCATTCATACCTGGCTCTTAAATGCACTGTGCTGGGAGAGTCAGCCCTTTTTCTGTGCCACTGGCCAAAGAGTATCCAGAATTTAACATTTAATAAGTTTAGCTTAATAACAGCTCTCAAGACTTGAAGGTGATGCTGTTTGTTCATCGCTGTTGTAGTAAGTTACAGATGAAAAGTGTGTAAGATGCTAGGTGTGCCCATTATATTCTTTGGCATGTCCTGGCATTTCAGCTCTTGTTGAAATTAGTTGGGCACCATAACAGTGTGCTTTCCAGTTCTGGGAGTAATTGCATTTTTATTTTTTATTAATTACCTGTAGAACTCAAATTTAAAAATTGGGCAATACATGAGACCAAGTAAATTGAATATTCTCCAAAGTTTTTATGTCCTAAACTTTCTAATGAATCTTGACCATTGCACTGGAAAGTGCTCTTGGTTCAGGCTGGATCACATTGCTTATTCTGAATGTAAAGTCAATTAAATATCCAGTCTGCCATCCTCCCTGATTTCCCTTTGAAGTTCACCACTGCAGCTCCATTCACTTCAGCAGAATTGCTCCTGATGTACTCCACTTCATAGAGAGAAGTGGATCTAAGAATTTATTTCTGGTCTTTGGAAGAAGTTTAAAGGTATCCACTGGGAATATCATGGCATCAGCTTTAAGGAAAATATTAACATTGGAGCCTTAAACTTGTAAGGAATTTAGAAATTTTGAGGAACAAGAACACTGAAACTTCTGAATCAAAAAATCACACTTGAAACGAGATTACCGCATTATGACATTTTTTTGGAACAGCATTTATTTAGGTTAAACGAGCTGAAAGTGTAGTGAAACCAACAGTAACCACGAGGTAGCAATGACCAAAGGTAGTCTGTGCTGAAGAGTTAACAGTGAAACTGAAGAGCAGATGTTACAGTGGCTGTCATTGAACTCCCTATTCAGGGCTGGAACAGGGAAACCTATTGCTAATGGGCAGCGTGAGATGCTAATAGTGAATAGCAGTCTCTAGTTACTGTATGTTTGAGTCTTGATAGATACTTGAAGAGAATTACTTTTGGGGATAACTGAAAGTTCCAGTATGTTTGTGTTTTATACTAACAGGTAGAAAATAACTCAACGAGATGTCTTGTAAGAATGCAGTCGAGTCTTTGGATTTAATATTCTTGAACCTTTAAGCCTACTTACTCTAGTAAATTTCTTACTGGTATTTTAATGATCAGATAACCGTGTTTGTGTCAACTGTGAATTAAGTTCTAAATCTTTTTGTCACATGAACTTTATCATAACTTCTGTGATTAAAAACCTCTATTTCTTATCAACTTTTTCTTCATCTTTACTAATACTGCAATGTGATGTAATATGAGTAAAGTTCACTCCAGCATTCCTTGATTCATTTTATGAAACATGCCACAAAGTAATTAATTTTAACTTTTCCTTCCAAGAGCTAATTTAATTTTGACTTAATATGATGATTTAATTAATATAAAATTATCATAGAAAAGTGAAAATTAATATGTAATCCATCACTTGAAAGTTTATCTCAATTAGTAATGCATTTAAAGGCAGTTTCATGCAGATTGAATGACAGTGGACCTCTTAGTAGGAAACCTCTTTGAGAGAAGGATTGGAGAGAAATTTTCAGCAAAACTAGATGCTAAAAAACCATAGAACTTCCAGCAGTGAATATGGAAAGCGATTTTTCATTATTCTGTATAAATGTATAATGCTTCTCTTTTTTTTTTAATTTTATTTTTACATGCATGTGAACACAGCTATATATAACAGAGGCTTCAAATTTAGTGTTTTTTATGTGATGGTTGTCTGGTCATACAGCAAACAGAACATTTTCATTTTACGTAAGTGCAAAGGTCTTTATTTCCCATTGCTTCCTGGTAGAAGATGGAGGCTGATATTGAGAAAAAGGGGTGCAACTCTTTTATTTTCTAATTTGGTGAGCTATTATTTATATAAGAGAATGACAGTTGACTTCTAATTGCTATCTCTGGGTTTGGGTGGAGGTTTTTGTTTGCCTTTAACCCTAAAAAGAGATCTGTTTTCCCCCAATAATGAAGTCTGATCTTCCATCAGCTTAAGGAAAGATGCTCATCAGCTAAAGTTCCACAGTATTAGTCCTCAAGTATTGAAGACTGTGGAGAGCCAACCCCATATAGCTTGCCTGACCTAGTTACCCAAGTCTTAGATGTGTTTTCTAAGATGCTTTCAGCAATGTCTCTTCCCTTTGATTCATTAATTTCATGGCATCTTTTGGAAGGTAATTACAGATCTATCAATGAAGTCATAAAAATCATGAAAATTCTCCTGGGCAACAATTAGAGTAAGTACCATTACCTCCTTCTGCATTTAGTTCTCTAAACCAGCTCTCTGATCAGAGTTATATGGTCAAATATAGCTATGCAGTAGTCCAGGTAATGGTTTGGGTGAATGCTAGTATAAGTCATCATTTAAACTCTCTGTAATTATTCGAGATACACATACCTCTGTCAAAATTTCTCATAACGCTTTTTTCCTCCATGTTTTTTTCAGCTGTACACTACCTTTATGTACTTAAAGCAGCTGCCTTTGGAAAATATGTCACTCACCTTTGTAGATTTAGGAACAGAACTAATTAAGGTGCTGTATGTTCCCTGCTGATTCCTTTCTGCAAGGAGGTGCATAAGAAAACAGAAGTAAACTTGAAACATCAATCGAACAGGTTTCTTTTGAATTTCTTTTTTATCAAGGATGTCCTTATGGCTTTAGCATGCAGGCCTTACGAAGACCGGCTGAGATAGTATGAGGGCACTGTGCAGTAGCAGTGATCCATCATTGTTCGTGTGGTACCTGAGCAAATGAGGATAAGTGATTCGTTTGTTTGTTTTTCAGGGGTGATGGTCTTTGTTTTAAATAGTTGGGATGAAAGACAAGATGGGCAGTATGTTTTGATATACAGAGTGATACTTCCATTTAATTAAATTAATCTGGGTTGCGAAACTATTATGCAGATGGAGATTAAACAGATGAAGTAAAATAAAGCTAAAATACTGTGCAAGGTTAAATACAGCAGTATGATTTCCTTCCCCTTTCCTATACCTGGAACTTCAGGTGACTTCAGGTGTGGGCTTTGGGATAGTGGAAGACAAGATGTGGTAATACTGCCCCTTTGATAACAGAGCCTTGGACCTGAGCTAGATTCACTGTCTGGGGTGCATCAGTAGAAGGGGACATGGCACGGCTCTCAGGTTACCATCCATCAGATGCATCTAAGCCAATGTCTGAATGCTTTCTTCTTCCTCTTATCAGTAGAGTTGTAGTCCACATACTGAGTGTAATTTTTCTTTACTTAATGATATTTCCCAAGTATCAGCATTGCTTGAGGCTAAATGAATCATTTTAGTAAAGGGTAATGTCAGTAACTGTATGAGATTAAATTATTTAGCTAATTCTTCAGAATTTTGCTCTTCAAAAAAAAAATCTTTACACTTGCACAGTAGAGACAAGTTTCCTTGTCAGTTTTTACTTGTGAAATGTTTTAAAACTGTAAACAGCTCATATCAGTGTCAATTTAATGAAGTAGATAACTTGAAAATATTTTCAAGTTCATGATCACCTCTGTGCAAATGATGTTCTCATCATGAACTCGGATGTTCTAGACACAAGAGCAGTTAAAGGCTCATTGCAGTGCGGAGTGGTTCAGCGCTCTACAGAGCAGGAGGAACACAGTATGAGTGTGCTCTTCAAATATATGTAGAAAAAACAAATGCTGTTGTTTCAGAGCCTCAGTGTTTAAATGCTACTTCTGGTCAACACCTGGACCTCATTCATACAAAAGATACCTTTGAAACTTGAGAGAAGTTTTGGCACTATTTGCATAACTGTCAACAGAGCAGCCAGATAAAAAGTCAGTATACTACACGAACCAATCTGAGACTGCAAAAGGAGATACTGAAAAATATGTTTTGACATGTAATTTGACACTTAAAATGTAAAGAATAACATAATCCCCTGTGTTTTAAACTGCTCTACAAAATGGAGAGAAAGAATGGTCCCAATTCCTTCTCTAATGAGGAAAATTCAGGTATGGGACTGGAAAAAACCCATGATTTTCTGTAATTTTTCAGATCTGGCCTGAGGAGAGTTCAGGCTGTGCTGGTAAGTGCTTCTATAAAGGATGCTTAGCTGCCTTAGTTGTAAAGGACCTCTGTAGTCTGGAGATCTCAGTGGTCCTGCAGTTGCATCTGCCCTATATCTAGCCTTTCCAGGTGCATCCCAGGCATTCCTGCTGTGAACCAATCCAGCTTTTGAAAATTGGTAGTAGATAATGAATGGATTTATTTATATCACCTCAAGATACCAACCTGTTATTATTTTATTTTTAACCAAGAGAGAAAGATAAAGAAGACAGCTAAACAAAGAGCATACTGGCAGCAAAAATCCTAGTAATAAGAATACTAATTTTTATAACAAAAAAAAACTCACAACACTTTGGTTTGGAATATCACTCTTCTCCCCTTTCAAAAGATGCCTTAGGCCACTATAGGAAGAGACCTTAGATTACTGTAGGTAAGCAGACTCCTGTTGTATGCACACTGAAGTTTCTTAGCTATTCTTTTACAGAATCTATTTCTGCTTCTATTAACTGGACAGTTAAAAACTATCTAGCAGCTTCAACTTAATCAGGAATTATATATTTTTTGCCCTTTTGAGATGGTCTATAGTTTAACAGAAAGTAAAACTGCCATCTCAGCACTGGGGTTAGATAATTCTGCAGTAAGAATCAGAAAAGTACTTATCCGAGTTGCAGTGTAATAGCCAGATATACACAGGTGAATTCATGTTCCCTTGAAGAACATCGTTTTTGCTGTTTGTTATGCAAGCGACTCTAATAATACATAAAGAGCAGCTCAGAAATATTTCAGCCTCTGTACAGAGAGCTCTGATGTTCTTGCATTTCATATGAATACAAACCATTTGTTATCACTAAAGTCCTGTCTGTCTGCCTGCGGAATTTAAGGGCAAAACTTGCGCTGAATAGGATGAGGCCATGCTTTCTCCCTCTCCAGCTATTCTGATATCTTAATGACAGAAAATGGAAACCAAGAGTTCTCCCGATTTCTGGGAATCTTACAGAAACTGTGACCCAAGCCTACATTTTTCATATTGCTAAAAACTATACATTCAGCATGAATACTAACACTGTGCCACGATTCATTTTCACCTTCAAAACTTCATAAAAGCTATCAGCATGTTAAAGATGAGGCATCTTGGGCATTTTAGGAAACTGAGAACCCCAGATAAATTGATGCACGAGACCTTCTTTTGTGTGGCCACGCATACATGCCAAGAATTACTTTTAGGTACATTACTTCTGGGTAAAGAATGTTAGTAAAGTGGAATTGCACATTTTATATAGCCCATCTTTACTTTTCTGGGTCTTTCAAAATTGCATAACAAGTGGACCACAATGAAAAAAGTCCTTGTTTATGTTTAGCAATGGTTGCTCTAAGTCAAAAACCTAATCATTACGTTACAAATTAATAATTTTGATCTGACCCAAGGCTGCTTACCAAGGATCTCCATCAATTTTTTAAATGCTACTATGCTATAACCAAAATGTCATTACTAACTTGCAATGCAAATTAAATTTCAAGGTAGTCCTTCCCAACAGGAATTCCTCTATATAACTGAAGTCTTTCCTCATTGATACATGAGGTAAGATAATACTTCATCTAATTAAAAAGTTTTTTTTTCAGAGGAGAGAATAGCAATTACATCTTAAAATCACGAGGTAAATGTTGTAGTAGCTCCAGCTGCAGGTATGAGGTAGAGCTGAATTTCAGGGGATAAAGATTCCAGACCAGGATGAACTTGGTAAAAGGCTGCTGGTGAGCAGGTCTTTGTGGCTGTGATCCTGGCAGTTCGGTTCTGCTAAATGGATATGCTGTACCCTACTGCAGTAACTCAGGTAAGAGCTGTTACAAATGTAGGCAAGGACTGCTGATGAGAAATTTTGGGTGGGAAAGCTGAAAGGTAGATTTCTTATTTGTGCATGAGAGAGGAAAGAAAAGCAAACGTCCCTCTGCTTTGTGTCTGGAACTGAAGGGTTTCTCAGCAAGAAAACTTCATTTTGTAAACATAACTGTCTGAATAGGCCAATGTGACCCTGATACTACCAGAAGATCCAGGTACTATCCTGGCCATGGAGAAAGATTGTAGATATAGGTCTTATTGCTTTGCACTGGCTAAATCCCCATGTCTGAGGTATTTTTGACTTGTATTGTGCACTGTGCAATTTTATAGTGACTTCTGTGGGAGAACTTGATCACAAGAAAATTATAACATGGTGTCTTTAGAAAATGCTAGTGGTGCTTTTTAGACTTTTCTCTAGGCAATGCAGTCTAAGATAGGCTACCCACAGCTATCATGAAGTACTGTAGTGATCTTAAGTTGTCTTATCTTTACCAAATGTGGTGTCAACTGTAGACAGAATAAAATGCTTTCAGGTGGTGGTGGTACTACAGAGAAATACACAAAGGCAAAGACAGCTTCTTGTGTAACTTAACCATGAACTACATATGGTAGAGCAGGCAATTTACAAAACCTCAACACAGAAAGGAGGCCTTTTTTCTTTTTAGCCGTAGTAATGCAGTAGGTAACCATTTTGTTTGAGTAATAGATGAGATTATTATAAGATTATGCAGTCACTCAGTTTTAATCAGCTGAGTAGGAAATCTCTGCTTTCTTATCAAAGGGCAGTAGATGAAAAGCGACGTCTCCACAGATCATTATGAAGGTAGCCTTGTATGAAGGGGCCACTCATCTCCTCTCTTTCTCACTAGAACTACTACCAAGGGAGTTATGTACTGGGTGAAAATGCCTTGATTAAGACAGACTGAAATCTAAATACAATTAGACTGAGGGGATGCAGAAATGTTTTATATTCATTGGGTATCATAACGAGTGCATAAAGTGAAACAAAAACAGTAGGAAAAAAGCTCCATTTCCTGATGAATTGTCCAAAATGACAAATTATAACAAATCTCTTCTTACAGGCGCTGGATGGAAACTTTGTCTTTTGGGATGTCCATGCAGTCCATGCAATAAAAATCCAGAATCCAGCATAACCAAACCCTTAATGCAATCTGTGCACATTTTCCAGTAAGGAATTTGTCTTTTGTACTAGGAGATCAAATATTTAATTAATGGGGTAAAAGGAGATTTCAAAAGTGAAAGGTTTGTCTTCTCATAGACACAAACTGTATTGCAGACCTACTGCATGCGACTATTCTGTGTGTGTATATATATCTTCTGTGTGTGTGTATATATATATATAGCACCATGTATTTGCTCTTAGAATTGGTCAGTACACAACTTTGGGAGCTGCATTTCAACTAATGTTGGATTAAAACATTCATTTAGAGAACAGACAATATTTTAGACAGTATAGGCCATTTTACCACTACCATTTAGTTTCAGGGGGGACATACAAAGCCCAGCCCATGTAAATGTAGTAGTTTTAAGCCTATCTCAGGCTGCTTTCTATGCTAAATAACAACAATTTGTCTACAAGACCAAACTGTTCCCTCGTGGTTTTTTTCTTTCTTCATTTTTATTTGGATATAACAGCCAAATTACATTCTCAATTACAGCTGACTATTTACAGTGACCTCACAGTAGTTGTTTCAAATTAGTACCTCTTTAAGTGAAAACATGAATTTAATTGAGTATCCTTTTTCTTTTGGTCCTGGGTTGCTTATCTCTAGTTGGCTTCTCTGCCTACTTAGTCGGCTTCTTTATATTACCTATAGCCATAATTTCTTAAACGCCTTGTGGAAGATTGTTGTGTACTTGTGGGCAGCTTTTGAACACGAGTTGCCAGTCTGCAATAGGGCACGCCACTTTATGGAAATACTTTCCCTGTATCAGATGTGTCCAGGAGCAAACACACGTGGTGGGTTTTGCAGCTCCTGCTATAGTCATACAGCCCATGAGGTTCTGCTCTGGGGGAATTTCAGGCGCTTTTTTCTCTGCCGTTCTCCTCCGTGCCCAGCATGTGGCACCTGGGGATGTAAAGAGCCAGTGTCCTGTGTGTGGTCAGGATTTAATTTCCTGTGGAAGCTAGAGGATGTGCTTTGGTTGGTATTTTATTTGCTGAAGGACCAAGAGTATTTGTGCTAAATATTTAGGTTGGGGCAGTCTTTTTCTGAATGAACACAAGTGAAAAAGATATTTTCAGGGACTTGTGTTTCTTGCTTTTTCTAGTTCACAGCTGGTCCTTTCCAGGCATCTCCTGGGATAACAATCTACAGAAACTAGTTTTCAGGTTGGAAATGTTTCCTCATTCATGATACTCCAATTTGAAGACATGAATGTGCATTGTATACCTCTGACAGGCGGGGCAGCAACAACAACATGGGGAAATAGCCCCTTTGCTCCGCTTTCTGTGCAAATCTGAAAGAGATGGATTTTTTTACTTTTTTTTTTCTTCTACTGTGCCACTGGGGCAAACTGGTGTGTAACTGTATACACACCAGAGCAAATGCTGTCATATCCCAAGCTATACAGAAAATTAATACTTTAGTCTAAATTGTCAGCCTCACTGTAATAAGCAATAATTTCTCATAGTGTATTTTTTTTCTGTCTGGGCCTGTCCTGTTTGCTGGTGGTGTGTACAGTGGCGACGGGTCCCCAAAGGCCTACAACAGCCTCCGCTGACTTTTCACAAAATCGCACTAACTTCCCTCGGAAACTCCGGGATTGATCATTTCTTGGGAGCCGTTATGGATTCAGGAAAATTGTGCTTTGGAAATGTCAACCATTTCCGTTCCACTTTCTCATAATATTCTAGTAAGACACTGGATGTTTACTTTACGCCTTCCCCAGGAACAGGGATTCCCATTTTGTAGCCTGCGCTCCTTTCCCAGCAAAGTTCAGGCAGACCCGCGGCTGGAGGGAGCAGAGCAAGGGCCTGGGACTGAGGGTTCCCCTTGAAGGCACGGTTTATCTGAGAAAATAAGATGGAAAAGCTCTTGGGCCTGGCCAGGGTTTGGCCCTTCCTGAACCGTGTTTCCCCCAGGCCTCGCTGAGGGGATCAGCTCTGCCCCGCCCTGGGGCGCCCGGAACCGGCCTCTCCTCAGAGAGCCCCCCAGCCCTGCCAGCAGGTAACGCGGTTATTTAGCCATAGTCATACTTTGATTTAGGTTTCTGTCCTTGGCAGCTGTACAACAGGCAGTTCATTTGGCAGATAGAAGCCCCCATCCAGATTAAAAGTATTAAAAGTTTGCAGTTTGCACAGGGCACATCTGTTGCACAGGGAGTTCCTTGTAAGCAAAAGCTTTTGCTCAGGCTTTGAGGCCTTACACGTTTAGCTTTGATGTATTATTTAATTAACTTACCCTATAAGGCTTCTGAAGAGCTGCCATTTGAGTGATTGCAGCCAAGTAAGTTTTTCTCTCTGTCTGTGGCAGTATCTTATTCCAGTGCTCCAGAGCTGGGAAGACAGACTTGTATACAAGGTAATATTTCATCTCTCAGGTTCCGTAACTTGCATTGTTAATGCTTCATAATGTAGAATGTGCTGTACCAGCCTACAGCTAATGAGTTATATGCCACAAACGGGGAATCTATGTTCACTTGCCAAGTGTAAAACAGTGTGTCGTTACAAATGCTTACGTATATCTTGGTGTATCTTATGCAGAGATTGTAAACAGGCTGTGTGTGTACGTTCTTGAGTGCCGGAGGAGGAGTCAGTAGCTTTAGCAGCAGAGCCTACCATCTTTGAAAAGAGAATTTGAAATCAAGTCTGTCTGACTCTGCCTTTGCTTTGCACTGAACAACAGCTTTAGCACCTTTTGTGTTTTTTATTGCTGCAAAGTTGCTTATTTTTGTTTGCCCAATTGAATTGCCACAGCACTTTCAAAGAGATGACAGAAATAACTGTTCCAGGCATTAATTTGGTAGGTTACGAAAGAAATTTAAAAACCTTCCTCCCGTCACCCAGGGACAGAGCAGGCTGCAGTAGAACTGCCATGGTTGCAGGGTTTGAGGTCGCTGCATTGCTGCAGGGATGCTGCAGCATGTTTATGGGCTTCTGATTCCCCACGATGCCTCGACGCAGGGTTTTTCACTTAATAGGCAGAGATGGATGACAGACTTTTGGGACTGGGGTAGGAGATTGTTATTATGTAGTTTACCAACTGATATTCCTTTCTCGCTAGTGATAATTGGTGAATGTTTCTGCAACCTTAAAGTGTAGTCATTCTGCTGCTACAATAGGGTGTCATTTCATTGTAAGTGGCAGGGTGAATCATGGTAAGTACAGCATATCCAGCAGAACAAGTAATTTGCTGACTTAGTACTATCTGTAGCTCATGATATGCAGGTAACTAAGGCAATTTTTCCTAAAAGGAGGAGTAAAAAGCTAAAATTGCTTTTCCGTTATTCCCTTCCTCTCTGTCTTCCCTCCCACTCTCACCACTCCCAATGATGATTAGACAAAAGCCATCTAAAGACAAGAAAAATAATCATTTCTGGTACACTTAGTACTGCCTGAGTCATCAATCCTTCACAAAGACCTAGGGCCCACTTCCTTTTCATTTTATTCCTTTGGCTTTTAGATTTATAGTGTTGTTAGGAAAAAGAGATTCAGCCTCTTGGTCTATAAGAACCTGTTTAAACATAAAGAGGCATTTACTTACAAATAGCACTGTATTGCCTATGCATTTATCTTGACAGTCCACTTTAATTTATAAAGCATAATGTGCTTGTAACTCAGACTGAGAAATGTAGTTTAGCAAGCACTATTGACTTACTAAATCTCCCTTCTCCCTCTTATTGTAAATCTGATAAAGCTAAAGAAGCATTCTGGGTACTAGAGAATCTGAATATTAAAGTGGGATTCTTTGAGATCAAACTGCAAGTTGAAGCAATAGTTTATCCTGTTGTGAAGTAGTTTAATTTTTCCTTGATCATTTCTCAAAGATGTGTATGTGCTGTAGAGCAAAATTGCTGGATTTGTGCTGAATTGCAGCTTTAGAACCCATTATTCTGAAAAGGTTATCTAAATTGAATGGCTTTAAGATGACTTGTAAAGTCATTAGAAGACTTCTAGCCCTTTATGTGTTTGACCGCACAACCTGATGTGATTCATATGTACTCTGAGATGCAAGCTTTAAATCTGTTGTTTGCTCACTAATTTGCAAAATGGAAGTGTATGTTTTCCCATTTCTGACAAAGGAATTGCAACATTTTATTTTAACTTGGTGCTTATATACAGATCAGTTATGTAAATCCCATAACAATGATCTATTTGCCATATAAATAGTGCCAGGAAGATAGAAGGTGGTAGTTGAATCATAGGTTATAAGCTTAAACACAGACTTCACGCCCTGAATGCCTGAGTCCTCTCATCCTAATGCTTTAACTACTTTTCAATTCCCAGAGAAAATGCAGGTTCTGAGTTTTGAATAAATCTGTTTCCAAAAAATACATGTATTTTTTATATTTATTATAATTCTTGCAATAACTTAACTCTTCTTTGTGCAATAGAATTACATTTTGTTGTGCCTTTTTTTTTTAGTATGCTTAGAAGTAGTTTAGACTGATGTTGTCCCTTATTCTGCTTTGTGATATGGCAACAGCTAATAAGAGTTTTTTAACAAGGGATTCTGGCAAATGCTTTACTCCGCTCTTCTGACTAGGTTGTATTATTTATACTTTGATAACCTGTCAAAATTCAAAAATATATTTTTAGTTCTAGTTTGGGGGTTTAAGATATTTTACCTATTGGGTAACTAATATGAGATGCAATATTTTTTCTGTGGTGTTTAAAGAAAAATTTCCAGCTGTACGATCTCATATAAATATGTTCTCGCTCTCTCGGTATGCAGGAGATTAGGAAGGCACCATTTGTATCTGTCTCTGTATTCTTAGCATCATAATATTCTCTCCTGCGACTGTCTTCTCTATTAAGGTTTTCTCTTAATAACTTTCTTCAGCATGACTTTTATATCCAGTTCTTTCAGTCAGCTTTTCATTACCAACCTTGATCTAGCAAGATGTAGCAAAGAGATTATTCCAGCACAAATGGGAGAGGATGCTATCTGTTCGTGGACAGATGGCTGAACAGTCCCCTGCACTAAATAATACTGAGTCCCAAGCCTCTCCTTTCTCCAACTGTGCATCTTCCACTAGAACAAAGGATGAATTTATTTATTATCTGTATTTATTATGGCAATATCTTCTTTGTGTTCAGGTAAAGCTTTTTTCATCACTGTGATCATGGAAAGAAATGCTCTCGATGCTGTACGCAGTTTTTATTCAAACTGTGGATCCTACAACTTTAAAAGGAAAAAGCAATTAAATTACTATGATTTTTCTGGTTTTATTCTTGGTTAGATTGATATAAAATCTGAAGCACTGGAAGATCTTAAATATGTTATATTAACATAAATGACACTGAGAATGGAGATGGACCTTGTGCGCTGGACCAAGAAAGCAAGCCAGGTTCTGATCTCTGCTATTGATTCCAAGCACACAGCTGCGGGCTAATTTATAAATACTGTTTTTCAAGAGACCCTAGAAGTCAGTAATTTTCTTCCTGAATCAAGTAAACAGTAGTCCAATTCTTGCATAAATCCTGTGCTGTAATTAAGTAGAAAAAAACCCACAAGATATTAAACTTTATTGATTGCCACATTACTTTTTAGGGGAATTACAGACTGAATTTCTGTGCTGACTACAATGTAAGAAATGCTCTGCAATATAGAAAGGGTAGTTGCAGGTAGTAAGGATGCCATGTACAAATGTGGGACTTCTGTGAAGAGTGATAAATCCCAAGATGTCTAAAGCCTTGAAGAAAAGTCTGTAGCAGTGGTTTGTCATCTACTGTTCAAGCCATTGATAATGATTTGTAATCTCAGTACCAAAAGGAACACTTGCTTTTTCTTGAAGCCAGTCAGGCAGAGAAAGAAAGGTAAAAAGTAAGTAATTATTCAGTTTAAAGTTGTCTTGAAGGATAAAATATAAACGTTTTGGAAAGACTTGTGATTTCTGAATGAAATATTCAATAAGATGGACAATTGTAATGGGTTAAATTGCAGCCTGGATCACACCCCAGCACAAGGTAACTTCTTGCCTACAAGAATGGGTTGCATTAACACGTCCTCTCTAGCTATCCTTAAAAGAGGAGCTTGAGAAGAGAGTATGAAGAGTATTGATGTTAGGCTGGTTGCCCATTGGTGACACCCACACACACACACACACCCCCCCAAAAAATCCTTTCTGGTAGACTGGCTCCCTTGTATTTTCCTAACTCTCTGGAGGGAAAAGAAAGAAACTCTGAGATACAAACATAATTTTGTTTTCAGCCAATTCAAGCACACATCGGGTATCTGGTGCAGGCTGTAGTTAGGAGCAGAACAAAGATGAATTTCTGACGAGATATTTATACAAGGGCTGGCCCCTGGAGGCTCTCATTAGGCAACACAAACTGGACAGGCTTTTGAAAGCAATCAGCTGATGCTTAGGGGATTTGCACATGGAGCACAGATAAGATTGACTAGAGTTAGCTCTCAATAAACTAGTTCAGGCACTAGAACTACATTGGTGCTCAGCTTTGTATGGGCTAATTGAACAAGCTAAAAAGCTGTTGCTTGTGGAGCCCACAGTAGCTCAGGTAATGCTGCGTAGCACTGTACCCTGAAGATATCTAAATGAAATCAATGCATTTCCAAAAGAGCTCAGTAGCGAGGCCAGCAAGAGCTGGTGAGTGCTGAGCACTTAGGGAAATTTGGTCATTTTATTTTAATGTGATTTCTTGGTCTTAAGATCAAGATATAAAATAAATCACTTTTATGTTTCCTTAGCAGTACAGCTGGAATCTACTTGTGCGTGTTATCCATGGCTGCTCTCTGACGTTTGTGTGTTTATTATGCACAGCAATTAAACACCCCTTTTTCCTAGACAAATTAGAGCTGTGCAAGTTTGTGATTCTGCTGGCAGGCTTACAAATCTTGCTGCGCAGAGCTCACAGTGTTTTCTAATTTTTCTGTGTCATGATGTATCTTGTATGACTAGGGTTGTTTCATTTTCATAGCAAAGCTATAATGATTTCATACTGATTAAGTGGAAATAATGCCAACTTCTGTAGCTTCTTTGCTTTGCACCCTCTGCTTAGTTTTCAGAAGGCTGCACCAAAAATACCTCCTCTTATGCAAGAGAGGATGAAATATATCCTGTAAACTTCTCTGCACGCGTGTATAAGGATGTGCATATTGGCATAGATTTTGAGCAAGAATTTACATTTATATATGCAAGATGTAATACATAGGCGATTGCTTCTGGCTGTTGATGATAATTTGTGATCGCATCTCTTGTAGCATGAGCACCAGCATTTCTTTGCTGCAGTCCTTCGCTGTACTCTTCTCAGCACAGTTACACAGCAGCTGCCTGGAGCAGAGCAAGAATGGCTCAGTGTGTTATGTGCCCAACAGGTTTAAAAATGGAATAATGCCTTTTGTTGCCTCCTGGGGAAGGAGTACCGCGTTGTTTGATCCCCGCATACAACATGTGGGCTACTCGGGAGCTCGACTCTGGAAGGCCACCAGGTAGACAGCTGTTGGGCTTAAACAACAGACAGTCAGGCTGGCAGTACATCAGATAGGAACTGGGCAGATTTACAGGAGAAACCTATCAAAAATACATTGAAATCAACACATTCCCACAAAATGTTTTGATTTTTACATGTGGAGTGTTTTTCCATCAGAAACCCACTGGAAGTATTCCAGTCTCTTCTTTTTTTTTTTCCCCTGTTAGATTTCCTAGCAGAACTCAAGTGAAAGTAATCATCATTTAGCAAGCATTTTCTGTGATAAAGTGCGAGATGCCTCAGAGGGAAATACTGTGTATTGCAGAGCAATGATACTGCTTGGTATCACTGATAATCCTCTTGCAAGCTTTGGGTATCTCGTAGTGGCCACTTCGCATGCTCAGTTCCAGAACTTTACTCCCATAACTGAAGAAATCGTTTCTGATAAAGTTGTGTGTGTGTCTTACATTACACAGGTGACTTACAAGGAGAAATTCCATGTGTCGCAATAAGAAATTAGGTCCTCCAGACCAAATGGTAAATTTGGCATACCACAAAATATTTTTGGAAGCTGTCTTGCTAGTGGGGTGTGTATGGCTAAGGGGCTTATCTTCATCTTATGAGACTGTATGAGAGGAAGACCGGAAGGAAAATGCTACAAAGCAAAGATTGCAAAGTTGGCAAGGTGGAGAGAAAAGCATTTTCAGGAATAAGAGTCTGAATTAATTTATTTCCGTGCCCCCCCCCCCCCCTTCAGATGGATTTGAGTTAAAAAGTAACAGTTTTGCAGAGGGATGAGCCTAAAGATTATGGATTTTTTTGCAAGTGTAGATGAAAAGGGGCAGGAACTGTACCACCACCAATTTCATCCAGGAACCATTGTTCAGTTTAGTTCTAATTCCCAGAGGCAGATCAGGAGGGAGGGAGAAGCGTGCTGTGTTTACATGAAGGGCAATGGAAGCGGTTGTGGAGGGGCCAGAGCCTGGGTTTGTGGGGAGCACCACAGTCTGCAAAAGCATCAGCAGAGTTTCTCCTTTTTCTTCTTTCCCAACAATAAAAGCCAGTGGCAGAGGGGGCAGATAATCTTCCTCAGGCTTATTGCTGTGGAGGAAAATAGTCTTTTCCTTTCTGTAACACACCGGCTGAAAAGCTGGTTTTCTTCTCTAAGTTGTAATTATGTATGGCAGTGTTAGAGCAAATACCAGAGCTTGACTGAAATGTTTTGGCACTAAGTACTGTGACAGGATGCCAGTTTGGCAGGTTCTGTACTCCTTCCATAGCAGACTGGGGCCAGATATGTGGGGCTGGGAGACTCTCCCATAGAGGCAAGGTGAAAGTTGGTTGTGACTACCGAACTGCTTAGAGTGCATAAGAGGGAAAAATTCTTGTTGAAGATAAGATGTGCTGAAGCATAATGGGGGCTTGGGCTAAGGAGCTGTGGGAAGGGAAAGGACATACCTCGACCATTTAGGAAGGAAATAAGTCACGGGTACTAGTTCCTGAGAGAGAGATGAAAAGCACAGAGCAGAGCCTTCTGCCTTGCTTGGAGGAAAGAGCTTTCCCTCCTCGTGCCTTTGGCAGAAATTAGTTGAACCAAGATGGTTCAACCATATGATGGTGTCCCTGCTACTTTCAGGTCATGGAGAAGGTGTTGCTACTCTTGCCGGGGCCCCACCTCTGTTCTCGTCTACCCTGTCTTTACTGCTGTCAAAATAACAAAAA
The DNA here is from genome assembly GCA_025769975.1 of Gallinago jamesoni. Taxonomy (NCBI): domain Eukaryota; kingdom Metazoa; phylum Chordata; class Aves; order Charadriiformes; family Scolopacidae; genus Gallinago; species Gallinago jamesoni. The sequence continues at coordinate 13,943,150 of JAOQGH010000069.1, read as the reverse complement.
CAAACAAAAAGGTGCTAAGGAGAGGGCAGGAATTGCTTGAAAACTTGCATTCACTGAAGGACCAGGTTAATGTTAGCCCACCCAAATTCCCTAAAGTTTGTGACAGTCTGCCTTTGAGGTAAAATTACTGTTTAGCATCAGTATAAATTCCTAAAATTAGGTTGTCTGTTCTTGCTGAACTCCACTTCTGTTTATGGAGCAAAATGAAAATCCAGAATACAGTAGTGCAGACCCCAAATACAGATATAACTGAGGTGACTGGGAAGTTTATAAAAATACTTGGTTGCTTCAATATTTATTAAGGTTTGTCTAAGGTTCACTGAATTCAGAACCACTTTTTTTGGGGGATCAGGAGGAAAAGGAACAGCGTTACTTTTCCAGAGAGGAAAAGCAAAGACTGTTCCTTTTATTAACACAGATTCTTTGAATGCCACTGCTTCAAAATCTGTAAATGTCTAAAACAGAGATCACCATTTTGCAACTCTGCAATGAGATGAAAGTAACCTGCAGTGAATTTCAAATCCAATGAGCAGGTTTTTTTGATTGTGAATTCAGCAAGCATGAGGTTCGTGTTTAACCCAGACTGTCTTTTCCTTTCACTCTTCCCCAGTGTTGTTTTGAGATTTGGCTTTGTGTTCAGAGATTTTTCAGAAAGACAGTAGAGAGTGATCTTTTTTTTCCCGTCTTGGAAAAAGTATTCTCTTTCAAAAGAAACATGTAAGCTTTCAGCTAATTCTCAGGGATGCAGAGGGATATTCTGCAATGAGCTTCCCTCTGAAAACAGGTTGGCTGCTGCCCTAGTATTAAGAGCGGCAGGATTCCTTGGCCGTGGGGAAAATGAGATGGTCCAGCTGATTGAGGTTATGACTGAGCCAAGATGAGTCGATTACCTCGATGTGCTGAGCAGCCATCCAGAGTACAGCAGAGAGGAGAAATGCCAAGGCTCATACTTTCCGCTCTGACAACAAACAGCTGCAAAGAGCTGCAACCGGGGAGAGGAGCTGCCATCGTCACCAATCTGGGAGAGCGGTAACTTGGGTTCGTTTTATTTTTCTGTAGTTGGTGCCATTGGAGCTGTTTTGTTTTCAGGTCTGGTAATAAAAATTTGGAGGAGACATTTCAAATGCATACATTTTCACACTGTGCCTTTTCAAATGTTTGTCAGGCAATGCAGAAATTGCCAGTCGTTTGCTGACATAGGAATATGACACAGATGCAGAAGGCCTTTGGCATTCACCAGAAACAGTAAACTCGGAGCACTGAGAGAGCTTCGTGCCAAACATTTAATGGGTTCCCTTACAAAAGGGGGTGTTTAACAGCCTCATCCTTTGTGGATATTTTATCTCTTTGTTGTATGGACTTGAGGCAGGCTGTACAATCGTCATTTTGACTCGCATCTGTGGGACTCAAGGCGCACTCATAACCATCTGCTGTCTACAGTTCACAATGATACCGCTCTCTGTAGGACCTTACTTCCTTTGGTTTGTTTTCTGAGCAAAACACAGGCATTTTACATGACGTTTTATCACTCTGTGCTCACCCTGTCTTTGTGACTTCTTTTGCAACCTGGACCTTTTGCATATTTTGTCTTATAAACTTAGCAGAAAAAACCCACTCATCCTCTGAATGTATCTCTTGGCTAAGGAGCATTTTTGCCTGAGTACTGTAAAAGAAAAATCAAAATTGGATGATTACTAATAGCTCTGAGCACAATTACATAAAAGTGGTATTTTTATTTTTACCTTTAC
>JAOQGH010000069.1:13703117-13941302 GCA_025769975.1 Gallinago jamesoni | reverse complement strand
GAAAAATCAAAATTGGATGATTACTAATAGCTCTGAGCACAATTACATAAAAGTGGTATTTTTATTTTTACCTTTACGATTCAGTAATAACTGATTGCATAATTATAAAGCCAGCAAAACTGTCTTTTGGTGGAAAATTGCTTAACAGAACTCTGGAATTAAAAAGGAATGAAAAGTATCTCTAATCTTGCACTTCTCCCTTACTTCCATGGGAATGATTTTTACCTTCCCTTGAAAGACAATTCAGAATTACAGGTAGAAAGCAAAGAGTAAAGACTCACAATTTTATTATGCTACAAAAACTTGAAAATGGGAATTGTTAACATTTAATGTTAATATGACTAAACAGTACATGGGTGCTTTTTTCACCACCTTCGATCTTCTTGTCCTTCTTTGAAAGTTTTTACTTTTCACAATATATGCTAACTTCCCCCTCTTAGCTTTGCAAAGCCTTCTGTTCTCTCCAGCAAAATACTGAGCAAATGTTGCTATAACTCGCTGTATTCATAGGTCAGGAAGACCCCCATCTGATGGTAAACTAACGCTTCTGTTTTCAGATTGCTAGTCCACCAATTTCACCCAACCATAGCTACCTTCTGTCTTGGTTTCAGGTATTCAAATAGTGTTCACCTGAGCCTTTGGCAAGGGCAGTTTTTCTAATGCCCTAGCATTGTTTCCTCTAGCTGTGCAAGCTCAGATTCTCCGGCAGCGCTTTGAGACATCAAGTTGAGAAGACCATTGTTAAGATGATAATAGCATTCAGTTTTGCTTTTGGTGGGCTTCCAAAGCTGAAAGACGCTACTTTGTAGGACAGATGAATTTTTGTGTGTCCAATCATTTCAGATCTATGGTCTCCCAATGACTTTAGGATAGTATTTGTCTCTGCACTGTCTAACTTTCTTCTGTAGTCAATAGATGCCAAGTTTAGCAGCAAGTTGCATTTGTCTCTACATTCTCATTAATGTGATGGATGTTATATAGGTGTATTTATGCAATTCTTCTTGATCTTGTTTTTGTAGTAGTTGTGGAGTATTGTATCATTACTCTAGTCTTTCATGTAGACACCTTTGCCAAGAAGATAAATACTGGCCTTAATCCTGAGTAAGAACATCTTTTTCAGCTGTCACTGTGCTCCTTTTGCATACGAGGTTATTGAGCAATTTTGTGGGCCTGCCCATGTATTTAGGCATGTAGCACACAAATCCCAACTGACAGAGCTCTTCCACAAAAAAAATTGTATAGATCTAGGAGTGGCAAAATCCTTTCCCCCTCCTCCCTGACATTGCAGTGTCTACTAGTTTAAATTTTCAGTGTAGCATAAACAAGGCAATATATAGGTATTGAGAATTTTATTCCACATCAAACAGGGAGTGAGGTTAGGCATTCATTATGTACAAAACTTTGGAATATGCTTGCGTCATTTGGTACTTTTCTGCTAGTGGAAGAATAATTAGTCTTAGTAAAGAGTCAAATGGATCAGTATATCACCCTGCATTAACCTGCGTTCATGCTGGTTTGACAAGATTCACAGTCCTCTCCCTTTATGACAGGAATAAAATCAATACTTATTAAAATGCCATAGTTGTACAATTAAATGTTTTCCATCAGTGGAGCATCAGCGGGACCTAGACACATGCAAGTTTTTCTTTTCACTGTTGAAGAGCTGCCATGTTATGCAGGAGAGCTTACTGGTTTTCAATAATGAGTGGAAGAGCCTAGTCTGTGGGAGGGTAAAAGACGGCTATGACATGAATGACAGCGAGCTTACTCCCCCATCTCTACCCATAGCAGAGGGTGTGATGTCAGCCTTAGAGGGCCAGGTGAAAATCCATTTCCTGCTTTACCTGGGTGCTTAGGTTACCTTGTTATATTGCTCTAAAGGAGGTTGCTTTTGGCTATATTTTGACCTCAAAAGTTGTCAAAAATCCCCTTTTCCAGAATAATGTTGAAAATTAAGAGAATCAGAGGGCTTTGGATAGCCATTTCCATATTTTGTGGCAAGCTTATCAGTCTGGTCTAGTCGTTTGTTTTTTTTTTATTTCAGTTGTTTTTCTAATATGGAACATTTTCCTGAGTATAAAATAGTATAATTTTTAAGGAGTCATTTTCCAATAATCTTGTTTCCAAATAAAACCATCAATTATTAAAAATCAGTTCTAAAATTAGATACTTGTCTGACATATTTATGTATATGATTATGGTTGTGCACGTAAACATCACCACTGGGGCTGTATACTTAGATTAAATTATACGTAAATATTTGCAACATTCATTTGTGCAATAAAGGATAACTTCACAGCCAATTTCAAACATTCAAACAAAAATTATTAGATGGGTACAGAGATAACAAAGCTTAGTGAAAAAATAAAGATGGAGATATGTTGTTTGCTGTATATTTTTGAGGGTTTTAAGCATATATGAATATTTTCTTATTCTCTGAGAACTAGCATTTTTTAATGCAAGTTAAAAATCTTACAGGATCTAGCTTTCAAGTGAAACCTAAGTGTAGTGACAGTTGCCACAACGATGAGAGATGATAAATTTAGATACTGCACATCTCGTACATTCTGTGTTAAGCCTTTTTATGTAAATTTTGTGTTAAATGTAGGAGAATGAATAATTGTCTTTTACGTTAGTACTTCATATTTTTAAATGAAAAAATTACAAGGTGAAAGATCCCATCACTTAATAGATGATACCTATATCTGATTGGGGGGAAAACCCACCCCAGATCCGCTGTAAAATCCAAAGGCTGAAAGCTGAGATAGAAACGGTCCTTTTTTGACTTTAAAATTCGAATATATCTTACCTTCTGTCTGTAGGTGGTATTAATCTCATATGAGATTCATATTAATCTCATACGAATAGCGAATTTGGCTTAGGTTTTTAAAAACTAATTTGAGTTTTTGCTGCATGCCTACGGAAGCACAGCAGAGCCGACTGCAAGGGCCACGTCTGCCTGACGCAGCGCAGTGCGGTGACAGGTTACCCGGGTTGTTTCCAGGTTTGTCACTCCTAGCGCCAGTTCACTGCAGCAAGATGCAGCGACATCCTCTAGGTTGTTTCAGCGTGTCAGCATTGCATCCCTTCCATGATGAGCTAGCTCAGACCAAAATATAAGTACTGGGAAAACAGCATTTCTCAGATTTAGGAAAATGTTCACTAAGCTTTATTTGGAATAGTGCACAGCTGAGACAATAACATGGTGTAAACTTGGGCTTTTTATAAATGTCCCTGTATGACGAAGTAAAATCAGATACAATTTCCTTTAAATCGGTGCTATGCAAACAGGAAACAGTTATGCTGCTTACTCTACTACAGCCTCAGTAAGCAGATGGTGCAAGCCTGCCAGTGAGTACTATACATCCCAGGTGATATTTCAGCAAGAAAGATCTGTTAGTCAAGAACACTCTTTTCCCAGTCTGTGGGGAAGAAATTTATAGCGCAATGTGTTATGGGACTGCTGATTTCTGAAACAGAAGATGGCCTTTTTATTTATTCGTTTGGGATTTTGGTTTTATAGCTTTGCTCGCTGGTTCATCTTGGTGTCTTTCAATGGAGCCGAGGCTCTGGAGCAGATATGCTTTCTGAATAAGATTGTCTGGTTAATTTTTTTATTTTTATTTTTAATACTTATGATGGCACTGAGATTTCTTTTCTCAGAAAAACATACATATTCCTTTCTGCTGATTTATTTCTGACTTGTGCTGTCATAAGGATTCTCCCAGGACATTTGTTGTTCACTCAGTAATTTAAACTTTGTGAATTTCTTTAAACTTTGTTTAAGTTAAATCCCAGTGTATTTTCCTCTGAATAATTTTTTTTGCACTCAATCCCTGAAAAACGGTTTGTGCTTTATTTATTTATTTACTACTATCTTTTTAGTTCCACTAACAGTTTTCCAGCTCTTGCTAACAGCCCTCTGGTCAAGTGTCCTTGGAGAAAAGCAGACAAAATATTCTGTGCTGGAATATTTTTGAATTTGGAGGCACACTAATAGATTCAAAAATTTAGCATTCTAGGGAATGACTATTGCAGAAAGTATTTGAACATGCACTGTTTTCAATACCATTTTCCCAGTCCTTGATGCTGCAGAGTCTCCATTTAGTGTACCTACACCTGTGGGAAATACTGTATGAATGCTTTGTTAGCATTTTGGTCACGTAAATGGAAAACAAGTTTGAAGGCAGTAGAAAACTTCAGTGGCAAATGAGCTCCTCTAATGTATAACAGACTTGAAACGTAGCAGTCAGGACAGGTCTGTTCTTCCTGCTGTAGAATAATTTTGTGTATATTTGAGCTATATTCTGCTTTGATGCAGTAATGCCAACAGTGAACTTAGAACTGAGTCTTAAGACTGTTATTAAAAAATGTTCTTAATAGGCTAATTTACCTATTAAATTATTTTATGGTTATTAAAATCTTGTAGCCAGTATCGAACAGCCAGATGTATACTAAAAACAAGCAAAGAGCCCTAAATTAATGTATTTCACTTGGAATTGAGTCTCTTCTTATTTCTCTCTGGATTACTGCATTCAAGGATGGAGATGCAGCTCCCTCCCGTGCTCTCTCCCAGTTCTCCCCACTCAGCACAGTACAACCAGTGTAGCATGGAGCACTGGGCTGTGGTGGTGCAGTACTGCTGGGGCACATTGCATGTGTAATGGAAAAGGGCGTACCATCCTGTGCGTTATGAGTTGCCGTAAGTTTATGCTAAATCTTACTCCATACAGTATCTTTGATAGAACCACTGTAATGAAAGGAGAGAAAACAATCTGTAGCAATTACTAGTTCATGAAACCCAGTTGTCTTCACATCCTTATGATGCCTTTATGGCTGTATCCTCTGTGGCTGTGACCCAAGATCTTCTTTAATAATTGTCTCAGGACAGAAAACCTGCGTGGTGTAAATAATGTTTCTTAAAGCTTGGCAAAGCTGGAGAAAGTTAGGAAGAACCTTAAAGACAGGACATGTGGTTACAGTAGTGATGGTTTCATATTGAGCTTTTATAACATGGGTGGAATTCAAATACACAGTATGTACAACAGATGTGAAAAGACTTCTGTAGAGGACAAGTTTGTAGTGATGAGATGAAGCAGATAACAGTAACTGAGATGAGGCATGAAATGTTTTGAATAAGAATGTTTTTAGTATTATTTTTTTGAGTTTCTTTTCTTTCTTGTGTGTACAGGAAGCCAAAGGCTAGCTATTAGATTTTTTTTAGGAAATAAGGAGTGATGCATTGGTTGGGTTTGGGTATCTTGCCTACTGCAAGATGCTAACTTTGTAATGAAATGGTAGAGATCGTGTCAGTGGTATCAGGAGATACCATGAGATCTCTAGCTAAGCAATTTTCAAAAATTCTCCCTCAATATAATTACATAGTTTTTAAGTAGAGATCACAGTAAGTGAATAGTAAATCATCTCTGCTTTATTAGTTAAGCATATCCACAAAATTGAAAAGCTACCCAGGACTGCTTGGGTTGTCTTTTGGTTTTGAGGTCCAAAGTGAAATACCCGACTCCTCCTTGAGTTTATGTGGACTTGGTGCCCTGAAATGTACAGAATCACTATCCTTATTATTGCTAAATAGGATTCACTATATAGCTATACAAGGATGTTGTAGGGATATATTGTTCATATTCACCCTAAAATGCAGTATGGTCTCCATGGTCATAAATGGTAATGTACGTGTCCCCAGAGCTCGCGACTATGGCTGGAAACCAGCAATGACTCCCTATGAGCTACTGAGGACTCTTTTAGAAAGCACAAGACGACTGGGGTTTGTATCTCCAAAATTAGAGTTTTCAAGCCTAAAGATACCAGAAAGGTGTGTTTGACATAAACTGAGATCACTATCTGACCCTTCCCATCAATAAAAGGCACAAAACCACACTCCATGACTACATTTTTCACAAGTATTCTTTGCTTTGCCATCTGTGCTGCCAACTGTTCTTCTACTGTATATCGTCTGCCTGAAGAAGTGCTAAGCAGGTGTGGCACATGTTTGGCTCATTCCTGCTTTGCATGTGTAATGTAATTATGTTTGACAGACTTGGTTTGATTGAGAGAAAACTATGAATTGGATTAAATGTTTTTTGTTTAGACTTTATTAGCTAAAGATGCCATTGCATAATTAATTTGTGAATAAGCAGCAATCTTGCAAATGAGGCAGTGAATCAAAAGCACAGGAAGACATTATAGCCTCTTCTCAGGATGAGTTTACACATTTCTTATTTGTAATATTCATTAAAAATACATAAAGGAAGGTTAACAAAACATTGCAACAAAGAACCACAAACAAACCAGCCAGCCACAGAAGCCTTCATATACGCATAAGTCAAAAAACTGAAAGTTTTACTAGACAGTAAATGCATTAACAATAGTTGAATTCTATTCCCGGATGCTTTCTGTTCAACCCCAATACTTTGGAGCAAGGATGTCAGTAGAAACATATGCTTCTAGTTTCAATGTAAAACAAAATTAAGAATATTTTTTAAATGTAGGGAAATTTTAAGTGTGAACCTCTTAATTTTTATTTAGAGAAGATGCTACTCTCCATTTTACAGACGGAAAGTGGCTGGTCTTGTACCTCAAAATATTTGCATCTGTTTCTGCTTTATGTTTAGGTAATACAAATCATGCAACTATAAACTATACTTCTCAGAAAGTGAAAACAATCTGTAGGATGCAGTGATTCAGTTTAGAACACATTTTGGTGCAGGCTATTGCTGTTGTAGGCCTGCCTGCACCATATCTCAAACAAGAGGCGGGCACAGACTTGACTTTAATTATTCTTCTCGGCCCGTGGGTGAAAGGTGTGGGTGGAGGAGCCCTGGTGAGGCTGCTCAAGGACAAGCAGGTCTCTTGATACCCTCACTGCCTTGATGCCCCATCAGATTATTTGGGATAAATCTACTACATTTCACATCATTACCTGATTTCTTGTTAGCTAATGCTTGTCTTTGAGCATGTCTCATCGTCCTGGACATGTGCTGCCCCAGTCAGTCTTCCTTCCTAGCACTGCCGCTATCGTACGTACTTCATGTATTCCCCTTGGATGCAACACACCAATTCATCTCAGTCCAGCAAAAATAAATATATATAGCTGAGATAGGCAAGGACATTTTCACTCTAGAGTATGAGAGATGTGTGTTTTACTTGAACCAGTAACAACACGTTAAAGTGAAGGTGTCCTAAGGTGAACCGTTCTTACAGGTATAATATACAGGTCATAATTTTCTTTATTGTAAGGTAATAGTATAAACAATGATTTATAATTATCAATGATGTCAAGGTAGGAACTTCCATATTAGCAATATGTATCAGAAAAGTTCTTAGTCCAAGCAGCAATCTTCAAATGCTACCAAAAGGCAAATGTAAAAATTGGTTCTCTGAAAGTGCGGTTTAGGAGTTAGATTCATTTACCTATAAGAACTCCCCAGCTTTATAATGACTACTGTTAATTAAACTTTTGCATTATTTACTTGAATGTACTCCTTTATGCCAACATGTGTGAGTAAAATCACCAGTGCCCCACATACTGGGCAAGAGCAAATAGGTTTTTTTTCAAGAGTACTCATGTTCTGTGGTAAAGGAATGAAACAAATAGGTTGGAGAATTTTTGATAGGTGCAGCTTCTAACTCTGTCTGTGCTGTCTCTTTTTGAGTTCTTTGTGAAACATTGCGCTGCTGCTGCTTCCCAGCAGTGTTACATTTCTTCTCTCTAGAGTAGTAATTGCAATCTGGCAGGAGAGAAGATTGATGCGGGGTCATTTAGTAAAAATTTTTCTTTCTTCAAATGAAGTTACTTCCTATACTTTGCCAAAGGTTTATGGAGTGGTAAGATGGCTGATCTTCATTTTTATTCTAATTCTTTGGCCACTGCTCAAACCCTGCCTTCAGTCACGTGCTCTCTATGATTATTATGTTCTTCCTGTGCAGCAATTTGAGCCTTGAACATTCATGCAGATGTATTGCTTTTGCTAGATTAGATAATGGGTTTTCTTCATTATGTCTGCTTCAGACTTTTCCATAAATTCCCAGCCATCTTGGATCTTTCAGAGGAGATGCTCAGAACATTAAGTACTATGACAATGGTGCTGATTTTTCCAAAGGCTCTAATCTTCTTTCATAGCTCCATAACACTTAAAAACAGTTTTCTCTCCTTTGTGATTTTTATTATAGAATTCCTCTCTTTGTTGTTTAAGTTTCAATTGACTCCATTGCTTTTCAAATCCCTCCAGCCTTCCCTCAATTTTATTTACGTTGGTCTCAAAAGAAGCTGTGGAAGCTCAAAGATTATCGATTTTTAAATGAAGAGATTGAAGAAGTTATTTTTCTGAGGTGTCTTGTAAAGTGTTTGAAGGTGGAGAGGCTCTACTAGGCATGGAAAATGATGTGTCTGCAGGATGGGCTCACTCGACCCAAGATGCAACAAGTTTTATTTAATCCACATGCTGCTTCTAAGCATGTTCTGGCACATTTTTGTTTGGTTTGTCTGTCTCAAACAATGTCCTAACACTCAAGGAGACTGTTATCATCAGGGTTTTGAAGACTGGTGGGCTTTTAGGCTTGTGAGTGTGTAATAGGAGCTATGACCTTCGCAGCAAACCCAACAAATTACCTCTGTTGTTAGAGTGCTGCTCAAAGCCACTGTGGTCGGCATGTGCTTTGCGTCGGGATGACTTTGCACAGCCTCTGTCTGTCTGGGGTCTTACAAGACACTGGGCGAACAGGGATTCCATCTCTTCAAATCATTCAGAAATGTCCAGAAACAAGGTGGGAGAAGGAAGAGAATCACAAAACAGCAGTTGGGAGTACAGTGTGATGAAAATGCCTTTGCTATTAAAGAGAGTTTTTCACCATATAAACTTGTTTAAAGCAGAGCTGACAAAGATGTCTCCTTTTCACCAACTTGAAAAAAGTGTGCTAGAATTATAGTTCATTTATTTAGCAAGCTGTTATTTTCCTCCCTTCTTATTCCTAGGTTCTGGCTTTGAATCTGGATTCTCTGGTTCACAAGTAACCAGGTCACTTCCCCATCTCTTACCTTAGTTTTACATCTTTCCTTCATTAACGAAAAGTCACTATGTCAATGAAGCTGTTAAGCCTCTGGCCTTCTTCAGCAGTCAGATCTGGCAGTTCAGTAAATCATAAATGCCCAGCATCCCCCTGACCAGCTTCATTTTTGCCATGTTGCTTGGGGATTTAATCCCCATTGGAGATTGTATGTTCTCATTATTAATCGAGTTTCTAATAGTATTGGTAGAGAGTGGGAAGGATGTGAAATATTTTGTGGTGAGGCTAGGGAAGGCTGAAAGGACATAAGACAGATTGCAGTGGTGTGAAACCTTTTCTAAAAGATTTTAATTTGACTGGTAGGCAAACTTTTAGTCTGGATTTTGCATTATTCAGTTTCATTTGTTTTTTTCCAAGGAAGAGCATTAATATTTCCAAACCTGATATACAAAGTACATTCTCCTTCAGGAGAGTATTTTCTGTAACAAGTGAGCTACTCTTTCACCAGTGGTTGGGTCTGATGGATAAACGAGGGGTTTCCATCAGGGAAACATAGAATAGAATCATAGAATCATTTTGGTTGGAAAAGACCCTTGGGATCATTGAGTCCAACCATCAATCCTACTCTACAGAGTTCTCCCCTACCATATCCCCCAAAACTGCATCTAAACGATTCTTAAACACGTCCAGGGATGGTGACTCAACCCCCTCCCTGGGCAGCCTATTTCAATGCCTGACCACTCTTCCTGTGAAAACTTCTTTCCCAATGTTCAGTCGAAACCTACCCTGTTGGAGCTTGAAGCCTCTCATTCTGTCACTAATTACCTGTGAGAAGAGACCAGCACCAACCTCTCTACAGTGTCCTTTCAAGTAGTTGTAGAGAGTGATGAGGTCTCCCCTCAGCCTCCTCTTCCTCAAACTAAACAGCCCCAGCTCCTTCAACTGCTCTTCATAAGATTTATGCTCCAGGCCCTTCACCAGCTTTGTTGCCCTCCTCTGCACTCACTCCAGCACCTCTTTTGTATTGAGGTGCCCAAAACCAGATGCAATACCCCCAAACACTGAGGCTTGGGCAAGCTTGGACTTGGGAGCTCATGTTATAGTATAGGATTATTCTTATTCATTTTCAATATATCAATAATGCACAAAAATTAGACTGTATGCTTAAAGAGGGTTTAGAGAAGTCTTTTTCATTAGACAGCACTGACTGTTCTCTGGGGGGGGACAAAACTGAGCACATTTCAGATTCAGCTTTGACAGATTAGAAGATTCTTTTACCACTGATACAAAAAACTTCAAAGAGAAGACAATTTGTTTTATTTTTACTTTTATTTTCATTCAATGGTGAATCTATGTTTTAGCTTCAAAATAACATGTTTTCTAAGAAATGATAAATCTACAGCAGAGCCCTCTTGTAACTACTGCTTTTTTTTACGTGCTTATAGTCTCTATAATAATGATAGTCTTAAATAATTTTACCTATTTCTTTTCCCGATCAAATATTTTGGATCAAAGTAGAATTAATTACTGAAAAAAAAAGAGCATAAGCATGATTAGACATCTGTGTATTTTATAATAGGTACTGTCTTCTAAGGTCCTTTGATTCTGCAAAATTCTTATCACTCAAGACTGCAAGGGAAGTCTCTGCCATCTGGCACACCTTGCAAATAGCACCACTGAGTTCAACATGCATTATTTACCTCCGTATGGGTAATGTTATTAAGCTTTAGACCATGCTGATCATTTAAGTGTTAAATACAACATTTGTGACTTAAGATTTTACATGTGACCAAAAAATCAGCTATGAAAATTAAATATCTAGTTTATTTACTGACAAGGGTAATGCTGAAAGGCTTCTGAAGCTGTTAAATTGGTAGAAGATAAGGACGTTTTTACTTTGAAGTAACTTATTCAAAGCTTGCTTGTAATGCTGTAGGCTGGAATTTTCAAAGCAGCACAGGAAACTTAGATACCAGGCTCTCATTGAGTTTCAGTAGGGCGATCTAGAGAACTGAATTTAAGAATATCCTTGGAAAAAGTAGATTCAGTAGGTCTAGAGGGAATCAGTCTGGCAGTTTCTGAACTTCATTTTAACAGGGAAGATGAAATTTATTAGTGCATGTTCTTTTTTCTGCATCTTAATCTTCTTTCCCAGTATAGCAGCACTAAAAAAAGGTCCTGAGTTACTCTTACATGTCTTCTCATTTTTGTTAACTTGAAGAATAATTTGGCTTTGTAATATGTAAGAAGTTTTACACCTATGACAGTGAGATTTCTGGGCATATTGTGTAATGGTGTGAAGCACCATTTTCTAAGTATATTAACTGGTATCAGCCATATCTTTCTTGTCTCTGACAAGGAACATTAGCGTAACTATGGTACCTACAATTTGGAAATTGAAATTATGGCACTGGCCACTATTTTTCTGCACGTCTTCTGGTAACTGGAAGATGTGCAGTAGCTGCCTATTTTATTTCTCCTGCATCTTTTCTACCTTTTATTCTAGAGGAGGTGACCCACAGCACCAGTTAGGGACCAGATTCCTTTGGTTGTTTGTATCACTTGCACTACGTGCTTGAAGTGTTACAGCTATCAGAGACACTACTTGATGTTTTCAGAGAAATTGGAGGACAACCAGATAAGGGTGCTGGAGGCTATTTTTGTTCTGCACAACAGACAAATGTATGAGGGACAGAGAAAAGTCATCTGGAAACAGGAAACATTCTTTGCTTTTCTTAGGACTCCTTGTCCAGATGTAGTTTTCTATCTCTGCTCTTCTCCCATTAACACTAAGTTATCTGAGGTTTCAGATGAGACTGCAGAAGACCAATGCATTTTCTCCATGAAGAAAAGGATTATGTTGTGTTCATCACAAAGAATACTGAACATTGCTTGCTTCTTTAGACAAGAGATCAGTATAAGGAATCATAAGTAACTTATGTTTTGATGTCTGACAGTTGGGGCTTTTTTCTCTGCTCAAAGCATGCTTTTACTATTGGTCATACTATCCGTCTCATTTAAAAATCTAATTATAGTGTTCGATTATGACTCCTGAGGCATTAAAATCTCTATAGACTGTTATAAGTGCATTTCCTCATTTAAAACAAACAAACAAACCCCGAACTTATCTTTGCATCTGTTTCAGACAAGTCTTCTACCTATTAAAATAAGCATGTATGTGTATAAAAAGTAGGAAAGCTGTTTTCTGCCTAACAGTTTTTCCTTTAGGAAGCCCACCTTGTCCTATTCTACCACACAACATAAACACAACAGGTCAGATTCTGCTGTCACTATTGTTTTCCTGCGTTGACCGGACATTATATATTCCATTGATTTATTTTAATTTTTTTTGCTGTGCCAGAGTGAAAGCTAGGATGTTATTGTATCACTTCATTTCATATCGAATTACATTATCACATAATGATATAATTGCCAAACACAAGCAGATGCAATTGTTATAGTGCAATAAAATGTCACAACTGAGAACACTGTTTGTATTTTCATTTAAAAGTTTGGTTTTCAATATGAAAGTTGATAACATAGTTGGAATGGGAGTTTCAACGTCTATTTTTGTCGTCAACCAATGTCATTTTATTTAAGATTCAGAATTAAGAAAATAATTTGAATGTATCGGTATCCAAACTATAGAAAATATCTAGGTTGTGCTGAGGTCTCCTCTCAGTGCAGCAAGCACTTCAACAGGGTGAGTGCTTTCCTCAGGCTGGTTTTGGGGCTGGGGGACTTCCCAATGGGAAAGGGAGATGCTGGCATGAGTAATTTTCAAACATATTTTGTGTATAGCAAATCACACCTTGCACCATAAGCTGAATTTTCATTAGTCAAGTTGACCTTTATTGAAAAAGAAAAATGTGATGCATTATGAAAAATTAATCCATATGAAATCAAGCCTATAACAAGAAATTATCTTTTTTTTTAAGTCTATAGAAAGAAAATTGCAAAAGCAAATAGTGTAAAAAAAAAATTGAGACACACAAATTCCTTTTTACAGTTATTCAAGTATTGTGACTTAAACTAATATTACTTTTAATTGTTTTTCTGAATGATTTCTTTTAATTGATGTGACTACAAGTGGAAGAAGTTTCAATTTGCAGATATTTTAATGGATATGATATCTTAAAATTTTTTTTTCTCCCCCATCCTGTCTGCATTCATTACAGGCAAATCAATGAAAATTGATAAACCCATGATGGAAAAAAGGAATGTATTTGTATTCATTACAGAGGATCGGAGATAATAATAAAATGAAATGTTGTTATAGTGAGATATAAACCCAACCTAAGGAATTGTTCAATATGTGAATAGCTAGATACATTTCATTACTGTGATATGGAGCAGCTTGATAGCGGAAGCCAATAATTTAAAAAGTCTTGAGCACAGGGTTATGCTGACTATCCAGTTCAATACGTTAATTGACAATAAATCCTACTTGCCTATAAAAAGCACTTGACTAGTCATTTTCAAGATGGTCATGATTTTTTATGATGCGGAACTTTTAATTTACAGGGATGATAAAAATAGATTTACTTTCAGCCACTTGTATTTGATTTAATTACCTAATCAACTATAAATCATCTACTATTGAAAAAGTAATTTAACAGAGATGATATTTTGTCGTCATTTTTTTCTTAAGTAGAAGAGAGCATTTTGTAAAGAAAGGCAGAATAGACTTTAGAAGAATTAAAAAATTCTATCCTTTTTAAGAAAGGGTTAGAAGTTCAGAGTCAAGAGGTTTTGATTTACAGCATGAAGGCCTTGATTTTTGGAAAGACTTGTTTATGGTTCCCTAATCTCCCGTTAAGCAAGCAGATAGTAAAAGTATGGGAAAGGACTAGCTATGGGTATCAGTGACCTGAAAGGGGCCTTGCACAGGAACTTCCCTCTGTCAGAGATCTCTTTAGGATAACATCATGCCATTCAACAATGAGAAACATACAGCATGGCCATGGAGAGAGTACTGTACCTTGTCCTGCAAGGAACAGAGAAACCAATCTAAAAGTCAGAAGAGGAGTGACTTGATAGAGGATTGTTAGATATTCTATTGCAAAAATTTTCATCTGTAAATGAAAACAGGATGACAAATTTTCCTGTATTTTAATGACTATCTCACCAAACTTAACATAGTAACTGAAAAAATATAAACAAACAAACAAAATATAAACCCCAGTAATACTTAGAAGGAGGAAGGATGAGGTTTTATAAACTAAAAGTAACAACATTTAGAGTTTTCCATGTACAGACAATCTTATTAAGGAGGCAGACTATATACTGGGGTGAAAATATTTCATCCTATAACATGTAGGCTCCTGAAGTCCAGCTTAAAAAATATTGTGAAACTCATAACTGCCATTAAAAAGAAAGTAGGTATGACATCCCCAAAATGGTGTTGACACAATGCTAATAGTGCTCTAGATGAAAAACATTCCAGATAAAGAGCTTTTGGAATATATTCAGAGAAGAAATTTTGTTCAGATGAATTACAGGTGTCAAAATGGGACTTAAAGATTACAAAATGAGAATTTACTGCAAAATGTTTTGCTATTCTGTTTTCTTGTTTGACATTATTTTAAAAACAGATAAAACCCCAAATTCACTACAGACAACTTGCTGTCAGGGAGGTGGGAAGATAAAAAAGAAAAAGGAATGGGCATAACATTATTACAAGAAAAATATTGTGTGGTCTACATGAGGGGGGAAAACTAGTATGGTAGTGTGGGATTATGAAAATAATAAAAGCTAAGAGAGTACAGAAAGTAAAGATAGCAATAGTCATGCCATTAACATTATGAACAAAGAAAAATCAATGTTAGAAATATCTCCTGGAGAATTCGGGTCACTTCATGAGTTGGGAATAAAGCCAGCTTCTATAATAAGGGTAAAAGAATCATGTGAAATAATGAAAACTGGACCAGAAAGTAGAGATTTGAGACTAAATTACCCTGATAGCTAGAAGGCTTTATTAAATTTAAGGAAATAAGCATAAAGGAAAGTACGTATGTTAATAAAAATGTGCATTTTTCTTACAGGTAACAATATATTTTTTAAAATGAAATAAGCAGATATATTATAAATCCTGTAACTCTTTCTGAGGAAGACTTAGGAACTTTGCATTTTAATTTTCACAATCAAAGGTTTTATTGTGGGAAATCCACAGTCTAATTCACAGCCAATATGAAATAAAATCTGTCTTCACAAAATTCCTCAGAATTACTGTAGGTAAATGAAAATTGCCATATTGAGTTAGACCGGTACCCTTTTATCAGATGAAGCTGAGATGAGGTACTTGGAAAGCTGTATAAAAAACCCTGAATAGGAGAATTAGGATATAGCTTACCTACGTAGAAAAGTTTTTTCCTACCCAGTGAGAGGCTGGATTACAGAGACATGAAGATTATGTCCTCTCCACTGTCCAGGGCTTCGATTTAACCCCCCCTTTCATGCAACTGAGGGTTAGAATTCATGGATTTTAGAACAATTACTTAGTACGACAACTCATGTATGCCACTGGGGATCAGCTTTTGAATTGCCAGCCTTGTTTCAGCTCTCATTGACTTATCTTAGTTAGGGTTTGGGCCTGGATATTAATTTTCTGAGAACAGATTGATGTCTTGACTGCACACATTAGTTGACTCTGAGGCTTTGCTCAGTATAAGAAATTCTAACCTGAAACTGCCCTGATGTTATGCCTGGTGTCTTCTGTCTCGGAAATGGACATGTCTCCAGCCTAAATGGAGGTGATGGCACAAATTTGCAGTTACATGAGGCACTCCAGCATTTCCATCCAGAGTCACCAGTTTATGAACTGATCATGCATGAAGTCCATTTGACAAGCATAAAAACCAGTAATTAAATTTTTGAGTGTTTCCTTGGAAGAAAAAGAGTGCTTTTTTGGCCTAGAAAGTCACCTAGATAACAGAAGTCTAACATAATGTTGTGGCTATACTTTCCGTATGCTAAATCCTGCCAGATTTTTGGTGTGAAATGTAAACACAGAATGTAGTCCCTATGATGATGATGAGCACTATGATGAGCAGTATGCAAGATGTGAACACCCTTTGAAATATTGAAGATTACTTTATTCCCCGAGTAGGTATTGGGCTTGTTCAAACACAAATGATGCTTCTAAGTATTTTTAAAGGGGACAGTGTCTACTCTAAAATTTACTGTTAGAAAGAAAGAGACGATGTTACCTGCTTTGGAGGTTTAGACAGTTACCTGTAATAATTTGCCCAGTTCATCTATAGATTCCCTGGGAGCTCTTGACTGAAAATGGAGCACTGCCAAGGAGGTTGTTTTACGGAAATCATCTTCCTTGGTGTATAGCAACTTTCATATTAATTAGCACATAATCACTGACAGGACACAGAAATGTAGTGTGTTAAAAGAAGTAGAAATGGGGTTGCAATGGGAAGAGGAGAGCAGGAGTTTTTGATGTTCATACTACTCGGAGCACGAGAGAGTTTACAATATGCTCTCACAAGTCCATTTTAACCAACAAGTTTTTGAATTGGTGTATATGAATATTTCTGAAAGATCTGATGTTTCTCTTTTCCTGACCTCACAGTGCAGGGCAGTTGCTGCCTTTCCAGGAACGAGAGACAAAGTGAGACAAATGTACAGCCTGTAAATCGCAGCTATATAGTTCCCATAGCAACAGTAATGCCACGAACACCCTCAGAAGTTTCTTCCCCTTCGATATTTATTTTGCATTTGTATACTTTATTAGACTAAATGTTGTAAAGACAAAAGTCTGATTAAATTAATCCTGCTTCCATTACTTTGGAAAGGAAGGATAGCAGAAAATGGCAGAAAGAGAAGAGAACATGGCATCTGTAATTACTTTGGTGACTAGTTGTTTTGATGTATCCAGACGTAAAATTGCTCATGTTTATTTTTTGTGTAAGTTTTTGCCTTAAAATAATCCTTCTCTTCCTAAATATGCTATGATAAACCCTACTGAAGTTTTATTGGCTAGAAAACTGTTGTTGGTGGGGAAAAAAAGGTGTAACACATAAGAGTATAACTGAGTCCTCAACTTTGAAGATATTTCCATTAAGAATTCAACTTTTTTCCTGTGTTCAAAGACTGCTATTCAAAGTTACATCAGGGGTATAAGCAGTAGTTTACATTTAGCCTTATTTCTACCCTTCTTCCCATCACAGTCTTAACAAGTGTATCCCTATCATATGTGCTCAGGTGGAAGTATTACAGACGACTTGAGGAGTTTCCTTGAACAAGACTAAGTCACAACTTTTTCATCTTTTTAGTTGTATGTTTGTAGGTACTCCGTCCTTAAAAGGCACTCTGTTCCCACATAAGCGCTGTGAATGATGTAGTGCTGTAGCTGCTCCCATAGAATTAAGGCAAAATTTTGCTATGGATTTTTCTGAGGAGTACAGAGTCTACTCCAAATACATGACTTTTTTTAAACCGAACTAGGAGTGAAATAAGTGTCAGATAACTGGTATTTGTTCTAACAAAATAAATGAATAACAAAGCTTTTTTTTTTAAACAAAAAAAACAGGAGAGAAGAAACTGTTAGAATTATTTAGGAGCTAACATACTAACAGCATGGCAGAAAGAAAGATCCTTTTCATTATTGTAGGAAGACACTGACTGCCTTAAAATAAACTTAGTCCTTCCTGAAGGTACTAAGTAAAAGCTATAACTTCCTTCTGTTATTACTGCAAATCCAAGTATAAATTAGGAATTGACCTAGACAGCAATTCCTTTTGTTTTAACCTTTCAAACCCTGAAAAGGTATAGCTTTTTCTTTGCTCAGTGCTTGCTAAAAATGGTGATTTATGATTTTTCACATACTGATCAAGATGTTCTCTGAACAATCATTTAAAGTGTTTCCAGGTTTCCGACTTAGTTCTCTAATGCAGATTCCCCAATTCCCTCTCCCAGAGCAAGTTTGTGTGCCACATCTGTACTGCTCCTAATGAGTTGCTAATGAGGCTTTGCAAATGTGGAGGCAGAGACAATGAGTTGGTGGTGCTTAGGAGGCTGATCTAGAGCTGGGCTGGTGAGCAAGGATTCAGTATCTGTAAGTTTAGTTATTGTCTCTCTCCCTACGCTTTTACACGACTAACTCTGATGCCCAGAGCTTTAAGAGAATAAGAGAGACTCCTGAATACTGGAGTGATTTCTTTATTCAATTAGCACTGCTTTGTATACCCGATGTAGAGTAGGAGTCTTGCAGTTTACATTCCTAAATTCGTAGCTGAAAAGGCAAAACAAAATCCTCACCCAACAGTAAGAGAATGCTCGATTTACCAAAAATAGTCTCACATTCAAAATTGATGAGGATCACATTTTGAATTTGTAACAGATGGAGAAGTGCTGAGTTTTGCCTTAGTGTCTATAATGCTTCTTATGCTAGAATGTGTTTTTATTTTTTGCATCTAGCAAGATCCCCTATAAACAAAACAAGGCACTTTTAGAGTCTACAGTGTCTACTGATTCCCTTCTCTGAGGAACAGAGAGTCTGACTGTTCAAATGAAATATGAGCTAATTAAGGTGAAAGCATTTCATGCTCTTCATCGTTTATTTTGGTTAGTCAAATTATATTAATTTAATCTACTTAGTCTGAACTATTTTTTTTTTTTTCCACAAAAAATAGTGAAAAGAATGGTAGTGAAGAGAGTAGGTTAGTTGGGGAAATCCCAGATTCTCTAGAAAATGAACAAAACCAAAAGATATAAACAGTAAGTAGTTGGTGCACTTGTGTTAATTACCTTTTTTTGTATTGCTATTTTGGATCAAATTAACCTTTTGGTATGTGTCTCATATCTAAAATGTGGGAAATTACATCAATCTGGGAAGTGTATGGTCTGTTGTCATTACAGAACATGGCCACGGACCATTATTCCACATTTCTGGAAGTTAAGAAATAATTTTAATATGCTTTTCCTTACTGCTTAAGCTGCTTAGTTACCAAGTTCAATCTTCTTTCTGAAAGAGTCTCTTTATTTGTGAAAGTATTTATACAAAGAATACTGGCATTATTTTATAGTGACTTTCTAAAGAACCAGACAAGTCTATTCGAAGCTTTTCTTTGGTATTAACTAGATATTTTATCATAAGTGAGCAGGGCGTTTCTGATTCACTAGTCTTTATTGCTTTCTTGAATGCACTTCAACCTCATTCACAGTTCAAGTCTATATAATCCTTATGCCTTTCATACTTTTAAATCCTCCACAGTGTTTTCTGTATATCTAACTCTGCTAATATCCACAGAACTCGGGTCTTAAAGCGCTCTCCTGAGGTAGCATAATTCTGCACTGAGAGTGAAATACACATTTTCACCAATCCCTTTACTGCTTATAAACAAGGGAAATGTTTCCTTAATACCAACATCCCTCGACCTCAGTTTTCCCCTTGGAAGCCCCAAATCCATTCCTTACAATGAATATATGAACTGTAGCTTGCTCATTCATTTATTCTTGCTCTGAGCACTATTTATGAATCTGCAGCCCAGTTTTCTTTGAGTATGCTGTCAGTTTGCTGCTTGTTACTTTCTTCCCTCCCAATAGTTTCTCCTTGAACTTTAAATGGAAAGAGAATTTGTTCTGTGTAAATACGCAAACAAACTTGATAAAGGCCAGTCAGATTATAACTTCTTTTCTGGATTGGTAAAAGCTTGTCTATCATTGCTCTAAGATAACTTTACATATTTCACATTACACAGGCGTGCTGTTCACAAAACCGGTTGGCTTTGTTGGAAATGATTTGGTATTCTCTTGCGTGTGTGTTGCTTATGATAAAGCATGCATGTGGCTATAGTAAAGTCTTGTATAGCTCAATACTTGTCTTGGGATAATTGTGGATGTTTACTGAGACTCCTGACTGGTTTCATATACTGTCTTTCAAGGTACACGGAATCATCTATGTGATATTTGATACTTTGAATAATTGCCAGTTAAATGATGACATTCAGGTGTGGCCTTTGTCATTCCAACCTATGCTGAGTTAGGATTTATGTTTCACCCGGTTGATTAATGAGCAGTAGTAATGAGCATCACTGATGCATCAGTATAGTGTCATACAGAACAACCTTATGTCACTTTACCGGGAAAGCAAGCATAGTTCAGGCCCAGGACCTGTAGCTGTTGTACTGTTTTATGTTCCTGTACTGGCTGTCCGTGCCCAGGAGCTGGCTCCAGGAGCTTCTGGGGCTGCCTCGTGCCAGACACAGCTGGTTCCCTAACGGCCCCAGCACAGGGCACGGCTGAGCCCCACAGCAATGCTGGTGGTGCCTCTGAGAAAACAGATTAAAGAAAGGGTAAAGCCCTGCCTGCTCGAGTGAGGAAAACTTAGGAACAGCCCTGTGAGCAGCCAGGTGAGAGGAGGGAGGAGATGCTGCAGGCACCGGAGCAGGTACCATTTCTGTCCGAACTGATGTTAGCACATCAATCAATAAGGAGGGTGTTTAAAGTAAAAATCTTTTACTGAAGCAGACACAAAATTAAATAAAATTTTTGGGTTTATCTTGTTTGCTGTTCTTTAATCTCATACATTTTGGGCAGTATGAGGCGTTAGGATGATGCAATAGACACATGGGGCACATGCCATGTTATGGGACACAAATGTGTATTTTAATACTGTATTATAAGGCGTTCTACAGGATTGGGCTTGGGTTACTGCAGAATAGCCTTGTTTCGGTGGATCTGATTTACAGTCATTACAAATGAGAATGTAAGTTCAAGATGATCTGCTGTGGGTTCTAAAGTAATTGCAGAACAAAGTCGTGTTCTCTGCTCTGTTCTTACAACTCAAAGTGTCTGTTTGTTCTTCTGTCAGCTCTTCTGTTGCTTGGTTTGCCATTTATTTTAACAGAAACCTGTTCAGCTTCAGGGAGTACAATCAGAAGGCAGCCAGGTCTCCCCCTTTGCTATGCAAAATGTTCAGCAAATCTGTTACCCTCCATCTCACCCAATCACAAAATTCCCTTTCTGAGGTTAGAACATTGTGTCAAAGCAGGAAAGCCTGAACTAGATTGATTTATAAAGCTAAAAAGAAGATGTTTTCTGACTAGACTCTGAGCAACAGCTGTGTTCCTCAGGCTATGCTATTTCAACCCTGAAAGCATAGGGATTTTCTGTTTAGATCCATAAAAATTCTTTCAGCAATAGAATGTACACCAAGGAGTCGGAATATTTTAGCATGCTATCATGGCCATTATGTCTAAAAATCTTTGTTGCGATTTTTATCCTCCTCGTTAAGCAATCTCTTCCTAGGGGCTTCGGCATGGTATTAGCTGTGCTGGTAGACCTCTGCCTTGGAACATACCTACCAACTTTTCTAATTGCTCTCTTTCAAAATGACTTCTGCAGGTTTTATTATATTGGTTTAAAGAGCTGTATACTTTCAGGTTCATCTGAGTTGTCAGCTTTTCTCCTCAAGCCTTGCTCAATGAAGGCTGAGGGCAAACAAACCTAACAGGTTGCTGGTTTTGTGGCATCATATTGTTTTCACATGGAGTGTGTGAGACAACTGCATTTTATTGACTTGCTCATTATCAGGAGTGAAATCATGTGGATTTTTGATTAAAAAAAATCAAGAAATATTCAAGTAAATGTAGATCTTGAAGCTGTTGTGCTCCATGGGTCAGATGACACGTCCTTGGTCTTTACAAGCATTAGACTCTGGGTCATCTGTATTTGGATTTCAGAATGGGTAGGTCCCTCTAGCGGTGTATGGTTTGAAATGCTTTAAGGGGACATGATCTCAAAACACATGACTAGATATATAATACCAAAGTGCTTGCAAGAATTCAGTCTACTTAGCAGTTCTGGGAGAGTCAAGACTCATGTTTGGTCATCTGTTATGATATAGATTTTGCCATCACTTTTCTATCCCTGTTTCAAAGTCTTTGTCAAAATGAAGGAACTGTTTATTGTACCTATATTCATATATGATATTAAGGAGAAATGGAAAAAAAGCAGAAATGTCATACAATTATTGTTAAGCTCGCCAAAGATCTTTTTATATTGCAAAGTACTGTAACAAAAAATCAATCTTTTCTGCTGTGACTAGTTTTGTCATTAAGTAAATGAAACTGTTTTGGCTTTACATTTTAAAACTAAAATGGGAATAATTTTTCTCCTCTTTCATGTAGCAACTGAAATCAATAGGAATATTACTGATCAAGCTGCCTAGACCCATTCTCATTCTCACCCTGACCACTTCACCCTTTCCTGTACTTTTAGATAGCTGAAATACAAGGTATTTTGAATAACTAGAGAGAATTGACTAAATAGCCACACGTCTTTTTCTCCTGTCTCTTCCTGTATACTAAGGTAGTAATGTTTTTACGTTTGTTTATCTGAAGATTACCTTCTGCTGCACTACCCTTTCAGTGAAAATTGAAATATTGGAGTTGGCTATTGTTTGTTAAACAAAACTTTTAGTTAGTTTATTTTTGAGATCGTTTAAAGGAATTGGTGAAGAAGAGTCTACTTTTATTGAAGTAACAGCATGCTATTTTTTTTCTTAGGTTTTAAGGCATTGCAGATTATAATTTTGTAACTATATGGGAACTAAACAAAGAAAGGCATGTAATAAAATATCTTAATTGTTCCACATTTTCAGGCAGTAGGTTTGATCATGTGTTTGTGTATTACCTGCTCTCTTTAATAGTTACTAGCTGGAGGAGAGACATATATGTTTTACAAGCCACCTGTACAAATGCAAGGATATTAAATTCCCTTCTGTTGAGAGTATGTCACATTTAGATTCAAAAAACAAGGAGTATTGCTTGAAATGGATTCTTCATCCATGTCGTATAACTCTGCTTTGTTGCAATACCATGTGAAGCTCTCCCAGAAAATCCTCACATGACAAACTGAGTGCAGATCTTCATCATAGCTTCATGTCTCAGCTTTGGAGCACAGGAGGGCTTCAGAGGGACTGAACATCGGTAGAACCGAGCGTTGGGAGGTATAGAGGAAGCAAAGCACCTCCTGCTCTTTTTCTGCTTAGCAGGGGGATGAACAGGATGGTAGAATAAAATCAGCTTCCCTTGATCCTGTAGGAATTTGCAGTGCCTAGGTCAGTAACAACAAGGCCAGGTCCTACAATTAAAAGTAGATGCATATCTGAATATGGCTAAAGTTCTAGTAATTTTGCTAAAAGTCAGCTGTGGGTCCAGCTACCTGCCTGATCCCTCAGCTGCAGCAGTCAAGCATTTGGCTTTTCTTTAAAATATCTCAAGACAGCGTTTTCAGTATTGATTCCATTAATCAGCGGTAAGCTTTCTCTTGTGGTCCAGCAAATCCTGAATCTACCATTCTGTATCATAAAGTAACACAGAAAGTCTGGGAAGATGGAGAATTTTTACTTTATTTGACTTTGGCCAGATCTTTCTTTGCTTTAAGGAGCCAGATTTAACTAGTGGCTTGGATGGTGACCATGACAGAAGTTGGGTGGGAAATATTTTCAGTGACATCATTGGCTTTGCACTGAGGCTAACATTAACTTTTATGTATAGTCTGATATAAGACACAGAATCTGAGAAGTTACAGAAGCAGTGAGTTCAAAGAGTGGAACGTGCTGTATTCTAGGTCACTGTAAAACAGTTCACACAGAAATTAGGAAGTCAAAACAAGTAAAGCACTTTAAAGTACTTCAACAAAGAAGTAACAAAAGTGTCCACCAAGATTTCAACTTCTTGAATAAGATAGGATGAAGTTAATGACTGACTTCAAGGAGTAATATGATATTTATGTCCTGAAAGTGAATGAAGATAAATTCGGAATCTGGAATTACACCAGAGTTGTAGGAATTAAGAATCAGCTGCATGAAAAAAGAATCATCTGCAGTAGATGAAAAGAGTATTAGTTCTTTGAAAGTATCTGGGATTCAAGACGACTGTTAACAAGGAGAACTTAGTAGAAGAAAAATGAGGGTGTTTTCTCTGAACACCAGAAAATGAAGTCTGGTTTCCTACACCTTTTTTTTTTTTGCATCTTAAATCCCCTGCATGTCTGTATTTCAAATACTATGCACATGTGCATTCTCCTTCTATTGCAATCTCCTTTTCCCTCCAACACTGCCCTGTCCACCCTACACTTCCCTCAGGAACATGCTCATGTCCCCAGTGTTCCCCTCCCAAGTCTCTCTCTGGTCCTGGCAGCACCCGGGCTCCCTCCACACTTCTTTCCAGCATTTCGGTTGGTCACGTGGTAAAAAGCTATCGGTGTATCAATTGGCAAGCTCCTGACAAAGTGGAACTCTCCTCTCTTTCCTTTGAGAGGATATAACAAGGTCCCTTTCCTCTACCCCGATGTCACGCTTGGTTAAAACTGATCAGGGAGGTGCTAAAAACATAGTGTCTAAGAAAGAACCATAGTTTGAGAACACACAGCGTTGCTGGATCAAATACTGGCCTCTACCCTTTCGCTAGGGGAAACGCCAGCTCACGTTGCTGGGTCCGCGCAGCACGTCAAACTTCAAAGGCCCACAAACCAAAACAATGAATAAGCAAACCCTGGCCCCAGCAGCATTACACTTGGCACCCCCTGTCACCAGTACCGCAGTGCTAGCAACTCCCTGGGACTCGGGCAGCGACAGGAGACATCCAGCACTGCAGTCCTGTTGTACTGATTGACAGTTAAAAACTGTTACAGATTCTGGTACTTCTAAAAAAACATCTGTGTGACCACTTGTAAATGCAAGGGATATCCTCTGCTCTTGCTGAATTAGGCTGCTTCATGAGTACAGGTTACCTGATCTGATGAAAGGATTACAGCGACATATGTATGTGTTTTCCACAGCTCAACACTCCCTGACACCTCTGAATTCCACGCAGACAGAGGTATGGGAGATTACATGAATTTTGGGCGTATGATGTCCTTTTCATGACAGCAACATTGGACCTGGTACGTACAGTCATAGCGACTGAGCAAACCCACAGGTGCCAGCAGGAAACATGCGATGTGGATAAGGCTGACCTGAGCAATACAACAAACCTGAATTTCCAGAGGTTTCTGTGAGCTAATAACTGGTTAAATAATAGAAACAAAGGATAGGCATGAATGCTTAATTTTCATGTTGGAAGGAGATTATTAATGAGGTCTCGCAGGGCTCTGTGTTAAACTTTGTGCTGTGTATTGAGAGAGAGATTCTCTGACAAAGTTTGCTTGATGTAAATTTATGCAGGACAACATAATCTGTAGCAGACATGGAAAAGTTACAGGGGGATCACTTAATATTGAGTTATTGGACAATTAATTCAAAGTATTGTTTATAGAGAGGAAAGTAATTCTAACTTTACTTATGTCATTATGGGCTCCAAATTAAATATTGCCACTCACGAAAGACATCTTAAAGTCGTTGTAAATTGTTCTCTTAAGACATCAGGTTAGTGCTGATTTGCTGCCAAAACACTAAGTAGAACATTAAGAACTGCTAGGAAATCAAGAGAACACAACAGAAAATACCCATATGAGGAAAGATTAAATAAACAAGGACAGCTCTACGACTCTGAGGAGTTACTTGGGGAAAAAAACAACTTCTACATTGGGGTTCGTTAATGCTCCGATCTAGGGATTTTATACATTTTCTGTAAGCAGACAATCTTTCCCTTAAATGAAAAAGAAGCTCAAATTAGTCAGTGTGGAACGACAAGTCAAGAAACAGGAAAACTTTCTCTATTCAGCTGTCGTGACTCCTGATTTTGTGTCAACAGTTAAAGACAACTTTTTAGTTTCTGAAGTGAACTTAGGTCTCTGACAGCCAACATTTCCATTCTCCAGCCTACGAAAATAGACCTGCTATGCTCTGAGAGCTAGACTTACATAAACTCTTGTTCTCCTGATGTTAGCATGCTTTTGCATTTCTCACAGGTTTAAATTGGTATGGCTTTTCTGCCTCTTACCAAGTGTTGCAAAATATTAAAATTTGATATCTCAAGCATGTGAATAGCATGTTCTGTTCCTCCTATGTAACTAAATGCTCTTTATTTTTCTAAATGGGGGTGGGAGGGGTGAGGGGGTGTGTAGTTTGTTTTATTTTTCTTGCTCTCTGGGGACTATTACATTAATTTTTACAGAATACGTAAGTCCAGAAAGTTCTGGTTTGCCACTGCACAGAGTTAAATAATGAGAAAAGATCCAGATTTTCAAGTATAGAGGCTTTGACCCACTTAGTTCCATGGCAAACAATCACCTCTAAAAATATTTCTAACCTTTCTTTAAAGTTGCAGGAAAAAAAGGGTAAGTGGTTTAAAGCATTTGATGTATAAAGTAAAGCATTCATTGTACCAAGGTCCCTTATTCCCTTTCGCTTTTAGCAGCAGATTTTATTTTAAAAAACCCCACACCTTTTAAATCATTTTTCAGTTGCACCAGTGATGGTATTATTTGCTTTTTCCTGGGGAAAAAGAAAAAAATAACTTGATAGTGGCTCACATATGCTGCTTCTGTTAGAACTCGGTGTTGCTTCCTTGAAGAGAAGATGAGACAAATGCTTGCAAAATGGGAGAGAAGAGCAGCATAGATTGTAAATACAACTTCTGTTTGTGATGTGGGTGTTTGCTTGCAGCCGTACTGGTGGGACTGACAAGCAAAGGGCATGCTCTCACTTGCCACTGCAGGACCCAGCTGGTCAGGCTGCAGAACGAGGAAGCCAGGAGACATTCTCTTTGTCAGGAAGAAATCCTTCCTGACACTCCTGAGGCCTCTCCTGTATTTTTCCAGCACAAGCAGCGCGCTAGTGCTGTCAACTTTCCCTGACATTGCATGCACATGAAAACCTTGCTCTTTACCTCTTATTACTGTGCTAGCAAATGCAGTTATACTGCAAAATGTCACCATTACCAGTTTGTGTTACTTGCAGGGTGGTTTTATGCTCTGTCTTCATTTGGAAAATGCTTTGCTGGCAGATATATATTTCTCTTCATAAAGCATTCCCAGCAATCTGAAAAATAACAGTTTGATCCATAGTGCTGTGTCTAGCTGACAGTGCAAAGAGGAGATTCTTCCATGTGTTCATGCACTATGCATGAAATGCAATTACTCAACCCCAAATGTGATCAGGGCATTAGGTTCCTTGTGTGAAAAATTTCCTTGTATCCTTAGTGATCCCAAGGGTCTTCTTTGATAGCTTAGAAAGTAAGATGAAGGGAGAAAAGTGCCTTTAAAATATGTTCGTCACAAAGGGTTAAACAAAGAGAAAACTGATTTTCCAAACTGGAAATGGGTGAAGGGATTTACAGTAACATTTAAAGGCAGCTAAGAAAATTTAGGGAATTGCAAAATCATGTAAAACCAGAACAACCCTAGAGGAATAGAATATTCAGAAAGTCACAGTGAGTAGAAAACACTGGTTTTGTCTTTTTTTCCATTTCAAAACTAACTAAACTGGATGGGAACTTGCTACCCCAAAGGCAACTTTCTACTGCATAATCACTCAGATAAGAATTTGAAAAAACCCAACCCCAGCCATATTCTCCACATCCACATGTAAGACCTCATTATTTAATAACACCAACACCACCAACAAAACCTAAAGGATGTCTGCTCTCCTTATTGATGGATCCGTTGAGTCTGTGATTTCAGATTAATGGAATGAGCACAAAACAGATACAGAGCCCCTGGTTTCATGCAGAATCTATTCTGTTTTGTCTTGGCATGCTGATATCCTGAACTCCTTGCTAACATCGACTCAGTAATTGCCTCTTTGACTATTGAATGGTCATTATGTCTCATGGGTCGTATCTTCTCTACCAGCACATCTTTCAGATTTTAAAAGACAGAGGTAAATTTAAAAGGAAACTTAACGCCAGCATCATAACACAGTTTGGTCCTTTAGTAAATATGAGTTAATCTAAATAGATATGAAGAAATAGACTAAAATACTACTTTCAGCAATTTTGAAATAAAACCAGAGAAAAGTCTTTTTCTGTGCCAGATAGATTAAAATGTCTGTGCCAAATGTGATGCTTAATAATGCAGTGAGAAAATGCAGATGGGTGAAGTAAATCATGGTAAACCCAGCAAATTATGCTATATAAACTACTTTTTTTTTTTTTTTTGAATCCTAGACACTGGGAAAACTTAATGCTAGCAATATTAGAAACAAATTTCAGGTTTAAGATGTCAGTATAGTTATTGTCAGTTTTAATATGTTAACTGATAGCTTCTTCAGATCCAGATTAATAAATTAACTGTAATAAAACCATGGTGTATGCACGTCAGTTGGAACATAAAAGGTAGCGACTGCTAATCCTTGAAAGCAGT
Source organism: Gallinago jamesoni (assembly GCA_025769975.1). Classification (NCBI taxonomy): domain Eukaryota; kingdom Metazoa; phylum Chordata; class Aves; order Charadriiformes; family Scolopacidae; genus Gallinago; species Gallinago jamesoni. Next base: position 13,913,018 of record JAOQGH010000069.1, on the reverse strand, counting down.
GCCCACTGAACCAAAATACTATCAATACTTCAACATTAACAATACGCCAGACCAAAATATTATTCATCATATTCAAATAGCAATAGATTTTTAGATTAATACACATTTTTAACCTCATTTATATTCAGTAAAATATTGAATTTATATTGTTTGGGCTGACTTCTGTGAATATTCAGAGAAGTAAATTTAATGGCAGTAATGTTGCTGAAACAGTCAATTTTAGGTGATTATTAGAGAATGTTTATCAGAAAGTTAATGTGAAACTGGGAAGCCTGAGTGGTCACAGTGGAACTCAGCTGTCAAGAGCTCTGCTCACCCAGAGGAGAATCAGGAACAATAGGATGAATATCAGATACTCATAATGTACACTGTTGGTGTCCAATTAATAGACTGAAAATTGGAGAGAGTTTGGCAGATAAAGCAGGGATGCATAAATTACAGAACTGTAACCTGCCAACAGACAAAGATGCAGAATTTGTTAAATAGTTTCCTACTCCAAAATATTCACACAGCGTTTTAAATATAACAGTCTTATACGGGGGCATCTCACATCCCAGAGATCCTTCCCAGCTGCAATTGTCGGCACCCAGTCCAACCCCAAAGCTGAACATCATTTTAAGCCAATTTTGTTCCAAAGACCCAAACTGGACTCGGAAGTCTCCCAGCTGTAAAATGAAGTTCTGTAGGTCACAGTGCTCTTGCTCAGATTCTTGGAGGACAGTTGTCAGCCAGCACCACAAGTAGCTTTCATAGTTATTCATGTTGGCAGCCTCAGCAAAAGGACTGATGAATATTCAGACACGAGGCCTCCATTAATTGTCCTTCCTGAGATCCATTGGCAATAAGGTGGCACAGTGAGAGTTCTCACTGCTGCTCCCCTTTGTTTGCTTTTTGTTGTAATGGAAATCTCCTCTCTGCAGCTTTTAATCCATAAAACTCTAAATCCCCTCCCCGAGATGAAGTCTGTGTGCTTGCACATGTGCTGCCTTCCTGCGCAAACACGGGGGCTGCGGGGTGCTGAGGTCCTGCACGGTGCTAGCAAACTCAGCACCTGCAAACTGGCTGCCTTTGGGAAAAGGAAATATCACTAATCTGAGATTCCGGAACGTTTGTTTCAGTTTGCTGTTTCATTATGGATGCACTGTTTTGAAATCCATGAATGTTGAAGATCCATGAAGACAGGTGTATAAATAATTTTGAAGATGTGGGCCTTAGTGTTTTTGTCTCTCTAATTCTCTGCTGCAGCAGAATACAGTGGCGTGGCCTTACCTCGCACTAGTACTGTCAGGTACTTATTCGCCAAGTAGTTCCCTGAATTTCAAGAGATTATCTGTGAGGACGTGTGGTAGCAGCTCCGTAGAGGAAGAACATTAAGAAGAAAAGTGAATTGTGTCTTTTGTTATCAGAAGGAAATGTCAGTTTTATATACGTACAGGTATTTATTTATGAAAAGAAATTGAAGAAAACCACCCGTCCATTTGAAAAAGTCTAAGCTGAGAGGGTAGCGGATGTGGCTGTTCAAACGGCAGTTTAAATAGGACATGTCAGTTAACATTTCCAAACGTGCAAAAAGCTCAGAGAAGTCTTCAGTAAGCACTTACGGACAGAACCTTGACTTTACATCCATTCCTGAAGAATGTAACCAGCACACTGTTGATCTGACTGGAAAGTAGCACCACGGGGAAGTGTAGCCTGAAAACAAAAGGGTGTTTTGTTATTGTATAGTATGAAAATTACTGTGCAGTCTGGGACGATAACCAAAAATGCTATAATGGGTTTTCACTCTGTTTCCAGGGGTCAGTAATCATACCCTCTCTTTTTTAATGCAATTTGTAAATGGCTTCATCTGCTACTGCTGACAAGCCACTTGTCCCTGCAGCACTAATGCTGCCATGCTGATAGCTCAAATTTTCTGGAAGTGGACTTAACTCTTAGTGATTGACAGGAATTTCTGAGTTCCAGCAATGCCAGTTCAGCCTGGAAAGATGTAGAAAGAAAGGGATGCTATAGAAAATTTTTGAGAGAAGGCAAAAAAAATTTGGAATTAAGGAAAGGATGCTCTGCTGCTCAAATCTATCTCATGTTAGCACTGAAATCCCGTTGAAGGGATTTTTGTTACTCTCATTCAGAGTTACCAGATAGATGAAGCCCGTGGAATCTGTCCAGCAATATAATGTGCTCACCTGTAATATGTTGAGATATATCTTATGTTGCATTTCTGAAAGTAAAAACATTTTCTGGAAGTAAAAATACCTAAAAGGAAATGAAAATCCTGGTATTTATATTCTGAGACTCAACAGACTATCAGCATTTCCTACCCACTGGACACTCAGTTGTTAAAACGCTAGTGATCACAGAAGATGTAAGGGAAGACAGGATCAGACCTAAATGGTTTAGACTCTAAACCCGCCTTAATTCATGTCAATAGGAAAACTTCCGCACATTTCAGTGGACCAAACTGAGCTTCTGACATGGTATTACATTTTGTATTCATGAGTTGTACAATTCTCTTTCATCTATCAGAATTTCTGAGTATCTATCGTTTTTAAAAGTCAGTATATGTGATATTTCTATCTTTGTATGGGTCAAGGTAATCTTAATTTGCTAAAATTAGGATAGATTTAGATCAAATTACATTTATATTAATCTGATTTATTTAATAAACATATATGCCTACGTATAAGCAGGTTTATGACTCTCCAAAAGCAATAGCAGAGTTCAGGAAAAATAAGGAAAATTAACTCTCCCACTTTGTAAGCAGAGAGATTTGTACACATGTAGTGAGACACATCTCTGGTATCATCTCTGAAAAATAACGATTTTAGGTAAGGTATAGACTCTTCATGAGCTTCTTGTGGATCACGTAGGTTTGTTACCTTTCTCAACAGCTGTACTAGTTGTCTGCTGGTGTGCAGTGCTATAGGTTGTGCCTACACAGAATAGTTAGCAGAGCAGCTCTTACTTAATTGTCACTGTGGGTTTGTCTCAGAACCATAGTCCTACTTTCCCACTTGTCTGCTGTGTTTAATTGTTTGTAACTCAGAGGAACACTTCTATCCAACTTAGGCACTAAACATTTTAATATGCTGAAGGTTAACCACTGAAAAAGTTAAGTTTCTTTTTTAATGAAAAAGGAAACCCACATCTGCTCCTCAGGAGGGCTTCCTCTCCAACAGCTAACATGTATTAGCAATTATCCTTCAGAGGGAAAAGCTGTCTAATTACTCTATTACCTCAAGTGCATAGCACTCACCTGGGAAGCCACCAGATCAAGGTTCAGGTCCCATCACTGACTTTAATATTAATTTATGACTTGGCATGTGTGTCTGATAATCAAATAATGATCTGTTCTTCAGAGTTAAAAAGGCTACAGATTGGATCCTAGTTTTCTAGGAGACTATTCTCAATCTGAAATAGGATTTTACAAGTCTTCAAACTGTTTATTTAGGGTATGAGGTAGCAAAAGATGTTATTCAAGCAGTCTAATAATGGTACGTATAACTTAATTTCAGAAAACACAAGTAAGAAAAAACTCAGAGTTTATTCTTTTCTTCTTTCACAAAAAAATATGGATGCTTATTAATACAAAAGTGTTCTGGAAGTCTGTACTACGCCAGCATTGGTATTAGTTTGCTAGGGGGGTCTGATTTACCTGAAGAAACAGAGCTTAAAGATTTTTCAAAGCTGCTTGTGCGTGGACAACCTTGTTACTTAAACATATTTTTTTCCAAAAGATTCATTAGCCCTTGAAGTCTTTCTTTCTAGTGGTTCTGCCTAGTGGTTACAGATCTTCTGTTGACATGTCACACAAACGTCTTTCTCTAGAGAGAAATAGGTATGTCTTCACTGAGTGAGTCACGGCCAGTGATTTCACATCTTCTGCTGTTATTGTGTTCATCTGTTAACTTCACATTCGTGTAACCGAGTTGCCATTCAGGTTTCTGGGGTGTGATGTGTGTTTGAAGAAAACAAGGGGAAGAGCCCGTTTCCTCAGAAATATTCTTAGAAAGATTTAGTTTCTAAACTTAGCTATGAGAAAAACTTGAGGAACATACAATTTAAAAATTTTAGATTGTAATTCCTTTGGTAGTAGGACTTGGGCCAGTTCTTGGTGCTAGTGTTGTTTATAAGGGGGAAGTCTTCTGGGCACCAACATGATACAAATAAAATCGGTAATCATTACAGAGTAAGTCTTGCACGAAAGGGGCTGCCCTTTCTTTTCTATACTGGGTTAGATTTCAGCTGGATATCCTGTGCAAGCTAGTATGAAATAAGTGAAGGTAGAAAAATGGGCTGTACTGGCGATATCTATAGATTGACATTTTTAAAGCAGTTCAGGCAGTGCAGCTACTATCATATTTAAATAAAAGACATAGGTACAACAAAATGTTTGACAACTGACATTTGAAAGGCAAAATTCTTGTTTATGATATCTAAACCACAGGCAATATCCAAGGCATTTTCTCTCTTTTTTATAGCTATGGTGTTTAATAATTAAAAAAAGAATTTCAGTAAGTTTATTAGAACATAAGAAGGTCAGGTATTAAAAGAGAATTACATCTTGCAAAACTGTAAGAAGTTATTTTGTTATTTATACAGTCATTAATATTACTGAACAGAACTGCTCCACAAATAATAATTAGGTAGTCCAAGCAAATTCTTCCTGTTTCTTCTGCCTACTTTAGGCTAAAGCAGTCCTGATAACTGAAGGCTTGAAATGGCATATGGATGATTCAGGCTTGAAAAACCCACAACCACCTACCTACTTTGGCTGTGTGATTGAGGTGGTGCAATCACTGAAACAGGAAGGTGACTGAAAAACAGAATATTTGTCAATACTGAAGAATGTTGACTTCCCCCTTTCCTGTGAACTGATGGGCATCACCAAAAGAAGTTGTATCAAAAGCCATAAAAGCTAATGTGTCCAGCTGAGGAACTGATCTTATGTTACTGACAGAGACTGAAGCCTGAATATATGCCACGATCAGTAGGCATTAGTAGTAATTATGCAGTCAAGAAGTACACAAAAAACTGAGACTAAAAAAAGTCTTATAAGTGATAGGAGAATGGGCTGAGATGGCATGTAGTGAACTGACTAATTGAATATAGAGAAACATCATGAATCATAATCTTTAGACCTAGGCTACCAAACAGACAGATCTCTCTCTGGCTGAAAGGCACCTTTTGAAAAATTCAGATGAGGCCAAGAGGTGCTGGACAGCCTGTACTACTTTAATAATCTGCTTATGGGAGGGATATTGAAAGAAACACACTTGCATATCTAAGTGCTGCAATAATGCTCATTTATGTAATTTTTTCCTTTCATCTGGATTTCAAATTACATGTTTACAGGTGTGAACTTAGCAGCTTGCAAAAATGAACTTCAGATCTCTCGTAAACCATCTAAAACTGTATGGGATTTCCAAATCACGTGTATCTGAAAAACAAATAAACCCCAAAGACAGAAATTCAAATTAAGCATTCAGTAAATCTTTATCTAATTAATAACTTGTACTGAGTGGTAAAACAGTGTGACCTACGGAAAGGAGAACTGTAGTATTTGATGTATATTACACCCAAGTCTATAGTGACTATTAACCATTTTTTTCCAGAGATTACATAAGCAAAATGTGCAAAACTTACAGTAGGAGGCACAGAGAGTCATCTGTTACTTTCAAGAAGAGTGGTGGCATTTCCAGATAGTTATGATGAAATTAATTTTAGATTAAAGCTTTCTATAAAAAATGATATTTTAAATGAATATTGTTCACCCAGAAGCAATTTCTGCTTTGCTGACGCTCCCATAGAGGAATGTCAGCCAGATGTGGTGGATCTCATCATATGCGTGAACCACAAATGATTACAAAATGCAGAAAAACAATTTGTAAAACGAACATGCATCTTGACCATCCTGCCCTCTTATCTGCATTCAGTCAACTTCAAATGCTCCCACCAGCTACAAGAGAAAACTTAACTCTGAAAAAGCAAAAACGTGAGCTACAGAGATTCTTTCAGGTACCTTCAGCCTCCTCCACAAAAAACCCATTCTTTTTTCTTCAGTCAGAATGAATTACCAGTTACATTCCAGACGAAAAGCTAATTATTCTCTTCCTTCAAATTTATCTTGTTCCCCAGAAAGTTTAGCACTGGGTTCTGCAAGAAGCTGAAAGGTATTTTATTCTCATCTTCTGTCTTGTTCCAGCTCAATCAGGTGCTCACAACATACAGGTTGCCTATCCAGCTAATCCTATCCTGGGTCACTTCCTCTACTTTGTTAAAGCTGCTGATCTGTAAAGTCACTCCTGTGTTGTGCCTTGAAGAATCCTTCTGGGGTCAGTTTCTTTTATTTCACAATGTGTTTGACAAGACAAGTTTGTTTAAGGGGCCTTTTCTAGTACTAACCACAAGACTAAGGTTAAATCCAACTACTCCCTGGTGTGTTTATGCCTTTGGTAATAGTTATGCTTCGTTATCTCAAAGATTTTTATTCAGACTAATCATTTGTTTCTAAATTTTTTTACCAGGAATGGCAGAAAAATACTAATGCTTTGACAGCTCTTTGATCTTTTATCCATGCGTGAGGATCATGGCTGCATTCTTGCAATGCGCTAGTGGTTTCAGGTACCTCTGGTGTCACTGCCACAGCAGGGTGGCAATGGTGGCCCTGACTGTGTAAGTCACTGCAGCATAAATTCAGTTAACTCACTTGTAAAATGTGTTCCCTAAATGCCACAGTTTTCCCAGCTTTTATTTTCAGAATGATAAAGTCATTCAGGGTCAAACTGATTTTCATGACCTTTGTTTTTCGCTTGTAAGACCCATTTGTTCAGCCGCTCTGACTGGACTGTTGATCCAACTGCTGTGCTTTTATTGATGAGAAATCTCCCTTTGCACACACAAATGTCAAAAGTACAGTCCAATAAGTGTCTCTGTTATTGGTAGTACTCCTGAAAAATATAGTTCTGAGACTCAGCTGTTAAACAGCCCTGTAAGTTTAGGGAAATTTTTTACTCCTGGCCTGGCCACTTTAGCTTACGGTTGGTAGCCGAGGTGCAAATTGCAGAAGGTGACTTACTGGAGATTCACCTGGACACGAAGCCATGCACTTAGGTGGATGTGTTGGAAACTCATACTGTGTCACACTTCTGTTGCTGTGTTGATAGTTATTGGCTGTTTACATATACGCTCTCTTAAATGCTCCCCTGTGTTAATTCTGTTGTCCTAATTACTAATTAATTGAACTTTAAATGGCTCATAGGCTGGTTTAGGTTTGTCAAAGTTCCCAAAAGATAGCCTGTAAAGTTTATTTGAATTGAAAAAAAAATAAATTGTCATTTGGTGATAACCTCAGTTAAGTAGATGTTCTTGGCAAAATGCAAGTTTTCCCTGTGACTGGCAGGAACCAGAAATGTCACAAAGAGACTTTTTTTTTCACGTTTCAGATTTCTATTTCTTATACATAGTCCAGCCTGAAGCTGAAAATAATGTTATTAAATTTAAATGCTTTCCTTCTTGTCTAAGACTCTGGCTTGACAGCAGTGGAAAATAATTTTGCCTATTTATCCACATAAGTACTGCGTCCACTCAGAGCAAACACAAGGGATCAGCGTGGGAGTGAGGAAGATACTTCGCCCTCCATTTCCAATTTGTCTTTTGTGTATTGCAGAGTGCAGCTGTAAGGTGCTGGCATGTACTTATCTAATACCTTAGGAGACAAACTAAGGACCATTACGTTATAAACATGAGATGGATTTGAAGAGGATATATAGAATTAATGCTCTTGTGGGGGCTCTGAGCAGCCCGCGATGCCCAACATTCATTCTCTAATCTGATATTAGCTTCTCCCATTTCTTAGCAGGCCCCAAGAGCAACTGCCAATGGATCAGAAGAGGCTCGACATTCAGACCTTCTCAAATCATTTTAAATAGCCTTGCCAGAGTTTCATGTTGACAGCAAGCCAGGTGGAATTTTCCATTTTCTTTCTAGCTTTCCAAATAAGAACAGTCCTACTTTCTTTTGACTCTGGTTTTATATAACCAACAAAAATGACAGATAGCCTTGAATTTGGAAGATTACATTGGCCTGTTCTCAGCTGAAATGTTCTGTCATCATTGACGTATGTGTTTAAATGAGCACTGAAGTGTGAATGGCCATCTGTCCGGGAAGTACGAGAGATCCTGATTACTAAAATGAAACCACAAAAAAGCTTAGTGCTTAGCAGCAGCACCGAAATACAGAGGGAGAGAGAGCCTTTTTCACACTGCAGATATTTATAGTAGATGGATGATTATATCTTAGCAATTGCCTAGATTCCCTGCCCCATATTTTTCTAAATATGTTCACTCTCAATTTTTTGCAAACATTGAGCTTTCAATATTTGCATCTTTTGTAAAAACAAACAAAAAGAAACACTAGATACTCTCCCTGTCAAAAGTAGTTGTTTTCTGAGGGGATGTTATTCATTTTCTCATGAAGAGTTGGTCTCTGCTTTATAAGACTTACATCTAGAACGTGCTCTGACTAACTTTGAATGATGATTTGAATCTACGTTCCCATGTGATTGCTTTACAGAAAAGCTGAAGGCTATTCCTGGGTGCATCTCTTCCTCTGTAAAGCTGAAAAACTTCCTAAGGAAGGCTTCTGAAAAATCTATAGAGATTTTGATCTTGAGAGGGCTGCTGCATCTGATTCAGCTTGATTTTTGGCTCTGAGTGACAAAGGTTTCAGCAACAAGCACTGGAATTGGGTTGGGGTTTCACACTAATTTCAATGCTAGAAAAATCTCCTTAGAAAAGCTTTTTCTAAAATTGCACCTTCTGATGTGTAAACAGCTGTTTTATCAAACAATAATTTCTTGGCACAGTATCCTTTAACTTTTAATCTTAAAAATCCATGACCACGTTGGCTGCTTTCCATGGTTTTTGTGGTGCTCAACAAGTCACCTGTCACTGTCTGTTCAAACATGAGTTGGGTGTCTTTTTAGAGCATTCAGATTACTGATTTGAATCAAAGCAATTGTTTTCCATCCCTGCATTAGCATTTTTCATTGTGTCTTGTAATTACTTTTCCATTATGCACCTAGTTATGAAGATACATAAAGGGTCAGTTTTTAAACTAAACCGTTGATTTCCTAAGACTGCACACACGGTTTTTCTGTGTTGAATCTAAGCTACAAAACATAAAGATGTAAAGCTGCAGATACAGACATGTCATGTTTGTAGGTAAGCCTCTATAATATTTTCACTTTCATTAGAGCAAGCTTCCTCATAGCGGGGTTCTCTGTAAGCTACCAACTCTCTGTGGAAAACTAAGAGATAATTAGACAGCAGAATATAAGTGCAGTTTATTTTATTTTTGACTTTACAGTTTAAAAAGCACCTAAGAAAGAAAAATATGTAGGAAGCCAATTAAAATAAGGGCATTTTTTCCTTCTTTTTGTTTGGTGGATGGTTCAGAGAACACAGCAGCTTTGTGTTCTTATTTATTTATTTATTTTGAGTGTAATCTGAGGAAATGAACTGTGAAACACAATTAATGAAATAGCTGTGCTGAATCACATAAACTGGTGTCTGCACAGCTGCCACTCATGTCACAAATGCATCTCTTGCCTAATGTCCACCAGGAGAGTCATTAGCCAGCCGCTTTTGTGAAGGGCCTCCTGTGCTTTAATTTCAGTATATAATAGAGCGGGGAGCTGGCTGAGTAGCCTTACGATGTTTTTTTTTCCAGCCAAGATAATGTAAAAGAGAAATGGCTGTTAGAGGAAGAGTGTGCCGAGGTGAGGAGGGTGCATAGGCAGGGTTCAATTGCTAGAGGACTCGGGTAGAAAATATCCCAAGCAGTGTCGGGGGCTGCCCAACCTGAAATGTGAAATGACTGCCTGTAGTTTCTCAGTATCAGATGGCACTCCTAACTCTGAAGCTTTTTCTTTCTATGTGTATCAGTACATTACTTTTATTTCATTTAATGGGTACGTGTTCCATGCCAGCAACGCAGAGCATCGCAAAGGAAAAGCCAGATGTGCTGCAGGGGCTGGTGTGAGGAGGCTGACCCAGGTCAGCTTTACTGAAATGGCCCAACGCCAAAAGCCTCCGGAGCCTCAGGAGCCAAAATCTTGCTGAGGAATTAAGGGGTGGGAGAGGTTAAAGGACACCTCTTCTCTGAGCGTTTGCCAAAGTAGCGGAACACTTTCGGTGCTGTATACTGTGTCGGCACTGATAGCGGTTTTATCAAGATAAATCTAGTCTTGCTCAGGAGGATATTAATAAATTATCTGGTAATGAAAAATGTGAGAGGAACCACACTCTTACATCAAGGCCTGATGATTACTTTGATAGATGCAGTGGCAAGATTTTCCTGACAAGGCAGAAATGAAAAACATGACACATGGACCTTTAAGGGTGACCTCAGAGGAAAACGCAAGTTGCTGAATGATACAAAAATAGAACAGGAAAACAGAAGCTTGAAGGGGCTCAATGTCAACAGCCAGACAGATAGGCTAGACTGATCAACTGATCATTGAGTTTAGTGTCAGAAGCAGAGCAGAGAGAGAGAAGCCTTACACTTGGCAGGACAATAAATGTAGCAGAGGCAGCTTTGAAGTGGAGTGGAGTGTTGAGAATTTTAAGATTAAAGAGCAAGGGGAAAGTTGTGGGGAAGAAAAAAAGCAAGCATTGATAAACAGTGGGCTAGGCAGGAAATAAACCCTGAGGGTGTCATCAATAAAACTGCCCACTTCTTTTGCAGGTATTTTAGAAACAATGCTAATAAAAAATAAATTAATGCAATTGAAAATGTTCCTGCCTTGGTTTAAGATTTGCATAAGAGGATAAGAGATTAGGTCACTTTTGGGGACGTAAATTGCTAAAAATAAGGCTTGTCAGACCACAGGTGTTAGATAAAAAATTGTAGAAGGGTTGAATGATATTGGAGCGTGATGCTTGATGGATCTGAGAGTTTTATTTACTGTTTAACTCTGCTAGAGTTCCTGTGAGAATGTGCATGAGCTGCTTTTTTTCTTTCATGTACTCCAGGTGTTATTGATGCTTTGTGGCTGATGTTCAAAATGGGCCAATATAAACTGAAAATAACACTAACACTTCAAAAATGTATAACAAAATTTACCATGAATGGAAACTGATGAAAAATAGTGGCAAAGTGGGTCAAGCTTTCCCATACTAATTATTCTAAATATTCATACTTGGGACCCATTTCTATGTGTGCCTGTTTACAAACATCTATTTAGTCTAAGAAGAGAGAATTTGAATGTCTGTCTGTCCGACGCCGACGTATCTGACAGCTCTATTTGGAACTTCCATTTTAAAAAAGGTAGCGAGTAATCTCTGTTTTTGGAGAAATGCTCACCTTTCCAAATAAGTGACCCCTAAAGACCACAAACAGCAGACAAATCGATTTGGGATGGGGAGTGAAAGGTGCTGATGTGATCTTTAAGTGCATGTGTGGATTAGAAGACATTTAGAAATTGTTTTTGAAAGGTAAAGGCTTGCTGAGCATGCGTGTGTGCGTGTGTGTAGGGAGGTGGTTTGGGTTTCTTTTCATTTGGTACTGTTGTAACTACAGGGCAATCGCCTGCCAGATGTCAGGAAGGTCTAGCATCTGATTTTGAAGTGGAACATAATAGATGATCTACCAGGGGGTTCAGCAAACATCACATATAGCTTTAAACTGTCATTACAGAAAAAAATCTAGGAAGGTGACATTTGGTGACATACTGGGTGACATTTGAAATGACAGCACTTACTTTCAGATGTAGCATATTCCCTCCTGCTGTGAATCAAGGGAATCTGTATTGTGGCTATGACTTCTTTTATTGATGACCCTAATTTCTGCAAAATGCAGGCAAGGAGACCGCACACAGTCCTGTCTGTAGTTTCAAGTGAGAACTGGTGCAGTAGGAAAGGGCAACCAGAGAGCATGTACTATGCACGGCACGGTCTGAATTACTTAGCTCTGTAAAGGAGTTATAAGCTCTACTCTACTTCTTCTAAAGAGTTTAGTGAGGTATGAATGAAGAGCAGCAAAAAAATAACCCATTGGAGGAGTGTATCTGCTTTACTCCATAGACTTCCTAGGATTGCAAAGTTTTGTGAGCAATAAAAAGCAGTTCAGTGCTTGGGTTTCACCAGCCCCCTACTGCTCTCAAGAGTCATCAATAAGTGCTCACCTCCTAACACATGTAAATGAGCTGAATGCTTACTTCTGAAAGCTCTCAGAGCTATGGGAAAACTTGGCTAATTAGCAACTACCTGAGTTCTTGTTGACTGCTTCCTTTTCTCGTTGCATACCAGTGAGCCAGAGTTTCTTTTGATTGCTCCTTACTTTTGCTCATAAGGGTTAAAAGGACTCCTTGCAGCGCTGTGATCACTGGAATGAGGCCATCTATGGAGATGTTTGGACTGGAATCTATTGAAATTCTTGTAATCATAAAAAGCCTGTCGGGTTTGGGGTCTGGTTTGGATTTGCCTTTTGTACTGTTAGAACCACAAGAAAAAATTGAGCTGGTTTCAGACACCGTTTGACACCACAAAATTTATGAATTTTATATAAGGAAGTTTACTTTCTGGAGCTTTCTGTGTAAGTTTAAAGAAGACTCTAATGTGGAACTTACAGAAAATCATCAACAAATGGGATGTATTATTCCCATTATATATTGTATCATTACTCAAGCCAGTATATGAAGAACTTTTATGAATGAGAATTAGACTTCTGGGAAGATATTCTGCATCGTTTGTTATCAATATTATTTTAGATGCCATTAACTGGCAATAAAATTTGGATGCAAGTAATTTTAATTGTTGAATGTTATATTAGCACATAATGCTCTAATCATAAATATTTTTCTTCTGGTGCTTAAATGAAACTGCTGTACTTCTAACAGTTTTGTTATATTCAAGAATCAAGTGTTTGATTTGCAGTCTCTGAGGTAAAGGAAGGGACATGAGGAAGTGGTGAGAGGTAGTACCGTACCCCTGTTAACAGCAAATCACATATCTAAAATTTGTTTTTAAAACTCCTATTAGTAGAAAACATCCTGTAGGATTTTAACCTGTGTAGGTGAAACAATTATGTTATTTTTCTTCCTTTATTCTTTTCACCTGCTCTAGAGTCTGTTTAATGACTGAACAAAATCCTGAAGCTCCTGCTCACTAATATGAATGGGTGAAATAAATATCTATGCAACACAACAGCTGTAGGGCTTAGAAGTGACACAAAAGCCTTATATTGGTTCTCTCCACAGGGAATGAATTTTAGCTTCATGAGCGCGACTTTCCAAGAACTGGTCTCCATGAGGAATACAAGAATCACCTTAACAGATTAGCCAGTAGTCTATCTAATTTAGTGTCCCATTTCTCAAGGCTTATATAAGAAACAATAATTCTGGTTTACGAAGCAGGTGAAAAAAGAGTAGATATTGGTTCTGGGGGAAGGGAGGAACAATGTAACTACTGATACCAGTAGTTTGGGAATTTGGATGGAAAGCAGCAAATCTACATTCCTAACTGCTGTTGGATAACAGTGGCCAGCCTGGATAGGGTCTCTCTCTCTCCCCCATTCCCTCTTCTACATCCCTAATTCTGCACCAGGAAGCTTAAAATGCAAACAAACCTTATCTGAGAACCCTTTAGGTTTCAACGAATTTCTTTTGACATGAACTTCTGGTAGTCACAAGTTTTAATAGACTTTTTTGTTAAAAATTAGTTTATGTAATGTCTTTCAAAGTCTCCTCTGGTATTTCTATCTTCCCCATGGAGACCATAAAGGGCCTTGTTGGTGTTACTGTGAAGAAAACTTTCTTAGGTCTACTGTACCTCTTGGCCTCAATAACATCTTGTGTCAAAGAATTATGGGGGTTGTTACAGCTTGGAGATTACTAATGAGTCCAAATAATGATATTCATGAAGTGGCTGAAAAATTATTTTCTTTAGACCCTAAGTAACTGCAGTAATTTTCCATCAAGTGTTTGTTGGTTTTATTCTTCCTTAAGGCAGTTCCTCTCTTTTCTTTACTAGTCTTGGCTTCTAATTGCTGTAGCTACAATAAAATAATAAGAGTAGTCACTGTACTTTTTGCATCTCTCTGAAGATCCATCATGGCTAGTGTGAGAAAGGAAATAATAAAGTTAATTCTCTAAAGAACCCGGGCTCATTATCAAACATGACCACTATGTTGGCTGTACTTGTTTTCTAGCTGTTCTGATATTTCAGCTGATGAGGTAGGAGCAAGGCCTAATTTCTAATTGAGTGATGCATCAACAGTATTCTGTTCTTTTTTATTAAAATGTTTATCAGGTGTCCTCAATTACAGAAACATTAACCGGCCCACCATTTTATCTGTGTCTAATACCGATGCTATTTAAATTTTTCTAAACCGTGATCAGGAGGATGTGATAGAGAGTAGTTTATTAAATTTGCAGATGTTACCAACTAGGACAAATCTGAATGCTGGATGTCAGGAGATTGAGTCTGATGATTAGATGTATGATTTTTTTTTTTAATAGATGCACGGCACTATTATAGAAATATGGCTCTACTCAACAGAGACATGAGGGAAGTACTGGGTTTACATGGGATAGAAAGCAGCTGGCTATGTGGAAATTCAGTGGGAAAGGATCTTGGGCTGGTTTTCTTGGAAGCAGCAACATCAGGTGGAGTTTCAACCATTGAGCTGACCTCCTACTGCCTTGCAGACAAAACTACCCAGTTGTTTTTCTCAATTCATTTTCAGGTGGATCAGCAGCTCAGTTGACAGATGTTGAACCACTGGAGCCATCACAAGGGACACAACAGGGATGTGCAGCCAGACTCACACCTTTTGACAAAAATGTCATCCTGGGTAAGTTTAAAATAATGCTGAAACTGCACATGTTTTTCTATGATGATGGTAGATGGGATAAGAAATTCTAATTATAGAAAAGAAAATTTAGCTCAGATGTTAGGGAAAGCTTTTCCTTGGTCATGAAATGCTGGAGTGGAGAGGCTAGAGAGGCTGTACAGACCCTGTCTGCAGGTCTTTAACAACCTCAGATAGACACGCATCTCTTGGGAAACCCCATGTATGATTTTTCTGCCTGCAAGCAGGGAAACATTTAACCGATCTCTGGAGGTCACTTCCAGCCCTCTGATTCATATCCCTTAATTATCTGTAGTGCAAAATGAGTAAAATGAAAGGGTTTTCTTAAGGTACAAGGGCTGAATTTTGCAGAAATCACTCTTTTATTGTTAATTGCTTCAGTGTAGGCAACTGGATTAGCTGCTTCTGTTTGATCAGCATGGGGAAAAAGGAGAAAGAAATAACATTAATCATATCAAATTTCTCTCTCAGCATTTTGACAATAAGATGGCATTTACAAAGAGCTTGGGTCATACAATATATATCTGTTGTTAAAAGAACCGCTTTCCAAGCAGTTTTATTAATCATATAGCTTACTACAGAAGAGTGTCAGTGTGACCCCACCTACGACATTAATCCAACAAAGATATTCTTGATGGTTATCTTGGTTATCTTGGTATCTTCCACTAGCAGATGCCAGTTTTGAATGAACATCCACGTCTATTTCAATAGAAATGATAGGACTGCTTTTTAGGATTCTTTTAATGACCACGGTGCTGTTTTGTACAGGATTATGCTTAACTGTTCATTTTAACATCTAGAATGAGCGGTGAATGCTGAGGGAGAAGAGCATGGAGAAAGTTGCAGTCATTGACTCTCTTGAACATTTGATACAAACCCGATCTCTATTCTCCTTTAATTATCACAACAATTTATCATAAAAGTTATTAACTGAAAATGTTTGTCTTTATTCAAAAGACCTGCTCAATCTTTGAAGCTCTATGGTTTCATTTTGGGACTGAGCTAGAATTTTCCTTAGTCCTCTTTGCTCTTCAACTTCATTTTTTAAAGTTCAGAAGTGACACTAAAATTGCCTATTCTTTTTGTGCTTTCATTTGAATAAAGAATTGAGGGAGCTATTGGGTAGTAACAAGGACTCTTGAAGCATATACGCCACTGTATTTTACTTTTTTATAATTAGCACAGATGTAGAATCCTCAGCTTCTGAAATTAGAAGTTCAGCTCAATAGATCTTACTGATAGGCCTGCAGCACCGAGATCTTGAGTGCTTGCTAGGAGAAGTCTTGCTCTTAGCAGGAATAATTTGCTTGGATAACTGTTTGGATTCCATGGAGACTGATGCCTGGCTGGAATACAGAGGCAAAATCATGCTGCAAAAAGACCTGCAGGACTGTTTATTCCCTTTTCAGACAGAATTGATAATTACTGCTCCCAGTGCTATAGCACATCGCTCTCCTTTTAATTCATCTAATAAACCATGTTTTGCCTTTTTTTTTTTCCTTTTTGCTAATGAATGAACAAATATATTTTCTCTAGGTCATAATGATTTTAATACGTGACATCATGTCTAGGCATCTCCTAAAACCAGTTGAACTGATGGCACTCAGCATGTAACAGGCTCAGATTTTTAAAGCACTTTCTGATAGAATCTGGGAGGTGGACAAACTCAGATAATCAGGAGGAGATTATTGGTATGGAAATCCAGAAAGGTTGCAATGGTCCTGCATGATAGTTACAGTAGCTCTTTGAAAAGGCTATAGCATGGAGCTGATGGCAATAGATCCCTCAACCTATGAATTTTAAAATGCAATATGCAACATAGAACAATATAAATCCAGGAAGACTGCAATTTATCTGCACTTTGTTGTCTTAACCCATGCAAAAGCAGCAGGATTACATCATATAAGAGGGAAAGTATGGTTTAGTATTTTCTTCCCTGAAACCTCAGACCAAGAAGGAAATATCCTTGAATGATAGGAGAGCATGTAATTTCGTTATGTTCACTTAATAAGGAAATAAATAAGGTGAGGAAATGTATGTCTGATTATTAAAGTTTTATGAATTTATAGATGCCAGTAAACCTAAGTGTGTGCTTAGGTGATATGCTAATGAAGTTAGACTTAAGCACTTATGGCTCTGATTTACTGAAGTGGATCCCATAGGTGGATCTTTTGAGAATATTTATAGAATTTGTGAAGATTTCTCAAGTATAGGACAGAATTAAAGGTTGCAGAGGTTTGAGAAATGGGTACCATATTGGCCATCAATTGAGATACTGTGGTAGAGAACTGGTCTTTCTCTTATTTTCTGTTGAAGATTTTTTTTATTTCATAGGCAAAACAAAATGTTCGGTCAGATGAAGAATAACTCTGTAACTTAATGTTTGTAAAGTTCGCCTAGAATACAGGAAACTGTTTAAGTAAGTGCTGTACCTGTATCTTGCATGTTCCAGACATGAATTTATGGGTCTTTCCTCCCAAAAAATTCAAAAGGAACTATTTTATTTTTTTTTCTAGAGATGGGGGTGAAAGCTAAATGCACACCTTTTTTGATGGGCATTATATTAAGTGGAGTTTTCTCTCCTGACAAGCCCTATTAGATATGAAAGCAAAAATAAATGATAATTAATCAGGTTATTCTACAACTCCCTATATAATGACAGATCCAAGCTATATTTAAGCAAGTAAGAAATGAGCATCTGTGCTTACAGGAGTGGATTCTTGCCCTGGGAAGCTCAGGGGTGAACGTGTCACTGTTGTGCTCCTACCAAAACCAGCAATACAGCCTTTCCAGTAGCCTTTTGTACTATCCAAGAAAACATTCTGGTTTTGTGTGTGTGTGTGTGTGTGTGCAAGAGAGACGTGTGAACTCATTTCAGTGTGGCGGGCAGCCAGGGTCCCCGTGAAAGTGTATTAGCAGAGGAGCGGAGCGAGCGAAGCAGCACAAAAGGGATGGGGCTGTTGCAGCCATGGTGGCTGTAAGAGCAAGGGAGGAGGATTTGTTTGTTTAGGCACAGTCTCCGAATTTACCTCTGCCACTTTAGTTTAAAGAAAATAAACTGTGCTTCTGCCCACAACTACATAATTACATTGTACTCTAATATCTCTCGACTTCAAAATGACAGCTAAAGCAGATTAAAGCTGTTTACAGCCTATGGGAAGTAGTATGGTGGCTGCCGGCAATATTTCTTTCTCGCTCAGTAACCAAAGTCTGGTCATAAATCTATATTCTTCTTCAAGGAGGAAGGCTGTGATTAAAGGATTCCTCCTACAGCTGTGGCTTGGTGATAAGAGCTTTATGTTCAGACCCTCCTAAGCGACAAAAAGAAAAAAAAAATCTTTTTTCATTAAGTTAGCTACTCTAATTTGGGCGGTGGGGGGAGAAGCAGACAAGTAGTTTGGTCAATGATTTACTGTAAATTTGGTAGAGAGCATTGTATACAGTATTTCTGAGCTGCAGCTGGTATTTAAGAGATAGACTAAAGCCCTTGTACCACCTCATCTGTGTCCCTGCACAGTGATAGTTTTCTCTGCAAGATGGATACTGTGAATTTAAAGAAGTTTCTTTTTTGAATACTTGTTAGCTGTCCTAGTCCTGTGCCAGAAATGCAGGCTTACCCGCCCGAAATACCGCAGGCGGGAGCCCCTGAATTGTCCTTCCAAAACAAGCATACCCACGGAAGGAAAAGAAATCCTAAAACTCAGTACTGCTGACGTGCTTTTGTCTTCAGCTGAGGCCTTCACAGAGTAGCTGTAGAGAGCAAAGGAAGGACTCCTGGGGAACCAAAAGGACTTTGAACAAACGTTTTGAATGCTCAGAGCCGTACAGCGCTGCCAGATACCATTCTGTTGGGCAGAACTTAAAATGAACGTTTTTGTGATATCTTTACTACTGGAAAAATAAAACTTAACTAAAAGCACCAAAACAAAACCCAGTAACCCAGAACACAGCAAATCCAATGCATATTTTGCAGGGTTGGAACGTTTCTAATGACAGAGCACAGCTTGATTATAGTAGGGAAGCTAATTAAACTATACACCAAAATCATTGTGGGAATAATGTCATGCCTGGTACAAGAAAGAAACAGGAGCAAACTCTAATCCTTCAGCAACTCAAGACATGAGTTATCTCACTGTGGCATATGCCCCCAGTTCTGCTTTTTAATTCACCAATGACAAAGGCTGCAGCCAGAGATCCAACGGCATGTTTCTATATTTTCTTGATTTTTAAATTGGAATATGTTTATATTGGAATCTCTTGCTGGTACTAAGTTTACAATATTCCGTGTTTAATTTGCATAATAGTGCTGTTCAAAATGGGAGGTGGGTTAATCAAAGGGTTTTATCACTCTTTTTAATTATCTTCATTATGTTGGAACAAGATGTAAATTTTAATTTCACCTTGTTAGCTAATGTTTTTCACCAAAAGTTTGGATTTGCAAATCATCTGTCATTTTTAATAGGAGCAGATGCTAGTGATTTTGAAGATCCTAAATGCCTCAAGTATGGTAGACATTATTAATTTGATTGATATACAATTTAATATAACTTAGCAATTATTAATGCGATTTAGCATCAGTGTCGATATTCAGAAAGGTATCCCGTAAGCAAGAACAGCAGTGCCAGAAAAGAGGCTTGTGCTTTCCCCCCTAGATCTCTTTCTGAACAGAGATACTGCTTTTAAGCTCACTGCTGTAAACGCTCTTTCCTCCTCCCCATCAAATTTTGAGTCACAGCTATCACCTGGAAGGTTATTTTCTAGAGGCATATAGTTATCTCACCTTCTGAGAGGCAAGCAGTAAGCTTACTCTTCGCCTGAAGACATTTACCAACAGTGTTTTATATGTTACATTTATCAACTCTTCCAATCGCAGTGAAGCCAACTGAAAAACATACCTACTAATGGAAAAGAACTATTAAAGTACTACTGTGCGTTCACCTTGCACTAAGCCAGCTGCACACAGCTGTACCATAAATCACGTTAAATGATTACATTCCACCAGAATAACTGCCGAAAGAGTAAACTTCCAACCAACAGGGAGACTATGCTAACAGAATGAAAAGTCCATTCATTTGCAGAATAACATTATTCAGGTGTATACCCTGGGTTCTCATTAAACAATAGGAAGAGGCCTTTTTGATATGCTGAGCTTGGCTGACTTTCTTCTTCGGAGGTGGGTGTGAGGTCGATATTTTCCAGTGCTGAGGCTTCCTGCGGCCAGAGGCTGTGACTCCTGGAGCAAGGATGGGCCTGTGGGTGCTGGACTTCGAAACCAGGGGTAAATCTAATCAGGAACAGGCAGTGGCTGAGGTTAGGGCACTGGGCTACCAAGCGTGGGGGCTACCAAGCGTGGTGGCTCCCGCTGCACAGACACTTTGTTGTGTAGCAGAGGGCTGGCAACTCTGCCATTAACTCTTTAAACCATCTCACTAAATCTGGCAGAGCTGGTCCGTCTGGACAGATAGCGTAGTGATGAGGTGGTCCCCACTGAGACTTAGAAGACTTTAATTTCCGTCTCTGGTCCAAGCAGTGACTTGTGTGAGACACTGGAATTGCAAAAGTATGTGTCAAAGTGGGAAAAGAATAGCTGGTTGCTTTTCTTTCCCACATTCCTCTGGAGGCAGATAGATGTCCTGCCCTTTCTGTCTGGTTGGGGAGCAACTGGAAAGGTTCAAGTGTCTCTTTAATTATAGCGGATCAAATCTTTGTGTGGCAAACAACCCACCTAGTACCTTGAGCTGTTGCAGCTGCAAAATAACCAATGCAGTGTTTTACCGCTGCTTTACACCTGTGAGGTAAGGGAGCTTGGACTGCACTATGCAGGTGGGGATGGGAAGAAACCAGAGGGACGGTGGGGAACGTGTGCCCATTCCAGTGTGTTTGCAGCAGATCCCTGAGGATTTAAAATGCGAATGGGCAGAGAGTGGTGCCGGGGTCTCAGTGAAATGTCAGCACAGGTGGGTAAAGCTGGCAGAGGGCAGGGGAACTCATCGCACCTGAGTCTTTCTGAGAAAGACTTCCATGAACCTGAAGTTTGAAGTAAAGCAGAGGATAGTTACTGACGTCAGAAAAACTGCAACCATTAGCAGATGAAATAGTTTGCTAAATGAAACCACTGTTATTTCTTTAGTAAGGCTTTGCTTCGTAATCTGGAAAAAATATTTAATATTTGCAAATTGTAAATAAGTGCTTAACAGCTGTACGCTCTAACACTTTGATGGAATCAATCTGAATGCATGCTGGGCTTGATCCAGCCACTGGCAGGTATTTTCTCTGTTTTGTTATTCTTGAGCCAAATTCAGGAGAATAGTTGCCTGCTGCTCAAAAAGCTCCTTTTTGTGTGTGTAGAAAAACAAGCTGATTGCTCCCCTGGGAGTAGGCCCAGGTAGGACGACGGGCTTGCTGATACATCAGGATTTGCAGAAGCACAGAATCTGAGATGGGCTGCTATAGAAAGGCAGTTGTTTCCATTTCCCTCCTCCCCAAAATATCTGAGAAAGCAGAATCTGTATATTCTGAGCACAGGGGAGAGGAATAAGTCAAAGGCTTTCAATGTGAAATGAGAAAATTTAGTGGAGGTGCATGAAGCTTTGGGGTTCAAGTAAACTCTGTGCTACTAGCAAGCCTTAAGGAAAAAATGCACTTTGTGGGTCCCAAAATACCAAATACCCAGAGCAAGTCCTGCTGCACCTCATACTTTCTTTTGCTATTGCTTAGCAACTCTGTCTTTAGCTTTCCTTTGCCAGCAATACAAGAGAAATTTGTTGTGACTTTTTTTTTGGTATGCTGTTGTCCCTGTCACACCCAAGGAATGATGGTGCACTGATTTAGCAAGGTCAAAAGAGGGGGAATAATGGAGTCCTTTAATAGATGATGAAGCCCAAACCCAAATGTAGGATGGATAGATGAAATTTTCATTTTTAAGTATGGACAGGTACTTTTTTGCATTATGCTTCAATAAAGCATTTAAAGATAGTTATGAATAATAAGTAAGTAATTTTATGCTGAATGACTGCAAAGCATAGAAATGCTCCCTCTCTCTCTTTTAAGTGTAAAAATTTCTTCCATTTAAAGGCCATATATTCCTTTCATTCCTGAGATGCAGCTCCCATTGATACCAGTTTATGGTCCTGAAACTTTGGCTGACGATTAAGAAGGAAGGCATAAAAGAGACCTTTATGGGTTTTTGTCTTTTAACAATTTGAATCAAATACTTTCCCAGGAAAATGTGTTTTACATGTATTTGAAATTTGTTCTTTCACAGTAACGTCTCTTTTCTGAGAGACTTGCATTTTGAAAATGTTGTGACATATTACATTAATCGAATATACAGCCTCAGAAACTGGGAGCACCTTTTCAATTGAATGCACTGAATGCACCTGAGCATTCTGGAGCCTCCACATAATTTCCAACAAACAGAGGAAAAGAAAAGCATTTTCTCATTCAAAGCAAGATCAGTACCACAAGAAAGCAGTGGCATTACTGTCTTCTATCCATTAAATGAAGTCTTGTCATTGCAATTTCAAGAGTTTGTGAAAGAGAGATCTGGATCTGACAGGCTATTCCAGTTTACAGTGAAGTTCTTGTTTCCCCCCAATTATAGACCTTGATACTTACTATTTTGGAGCATAACTATGATATTAAGAAAGTCATACTAACCCACAAAATTTCATTATACCCATCCTCTTTCTAAATATTTCTTACTGGCTTTTTCTGCTGTGACACTGCAGCAGTTTTTTGTGGTTTTTAGCTGACCCCAGATTACAGCTTATGTCCCCACCAGACTTCACTCCTTGCATGAAGGATGTGCAGGAACAGAATACATAGCTCAGCTGCATCTCTAAGTCTTTTCTGTCTCCTTGGGGTGGAAACGGAGAACTCCATCACAAACACACTTTTTAGGACTAAGTCAGGTGGCAGATGCTTCTCTCATGATGCTTCAGCTCAGAAGGTAGAGCTGGCCTAACGGGTCACTGCCATCACCACAGTAGGGTGGTTCCACTCCTGTCCCCTTGGGTTGAGCTTCCACTGCCTCCCTTGTGCTGGCTCTGACCCATGTGCTGCCCATCTCTGACCCCAGGGGTAGCCCAGTGTTAAATGTATCTAGCCCCAGTAACAATGAAAAAAAACCCCAAGCCATGTGGTGTTTTTTTTCTGATTTGGCAAAAGGAATCTGCTTACTGATGGTTCAGAGAAATGTCAGTGCTGGTGAACTGAAGAGGACTCTGCAGAGCCTGGAGAGGACCATGGGAAGAAGAACAGGGCCAGCAGGAGGCCAGTGGCAACTGTGACACTTGTCTCTCTGTAACGCTGGCAAGCAAAATTCTGAATTGCGTGCTGCTTCAAAGAACAAGAAAGACAAATGATACCTCAGCAAGATAGTTATATTTTAAACAGTGTTATCTAAATGAAAAATAACCTCCGGTCTGCAATATCTTGGTAAGAAGAGTTTCAATTTTCAGTAGTCTCTGGCAATGAATGAGCTATTTAGAACCTTATTGACAGCATTTGCATAGACACGGTGGCTTCTGAGATTGCAGTTTGTCACTTGCTGTGTACGTGGTGGGTTTTTTTTCTTTTAAATCTGTAACAAAGTAAAATTATGAGGTATCATATTTTCAAAGCATTTATTAATGATGGGTTGTGCAAATTCATCTTTGTACAGAAGGCTTTCCTTAAATAATGAGAAGACAGAAAACTAGAAAGAATTTTTGTAGGTCCCTTTCCTCAGCTTCACTACTTATTTAAGTCTAAACTGCCCAAACCCCTCTAATACGCTAAGAAGATTCTGCTGCATGAAATGTAATTATTATTTATGATGAAGCCCCCATTTTCCCACTTAAACACAGAAGTATTTGGTTCCTTTACACTGATATTTGGCTGCTGCTAGAAAAGAAACAAAACCTTATCTTTTAAAAATTGTTTTATGCACTGCCTATGAGGTGCCTTCTCACCTCATTTTTGTGAAGAAAGCAGCATCACCAAGAGCAGGGGTTTTTTTCCAGATGGATCAGAGATCTTTCATCAGGGAAGCTTAAGAATGAGAGAAGAACAGGAAAATAGCTATAAGAAGATAAATCTGTGTTTGTATCATCAGAGTAGGTTTTGGTGGGAAAATGCCACATTCTTCTTCTGCACTATCAAAGCCTAACATCTGAAAACATGGGATGATGAAATCCAATCAAAAAGCTGTTTGCACTGGTGTGGACATTAGGCACAGGAGCACGGGGACATACTTCATATTGCTTATAAAATGCTTTATGATGCCAAAAGGAAAGGTGTTATACCAGTTCTCATGGTTTCAGTTGGGATGGTATTGACTTTCTTGCCAGCAGCTGGTATGGGCCCGTGTTTGGGATTTGGAATGAGAATGGTGTTTGTAGTGCGGTGGTGGGTTTGGTCCTTGCTTTTCTGCTCCTCACACCCCCCTGTGAGCAAGCAGGCTTGGGGTGCACAAGAAGCTGGGAGGGGACACAGTCAGGAGAGCTGACCCCAGCTGAGCAAGGGGACACTCCATGCCATATGATGTCATGCTCACTATATAAAGCTTGTGGAAGAAGGAGGAAGCAGGAGGGACATTGGAGTTATGGCGTTTTTGTTTTCTCAAGTCACCATCATGTGTGATGGAGCCCTGCTTTCCTGGAGATGGCTGAACACCTGCCTGCCCATGGGAAGTAGTGAATTAATTCCTTGTCTTGCTCTGCTTGTGTGCACAGCTTTTGCTCTACTTATATTAAACTGTCTTTATCTTACCCCATGAGGTTCTCTTCTCACTTCTACTCTTCCAGTTCTCTCCTCCATCCCACCAGGTAGGAGTGAGCAGGCAGCTGTGTGGGCCCACTTGCTGGCTGGGGTTAAACCACATAGTACAAATTATTATTACTTCCTTTTTCTGGAATCTATGGCTGTGTTAGTTTTAATTTTATAATCCTCATGAAAACAAGGTTCCCCGGTTAGTCAGTGAAATAATTGCTGACTTTAAGGCAGGAATGGCAGGGCTTGTGCATTTGAAGCACCTGTTCTTTGCACAGATTGCTTCACTTGACATGGAGTTCTGTGCAGGAAGGTGGATGACTTTTTCAACATCTATTAAAATTACTTGAAATAAAATATAATGTCTGGTGTTTAACAATATAAAATCATAGCCTAATTATTGATAATTCCTTTTTATATTTATGATACTATATTAATAATGAAGAACTCATTTAGTATTAATATGGATGTTCTAAGTAGTATTTCCTCTGTAATTTATTGTTCATTAATGTATCATTATTAGAAAGTATTTCCCTCTAATGTTTTAGTGTTGCTATAAAGCTGAGGATATGGATAAAGTTGAGATAAGAATTTACCTTTGCAAGTAGCTAAAGACAGAGTGAAGGTTATTTTCATGTTTCAGGTCTTACTTATTTTGCGATTTGAAAGGGGATAAATGAAGAGCAAAATCTAATACTTCTTATATGTGCCTGACACTCCTGGTAGAGACACAAAATGAGTAAACCTCATATTGACCCTGGAATGAATCAGTGCTGTAGAAGTACATACAAAATAGTACAGCAATTAAATTTGCATTACAGTTGCTATACAACAGCTCCTAATGTCAAAGAAAGTTATTGAATTTAAAATTGTGTTTATTTCCTTAGAAGTTTAATGCAATATAATCCCACATTTTGAGCAAGTGATTTGGCTAATTTATCTCATGCTGATGTCCTCTTCCCTTCAATGGCATCCACTTTGGCATCTTTGTGAGGGATTGAAAGGAAGTCTTTTATTTTTCAGTTCTCTTGTGGCTATAGGCATGTTCCAGCAGACTGTAACAGTCCTGTGTTTTGGAAGATTAACTGAAATACAGAAATGAGTCTTACTTTTTCCTGTGTTCAACTTCTTGTTTTGATATTGTTTCAGTTTTTCAAGCCAAATCCCCTGTTGTTAAACCCTGGGTGAGTGGCTGTGTAAGAGGACCTTAAATCTTTTCACCTTTTAATGGTATTATTCAAAACAGGTTTTAAACATTTTCAGCTATTGGTAGTGCTCTTTTCATGAGGTGAGGAAATCATTATGATTTTCCTCAGAAAAACAATGCCACTGTCAAGGGCATTCGAGTCTTTGAGGGTCAGTAAGAGCAGTGAACACAGAGTTGCTGGATAGATCAGTGTGTTTTATAGGAGCTGTGAAAGTGCCGAGGATGGTTTCAGTATAAAGCAGCACCACTCTGGGCAGCTCTGGGAGACAACAGCAGCCACCACAAACAAGGGTGCTGTGAAACCTGAGGTATAAGTTTATCATAATAGTGTGTGATACAAATGCATTATTAATATCTTTATGAATCATTCATGGATATCTTTTTAAATAGTACCAGGAATATTCCAAGTTTGTAAAGTTCAAGGGACACAGATTATCGTGCCCAGGTCAGAACCTGATCTAATGGCTTTTCTTCATACAGGATGGGTGTGTGTAGAGTTAAACATTAAGAATTCTTTCCTTGAAACACTTGCGATGTTACTGATTATTTTCTGGGTATTTCTGTAAGAGCAAGAGGTATCATCATCTTAAGCTGCTGTCACTACAAATGAGATGGAATTAGCTAAATATATTAGGCTGATGTGATCTCTGTAGCACTCCTATGGCCTGTTAGTCGTCCAGGGCTTCGGTGTGTTCCTTCTGCAGCCATGCCTTGAAGCAGTGGGTATTTAACATCACACTGCATGGGAAGGACCCTGAAGCTTCTTTTTGACCCCAGTGGCTCTCTGTAGGTTACCCATGCTCTTGAGCCTTCAGGTTATCTGGATATGATAGCTAAGATGCAGTCTTAATAATGACTTGCGAGAGATTTGTCGAGATCTACCCATGTATGCGTAAGATGCTACAGTTTGTACACAGGAACATAAAGATCTTACAATATATTCCCAGAGAGAAGAGTTTCATGTCTCACTATAAATGAATTATCAAATGACTATGTATCATTTATATCTGTGTGGAGTTTAGTATGAATGGTTTCTTAGACACTTACACTTCGTCAACAACCTCTACAAATGCATTTACTTTAAGTGTTGAACACTTCATTATAAATGGCTTACAGAACATATCTATAACCTTGATAACTCCATTCACTTTGTTAGTAATGGCTCCTCGAACACTTAAAGCATAACAATAGCCAAAATGCATATAAATATTTCATTGCAAATCTATTGTTACTTATTTATAACATGCTCACCAAAAGCATTACAGAATATTTATTAAACATTTATAGATTATTTTTGCTACAACTGGTATGTGATATAAATGCATTATTCATCTCAGAGTAAATCATTGTTGGGCATCCCTTAAAAATAAAGTGGTACCAAGAGGATTTTGGGTCTGTAGAATTTGAAGAGATTCATTTTAATCATGTGCAATTCAGATTCTGCTTTGTGTTTATTTTTCTTGAATTAAATGTAAGAGGAAATAAATAAGCAGAAAAACAACTCTCAGTAACCAAAGACAGAATGAGGAAATGGTCGCCTTGAAAGCCCTGGCCATTTACCATGCTCTGTCTTTAATATCTGCCAGCGATTGTACACCAATCTCATGAAACTGTAAACAACCTTTCTTTTCTCAGCTATTCCAGTGGGCTAGACGGCATGTTTTCTGGAACTAATAATTTGGAATGAAGGCTTTTCTCTGTAGCCATAGTTTTTATTTGATCTGAATTACTTTTCCACTAGTTTTCAGCACCCCAATCTCATTCACTCACTCACTGGAATAGTACACGTGAGAGTGTGTGGGTTCTGTGTATTTACGTATATCAAACAAATTTGGATAAGTAGGGTTTTTGGGGTTTTTGTTTTTAATGCTTTATCTGACACCTACAATCTACAGGCAGGAATCAGGACCCTTTTTAAAGTTCAACACATAGTAAAGAAATTGCTCATATCCTACAGAGAGGGCAGTCTGGGATTCTGATCCACACAGCATTTATGCAGTTGGTCGATAATACATACAAATAGTTCCTGTTCCCCGTGTAAAGTTACTTGGGTGTTTAAATAAGTGCAAGAACCCATCTCAGGTTGGTGACAAGATGCTATCAACATTTATCTAGCCATTCTCTGCCATAGTTTCCTTTAGCACTTTGCTATTCAATAACTGTAAATAGATGAAGTAATTTAAACTCTTAGCTAGCCTTCAGGAGAGCTGGATTCCCCTAAAACAAGCAGATCATTTCATTGAAATGATTATGGATATATGGAAGACACAGAGTTTTAAACCTGTTAAATTACTCCTTTTTTTTTTTTTTTTAGGTATGCATCTATCAATCTATTCTCAAGTAACATTTCCTCATTAAGTGTGGCTTTATATTACTGCTTATTTCTCGTCTTTTGTTCTAAACGATAACCTATTTAATTAATTTGCTGTAATATAAAGGGAGGATATAGCTGAGTGTTTCCATAAATGGGGGCGTGTAAGTAAGAATGAGGATAATCTCTCAAACTCATTTTCTCCAGGCCTTGTGATGCTTGCAGAACATTTGATTTGTTGCTAATACAGTTGGGTACAATATTGCTTACTTCTTTAGGGGAAGATCTTAAGAATATCTGTGAAGGGGTAGAAGCATCTATTTTTATTTGGTGCTTTTAGTCTCCATCTCAAACTCAAGGCTTTTCTTGTCTCCGTGCTGTAACCCATATAGCATTGAAACCTAAGAGAAATAAATGGGGAAGATGGAGAGAAAAGCACAGGGTGCGCAGAGCAAAGGCAATGAGTAGTAGATTCACCATGGAGCCAGCCTCTTTGACCTGCAGTATGAGTGCATTATGCATTTTTTTTCTCAATGTTTATTTTGCAGGTATGGAGTTATTTTGTATTCTTGTCTTGATGACATACATGGAACAAAAACCATAGAGGTGGAAATTAAAAAAACCCCTGCTTTCACTGAGGAGGGAAATTCAGTAAACGCATGGTTCTACAATTTGTGACTTCTCTGTACAGCTGCAGAGACTCTATGGATACGTAGGTCGATGCAGGGCAAAAAGTGCAGTGCTTCTTTTGGGGGTGAGAGCATCACTGCCTTCCCTCAATGCAAGGACAGGCCCAGTCTGATTCTGGGGGAGAAGCCACTTATCTGTATCCTCCTTCACTTCCATCTGGATTCAGGGGATCTTGGGGAGGGGGAGGAGATACAACTGGACTTTATAACTCTTTTGTCACTGTAGTTTAGTCTATCATTTTGAAGCTGTTTACCAATTCTCACATACTTTTCTCTTAAGCACGTAGCAAAGGCAGCACTTTGTAAGAAATCTTTAATTTGGCTTTATTTCAGGTGTCTGTTTAAATGTTTGTATTTTGGATGTAAGATTGAGTATGAATCTAATAACAGAGCCTGGCACAATTTGTTGCAAAAATCTCTTGCTGCAGTGGCCTCTTTTAACAGGTATAGTTTCTTCAAAAATCACTGAATGCTGTTAGATATTTTTGGCATTTTCAAATGCTCATTAGTGTCATCCTCAGGGGTCTAAGATGGTCATTATTAAACAATGAGTTCCCAAGAGAAAAAGGCTCTGCCAACAGAAGCCAACAAGTGACAGAAGTTCAGTAGTTGCTAGGAGAGTCACTTATTGAGGTGGTGCATGGATAAATTAGCTTTCAAAGTCTTAAGCTGAACATGTAAAGAACACAGATGTCATGTGGCATATTCTCCAGAGGTTAAATTTAGGTTCCACAGCTCACTCTGCCAATTTTAAAAGGAGGGAAATGTCAGCTAGCACAGAGCTGAGGTTGAGGGTTTGTTGCTTGTGCAAATTCCACTGACATTGACATTAACTGACTCTGGAAGATAAACTGTGGATCTGCTTCAGCTGTCCATGATTTCATCTGTATTGCTTGTTAGTTCTCCAGTTTGTTCCAGCACAATACCAATTTGCTCCAGTTGACTTGACAAGCTTATGTTTTGTGCCTCTTATTTGTCTGGAGGTAATTTATAATCCCAGCTACATCCCCTGTGTGATTGCACAAACAGACAGGTATTATTTGTGCTGTTTGCCAACACGGGGAAGTTACATAATATTGAAGCAGTAAGTACATAAACATGGATTTTAGCAATGTGAAACTTAGGGGTGAGTGTCTGTAATACCAACAAAAACGTGAAGCTTCAGAATAGTCACATGTACTTTATTTTTTAAGAGAAAACTTTCAAAATCAATACAAAGATGAAATTGAAAAAACCCGCCTTTTTCACTTAAAATCTTGATTTCTTTTTACTTAAACAGAATGTCCCTCTACATTTGGTTTAGGTAGAAGATTCTTTGGAAAATAGGAATGTCTTTCTAGACTACACAAAGATGCTTTCCTATACAGGTGACAAGTAAATCTCTTAACACTGTTTTTAACTTACTAACTGCTCAACCCCCTCCTTTTCTGGTTTGGGCTTTGTCCAGCTCCCCGCTTAGTCAGTGGGAGATGTCACATTTACTTAATTAGGAATTGGACCATGCCTTGCCACCCCCACCAATTGCTGTTTTAATTGAAACCATCCCTAGAGCTGCTTCTCATCAATGGTGTTCATTCGTGTGGTATTCTCAGGAACAAATCGTTCTAGTTGTTTAATTAAAGCAATATTAAAATAAAAGACCCCTAGGAGTGTTTTGGGGCAGCTTGCGATGAGCCCTGTGCAAGGGTTCAGCAGTGACACGGGGTGAAAGGCTTGCTGTCCTCTTCGTGGCACTGTCACCAAGCCAGCCCGTGTGGGTCGCTGCTGCCTGCTCTGCCAGAGGCACCGGCTCAGAAGTGGGATGGGAGGGATGTCCCAGGGCCTCCGGTGTTGGCATCAGCCAAATCAGTTGCATTTATATAGAGATGTGTGTATATTTTCTGTGTTCTTCCATGCTTTTTAACTCTTTTGCTTTAGCTTTACTGTCATGGTATCTTAAGAGATGTGCCCTGTCTCGGGTACAAAGCCTCTGTGAGGCTCCCCACGCTCCCCGTAGGCAGGCTTGTTTTGCTGGGCACACAATAAAGCACCAGTGGCATTCAAGTGAGTGAGGGGGGGCAGAGTCATACTAAAACCTAACGCACTTGTACGACAGCTACCTGGATACAGCTGCCTCTTCCCCTCAGTCTGAACCGCAGCAAAAGCAATTTTAACGTGGCTTTTCATTCTCTTAGGTAATCGCAGCCCCATGGCTGCCTGCAAGCCAGCAAGCAGCAAGGGAGGGAAACCTATTCCAGTATCCACAGAGGTCACCTTTTTGATAAAAGCACAAAACAGCTAATTAAATTAATGTAATAATTGTACCCAGCCAATTACCTATTTCCTACCTGTACTGTGGTCTTAATGAGCTCAGCTAATGAACTGTAATATAATTAATACCTGGGGAGGGAGGGGAGGAATAAAAGAAACAGTAGTTTTCATATATGCCAGCCCTTAATATATTTTATAATGGTAGGAGGGGGAAAAAAAAAAAAAGTTAAAGATTGTGGAAAAGAAGACATTTAGTGCAGAAACAAGGTTCCAGGCTTGAGTCCTGCTGAGACCCTGTCTGGAATTCTGCACCTGGAAAATATCCCTGTCATTACAGAAATACTTAAAAAATCCTCATTAATGTTTTTCTGAGACCATCCTTATAAAATCTGTGAAGGAGAATGAGAATTTAAATTAAACTGCAGATCTAAGGTGTCGTTGAGT
Organism: Gallinago jamesoni; assembly: GCA_025769975.1. Taxonomy (NCBI): domain Eukaryota; kingdom Metazoa; phylum Chordata; class Aves; order Charadriiformes; family Scolopacidae; genus Gallinago; species Gallinago jamesoni. Next base: position 13,881,493 of record JAOQGH010000069.1, on the reverse strand, counting down.
AACATAACACGTATCCTGCAAAAGCCTGGTCTGACTATCCGATGCATTACCAAGGCTGTTTGGCTTTTGCCTTTGGGTTTGTGGCATATTCAGCCATATTGTGGCCAGGAAAACAGAGGCTCCCATGGGCAGTGGAGAGCCCCGCTCAGGAAGCATGGTGTGCTGTGTCCTCCCATTCCCACCAGGTGAAGAGTGGGTGGGGTGGTTCTTGGCAGACACGGAGCTGTCTCAGGACTCTGGCTTTTACATCCGGCGGGAGACAATGACACAGGTCACTGAACCTGGTGATGGAGCTTTTGTGTGGCGACTGCTCTAGTAAAGCACTAAAAGGCACAGGGAGAAAGTAAAGTAAAACAGAATCCTGCTGAGAAACTTCAGGATTGTTTTCTCTGAATTAAGTTATGCTCAAGCTGTTAGGGAGAGAGTGCAGTAGATCTATTAACTGTCCCATTTCAGAGCTGCTGGAAAGCAATTCACATTTCTGCTTTAGTATCTTAAAATCTGGCACTAGTTTTAATTATTAATAGCCGTCATGCTATTATTATTTGCCTGCACATATACATTAATCATTACATGGGTTTGCTAATTTTTCGTTTCATTCAAAAATAAATAAATAAACCGTGACAAGATGCTCAGAGTCCTCAAGAGAATATGTTCCCCTCTGATGGGCAAGTAACATCTGTGGGCATTTTGCTGGCTTAACAGCGTGTCTGTCAGAAACTTGGTGATTCAGAAAATTTACTAGCACTCACCTAATGATTAATTAGCCTTCTCTGTAAGGAATGGGGTCTCTTCATTATGCATGTTGTCACCAAGAGTTTCATCTGTTTGCTCTAACACGTATGCTACAGACTTAATAAGAGGAATTCCAGTAGTCAAGAAATGAGTTAAGATTGTTTTTGTGAGCAGAATTAAAATTCAGCTCTAATATTTAAGAACGTCTGCAAGGATTTTAATCGATACAGATCTGTGTGGTATTATAGAAAAATTTTGTATGAATAAAAATACTGTAGGATGGTAATTTTAACTGAAATTAATTGGCTGGAAATACATTGTTAGATCAAAGATAGAGATAGAAACTATTTTAACAGAAATCATATTTTATCTATCTGTAACATGCACTGCCTGAAAATGTTTGGTTTTTTATTTTAAAGACAGTTCATTTGTAACGTATGTTAGGAGTTCTGCTTGGTAAAGCCTCCATATAGCTTTCTGTTCCATAAAGGCTTCAGTTGTGGAATATAGGGTCCTTAATGTGTTGAAAGAAAAGGTCAAACTGACACTTTAGGACTTAAATCGAAATAATTTATCATCTGCACAGAGGTAAGCTAAAGATTTGTTCCTGTGGGTGAATACATTCAAATCTGGCATGTTTCTTATGAAAATATATACTTGGTTAACCATCACCTCAATTTCAAATCTGTAACTTTTAGCAGATGACTCGCATCATGTGTGTCTCATGAGCTCATTTAAGATTGATTGTTCACATCTGATGAGGTGTCCACAGCACAATTCCTCCACCTGAGGTTTGTGGGAAGCACATAAAATTCTTGGCTGTAAATTGGCAAGAGAATAGCCAACTAACTTTAACTGATGTCAGCAGCTCGCTTCCCTCAGGTAATAGCAAGTAACGATTACAGCAAACATAGCTGCTTCTCACTTTTCCATCCCATATGAGATGATCTGCTGCCATGCCATGTCCTCTGAGAAACAGTAGGTAGTTCTATGTTTCTCTTTGAAATGCTCTATGCTCTGATAGATTATTATTTGTCATCTTAACTTCTCCTAGAGGGAGCAGAAGTGAACCTCTCCCATTTGCAAGCAACAACAGCTGTAGGAAGAAGAAAGATATGTCCAATGTAGGTTTGGGGGTTGGGGGAGATTTTGTTGTTCTTAGGTGATGCAGGGGAAAATTTCTTTTGGTTGGCTACAGGAAAGTTGAAAGGCTTTTGTCTCAGTGTGTACAGATGACTTCTCAGCCAGATTCATTGCTATTGACCATGTTATGGTTGCTTGTTGTAGTTGCCTCCTGTTCTATCATTCCCTTTCATGCTTGTTGCTATTGAATCAACCAAGTGAAATAAGGATGTGTTCCTGTCCCTGTGGCCAGGGACCAGAGGCACAGAAGGAACGACCCGCCTGGGTGCCACTGTAAGGAACTACTGAGCCCAGTGCTGAGGTGTGATTTAAACCAAAAGACAAAACTTACTCTACATGGTCTTTTTGTTTATCCCCATAAATTTCCTCTGGAAAGCAGAAGAAGAGCCATCTAGCCTCTCTAAGAGCTTCGCTACGGCCTGTGAAACCTGGCCATGAAATGACCTTCTCCTTGAATGCAGACTAGAGAGGGGACTTGGGCATCCTCTTGACTTTATTCCTACTAGTGGCACTGTCCTTCTTCCCTTATCCAGACTCAGAGTAGGGAGCCGTGGTGGAGGTTTGAGCCTGGAAGAGAACCCAGATTTCTAGGGGAAGCTGAAGCAGTTAAAGAATAGATGTATGCAAGTTGTGGTGTGCTTTTCTAATTTAATGTGCTTAGTTTACTATTCTGTTACTATTTTCAAAGATTAAGACAAAATCATTCTATGCTATAAAATCAGTATGTTCCAAGAATATTTGTGGCAAATACATTTCATTCTTGGAATGTGTTTTTTTGCAGGAGGTATCTGTGGTGTTGTGTTGGTTTTGGTTTTTCTTTTTCATGTATCCAATAAGGAACCAGAAAAATGCCACGTGGCTTGTATGTCTAATTAAAACTATTCAGCACAGCTTGAATTTACAATTTTGATTTCTTGCAGTAATCTGCTTGTGAACGATCTAGAGGCAAGGAGTTATTCATAGAAACTGTTGAGTAAATAATTTTCAGATAATGAAAACATTCAAAAAAGTCAAGATAGTTAATTAGTGAGCAGAAGAAATTAAATTAATTGAATGAATAATTCATAATGAATTATTCGCCTAGCTCTATTTTACATAGTGTGGAAGGTCTGAAGAAGAGCCAGTGTTTGAATTATCTCCAAACGGAAAACCACATCTCTATTTCTGCTGTGTTGAGGTTATTTATTGATGTGTAAAAACAAGCTGGGTGAGCTAGTCTATTTAATCATCTTACTCTTTCTGCTCTGTAACGTGAGTCATGCTGGATTTGAGACCATAGATGCTTTACTTGCAAATGTGCATTAGGGAATATGTGTTACAGGGCTCTTTGTTTTTTAAAAGATATTTAAATAGTGTGAGAGAAGCATGATCAGGGCTGAAAATGCTCTGTAAAAGCTATAAATTAGGCATATGCCACAGTACTAATACTTGCAGTTGACATATGTCACAGCCTTGGCAAGGTACTTTGGGTTAATTTTATCTCTCTACTGAATAGAACTGTATCCAAAAGACAGTTTGTTGAAGCTGTATTTGTTTTCTTGAGATTGGAGAGGGGGTTTCTGCCATTTTGTTCGTTCTTGTTCCCCCCTTTCCCCTATTTATTAGTTTGCTGCTTATCCTTTGGGGGAAAAATTCTAACAGCAGTTAAAAAGTGAAATACTTGTAAGCCCAAATTATTGCTGAAGGGATGGAATATGGTTCTGCCCAGAGACATAGTGGGCTATGAGTGATCAGAGCTCACACCGGTGTGCTTTTACCCCTGTTTTTGATCCTACAGTGCTATGGAAAAGAGCAAAATCTCTTCTACCAGCAGCTTTACAGGACTGCATGAAAAGAAAAAGGGCTTGCAAAGTGATTTCTATTCTTTGTACAGCCATAATGAGAGAACCAAACTCTCAGGGTTTGATGTGAGTGTATGCGGAGAAGTGAATAAAATAATTAGATAGGACCTACATCTACTCTGAGTTGTAACTTCTAGTCTCAAGGAAACCAAACTTGTGGAATTGCATCTCAGTGCGTTGCTGCTTCATGCAGCAGCGATTCTCTTACTCCTAGATGAGTCTGATGCGAGATTATCCTAGGGAAGTTAGTACTTCTGTTATCACCCCTGCAGAGGAATAGGTATAGATTAAGTGATCTGTTGGCCCACGTTATCTGCAGCAGTGGAAGTGACTGAGAGTTTTTTTTGATTGAAACTATGGCTGTGCAGGTAGAGATAAGATAATTACAAAGCTGAGTAATACTATCCAGCACCACCTAATATTGTCTGATAGTCCTTTTTTATTCAATTTTATCTGCAAACTAAGAAATGCTAAATTACAGATGTAAATTCCCAGAGAAAAAGTATGTACAGATATTGGTAATAGGCATAAGGAAAGGAAGACATTGCAAATTTAGTAAAATATATACAAAACATAATTTTCTTGGGTACCTGAAAATGTTAGCGGGATGTGAATAGAAACAACCACTGTGTTATAATAGATGGGCATCTCCAAAAATGGCTTTCTGTTTGGGTTTAAGATAATTAAAGGTAGTTCCCATTTTAGCCAGAGCGTCTCACTTAATTTGACCGATGCTATGCTATTGCATCTGCTATTTTTCTGCTTTTCTCTACTTCACGTGAATCTGGTTAATCCAATGCTGGGCTTCTGCTAAACAGCACTACTGGGATAAATTATGGGCTAGTTTCTGCAAGATTAGTAACTTTGATCCTGGTTGTGAAGTGCTGAGAAATTCTAAGCAAAAGGTAACTGAAGTGCCGAGTCAGAAAATCTAGGCCAGTAATGACTAAAATCAGACCACAAAGCGATCCTCGTTTATGTTTTATTTCTATGTATTTCCAAAGGCAGCTCCCAATTGCCAACATACTTAAGCTCTTGAAACCTTTCCTAAAGCTTATTCAGTGCCAGAATCGGGTAGGAGGTGGGTTGTGTTATCCATTTACTTCAGTTCATCTCCACGTTGGCAGGTACAGAGTATGAACTGATTGGATGAGAAACACATGCTCTGACTGCAGGTGGTTGGAAGGGATGTGCAAAGAATGAAAAATATAATTGTAACTTGTTGTGTTAGACAAAGCAGGTAGAATTTAAAAGAAGAGGTTGTTGTGCATCACTGAACAGCCATTTAGATTTGACTGCAATAGTATGGAGTTTGTCATGGTGGTTTAGTTAACATGTTCGGTTTTGATGGAAAAGAAAGTGTCTTTGATTGCTCCACAGAGAGAACAGTTTATATTTGGAATTGTGCAGGTAGCTAATTCTATAAGGTCATGCAGCTCAGTGCGCCCCTTCACTGCAAAGTTGCTGAATGGAGCAAAACCAGAAAACCCATGGAACTAGAGGGAGAAAAATGATTAAGCTGTTCCAAAGAAAACCATCTATTTGCTTTATGTTCAGAATTGTGGATTCTGCCGACCTGTTTTACGTGATCACTGCCCAAGATGTCATTGGTAGCTCACTGGAGAGAAGAATATGCTAAATTGCTTCAGACAGCATAAGGCTCCTCAAGGTGGAGATTTTGCAGCCCTTTTCAAACCATGGCAAGATTCAGATCTTGTAACGTTTTAAGGAAAAATGTTGTCTTTGTCACTTTTTAAATGACTTGTGCACTAGCACGGAGGCCAGGAGGAGGAGCAGCAGCCCTGCAGACAGATTTGTCCAGCTCCCACCAAACAGCCTGAGTGATTCCGGTGACCGTCCTCCGGCTGGTACCATACTCTTTGCTCACCAGCACTTGGCCAGCCCTGACCTCTCTGCAGACGCTGGTGGCATCCCTTAGTAATGGTTGTGCCATTGACATTTTTAATGGTGTGGACACCTGGCCTACTCCACACTGCAAACAGAGCTCTTTACTTTCTGCAAGCCAACAAACAGCTGTCAGATGGTGACGGCCATAGGTTGTTGCCAGCTTAACCAACTATTGGTCTGTAAATAAACATTTTGGGATGCTGACCATGTAGCTGAGTGAGATAGCACTGAGAGATAGAAGGTGGCAAAGTAAAGTGGAAAGCGGTCACTGGAGGGAAGCTTCAGTAGTCACCTTCCTTTTATGCTAGGTAAGAGAGACATAATTTATTTCTGAAAACTAAATTTTCCCTCAGTTTATATATATAGCCTTCTCCAGTAGTTGCACACCTACTGCTCCTGCTTCTTGTCTGCTATTGCTACAGCTTTTATGTGCCGATTTCAGTAATACCTACCTGTCCAAACATGCCCTCCTCCTGTAGTGCAGAGCCACGGAATTCTGAGTTTATGACATGCTGAGTCCTGAACTTATGACAGAAAAGAAAATAGCAAATGGGTTTGCAAAAGAATCCCTTCCTGCAGATGTCGGTCCTCTCCACTTCTCTGCACTTGGTAAATGCTAAGTCTTCATATAGTTGAAAGATCATCAGTGCTGTGACATTAAGTGATACAGTATTTTAGAGCCATCCTTCTCAGAAGGATGGACAGAGTTGGTCAGGAAATCTTGTATGACTCAGGATCAGGCTGTAGATGCAAGTTTTGTGATGGTCACCAAGGTCATTCACAACGGGGAAGAGGACATGGGAGCTTACGTGCCCCCCGTGTCTGCAAAGAAATTGGCTTCGTGCTCAGCGTGCCGTTAGCAATCTTATTATTAAAATAATTGCCCCCTTGGTCAGTTGGTCACAAAGAGAGGACGTTGCTTCAGTTCTGCTTCTCTCACAAACAGTTTCTGGTTGACAACAGAAACTGATACTGCCTCTCCTTTTATCCAGCTTTCTGTGAAAGCAAATGCCAAGTGAATCCGAGATGGATCATTTCTGATATAAATAGGTAAATGCCAAATTCATTCCCTTTTTGTGTATTTCTCTATTCCTTTTTTTTTCTTTCTTGAATCAAGTCACAAACTTGATTCAAGCTTAAATTTTATTATTTATTTATTTAAATCTACAGCAGGACTAAACTGTAAGAATATTGTTCGACCTGAATTATTTTAAAATTGTTGGGAAAGGAATAGCTAAGCAGTGTTTCATGGCTCATCTGCCAATAGTATCATCAAGTAGTTAAGGATTTCTAGTATGCTGCATATAGAATATATCTATTCATATTATATTATTCCGTTGTTGTTACTAGAAATGTCTTAAAAATAGTACAGCAAGAAAACTTGACATACTGTAAAGAAAGAGGTATATTTATTGCAGGTTCAGATTTCACCAGGAAAGCTCAGAATTGCATCAGGCTCTCAGCAATAATAACTATCAGTTTTTCTCCCACCTTGATGCATGCTTGGGAAGATTGTCTGTGCTTAGTATTTAATGTTCTTTGTTTTGTTTTTTTTTTATGGTCTGCATTTAGTAGATCCCATAGATGTAAATTCCAAAGCCTAAGTGACTAGGGGAATAGGATTATTGTGTGGCTTTATTCTTTAAAAAAAAAATAAATTAAAAGTCCTATAGAAAGTTATAGGTTCCTAAAGGAGTGTAGCCAGGTGGGATGGGGAGGCAACAGGGTTGCTTTGCTCTGGGGCTACTGGTGTCTGAATCAGGGTGCTGGGAAGGGAACCGCTCCTCTGTGAAGCACAGAGAGCACCCAGCCATAGGATTGCCTAAATAGAGGTTTAGATTGGATATTAGGAGTAAGTTCTTTTCTGTGAGTGTGGTGGAGCACTGGAACAGGTTGCCCAGGGAGGTGGTTGAGGCCCCTTCCCTGGAGACATTCAAGGTGAGGCTCGACGAGGCCCTGGGCAACCTGATCTAGTTGGGGGTGATCCTGCTGACTGGGGGGGGTCAGACTAGATGACCTTTGAAGGTCCCTTCTAGCCCAGATGATTCTATGATTCAGTACCATTGTAGATGGCAGCTGGTACCAGCTACCACTCCAGAAAGGTGTATGGTACCTCTAGGTCCTATGTCATATTCCATTGTGGGGAAATCTCTGAGAGTATGAGATGGATGAGAAGGAAGAATCTTCCACAAGATGTAGAGGGTTTACGTGGTAGGGCTGGGAGCTCTGGCAGGGCTGGCAGCCACTTTGCTCAGGCTGTGGGGTCGCTTTGCTCTCAGACCTTTTGGTGTGTCTGAACAGAAACAGATGAGTGCTTTTTTTTCATACGTTTGTTTTTCAAGAGACTAAACATACTGTCTCCAAAATGTGTTAAAAAGGTAAATTTAATAATAATTAAAAAAAGAAGATAAAATTACTGAGAATAAAGGCTTTTGCTCCAGCACAGGGTTTTGGGTTTTTAATTTTTTTTCGCCTAGGCATCTTAGATGTTTCATACACTAGTTCTTGGTGGGTTTGACTGCAATGGCAGTCAAATCTTAGCCTCTCTGGAAATGAATAGCGATGCCTTTACTCTGCTGCCTCCATCTATTTATCTGTAAAAGCCCACAGACTAACACAAAATTCCAAGCAAAAAGCTTCTTTCAGAGTTGCGAACTGCTATTTATTATTTATCCTAGGGGTTCCAAACAGTTCACAACTGTACCATTCTTTTCCCAGTTGTCCCACTAGCCTGGTACTCAACTTTCTGTTGGCAGATCTATTGAGTGCTATCTGATGTGGGCATTTTTCAGAGAGGCATCTCTCATTCATCTTCATAGCTTCAGGAGGGTTGTCTTTTTTTATTCTTAATTTTTCCTTCCTGTTCGAGTGGGGCTGTTAGTTGCAGGTGCTACATTTGCAGGTCCACTACAGAAGTGAACGGGGGGAGTGGGTGGAATTGACAGTTAATCAACAGCTGGTGTTGTTCCTAGTTTGCTGCTCTGTAAAGGGCATGATACTAAATCAAAGAGAATTCCAAATTGGTTTCAGTGAGCAGTTTGTGTAGAGATATGGACTCTGGAGACTCTATTCCTCCAGCCTTGCAAGTTTTGGCTATTTACCTCATACCTCTTCTCCCCAAGTGGTGCGAGACTGAAGTGCTGTAGCTGGTGGTGATACAGTGAGTGCAGAAATACATTGCAGGACACTTCAAGCAAGTCCAAGCAGGGGCAGAGTAAGTTAAGAATAACTGTGCCTGGAAATATAATTCTGGAAATATTTTTGGGACTCACTTGTTGAGAGTGAACAAAGCACTTGAGAGTTTCCCAAGTGCGTGTGTATTTCATCCTGAACGCTTTGCAGAACCAAAGCCCAGTAACAGTAGGTAACGCGGATGTGAGTTATGACCGTTTTAAGTGTTTAAGGTCTTTCTCCAGTAAATTTTGAAGTTTTCTGTAGGACTTTAGAGCACCATTTGTGAATATTTTTTCGGCTTACATGCGGGCTGACCTGATGCAGTGGTAAGAGGTTTACATCACATTTGCAGCCATATCTCAAAGGATTTCGGTGTTCTCTGGGTAGTTCTGCAGTGTCTCCAAGTGAAGACGTAGTGTATTATGTCTGCATAATCTCTATCCAAATCATCTGTGTGTGCTGGCACAGGCTCACCAAAGTGGGTGCCTATGTTGCATATGCACATAAATATTTACTCTTGAAAAGTGGGAAAATGATTGACCAGGCATCTGCCCAAACTTCTGGGGTACAATCAGCTTGAGGTCCAAACATGTTCATGTAAAAGCAGTGGGCTTAGTGCTTGGTCATTATTTTATGGGTCCTGACAAGGTAGTTAATACAGAAATGAAATGATAGAAGTGCAGAGGAGAATGGGACTGTCTTATGTTCAGGAAAACAGGAGTTCCTTTTAGAAGCGTTTAGCAATGCACTCTGTGATAGCAACGCTTTTCATATTCATACAAGACATACTGTGCATGTTTTCAGCCACTTTTATGTCCCCCTTTCCTAAGCAAATAAGAGTTCTTTTCTCTATATCTACCATGTATTTCTCTTATAAAAAAAAAAAACAAATTGGAAATCTATTACTAGGTATGCTAATGGCTTGATAAAGTTTTGAAATATAGCATCCCAAATGCCATATTATATATGTAGTTCTTAATACATTTGCTATTTCCTTTTCCTATTTCATGATCAGTTTTTGCTGGAATATGTTTTGCAATTACAATAAGAGATTTAATGTTGTTTTGAACTCTGCCAAAGTCTGATTAGATTTTCTGTTTTGGACTAAGTCATTTCTTTGTGCTTCAATTTTCTCTCTATAAAATGTTTAGATTGCAGGGCTTTAGATTGCGGATCCTGGTAATTAACTGCAAGTCTGATTTTTAGTTCAGCATAAGGTTAACCAGCTTCTATAAAGCAAAATCCTATTTATTTGGAATGAAAGGATTATAGGGAAGACATAAAGTAACAGAAAAGCAGTTCACATACCAGTCTGGGTTACCAGGAAGTGATCAGCACTGACATGGAGCTCCTAATGGAAAAGCAGTATGTAATACCCTCTCAGGGGCTTTAGACGTTCTGGTAGCAATTCCATGTCACTCCCAGATCATGGAACAAACCTCTCCTCATAGGTAAGGGCATTCACTGCCTACGTTTACCAGGCATTGTGTGATTTCCTCAGGAAATAAACTCTGCAGTTGCCTACGTCACTGTAAAATAACAGTTTTCATTAGTTAACTCACCACCTGCACTTGTGACCTGAATTCCTGCAGGATGTCCTCCATAGCTGAAGAGTTCAGCTGGTGCTGCAACATCTAAACAAAGATACCAGGAGCACTGCTGCTGGCTTGAAAAGTCAATGAGCTACAAAGCTGGGTTGGGAAGAGAGTATTTAAGGAAATATCCCCGAATGCTTGCCCTGTGCTTATGCCTTTTCCTGGACAATTACCTTTAGCAACAGGGAAGTCAGCTGAACCCTGCGCTGAGCTTTGGTCTGACCCTGTATGGACACTCTTATGCTCTTAGCAACCAAGCTGCATCTCATACATTTGTTCACCAGTTTTCAATGGTACTGCAGTAGAGGGTTTTCGTACCAGCCTGCCCAGAAGACCCGATAGAGATTGTGCTTCGTATAGCATAGTCAGAAACAAGCCCTGGCCTGAAGATCTTTACAGGGCAACTAGACAAGACTGGCAAATGTTAGGAGGGAAGTCAGAGCCATGAGAAATGATGTGATTTGTTCAAAGAGACACAGCAGGAGCTGGGGGAAGCCTCAGGGTCTTGCTTGATTGTTTATCCTGTAGGTCAAACATCTTAAATTTTACTTTTCTGTTGCAACTTTGTTTATATTTATTTACAGCTTTACTTAAACATTTAAATGTGTCTCCTCATGTAGCCATCACACTTTCTCTTCCCTATTAATGAAACTCATAAAGTTCAAATTACATCGTCTCAGTCAGGATGGATGAGATACCTAAACATTCTTCTTCTTAACTTGGATCCTGATTCAGTTCTAACAGCATGTGCTTTAATCCTAATAATGCTCAAATCCAGTATGTTTTCAGTGCTTTTTCTATATAGAAGTTTTTTGTTAAATTGAAGTATTCTGATGTTTGTAGGACTGAGCAATTATCCAGCCTCACTGTGTATGTCAGAGTGCTGAGCCCTAGAGAGGCTGAAAACTTGTCTCTTCATACAATATGAACATGTAATTCTTCAGGGGTCCATCTTTCACTGCAGAGAGATACAAACATTTTCAGCATTCCTGCAAACAAGTATTGAATAGCTTGAAACTTTCTAAAAAATTGGACAGGTTCTTTTGTCGGTCTTTTTTTGTTCTTGTCTTGATTTGTTTCTATTCTCCAAACTACTTGACTTCTTCTGTTTATAACTCTTTTTTCCTCCTCCTGTGAAGGACTACCTGTCCGTCCCCTGGCAATTGTAGAATTTATGCCAGAAGCGCCTTCTTCAAAGATATTTCTATACAAAAATTCTCAGGTGGGTATTGCTCTCCCTTGATATGTGTAGTCCTTTTTGCAAAAATAAGAAAATCGCACTCTGTCATTCCCAAAGACCAAGTCAGATCTTTCTTTTTTTCAAGAATATATTTTAAATCACAGTTACTTTGAATTCCTGCATTTCCTTTGTCTCTGCACACTCCCCGGTTCTCCTGCTTGACAGCAGCAGGTAAAGCTTCTCCCCTCTAACCTGTGAAGTTAGCAAAGGAAGAAGCGACGATAAGAACTGAGACAGCAATAGGAAATGGGAGAGATGAGAAAATAAGTTGGCCGTGGTTGGCTTGGGAGACTGTAAAGACATAAACCGCGTCCGTGGCCGAAGTCTTGTTTCCTGACTCTGGTGGAATTCAAAGCTGCCCCAAGCACTGAACGGCACTCTGGGCAGCAAAGGTCCTCATCTCAGGTGAGAGGCAGCAGAGGTCTTTGTGATGGGGAATGCGGACAGAGCTGGTTCTCCCTGTGTGGAATAAAAAATGGGATGTATGCTGGGGAATGAACCAAATGGTAGAAACGCTTTTTTCATGCTGTCCCCAATGCACATTTAGAATATAGTTTGAAATAGCTGGGAAAGTGCTACTCTATAGTCATAATGAAAAATGAGTTCTTAGTGCTGCTATCTGATGACACGGACGTGTTGGGTTTGGTACCTATCTATTCCAACCAACTGAATACAGAGTAGTGCCAGAATAGCTTTGGCAATTTAGCAGAGCTTGCAAGCATGTGAGTAACTGTAGTTGCAAAATTAGTTTCATATGATTTTCCTACTGCTGACCTGGGCCCACAGCCATCAACTGCATAAAAATGGTAAAAAGTGAAATTTACATCCTACTGTCACATTAACCATTTGATCAAACAGAAATACTTCTGGTCTCTCCTCATATACTCCAAAACCCCAGAAGAGGAAGGTACTGCTTTGTAGTCTTGCCACTACAGAAAAAAAGAAAGCTTTGCTCGTTCTGCTTTTGTCTGTCTTTGAGTCCAAAAATTCAGGGCGTCAGAGGCTTACTAAAAGATTTGAGATCTATTTGACTTAAATAATAAATGGTAACAATTATAACTACTGCTTTACAATTAAAATACTTACTGTGTCTATTAGTAATTATAGTTCAGATCTACCAGTTAACCAAATATGTATGCAAAAGATGCTCTCAGCAAGATAAAAATTTTAAATCCTGAAGTGAAATTCGATGTCTCCCCTGACAATGGCCACGTTACCTCCTTCTGCCTTACTTAGGAGCCTCACGCTGACTTAGTGAAGTGTTAATATAATGTGTTGCACCAAGCCACTGTAAGGACCTAAAAGCACTCTAAAAAGTGATCACATTATGTGACCACAAGCCTAAAAAATAGGTTTTACTAATGTTTGTCCCCAACAAAATGCCTAAAGTGATCTTTGGCTAAGGTCCATGCGAGACTGTATCTGTACTGCAGTTTCAAAGGAAGATGTTGCAGTCTTTACTGTTTGCTGTTCAGTGCCAACATCATCGCTTTGGTGAGAAATAGTAAAGAAGTAATAAACCCTCAAGTTTTTACAAATGTCGTTGGATTTAATTGAATTTTACAAAGTCAGCATGTCACACTAAAGTAATATACTAATATTCTATTTATCTTCTTCAGCCATAAGCTTGATACTAGCTATATTTTCTGCACTTCAAAGTTTGTTATTTTTTTTCTTACCAATATTATAATTCCATACAGACTAGAAAAAATATGGGGGCTTTTTGTGTGTGTGTATTGAAAGAGCTCCTTAACATGCAGCACTATGAAGATGTCATTGCTGTTGGTAAAAAGCTAAGAACATTGTTTTGGTCATTCATGTTCATCTAAAAAAAAAAAAAGCAATGCATTTACACTTTAGTATTGTATCATATAAATAGACATCTATAGCTCTGCATACATTATTAATAAGGGTTTATTGCCTGCTTTATTGGTTTCACTACTGCTTCTCCTCTGGGGAGGCTGTGTGAAATACAAAGGCGACACAAATGCCCACATTAGGAGAGCCACTATATACAAAGCAGATAAGATTGCACAAGTACAAATATCCACTTGAGTCGCTTCCTGCAATTCACATAACATGGTAACAAATAGTTCATAAATGCAATCCCCCCAGCTACTACTAGTATTCCAAGTATTTTATGTTTTTATCTAGAACACTGTGCTGCTATTAGAATACTGAACAGAATATTATTCCTGTATTTTCTGACGAGAAAACAGAATTTGTGTTGAGAAGAAACAGAAAACATTAAGTATTATTCAGAATCACCACAACTGTGTAGTAGGTGTAAGGAGGCCTGGTACTGAGTTTCTCTCTGGTTCTAAAGAACCATGTTTCTCTGAGCTACACTTCAGAAATGCATTCAAGGCTGTAACAAAGGAGACAGTAGTGTAAAGTACACGTGACAGGGGAACACTGGAGACAGGATTATTTTTAAAAGTTAACCTTGTGTCAACCACTGGCGTATTGTCTTACAAAAGCTTCCTAACTCACAAAATCTCAGGCTGACATTATGCAGGTTATAAATTCTATAATCCCCATTCCCAGCCCTTTCAGAGGTTTTTGGGTTGTGGGTTTGTTGTTGTTTTTTTTTTTTTGGTGCATGTACTCCTCTAGATGCTGAATGTGTGTGAGTTGGTAATTCAAACTGGGTCTCTTTTACAGCCTTTTGCATGTGCAAATACCAGCCAGGAGAGTGGTTCTATAGCGCAGGGGACACCACATGCAGGTACCTCCAGGCAGGGTTGCTCTCAACAAGCTGTTCCTGGGCTTATGCAATGGAAGCTCTGAGGACCGGAGATGTAGATGTAACATTCCATTGTGCATCAGTATGGAAGAAAGACAGCGTGGACTACTATAAGCAAATATTTCTATGTTTCAGGTGAAAGCATCAGACTTAGATCTTGGTTTCCTTTTTTTTTTTTTTTTTTTTTTTTTAAATCCAGATAAAACAATAGCATCTCTCTTGAATATTTTACCTGAAATTTTTAAGAAAACAAACTCTGATTGTTGAAGAAATGAATGTGAGAAAAGAGGATGAAAGATGGTTCTATGCCACTTATGTGCAGAGAGATCTCTCAGCCAAGCGTGGTGTGATTTAATACCAGGTAACAGCCTGAAGCTGTTTCAGCTGAGGCCCGATGAAGGAGAAGGGCCAGCGACGGCTCTAGCTTCAGCCAGCACTCTTGATGTAACATCAGGTGCACAGCTGCCAGTTGCTCCTCTGCTACAATGTGCTGTACGTTCCTTGTAGCTGCTGCATATGGTGTGTTCCCATTAAGGGGCCAGGATGCTCCAGCAGTTTCTCTTTGTGACCTCTTTACTATAATTTCTAAAGGCAAATCCTCTTTTATGTTGCTCCATGATTTCTCTCAATGTTTAGAAATGTATTATTGTCTTTTCGATGTTGTTTTGGTTTTGTTTTTTTAAGTTTCTCCAACATCCAAACTTTTCCAATCTCCTTCCCACATACCACACAATTCCCAATCTGTTCTTTGTACTTTACTCCAATTGTGACCTCCTGATGGTCTTTCTGCCAAGTTTAAACTTCCTGCACTAAACTTCAGTTTGTTTCTTTGGGGACAACTTATGATGCCTTCAGGCCCAACAGGTCACAGCAACATTTTACATCCATCATATGCTTTAGTTTTGCTGGGTCTTCATTCACCTGGCTGTCGTTTGGTTCTCTTCATTCCGGTTTACCACTCCTATGGTGATTTCTTGAGTCTGTTGTCTGTCTCCATGGCCCATTCTCCACCTGCGTATCACCCCAGGGGTGTTCCCATCCATTGGTGGTCCTTGCAGACCCCATGCTGGGGCTTGCCACTGGCTGGCCCCAGAAGCTTTCTGCAGTCCCCACAAGTTGAAGGTCTGCTTTGTGAAGTGCCCTGTTCTCCAAGGAAAACATCAAAGTGCTGCCCTCCTTGGTCCCTTTCCCGTGGCAGCCATCACAACAATATTTCCTACTTCAGTCTGTTTTGGAAAGGCAAGCTACTAGTTTCCTCAGGATCTGGAAAAGTGGCTCCCTTCCCTGGTGGATCTTCCAACATAAAAGGAGCCTTCTGTAATGAAACAGAAACAGAGAAGAGCTTTATAAAGGTCTCGGTGAGTCTGACACCTTGTGCTCCGGAGCAAGTGTTCCGACTTCTCCATTCCTACCCCTGTCAGCATTGATAAGCCTCTCCTACCTGACATGAGCCCTTAATGCTCTTGACTGCTCTCCATTTATACAAAGGTTAAATCTTCCCCTCTCTCTGTGCTTTATAGCAATATACTATTTAGAAAACAGTGCTTCCATTGAACACAATAAAGGCAGATGAATTTGGTGTGGTTGTTTTGTTGGAGTTTTTCTTCCACCTGACAATAGGCCATTGAGTAGGTGCAGCTTAAACTTTTTCATGTTCTGACACGCTACAATTATCACCGTAACGGGAGAATTGCAGGAGGACCGGCTGTTTGTCCCTGCTCGATACAGACAGACAGCACAGTGCATGTCTGTTGTGTTTAGAGTTACGCCCACAAAAAAGCTACACCTTTTAAATGACCTTATGTGTGTTTTGTTTGTTCTTTGAAGTTTACTATTGTCAATGGGACACTTATCAGACAGTAATGCCATCTAGGAGCGAATGGGGACTGACTTATTCCTCGTTGCAGGCATGATAGAAGACTTTGGTATCTCTTGAAGGGTGACAAATCCTCTTGTACTTCCCCAGCTCTTCCTTGGGTGAAATCCTGAAAGCCCTGGGCTCAGTTACTGTTTGTGAAAGGTTCAGTGCTACGTTTTCACAAGCGCTATCAATGAGCTTAGTTGTTATCCCAGTTACAGTATCATTCCTGTTCAGGTTGCACTGGTTTTGTATGCTAGAAGAGTTTGTCTTACAAAGGGGTAAGGAGAGAACTTTTCTGTTCTGCTTTTTTCATTTCAAATTACCTCCTAGATACAGGAATTACATTACAGCATTTGGAAAACTCTCGCTTCTCTAACAACATACGGTCTTTGTAACTTTGCAGTAATATTCTTTCCTTTTCAGCTCCCCAAAGTCTTATCTGCCCCGCTTCTTTTTCTTCCTGCAGGAAACAGGATCTTCAGAGGGTTTTCTGAAAGCTCTTTGTAATATTAGCGAACATGCACAGGAAAACCCTCAGGTTATGTTCAACTCCTGGTATCCTTCACTTTAGATTTAAGAAATTCCCTTAAACTCTCATTAGTGGAGACCTTCTCATTCCTATAAAAGTTTAAAGAAAATCTTTGTCTAATCAGAGATTTAGCACAGCTCCTCTGCGTGGTTGTAGAAAGTAGATTCTTTGTGCTTCTCTGTTCGTTCTGGAGCAAAGACAATTGCTACAAAAATGTGTCTTTATTGATGTGACCCTCCGGTTCCCTTATCACTTTTAGACTTATTACCTCTCCCTCTCCTCTGCCTTCTGCAAATCTTTTAATTGATGGGAGGGAAAAGTCAGGGTTTGATTAAACACTGATGAATCCAGGCAGGATTATCTGGTTTCCCTCGGCTCCTGGGTGAGCTGGTGCTGGCAGAAGAACACACTCTGCATTCTTGCTGGTGTCTCACCGATCTGGCTGTACATCTCACTGTACATTAGGGGAATTTTATTTGTTTATTTTTAAGCAGAGTAGCATAAGGAAAAAGAATGGAAGTATCTGTGTCCAGCAAACTTTGTTAGAGTTATTTTGTCGTGAATTTAAGAATATTTTATACATTTTTTTTCAAGTTCTCTCTTTATGAGTTATGCTAAAACTTTAGAAACTTTCTTACACATAATTAAGAAGAGAAGCTGGGAAATGTATTTCACAATGAAAAGAAAGTAAAAGAGTGAAAAGAACTTAGTTGTTATTGTTTTTGAAAGCTTGTAATTTTAACATAAATACAGAAGTTTAGGGGGCCTATTACACAATTTTAAAGTTCTTCAGTGAGTCTCAAAGTCCATATTCTGTTAAAAAGTAAAATAAAAAATTGTTCTGTGTCGCCTCTGTTATTCCTGAGCTGAACGCTGCCTTCCTTTTAATCTCTAGAGCTTGTAATTAGCCCTATCTCCGTCTCCCCCTCCCCTTCTTTTTCCTTTATTTTTCCTCCCCGTCCTAAAGTAATTATGCTTCTAGAACAATAAACAGGCATCCCATCCAGCCCCCTGGGCACATCTGAGTTGACTGGAAGCTCTGAAACTTACAGGATTCACAGTCCTCCCCATATTTTTTTCCTTAATTTAAAAAGAAAAAAAGATTAAAAAAAAAAAATCACTTTTGTTTTGTAAAGCTATTGGATGTAGATATGGCTTAAATGTATTTAAAACAAACACACACATAAAATAGTACCCCAGCATCAAAACTTCTTTGGCTGACTTTTCTCTAATTCATGACTATGGTGTTTGGGCTTTCTCAGATAACTTCCAACAATTAGGAATCTTAAGGAGTTCCTGCAGCTCAGTACACATGAACTGACCTAAATTTCACAGGCAATGTGTAGGTACCTCTACTGGACAAAGCATAGAAGTTAAAATCTCTCTGTAAAGCCAGCTTTAACCTTCTTGCTTTTGCTAAAACATATGAAGTATCATTAGAATCATCAAATGTGCAATGTTGGCAGAATCGTACAAAAGTTTTTTAGCTATGTTGAAGTCAGAATTTAAAACTGTGATTGTTCAAAAATTGAAGATGAACTTTATTTTCTTCAGAGTTTCAATCAAATCATGATAGTTTAAGCTAAAGAAATAATTTTTGTGGCAGAGTTTTGGGAGAGAGAAGGAGACTTCAGAAAACTGTTCAGAACATACAATGCTGAAAGAAGCTCCATTAATGAGAGGTGCAGGTACACTATACTTGGTGAATAACGCATCAAAAAGAATCAGTGCATTTCACACTGCTTTATAAATAATGGGGTTTATCATGTGTGTGGGCCCATTCACTGATAAATAAATCAGTGCATGGTTAAGTATCTGGTTCAGAGTTCCAAACAGATAGGTCTGTATTATAAAAATGACCTTTTATTCGCTGTAAAAAATGACCTCTAGATATAGGCAGCAGCAATTTTGATGGCAAAAATCCTCTAAGATGTGAAAGGCACACCAAATATTGCAGTATTGGTAGCCTCATTTTCCACAAATTGTTTTGCTGTTAATCCTCTTTTTCTGGATTACCTCAAGAAGTAAGACAGAATTTTGGTTTTGTGGTCTATCTTTTGTCTTAAACATGGTGCAACCTAAACGAGGTGCGTGTTCAAATTTTTTATATTAGTTCCAAAATACTTATATCTAACTCAACTTATTTTGTTGGACTCAACCACTGGAGATTAGCCATTGGTGTTTTTTTCTTAGTATCACGTATATTTAGCACTGGTGAAATTTCTCTCCATTCAATCAGATCTTATTTATTTTATTTATGCAGACCCATTATAAAAATTATGTAGAACATGGAAGTTTCTCAGGGCTTTGTTCCCTTAATTATACAATTAACTTGCCATTTTGGATTTGATCAAGAAATGATTGAACATGACAGATTGTCTCCCCTCTGGAGCACATAACTGTGTCAGGGTCAATCATGTTTCCTTTGGAGTCAGAGGGAAAGGGGCTTTCTCATAAATTAGAACACACTACTGATTTACCGCAGTAAATACCATACATAACTGATTTTGTTAATGCTCTTATAAGATTAATAAAATAAATCGGAGACAATTTAGTACGTCAGCAAAGTGGTTATTTAAAAATCAAATGACAACAAACTGAGAAGACCCATCAGCTGGGTGAAATTTTTCAATTGTTCAGGAAAATGAGAAAATAGGGAACGTGAAAAAGCCTAGAAAGAGTGATGGAGCTGTAAATCCTTATTCTCTACTTGAGTATCAAAGTTGCCTTGTTGCCTTTTGCCCTGGGTCCTGTACTGTGGGAAGGATGAGGTGGTTGTTGATGTTTTGGAGGCTACTGAGGAAGTTATTTCTAATCTAGTTGGCTTTCCTAATGTTGAGGAGCACTCTGTCTGGGGGATATGTTTTCTCTTATCTTAAGACAAGTTTGTCATGAAGCCAGTGGGCTCTATTAGTCTGCTGGCCTGTGTCACTGTGCCTGGCAGTGTCGGAGGATCACAGAAAGCAAAATTAAGACGGAGCAATGCAAATTACTAGGGCACTTTGAGATCCGGCAGCCATATGAAAGCATCTTGCACAATTTCTGTGGAAAACAATTGCTAAGCACAATTTGCTTTTTCTTTCTCCATCTTTCTGATGCTGACGGCATTGTTGATTTTATTTCTGAGTTTATTATAACTTTATTATGCTTTTGGACTATTTGCTAGAAACAAACAAGTTTCTTAAGCACTATTATAAAATGGATAGTAAATCGCTTAAATGTCGCTTTTATCAGAAAGCTAAGAATCTCTATAGCCACTTCTTCTCTGCTGAAATGATCACCCATCATTTTGGCAGTTGTCCATCAGATGTTTGCAGAAACTGAGTTATTTGCGTATTGGAAACTGTTCACAGATACATTAAATAACATTTTATTGTGGACATCTGGTCTGCTAAAAATCTGCCAAAGTTTGTACCAGATAACTGCAGCAATTCAAATTTATGGAAGGAATCTGTTCTGAAAATATGTTAGAACTACTGTCCCTCTTTCATTTCCTAGCTTTCAGACAACATTATTTTGCAAAAGCTGTTCTTGTTAAGAGTCTGAGTCTTCCCTGCAGAATAGCTTCTTCTGTTTGTCTCTAGGAAGCTTATAAAGAACAAAGAAGTATCTGCACCTCCAGTTGTGATTATCCAATGAAAAGAAGGAGCCTCTGCTCAAATATGCTAGGGATAAAAAAAAAAAAAAAAATTAACTTTTCAGAGAAGCCAATATATGCCTTCGCATTTTGTAAAATGACTAAAGCAAACACATATGCTGTAGTCTCCCTATAACATCTGTAGGTTATGTAGGAATAATTGAACTTCAGTCTTTCATTTAAAGTATTAGTTTATAGCTGTGTATTTTACATTAGAATAGATTAACGACTTGTTTTGCTGATTTATTTTTTGTGGGTGAAATTTGCTGGCCTGTTCTTTTATGAAAATAAAAATGTGACTCCCCCCCAAAAAAGAGGAGGGTTTTTTTTTTTTGGCAGTTGATGTTTGACGATACAGTACGAGGCCAGTTTCGTTTCAGTGTGCCTCACTACATCCACGTTGAATTGTATTTTTACATGTCACTGTCAAAGGGCCTAGGGTTTCTGTCAATCAGGCTATACAGAGTAGTAATTAATTTTGTTATAAGACTGTCAGCGTCTTAGAATTTTCTGAGGTAGGGCTCAGCCTCTGCACTGTCCCACGTTGATTGGCACCGGTTCTCTTTTAATAACCGGGAAAGGATGCTTGCTCTGGGTGGCTTTTGGGTAGTACAGTTTAAGTTGCACTATTGACAGGGAACAAAAGGCCAAGTCCTGCTGTGATGTACACATAATAAATGAGTTAACTGTAGTGGGAGGTGATGGGGATGGCATTCTGCAGATGTTTCTGGGAGAAACCTACCCATAACGAGCCCTAACGTGGATTTAGCCTGCGGATCCAGTGTGATTTCTTTAACAGGAAATCTGGCTGAGGACAGGAGCCCTTTCTATCTCAACCATTTCAAACTCGCCCTGGCAGCGGATATGATCACAGGGTGAATATTCAACCATCCGAAGGGTTGTTTCACGAGGCCATGCTCTAGACCCACTCTGGGAAACAATCCTTTTCTCTGAGCAGGTGGGCTGTATGAGTTGGGGAGGGGAGAATATTTTTAAATACCACAGCTGGATTACTTTGCAGATCTATTTTGAAACATATCCACAGAAACAACTGAATCAGCAAAACAGATTTGGAGGATAAGTTGTAGTGATGAGGAGAAGCAACTGATGAAGATCAGGATTTCTTGCACTTGATTTACCATAAAGGAACTGTAATTTATTTTTTGGATAATGTGCTCTTCAGCCAGTTGAAATTCTTTTCTACTTCCTACAAGAGCTTTAAAAAGTAAAACATGAGCTTTTTCTGTCTACTTTTCACAAATTTGACTCCTCCTGCCCAAGAGAAAATAATTTTACTACTTTGCATATGTTATGACATTGATCTGAGAAGTCCAAATCGTTTTACAAGAACCTGAGGAGGTGAGTCATGAGAAGGGCAGAGGGACGAACCACTCCATCTCTCCCTAAGATTATAGTTCTCTGACAATTTTTCAGCTTCCATTATAGGAATTATCATATTTAAGTATTACATGAATAAACATTATATGTCGGGTAACTGAAGTACAGTTAGTGATAGGAATTGCAAAACCAATCTGTGTTGGTTTCACTCCATTTCCATGAAATTTAAAAGGATGGCACTAGAAACAAAAATGGTCAATGCTTTGTGTTTTAAAACCATGTCATTTAATCACCCATTCGACAGCAAATATGGCTGAGAGAGTCCTAACTAGAACCAGGCAAACTATTTAAAACACAGTCCAGACATGGTGTCAAGCTATCTTGTTTCAGGCGTTATTTCAGTTTGAACCTTTCCATGTGTTCTTTAACAAACTGCCAGGGGTGTGAAAATTTACATCCTATTTCAGGCAAAGCCAGGCTGATCTCTGACTCTCTATGAAAGCCATAGAAAACCCAAATATACTTTCTGCATTTCTTTTTTTTTTTTGTATGCCATTTCTGCCTCCACCATATTAAACTTAAGACCCTTTGAGCCAGGAGAATTTGTTATTTGCCAGTAGTAGCATTCTGAGTGTGATTTTTCTTCTTGACTTCTGATTAAACTATGCACAGTCTGGATTAACAACCTTTATGAACATCTCACTGGAAATGGAATCAAGGTGTGATGAAAAGAATTGTGGGGTTTATTTTTTGTTGTTGTTTGGTGGTGGTGGTTTTGTCTGGTATTTTTTAGTATTTTTTAGATCAGATTGTCTGACTCAACTCTCACTGGTCAAATGGATTCTCATGAAATGCCCTTATTCTTCAGTAAGGGTAAAATGGACAAATAGATCTTTCTGATCTTAAGAGTGGAATTCCCCAGACTGCAGGCTGGAAAGTGGATAGGATTAATTTGGCTGCTTCCTCAGAATTATCTAGTAGCCTTCCATTTGGATTGGTGCAGGCTGATGGCATCTAGGAGAGGAAGAGGAAAATGAGTGCCTATAATTGCATTTTCATGGAGATAGAGGTGGGTCTTAAGTTTCAGTGATCACTGTTGCTGAACAGATGTAATATTTATTAGCCACTTGCAAAAGCAGAAGACTTTTCACTTTCTTATGTGCTTCTGAGGATAGAAAAGAGAACAGAAAACCATTTTTGTTGCAGTTACTCAGATGGTTTGAAAAAAAGAATTCAAAAACATGCTTCTTAATACTTCAGCCAGTTTAGACAATTCATTTAACGTGAGTTACATGCTGCTTGTCATCTGTTGCAAATTTAATTCCAAATAATCACTGGTAGCAAAAATCAAGTTGCTTCTTTTGCTTTCCTTTATTAATTGTCATTGATTTGTTTTACTTTTCTGTATGAAATTACTTTTTTCTCATCACCGATCAGTTGCCAGATGATGTGTCACATACTGTGTACTAGAGAAGAAAAGAGCAGTCTGTTTTCAGGGTTAACAATCCACAAATAATTTATAGTTTGAACTTTAGTCAAGTTTAGGTTTTTGCATTTACATAGCAATATTTATTAATAATGTGCACCTTCTAGGGAAATCATAGTTAGCTTGTTAATTATTTTCCAACTTAATACACCAAAGATTTTACAATTCATTGTAACACTTTTTCCTCATCCTACTTCTGATCATTATTGGCTCACTCTGGGCATTCTCAGTATCAAAACACACTGTCTCAGGGGTTTGTCGTACCCTGCTTGATGGAACTCTGTTAGTGGAAGGCAGAGTGGCCTCCAGTGATTGCTTTGCTAATGCCATCTTGGCTCATGTGGTACTTTTACTATGTCAGGGATAATCTAGACGGAGAATGAATGTTGTTTTACTTTCATCCTTCAGCAATGACAGATATAAGTCTTGGACCATAAACAATAAGGACTTTCTTCAGTCTTTGCCTTTTTATTTTATGATTTATTGAAACATTTGGTTAGCGGTACCTCCTTTGTTCTTCCTCTGTTGGAATATCTACAGCTTCTGATTATTTCTTTCCTCCTCCTATTATTTTTTCCTGTTCCTTAATTTGTTTTCTCTTTTGGGGAACAGTACTGCAGGCTTTTGGGACCTCACAGTAGCTAAAATATTTACTATACAGTTGCTTAAGTTCTCCAGCAGAACTGAAAAAGAGACATGTATTTTCATAATCTAGTTTTTCTTGTGCAGCCAGTTGATTTTTCTGAACTTAGCTCTGTGGCAGAGAAATGACTGTGCCATTTCTATGCCCCAAACTGAAGCAGGAAAATCAAGGACCTCCCAGAAATTAAGAACTGAAAACACACTCCTTTGGCACATGTGCAGGAGGAGAATAGAAATTCTTTGCTGCAGCCCTGACTGTGCACACAGCTAAAATGATCACTGATTCTTCTTCTCTAGTCCACAGCCTGGAAAGGTAAAAGTGTCTCATTTTAGAAAGGAGGCATGACGCTGCCACGGCATCTCCAAAAGGAGGGTGGAAGCAGAAGGGCCTATGCTCACTTACAAAGTTGAATAAGGCTTGTAATGTGCAGTAGGAATGGAACAGACTGACTGGGGCTCGCGTTCAGCAGTTTGCAATTGCGCTTTCATCCAAGACTGTGCTGGAGGCAGTTCAGTTGAAATAGCTCCTGAAAATATAGACGTCTCCCAAACTACTTGTTCAAAATCTGCCTCCAGTAAAATTTACTCCCTGCAGCTCCTATCATCTCTTCTATCAGGAGATGTGTTATGTCCTCCTTGCCTCCAAGTATCTCACTGGGCATCACTGTTGATGCATCATCAAGAACAACAGAATGTTTCTGGTGTATAAGCTCTGGGGAGATTGAAACCTCACAAAGACACAGTTTACAGCCTGCTTATGGGTTTAGGGCTTGTTTCATGATAGTAGGAGCCAATATCTTCCTTAATTTTAATAAAAGATGAGATTTTGTAGGATGAAGTTGAGACCTGCACATCAGTATATTCTGTTATCTAAACTTGATTTGTTGGTAAAGATGGGGGGAATCAAATAGCAAAATTCCCACTAATAATGTACACTTGCCTTGCCCTGCCCTAGCATCTTGTAGCCAAGAAAGCTGAACAGTGTGTTGAAAAATTCAGCAGAAAAGCTTTCGTACTGAACAACTGCATGGACACCCTTGCCAAGAACTCCCCTAAGCGTGGAGAGGAAGGGGTAGAATTTTACATGCAGCATATGAAAATGGGCTTTTTGTAACAGTTAATTCTGGAAGGTTTCAGCCTCAATCAAAGACTGCCATAGAGCGGTGAGTTTGTTTATTCTTCACATTAAATTCTACTGCAAGTTATGCAAGGGTGGTCAGAAATTTTCTGACAGCAAGTTTTTTCCATCACAAAATAGCAATTCATTGAATTACAGTATGTGTGGGGACAGGGTTGAATGGTTAAGACACGGATTTCTGTACTCCTCTTTTCTCAGAGGAAGTAGCCCTTGAGATCCTGATGTCAGGCTGCTGTTACAGCGGGCTCTGAGCTCAGCAAGCATTTCCAATCTTCATTCTCCCACTCCCTCTTCCCCCTCCACTGAAATTGTGCTCCCTGTTCACAATATTGCTGAGCTGTCTGTAATGATAAATGATGTGCCTTTCTTTAAATTTCCTTTCTGCTCAGTACTAGATATTGGCCGGCTTGGATGTGTGTTCTGGGTGGATAAATTACTTTGGCAAGTCATAGAGAATTTATGCACATGGCAACAGATGTACCGTGTGTGGTAGAATTTTTCTTTGTTATTCTAATTATGTAACTTGATTTTACCTGAGGCAATTATATTTTCATGAACAAAGATTCGGTTGTTGGTTTGTTTTTGTGTTTTTTTTTCTTTTTTTTCCCTTGGTGTGAAATATGACCCTCTGTGCTGAAAGAAATTTTGGTCTCAAACCTTGTTACAGGCCAAAGCCAAACTGGGCCGTTCCTCAGCAGCACATCACCCTTTACTGAGCATGGATCTTTTCACACACATGACTTGTGTTGTCAAGTGGATCTTTAGAGGTTCAGAGACAAGAGGCTGGGTTTTGTTCCTTAATAAGGATCACTCTTGTTTGGTAAAGGTAAATGTACACAACGTTTGGGAGGAATTTAGAATGCGTGGAATCAGGCAGCACTAGAGATAAAAATGTTTTTGTTCTTTGTAGAAACTGGTCTATCTTTGATAGAGAAGAACTTTTCCTATTTCATGCTATCTTTGTGCTTTTCTTTGTTCCGAAGGAGATGTGAAAATAAAGCTTCACATAGAAAAACAAAGGAATTTCAGGCTCTTGGGCCTCTTTCCCCTGTAAATTTAAATGATTCCTGGAAAAAAAGTGCTGGGCTTCTAGGAACAAATACAGAGGGAAGCCCCCCAAGGCTGGGGGCATAAATGCAGATATTCAGCCTGTGTCTTCACTGTGCTGTGAGACGTGTTTCCGTGGAGGGACTTTGCTGTGTGGACTTGATGTTCAGGCGTCCAGACTTTAAGGTAATATACGTGAGATTGTTAGTGGTCAGAAGTGGTGTTGTGGTTTGTCTGAGCAGTAGCTGGAGAAGAGCCTAGAAACCCCTTGAATCCCTTTCCTCAGTGCTTTCTCGGCATCTTCAGGTTATGAGTCTCAGGGTTGTTAAATCCTTCCCTACAGGGTAACACATCCCTGCTCACAGACAGCACAGGGGCAGAGCTTCTCTCCTCTCAGATATGGAGAAGGACCAGCTGCCATCTGGCCACCAGAGATACCCCAGAGTAACAAGATATACACCCAGGTAGAAAGAGCGGGTTTTATGTGGTAAAAAAGATCAGCAGCAGTTGCCGTGTTCTGGGAGGCTTGCGAGGTCCCGGGGGTGCCCGAGGTGTTCCTAGGCCCCGGGCAGCCCGGGCCACGTGTGGAAAGGCCGGGGCCGGCCGAGCTGGCGAGCGCGGAGCGGTGCGGTGCCTCCGGGGCAGCCGCCGCTATCGCCGCTATCGCCGCTATCGCCGCTATCGCCGCTATCGCCGCTATCGCCGCTATCGCCGCTATCGCCGCTGCCTCTGGAAGCGCGAAGCTCCCGGGCCCGTGGACCGTGCGCGAGAGAGCGGCCGCAGCGTCTCGCGAGAGTTGGGGGAGAGAGCGGGGCGGTGCCGGCGGTCGCGCGGGCGGCTCAAAGGTGGGAAGGCGCCGTCCCGGCCGTGAGGGAGCGCGAGGCTGCAGGCCACCGGGGGACGTCTGAGGGGACCCGGGCACCCTTGGGCGGTGGGAGAGTGCGGAGAGACCCTGCCCGAGAAGACAAGGAGCAACGGGTAGGAGTTGCACCGGGATAGGATTCTTCTAGTGAGAACAGTCACTGACCAGAGCAAGCTCCCAGGGGTGCGGCAGAGAGCCTGTCCCTGGAGCTGTTCATGGAGCGACTGGGTGGGTGCAGGGTAATCTCCTCCAGGTTGCCTTCCCCACAGAACATTGGAGCATTCCCGGTCCCATCCAACCTGGGCTGCTCTGTGGGTCTGTGATACCCCCTGGTGGGTTTTTCTGTGGGATGGGATAGGTGGGTGGACAACTGAATGTTGATACTTGGGTTCAACTGAAAGGCTGGTGCTTTCTGTTATATTATTTGGGCTTTATTTATAGCGTGTTTTCATTGGGGGGTGTGTGTGTGTGTGTTTATAGCATGTTTTCATGCAGCTAACCTGTAAGAATCTTTTTGGATTAAGCTTTTCTTTTAGTTAGGATTCTGTAGAATCTGATATTTGAGCTAGTCACCTTAACAAATAATTGACATAACTTTTGAAGAATCATAAACAAATGTTTTATTACAACTTGTGGTTGCCTAGGACTTCAAAAAGCCATTAAATTTTCTTTCAAATCCTGAAAGAATAGAGGAAACATGTCTGATGCTGAGGCTGTGAAAATGGAGAATAAAGACTAGGGCTGTTTCTTCAGTCCATTGTGTACGTTTTGGACTCTCTTGCTGGGCTACAATAGCTACATTGTAGCTAAAGGTTGCTGGAAGAAAATTATCTTTCTCCAGGGGAATTGTAGTGCTGGATGTGAGCTGAGGGCGGGCAGTCAAGTCCCCGTGTCAGGGTCCGGATCTGCGGGGGTCACAGCTGGGCACAGGCATGGCTGCAGCGTGGCTCCGGCAGAGATCAAGGGCTGATGGCCTGAGTTAAATACAGCTGCGAAGCAAACGGGGCCAGGCCCCTGCTTCTCACAGTTCTTTTCACAGCAGTCTGAGGCACCTTATCAGCGCTGGCCTCGAGCTTAATTCTCGGGGGAAGAGTTGCACTCAGGACTTTGACACAAGCTCACTGGGAAAAGACGATGCCCTCTGTGTCCATCATCTCGTAGTGGATGGCTTCTTAAGGACCTTGTACCTTTGCTGTCTGAGCCCCTGAAGAAATGCTCTGAAAAATAGAAAGCTAATTGAGCATCTCCCTACATGTACCCAAAACAGCAAAAATTCAGCCCATGCATTGCAAGTGACAGCAGTTTTCTGACTTTTTTATTTTTCATTTCCCCAGTAAATATTCTATTCAAATAGAAGGTATTATGCAAACATATTTCTGTTTGAGTAATATTTCTGTTACACCAGGATAGCATGTGCCTGTAGCTCCCCCTCTCCTGAAATCCACGAGAATTGCGGCAACACAGTTTTTAATTCAAGCAGTAAATCCCCCCTGCTATAAATCCTTCCCTGCAGCTCCCCCCTCCCCTGAATATCAGTACTGTAAATAAGTAGCTGGTCTGAAAAAGAGTAGGTGGTGCATAATATTAAAAACAGTAGCTTGTTGAGCAGGGCTATTTAAAAAGATTCTGAGTACCACATAATAAAGGTACTATCAGCAAATACCAGACTAGCATCTCAGCTAGCTTTACTGGGCTGTGAGTTATTGCTCTGGTCAATAGATCTCTTTTCTGTAGCATTCTGCTTATGTAGGTGATAAATCTTACAGTCTTATGGGAATAGGGTCAGGCTTCTGCTACTCTGCCCCATTATTTTTCTCCTACATCATTTAGAAAACTGCTGGACTGGACCATTTTTGGTGCAGTGACTTTTTGTTCAGCTACGTAGTAAATTTTATTGTGCATATTAAATTTTAGCTCAGACCACATTTTAAAGTCCATCTTGATAGAAAGTGAAAGTGAAATAAAATCTTAAGCAAAAGAGGAAATGCTATTTGAAACAAAATTTTTAGATGCCAAAATACAAAAAGATAAAAACAAGTTTTGGTTTTGATCATAAGGGGTTTTCTTTTAAATATGTTTCAAATCTGAAGAATAAATAATCTAGTAGCACTGACACTCAATCAGAGAAATTTTCAGTAATTCTGTAAGCTCTGGGGATATTTTAAGCAATGGGTGGTTTGAAAATCTTGCTGTTAAAAAGAGAAGCAACGTAAGGTGATGTTAGGTAATGATGGACAAAGCATTTGAATTTTCCACCATTTTGGTGCCACCTCAGTACAGCCACCTGCCAGGAATCACAGCTTCCACTCTACTCCTAGGTATGCTCTGTTCCCTCCTTTTCCTGGAGATGGAGAGATGCTACAGCCCTGTAGGAGCAGACAGTGGGAAGAGGAGGGGAAAGGAGTGTAGCTTGCTTTTAACCCTTGCTGTGGGTGAGTAGAAAAGACCCTTTGGTTTTATTGTCCACATTCAGGCAAAGGCACAGGACAGAGACACAGTGGAGTCAAGGTGTGAAGGACGGTGAAGAGCAGAGCGCAGGATGGTATCTCAGACATCTCCAGGTAACATTAACACCTGGTGGTTTTAGCATCTTGTTCTGTATCAATAATTGTGAGTTACATACCTGACACCAGAATAAAATGTCACAGTCCAAAGTGTATGAGGTCAACATATCTTTGCAGAATCACAAGGTAGACATGGTTGGACAAATGTCTGTCTGTATTTGTGAGGCTATATGTGATGCAGCAGAATGCTAAATTGCATTTATGAGAGTTTGTTTGAGAAAACAAAGGCTATTTCTAACTTTTAAGTCTGAAGAGAATATAAGGAAAGTCTTCAGATCCATAACAAACTGCTGAAAAGAAGAAATGGATAATCTGTGTTCTACTTGAATGGCAAAGAAGTACATTTTTACAAGAAAGTATCAGCCCAACTTTTAGGAAAACCCCCTAATCTTAAGGATAAGAAAGCAATGGAACAGGTTACTAGGATAACCCAGAATCAGGGGCTCTCCGTCAGTAGAGGTCCCTAAGAAAACAGTACTATTAGGGAAAAGCAGTGTGTTTGCAGGACCTTGGGATGTCCCATTGAACCCTATTTTTCTTTGATTCTATAATGCCATGTCTGCAATGACCATGATATACATAAACGTGTGCTTCCCAGGTATGTTTTGCTAACCCTGAGAAATTAATTCGAACACTTTTGATGATTATTCTTCTATTCCCTTTGTCAAACAACTATTTTTCCCTTCTGAATAGATTTCTTTCTTATCTTTCTCACAGATTTTGCTCTTCACTAGGCCTTCCAGGAAAATCCTCTGCTGTCCTCTTTAATTTTCCACTCCACAGTGCTTTTGTAGTGTTGTCTAGCTTGGAAAGGGCAGGTACTTCTGTTAAGAGTTCTTTTTTCAGTACCTGGAGTAAACTCTTCGGATTTCTGTAGGAAAGCTCTGTGGATGTAACAACAGGTCTTTGAACATATCTTTTTCATTAGACCCTGGTGCGAGTCTACTGTCTTGGTTAGAGAGAGTTGAGAAGCAGCTCTTCAGTTGTGGGAGAACTTGTCAGCTACTCTTTCCATAAAGGAAAGGTAAATAGCTGCTATGCCCCTGGATAAACCACCTGTTAGTTTCACTGAAGAAAAGAAAATCATGAACTTTGAGTTGTGGTGGGGTGGTTGTGGGATTTTTTTTTTGTTGTTGTTGTTTTTGGTTTTGTTTTAATTTTAGACATGTTGGCTGGAAGTATTTAGGCTGTTTGATGCTTACCTCTTATTTGTAAAACCTGGTATGTCTAAAGCCCTGGACGTGGTCTATCATAGAATGGTTTGAGTTGGAAGGGACCTTAAAGATCATCTAGTTCCAATCCTGTGCTGTGGGTGGGGACATCTCTCACTAGACCAGGCTACTCAAAGCTCCATCCAACCTGGCTTTAACCTCTTCATGGAACCTTATTATGTTCAAGGACTTGCTTTACATGATTGCTACTTCTTAATGTTTTTTGCTGCTGTTGGAATGGAAAGGTAACCAATGGCACACAGGCTAGAAAAAGTGCAGCAGTCTCTTGTGTTTTGGACTTTGGCTGACCATACTGAAAAATAAAATTGGTCCCCAAGTTTTGTAGTGCACAGACTGCATAATAATTGTCTTCTTTGTGCTAATCTGAAGTAAAAGTCTTAGCTGTGAAAATAGCTACCGAACCAGAAAATAAAGGAGTACATTAAGCTACTCTAACCTAACTTAGATTTCTTTTTAAATTGAATAAGCAACGTACAAAGAAAATTTTCTCAATATGCAAAAATGGTCTTGTACTTTAAGGTGTAATATAAGAAGAGACCAAACAACAACATGGCTTACTGTAGCACCATTAAAAGTTAGAGTAGTTCTGAAAGTATTATAGGGTGATAGGAATGGGTCTGAATAATGAAGTGGCCTCCACCAGCTTTGGAAACATCCCATGGCATAAATATGGCTTAAATCTTTATCAAATTGATGGTCTCTACAAGCAGAAGCCACGCTTTGTTTGTAAAGCCTATGCAGGTAGGTTAAACTTGTAATCACAGGTAGTAAGAAATGAAAATACCATGGGTTCTATTGCCACTACCCAGAGCTGCTTCATCCCTGGCACTTCTAGCCACATCTCAAAAGATGTTCAGCTTTATAGTGGTAATATTTACTTTGTGGTCCTAACTGAATTCCAGTTTCAGAAACATCTAGTTTCTCCTGGGAGCTTTAAGGTTAAGATGGCTGTAAGATTTATTTCCCAAACCGTTGGGTATTTTGCCTTGTGTCTTTGAATAAATCTTCTTTTTGATATGTTTACCTCTGTATTTGATTCCACACATAAATCCAAACCCTTCTAATTTTGTCTCCCTTTAGCTCAGTTATCTCCTGAATTGTTCTTCATATATGTATGGCTTGCTACCTCCTCATTCAGCACCTTCTGCTTTTCAAAAAGATCCCTGTTTGGAAGACACATAGCACCACTGTCATCTTGTCACAGTTGCTCACGGGAGGAAGGAGAAGGTATTGTGGAGGTAATAGTCTGTGAAAAATGTGCTTAGCCTATTCACATGTGCAGTGAGGAGCTGGGATGTACCGGAACATGCTCAAGGCATGTGAAATCTATGGATAGTTTAGCTGTCAAACTCTAACAAGTCACCACCAAGTTTCCTAGGCATATAGCTTGTTCCACCCATTAAATCATCTCAGTCTGTGATGCTGCAGTCGCTGTAGTACAGAGCCATGGAAATTAGAGTTGTCATTAAAGCTAGAAAGAATCTAACTAGAAATAAATCTAACTCTAACAACTAGGCTTATTAACTGTTCAGACACTACTATTACTTAATGTAGCTAGTAGCTTTTTCTGTCTTTATGTTTTCTTAGATGACATGTTTTAATCAAATGCAAGTTATTAAGCTCCAGTGCATGAGTAACTGGTTAAAACTATTTGGCCTGGCTTATGAAAAGATAGATGAGATGGTCTAATGATCCCTTTTGGTCTTAACTACCTATCTTGCTCAGAGTTTGTTATCATTTTCCCTTCCCAGCTATGGAAGGGACATGGAGCCAGGAAAACTAGAGATGGATTCTCATGTAATTCTGAGATCTGCTCCTGTGAAATCAACTGATAACTTGTTAAAAGACCAAATAAATCCTTTTGGCTATAACTTCCATTGAGTTAAATCACTCCTTAAACATGGACTTAGACTTTGCCCCTCGGTGTATTTGGATCTGAAACCTATGACTTGATCTTGGCCTGTTTCTGACCTAAGAGTCTGCCCGTGTGTAGTTGCAAAACTGTCAGAAATTACAAAATCTGGAGATTGCTTTGTATAGGACACTGGAAAGATGAAGCATATCACTAGCCCCACTCTTCATGGATCTGGTGTGTAATTGGAAGAAGATTTCTCTTTTAACTGCCTCTTCCCTTGATTGGCAGATAATGTCATCATTTTGACTGGTAGTCCCCAGTCAATCATGCGTCATATTGTAATGCAGACTTCCCTTGATTCCCTGAAGGACATACTAGACTGAGAGTCCGTTGCTAGAGGCTTTACATAGTACAGTACTTCTCAGTGATGGGTAATTCACCATTTCTTTTTGGCTTTTCTGTGCTTTGAGAAGTGGCTCTTTAGGTTTTATATAAAAGGCAAGGAATAAAAATGCTCAGTTTTATTAACTAGATCAGTTTTGCTTATTTCACATGTTTCATTAGTCCAGACTGACCTTCTGGCATTAGCTAAGAGTAGAAATGCTGTCAAATAGTATCAGGCAGTTATTGGACAACACAAGGAAGCAGATTGCCTATAATTATAGGTGGCAATGGAATAAGTAACTCCTTGATCACATGTTGGATTATAAAGGACATATTGAGAACAATTGGCAGGTTTATTTCCCTAAAGTCTGATCGCTTTTCTAATAGTACAATATAAATCATGGAACAATTACTTTTTCTAGTGTCTTCCCTCTAAAAAAAGGGAAGAAAAAAAAAAAAGAATTGCTTTATGTAAATATCCTAATGAACAAACCAGGCACATTTAAAGCACATCTGAGAAAACAAATTTCCAGTGTCATGAAATCCTATCAAGAAAGCAATTTAACTGAAAGTAAAACTAATAATGCTGGCCCTTGGCCTACTTAGAACCTTGAGACTTCAATTTAGTTATATGTTAAAACTACTTCCTGAAAGATTCTTATCTTCATTTTGGCATCTAGTGGAATGAAGAATTGGAGTGGGAAAGTATAAAAGGAGGTGGGTTTTTATTCCTTTTCCAGAGGACTACTCCATCTTAGTTCTTTAAGTAGCAATGCAGCTTTGAATATTGGTTTTATATAGTCACATTTAACTGCCTGTTCTGCCCTTGGAAAGCAAAGAATACCTTTAATATAAATTAGAGCACTCTTGTTTGTCTTGAGGTCACATTTTGTCTTGAGGTTACATTTTCTCTGGAGAACGGCTGTGTCTAAATCATAGTCAGGTATTGTCAGGACACGTAGGGGTGGTGTTTTTTTGTTTCCTATGACTACTTAGACTATGAAAATGCTCTAAAATGAATAAATAATTTAGACCTAGAAATTGATTAAATTTATTGTGCTGATTTAAGTCAAATTATTTTAAGTCTTTAGTACAGAATTTTACATTTTTTCAGTAACCTTTCATAGCCCTTGGTCTCGTGTGCTAGCTTTCTTTTCCTTGGAAAGCATTTATAAGATATCACTTGTTTTGCTCCTCCTCAGCTATGTGTAATTCCTTAGGAAGTGTATGAAATAGCTCACAAATCGGCATTAGAAAAATAATAAAAATGGTTATTATTGGTTTTATTCACTGAACACAACAGGAGCAAACATGGAACATGGATCTGAGATGATGCGAATGAGCTTTTCTTACACTGAGAGCATCAGAAAATGCACCATGGGCCAACTGATGCTGTTTTTTGTGGTAGTATGTAATCAACTCATCAGTTCCTTTGTTAGGGGAGGTTTCAGTAAGCTTTTTCAGCTCAAGAACACTGAGGACAGAAGTTTCTTGATATTGTGCTTCAGTTTGCTAAATAATAGGTCCTATTTGGTTAAAAATGTGCAGTTAAAATGTCCCTTCTGCAAGTTTGTACAGAAATAATGAGGCATTTATGTGTGCATTAATTATAGATTGAAACTATATCTCAGATGGGAAAGTCTTTCTTCTCGTAATATAGCCTGTGGATTACTGAGCTCATCTCAGAGTTACCGTAAAGCAGAAAACCACTTTAATTTCATATATGGACACTCTTCAGTCAGTAATTAGTGGAATTTTTCTGTTTCTGATAAGCTTATGGTGATGTAACAGCCTATCAGTGTGAAACTACATATTGGTGTGAAGCTCACTGGCAAAGCAAAAAGATCACAGATGAAATATTGGATCAAATATCTTAGCATATGTAAAAATGCAAGGTGCCTTGTTGTTCTTTTAGCCTACAACTGTTCTTACAGATATAGTGCAGTTGTAGTGGTGTGGTAATATAATAAGATTATTAAAGTTGTATAAGCTAACCATTAGAAAAAATTTCTTAAAGCATTTTCGTATTCCTGATCCTTTCCTTCATATATATGTTTAATATTTCATCAAAAAGAGTAACAAAAGTTCGTACTATACATGAGAAAAAGAGTAAGGAATGGAGATAGCCCTTTTCAACTGTCTAGAGTAAAAATTGTGTTTCAAGCCCTTTTTGAAGTTGGATATTTCAAAATCTAATCTTAGGAGTGCTAGTCTCTGTTAATTGGGTAGGTACATAGACAGCTATCTGTGCAGTGGTGTGCAATATATGAGAGAATTATAGTGTGGCGGGTTGACCCTGGCTGGATGCCAGGTGCCCACCAAAACTGCTCTGTCACTCCCTGCCTCGTCTGGATGGGGGAGAGAAGCTATAATGAAAGTTTCTTGCGATAAGGACAGGTAGATCACTCGGCAGTTATCATCACGGGCAAAACAGACTTGACTTGGAGAAAAGGATTTTATTACCAATCCAATCAGAGTAGGGTAATGAGAAGTAAAAACTAAATTTTAAAACACCTTCCCCCACCCATTTCTTCTTCCCAGGCTCATCTTCACTCCCAATTTCTCTACCTCCTTCTCTGAGTGGTTCAAGGGAAAGAGGAAAGGGCATTGTGGTCAATTCGTCACACGTTATCTTTGCTGCTCCTTCCTCCTCGGGGGAGGCCTTCTCACACTCTACAGAACTACAGAGGGTGATCTTTAAAGTCTTAGACTCTAGGGAGTCTGGTTCATAAAAACAGAACCTTACCTTTTGTGTATTCCACCTGACTACATTATTTCTGAATTAGTGGATGTGTTTAGTTTTCATCAGAACAGCTAGAAGATTTACAGAAAGAATGATATTCCCCGATCATTTTACAAATTAATACAATTCTAGGCAGTCTCTCAGTTATTAGCATGAGGATTTTATGAAGGGGTGTAATGTAATACTATGTTACAGCATGTGTGATCGAGTATTCTGTTTATTTGGGGCTGTCTTCAAACCTTTAATGTTATTTTTCAAATTACATAAGCAAAATAGCAGGTCATTTCTATGTAGAAAATAATGGAACAGTATGGACTTAACTAAAGAGAGCCTGAAGATGCAGCACTTCCTCTCTAATGGATCTTAAAACGAGTCTTATCGTCCCTGCACCGTGCTTTTCTGATCCTGTCATGACTGATACAGACTCCTTAGAAGAAAATATCCTCTACCCTTAAGCCAGGCTGTGTAAGCACAGAGAGGTTGGATGTTAAATTTGGCAAAAACTGGGTTGCACCTTTAAGAAATAGTGTTAATATTGTGTTAGACTCCAGATGCTCTTTATCATATAATTGTTATCATAAAAAGTCTTAATGTAAAAGATCCTAATAGAGTCCCACAGTGTCTCAGGAGCAACCTGGATTGGCCTTTGCATTTAAATTAGAGAATAATTAGATCCAGGAGGAGGAAGAAATGGTGAAGTGCATTCTCTTCTATGGGAAGTGTTTTCTATGGGAAACACACACACAGTCCCAAAACTATTAAGTAGGCATTGTGAGAACATGGAATACATTTAACACTGTGGAATGAAAACTATTTATTTTTATCATCCATAAGAGTATGGAAGTGCTGCATTGTCCTTCATCTGTTCACCAGCTTTCTTTACCAGTTGAGTAGGGGTTAATCTCAAAATAAATTGATATGAAAAATGACAAAAACCACCAAGAAAAAGTGGCCTTTCTGCTGCCAGTGTCTTCGGGAAGCAGCATAAAAACATGTACAAAGACAAAATTATAGAATGGTAGAATGGTTTGGATTGAAGGGACCTTAAAGATCATCTTGTTCCAACCTCTCTGTGATGGGCAGGGCCACCTCCCACTAGACCAGGTTGCTCAAAGCCCCATCCAGCCTGGCCTTGAACACCTCCAGGGATGGGGCATTCACAGCTTCGCTGGGCAACCTGTTCCAGTGCCTCACCACCCTCACAGGAAAGAATTTCTTCCTAGTATCTAATCTAAATCTCCCCTCTTTCAGTTTAAAACTGTTACCCCTTAGTCCCTGGAGAATCTGTTCAGCCTTTCTTGAGATAGGGAGTTACAGGAGAGAGACTTGAATATTTATGGCACCTTACAGCATGGAAGAACTACTATCACTGTCTGTATCCTGTTTCAAGGAAGCAAAACACAGAATCATAATACAGTGTGGTATATTTTGTGTGGTAAAAATTATTAGAAGAGTTTGTATTCCATGAAGTTAGAACTAAGGGCTCATGCAGAGGTTGTTACCACTATGTTTTGTAAACCTGTCTCTATTTTGTTCTTTTAGAAGTGCTAATACTTTTAGAGATTCACTGGCTTTCCTGAAGGTTGGGAAATAGTGGGGTGTAGTCATCTGGAGCTGAAATATTTCCTATTACTTGCCTGTAAGAGATTTATTTAGACATCCTCACTGTAGTAAGAAAATAGCTTGTGTATGTGCCCTTAAAAAAAGCAGTCCACAGAGAATATACCGATCTTTGTGTGACAGATAAATAGTTCCATCAGGATGAAGTTGAGGTTAACCTTGTATTATAATGTTTTTGTTATTCAAGCTGTGGTTTAAGCCGAGCAAACTCCTGAAAACCCCTTGAGGATGGAAAAGTTTTTCTCCAGATGCAATTTTCTGTTTTGGGGATCATCAGTTACCTAAAGTGATGGCTGAGTTATCTCCTGGTTTACGAGGGGGCTCCTAGCATAAGCTCGTCGAACAGAAGATGCAAGATGATGGTGTGAATAGCTGTTCTGCTCGGTACGGTGGAATTGAGGAGGAAAATGAAATAGGTCCTCAGGCTGCCCTGCGGACAGTGCTGACACCCCTTAATAGTCTTTGTCCTGCTGAGGCTGTGTTATACATACTGAAGTATCTTGTTACATTTTACAGTGGTTTACATTAACAGGGAGTATTGTAACAAGTGACTGTGCCTCCTGAGTTTAGGAACACTTTATTGGGGTTGACAGAAGCTTTCATTTTAAACACATTTCTATAAAGTGGAAAAAGTCTTGAACACCATATTTGGCAGTTTCCTCTCATGCTACCATTTTGTTCCAAATGAAATATGACAACACAATAGTTGCAGTAATTACAGTAATTGACTTCAGAGAGTTCAAGATGATCATGTAATTAGCTGCTTTATGGGAGAGAGATCACCACCATCTCCCTATTTCCACGCTTCCGTGGTCTTCAAAGGTGTTTTACACAGGACTGTAAACCAAGGCACTTCTACCTGATTTCTGAATACAGTTCACAAGGCTGACTTGTGAATTTAAAAACAAAATCAAGCTGCCATAAGAAAAAAAAATGCATTGCCTTTTTTCTTAACTAGGAAAAGTTGTCATGTTGGTGCTCTCGCAGAGCCAGCACATGATGAGAGAGGTTGTAATTGGCAGAGATATAATTCATTTAAAAATGTCTCTTTTACTAAGGAATTGCAGGTAATTTCAAGAGAATAAATTAGATGCCATAAAGGATCTTTACTGATGTCTTTTCAAACTTTCTGTGGGAGAAGGAGAGGGCAAATAGTCTATTGAGAATTTTTATATAAGCTGTGAATGAAACACATAAAGCTCTAATTGTTAGGAAGCCACTGTGCTCTAAACGGTTCACATATAATAGGATCATTTCTATGCAGCTTCAACAGAACATTCTTCCATTTTCTGGAAAACAGACTTTTGGCATGGCAGACTTTTTGTGTTTCTTTGCCTACAAAATAATCTTGCAAAAAGAGACCATAACAGAAACCAGCTCCTATCAGACCTACCCAATTAGTTGTAAAAGGAAAATAGATACCTCTGATACATGCAATAGTAGTAAATCTTTAATTTTTGAAAAAGCTAAATTGAGAAAATCTGTCAAAACAAGATTATTACAGATGTACTCAGCTTTGGAAGCTCAAGAGAGAATGAAATTTTCCTTTTAACCTTTTGTATATTATTTCAAAACCCTAGACATCAAAGCTGGAAAGCTTCAAAACATACAATTAATCACTGAAAGGGCAATATAAACACCTAAAAAAAGGTAAGGGATAGAGTCAGTTCTTTTAGTGAAAACTACTATATAGAGAAGACATTCTGAGCAATAAATTCTAATTAAATTCCTTATGCTTATACATGGTTTTGTACTTCATTAGCGTCTGTGGTAAACTACTAGATTATTATTTTCATCCTAAGAGAAGTTCGAATCTCAACTGCAACAAAGCTGAGCAATTTTATCCAACAGTGAAGTGAGCCCGGCTCTGAGCAGGAGATCAGACCATAATGACTTCTGGAGGGTCCTCCCCAGTCTGAGTTATGATTCTATGGTTAACTTCAGTATTCTCTTATTTCAAGTGATACCGTCTGACTTCAGACTTGAGGGTAATAGGCATTATTTGCTTTTCTGATCCATGGTAACTAATCAGATGATCCTGAGGCAGCCCACTTGCTAAGTAAAATATGGTATAGTAACAAGGAGAAGCTCTAGCTTGTAAATGTTCATAATGGGATTGCTCCATATTCAGAGACGTTCCTTGCACTAGGTGACACTTGAAGTGCTGACTTACTCTTTGATGTGGCCATGGAGGAAAAAAAGGAAAGATGGAAATTTTCCTGCGTCTGGGTAGAAAGCAGTAGGTGAGAGATGATGGATGTGGCTGTTCTAGTACATGGGGTAGCTCACTGCTGAAGTCGTTACTTGGTGCACATGCACACATTGAGACTGCCTCCTCCTTTCCACAAACAAGAAAAACAGTCATCTTACAGTGTGCATTAGTTAGTAGAGATCATAAGAACCCGGATTCTGATGGATCTACCTCACCGTCTGTGAACCGGTTTTGCTTTCAGATCATGCAGTATGAACTAGCATTTGAGTTTCATAGGGTTTAAAAGGTTTGAAGTTGTAGCAAAGTCAAATTTTCTGTATGAAATATGTAGCAGAGCAGATAGCTAAGCAAGAACATCCACAGCTTTTAAAAAGCTGCACCTCTAGAGTTAGAAAATTAAAAGTGAAATCCTCTTCAAAGTGATAAATGCACTGAAGCCTGTATTAAATAACCTCTCAGGGGACTTCCAGAAAAAAAAAAAAATTGTCTCTTAAGAGGGGGAGGTTGATCCTCTCCTGCATGTTATTTAATGTTGCAGTTGCCTTCCCTGGTGCTTTAGATTTGAAGTTTCAATGATGCCTTGATCTGCTGATTAGGATTTTGATGATGTGTTAGCTGTGAACAACTACAAGTGAACATTTTTCAGATAGAGTTTCAAATGGAGAGCTGTGCAGTACAAGAATAGAAAACCAACATTCTTTGGTTGTCTTAACTGCTTCAATAAATTAACGTAGCTGTTTCCCAAATGATCCCTTCTTATAAGTGTTGTAAATGATCTGCAATACAATCATATCATTATTTCTCAACTATCTGGGAGTTAGTGACTTTTTTTTTTCCTCCTTACTTCTACTGTGGATACAAAACTTAAAGTTTGGTTTTTTTTTTCCTTAGCTGTTTTCCTGACTTCATTCTTTCTGTGAATAAAATAATTGATGAATTCAATTTCTGTGAATAAAAGATCAGACCAGGCTTATCACTATTGAGAAAGCATGTTGCCGTTGTGTCATCACCAACCATTCCCATGTCAAATTAACTTTTCCATTTTATTATAAATCACAGTACCACATTAACTCAAATTATTCTGTCTTTAGCTTCTCTTGCAAATATTATTTTTCTCCATAGTAGCTCTGTTTAAAAAAAAAAAAAAAAGCTATTTAAAAAAAATATCCTGGCTTAAAAATACTAGATAATAAATTTCCCTTTTAAAATTGCACTAAAAAAAAAATAAAACCCTTGGCAATCTAAAGCTTTGAGCTGATACTGGCCGAGTTCCTGGCAGGGTGTCTCTGTGATTTCTGGCTTTGTATGTATGAAACTCATGGAGAAATCTACAACTACTGGCAGGATTTTCTGTAGACTGACTGCCAGGATCAACATGCTCCTAACAAACTACACCCGAGTTCCAGAAACGCTTCAGTGACTAATGCATTAGTAGGTAACATTGTTCTGGTGCAAAAGCAGATGCGATCTCTGTAATGAAGTAGTTGTGTCAGAAGCAAGTGTGTATTGATTGTCTGGATAGGATTATGAAGCACATAAACCAACTCCATTTAATGGATCCATTTAATCCATTTATTGGATACTCTAGTGAGATCTCAAACTATGAAGCACTGTGAGGTGCTGCTTCTGATAAGAGCTCTACGGCAGAGAAAGTTCCAAATTTGAAAGATTTTCAAATTTCAAAATTTGCTTAGCTCTGCATTGGAGTGAAACAAAAAATCCCTGATGTCATATACAAAAAACCTAAACACAAACAAATTAAAAAAACCTACTCAACAAAACCAAAATAACATAAAATCACCCTTCTATCCCTTTCAATCCTTTTCCATCTCTCCCAAGGATCCCAAGATTTCACTTAATTTAAATGTTTTAATTTTGACTTTTAAGGCTTACTATGCGTTATCCTTGATACACAGTCTTTCCAAAATGAATTGTAGAAATACTTCTTTCTGTTAGGTCAAAACAAGCTGCTTTGGACTTCTTCAAAATGTCTGCATCTTTTCTGTAAGTTATTTCAGGGAAATTCAATTAATGCTTTGATTTTGAAGGAACTTGGCATTCTGTTATTAGATGGTTTGAGTAAAGTTTGTGTAGTTAGCTTGTCTGGAGACATTTTGAAGGGGCACTTTAAGGTAGATGTCTGGAGATGGTATCCAGGTAAATGTCACCAGGGCCAGGATTTCACCTCTGAGTAGCCAAAACCTGTTATCTTTCTCTGCCCTGCATGCTAATGTAGGATGGTACAATGAGGGCTGACTAACAAAGTAAACAGTGTCTGTTGCCCCTTGTATTCAATACTGCTTTAGATGATCAATGACTGTCTATGTGAGTTGAGTGCTGACCTGCTTTCATCTGTGAGGAAAAGTTGTTTTTCATGTGTGGTGTAGAGCCATAGAAGTTAAACCCCTGTGAACTTTCACATCTCCACTTGCTTTGTTTACTTTGTTTTTACTTTTCATTTAAGTTTGCTACCACTTCTGGGAAGAACCTTACCCCCTTGGTAGCCCTGTTGACATCAGTGAAACTAATTATAATAATGCAAATGCTATTCAGAATGACATATTCTTTCTCAAAATCTGTGCCTTCAAGTACCCCGTGATTTTATTATGTGTAATTCTGGTGTAGAAGGAGTCTTGAGTACTGTTGTTACTCCCAAGTCCAAACAAAGCAAACCAAAAATTAAATTATATTTTTATATATTAGCCCCCTTAAAATGTTTATCTGGGTTGTCAATTGCTTAAAAGTTCTACAACATGTTGTTTTCATGTACTTTTCCTTTTCTTCCTGTTTTTCTGCGTAGCTCATCTGCTTGAATTTCCCCATTATTCTGATGTTATTTTTCAGGATGAACAGGGGAGCCTAATCAACTTGACCTAAACCACTCATTATTTTACATACCCCTATGGTGTTTCTTTCTAAGGAAACACAAGTGCTTCTCACATCGGAGACAAAATATTTTTCAGCCATCGGAAAGCTGAACGCAGCACTGTGTGGGAAGGGCATTTTTCATCTGTAATGGTGAGCACAGGCTCCCTGCGTCCGAATTAAAACCAGCTTTAAAGGAGGTGGTTTAGCAGCGCTCGCAGCTGGCAGTACAAAACCAGAGCCGCTGTATCAGGAGGCTGTGCAAGTCTAAAAAGGATTAGCTTGAGTGACTTCCATTTTCTGTTTTCTGAATGGATGAACATGGTAAAGTAGTTATTTCCTGTGGTTACATATTATATACAATTATACCACTTGTGTGAATTATTATTTTTTCCTCTAGTAAAGCCTACGTAGCTTGCTGGGAGTTTTTGTTGGTTTGTGGTTTAGTTCTTTTTTATTCTGTTGTTTTTGTTACACCTCCTAATGATGTGTGACAGGAGCTTGTCTGCCTTCGAAGAGATTATAGGTTCCCAAGTTTCAAATTCCTTCCACCCAGGAAAACGTTCATGTGTGCTATGACAGAAATGAGCTGGCAAACATTTTGGTCATATTCTGCAACAGTCTTAGGTCAGCTATCATGTAGTTACAAGTTCAGTTTGTTGAAAAACTTAGTTCTTTGCCTTTGTCTAAAGTCATCTGTAAAACTGGGTATCTAGTAATTGGGTACAATGTTTCTTTCCACAGACAGCACACACTGTTCTTTTCCACACAGAAGGAAAGAATTATCAGGAAATCTTGCTCAGGTACCCCAGTATGAGACAGTGATGAACTGTCTAGCTTGGAAGATCTCACTTTCTCTCATCTCTGAATCTTGGTTTCAGCTATTTCCTTAGGCCTTCTCCCAGAAACACAAAAGCAACAAACCAGGCAACTAAATAGCTCACAAAACGTGGCATCTCTAAAGCATTTGTGGCCTTATCTACAGGGATTTAATTGTTCCTTCCACAAAGTCTAAAAGAGGATTTAACCAATCTGTTGACATCAGCTGGGTCTAGCTGCCTTAGCTCTTGCAGCATAACAAATGTATGGAACTACATCAAAGACACAACACTTCCCTTTGATTTTGGTTTAGCTATTTCCATTTGAAACAAATGTTCAACACATAGCACATTGCTGATTGCTGAAACGTGTTGATCTATAATGCAAGTTGAGGATGAATAACGGCAATAGGAAAGAGTAGTTTTTGTCTGATTTGTTTCATTATTCAGGTGTGAACAACATGGATTCCAGTTGCCTTTGGAACAATATTATTAGAAAAAACCCTATCTCAGCAAGAAATACATAATGGGATTTTGTTGTGGATTCTGTTTCATCATTAGGCGAAATGCTCCTACCTCTTAGTTTCATAGATGTGCCACTGCTGGCCTTGATATTCGCTGTATGAATTGTGGCTCGGGTGGCAATGCATTTCTACAAGGAGACAAGGTGATAACTCTTCTGACTGGTTATCTTTTTTTCAAAAATAAATCTGGAGGGATGGATGTGCAAAAATATCATTGGATCAATGGCAATACAGGCAGAAATGCTAGCCACTGCAGACCAAGGGTGTTTTTTTGTTTTCCTTCATTTTGAAAAAACATGGTCTCTCATATTCATTGTAGATAGTGCAGGTTAAGTGAAATGCAAAAGTAAAAGAAGAAAAAAAAAAAGAAAAAGTAGCAATCTAGGGAAGTTGAGTTGAATTTATAGTCTCTCATAAAAGCTGCAATAAAGACTGGGGCTGTGGTATAAAAACACAGGAAGGAACTGTCTCTTTCCTGAAGAGATTTTCACATTGGGTCCCAATCCTGCAAAGAATTGCACCACTCCTAAACTTAATACACTCCAGGACTCTGTATTGCAATCTTTATTCCCAGAATATACATCTGTGGAGATGAATTTCCTGTTGAAATTAACATGAGTTTATAGTGTAAAGAGTTAATGTTAACAGATTTTCTGTGCACAACCAAGGCTACAAACATCAGTGTGTGGACAAAGGCTCTAGAATCACACAAGAGGCAGAAAAATAGCTGATATCATCTGAAGTTAATTCCTTTTTTGTCTGTCAGTAGTATCTATATTTGCCTTTTCAAGCTTTTCATACTTAAATTGTCGATTTCGTTATTTTACACTGGCATCTCATTTTCTTTATCATTAGTCCTCTTAAGTAGACAAAAACTCTGGCTTTTTGCAGGCTGCTCAGTTCTGGGGAAAAACGGGTGATGGAGTCAGCTTTCTAGATTGAAGTACGTTACTTACAGAGCACAAATGAAAAACTGCCCCCAAGG
Organism: Gallinago jamesoni; assembly: GCA_025769975.1. Lineage (NCBI taxonomy): Eukaryota > Metazoa > Chordata > Aves > Charadriiformes > Scolopacidae > Gallinago > Gallinago jamesoni. Next base: position 13,836,769 of record JAOQGH010000069.1, on the reverse strand, counting down.
TTTCACTGTGCAATGCTTCACTGAAAAGTCTGTCTTTTTTATCTGCTTGTTTTTCCACAGGAAAGCAGTTATTTCTTCTCAATTTCTTCCTCTTCTCTTGCAATTTGTTTGATGCTGTTCTTGCATTTCTTTGTCTTCTGTTATATTTAAAACAATAACGAGAAGATCTCCACCTCACTGTTTTAACTCCTAGCATTCCTTTTATTTGGGATGATAACAGGTTCCTCTGTTTAGCTTGAGGTCCATATTTTTCATTAAATTTTACTTAAACAATGTTCACTGGCACTGAGATTTGATCTGGCGTGTGTCTCTAGGCTGTACAGTTATAGTGTCTCTCATTGCGAAGGTGAATTTGGTGTATGCAGGTATATTCCACATGATACAAAAATTGTTAAATCTGTTTAATGCCCTCATTGACATGTCTTGTCAATGAAGGCTGCGTGTTTTGTGCCTGATTAGGATTCTTTGTGTTCTGTACTTTATTTTGGTGTCAGGGCCAGCACACAGGAAAGGTTACTGTGAGTGGCCACTGGCAGGATCCGTGAGACTGCAATTGTTCGGGCAGGTAAAATGCTTGGCTTTGCTTGCACTTCTATTTTTGTGCTGTAGACCCTGTGGTGCCATGAAAGTGCATAGCCCGGGTGCAAGCAGAATGCCAGCACACGAAGGCAAAACTGAGATATAATTGAGTGAAACTGAGAACAGGAAACATACTTGATCTAAAAGTCAGTTGGCTCAGATGTGTTGAATACTGGAGCCTTTTAATACAAATATCAGGGGAGATGATGGAAGGAGAGTTACAGGAGAGGGGCAAGTCATCAAGTGAAGCCTGTAGGAGCTGCACCTGCTCTTGCCGTTAATCAGTCTTTGAAGACTGCAGGAGAGGAGCTCCAGCCTCATGGCGCTGGCTTGGAATTTGGCAATGTAAGCAGATGTTATCCTGTACCTAACAAAGAGAGGATTATGAATCTGACAAGACTGGGCATATGGGATAAAATAATCTTGTAAAAGACTGTTATCTATTCTCCTAACAGGGAAGCAATAGTTGCATTTTAATTTTTTTTTCCTTTTTTTAATCATTTTAAGCAGCTGTTGAATTTTTAAAATGAGACTCAATGTACACTGCAGTCTCTTTAACAACTCTAAACAATGTAAAGACAAAACTCAAGGTAAATGAATCCTCTTCAAGTAGCACTTGAATTACTAGTGTGTTGCAGAACTTGACTTTTCTTTTTGCCTGTGGATTTGCATTTTTTTCCACTTTGCACAGAGCTAGTTTTGATGCTAGGAGAGATCATGTAAAAATAACACGAGAATAGTTCTCTGAAGTGTTACTGCTGACAGGATTAACTGATCTGTGGGAGTCTTGCGCTCTTAGAAAACAAGTCTGATCTCATACCTGGAGGTCTGGTTCTTTCTGTGCAGAAAAGGATAGAATCTTATGAACGCTAAGAGAGAAGTTGTCAAAGAGCAGACTTGTACTTCAGGGCAATGACACTTGTGACATTTCAGGCTATTAACAGGAGCCTATTTTTTATCTTGTGAGGAATAGTGATAAATTTCAGAATATGAAATTCAATATAGGAACAACAAAGCATACTAAATTACTCGTCTTAGATTTAGTTGCTCTTAAAATTTATCCATTTTGTTTTAGAACCCTTTGAATTAAACCCAGCTCTGTTATTAGCCCAGTTGGCTTCTGTTCATTCTTAAAACTTTTAGGCCATAGTAGACCAGTGAACAAACTGAACATATAAAGCTTTTTTTAGGAGTAGCTCTCATCCTAGGAGATGAATCTGTCTCTCAAAAAAACCTCCAATGCAAATCAGAACAGAGGGGGCACATTGCCAGGAACCTGAGGGCACCAACAGTCTTTAGTGGCTCTGAGCAGAATCACCCGCCACTCCTCATCTGTTGACCACGAGCCCAGGTGAAGCTCAGGCCTTGGTTGGATCTACACTGTGGGGTACCTGTTTCCAGCCCCGTTTGAAGAGTACAGGGGATTCCTTCCTGCGCCTTTACTTGACATGGGCTTTCCTGCAGGACCTTTCCTGTTCCAAGCAGCCTGTGTTTCTCTCTCCTTGAGCAGGCTGATGGTCTTTCTACATTGTCTGATTCCTGGGCTCAAACTCATGGTGTGGAAGCCAGCTGCTTGTCACTGGTGAGGCCATACCCAATTCCTGTAAAGAGACAGCTCGTGGTTTTGCGATGTTTGGGAAGTGAGGTTGGCAGAGGCAGCACAGGTTTTACATTTCTGTTATGACAGCTGCTTCTACTAAGATCATTTTTTGAGGTTAGCTTCCTATGTCAGTGCCATTAATAAAAGAGACAAAACTTTTTGCCTAGGAGATTGGCTCAGTTATAGGTAGATAAGCCCTTTAAATGCTGCCTTGCTCTGTGGCAGACCTGCTTATTCCGTTGTATCTTTTACCCCTATATAATAGGAGGACTCTCTTTATGTGGTGACAAGTAGATTTATAAGGATCCAAGCTGTCTAGGAATTGTACAGCTGTTAAGTGTGGTTTGTGATAATTTGAGGAGGGGACTAACACTTCCAACGTGCATAATTTCTGTTTCTTCTATACCACCTCACTGCTCCAGACTATGCCTTAGACTATGTTATGCACTAGAGCATGCTATGCCCTAAACAACATGCATAAATAGCAGAGGAGGAGAACAGATAGTCAAAATCTAAAGAAACTACATTCATGGGGGTCTGGAATAATGCCAAGGTCTGTACTGCTATCCAGGAGTTTCTGTACTTATTCTTCTTTTGATAGAGGATGAGCTTAAAGACATACCAAAAGAACAGCTGCTGTTTACCATTTTTATCAAGAATACAGTGTGTGTTGAGAAGTCTGAGCACAGTAAACACTGCAAGTATAGCAATGGTTTTGCTATACAATTTTTGACTCGCTGATATGTACACGTCGTGTTGGAGTATGTTTGTGTTTGTAGAAATGATGAATAGTCCCCTGACTCAGCAAAGAAAATTTCACTTTAATCATGATGGTGTAAGACTATAACTAGTTTTCTACCACCCTCTAGACTTAGAATAACCATACTTGCTGCATCCACTATATGACTTGTAGTTCTGCAGTAGGTTAGCAGTGCTTACAAACCCTGATACTGATGCAGTTAAGCCCATTAACATTCCTAATACGATAACTGGTTTTGGGGTGGGAAATAACTTTATTATAGCAGTATAGATCTTTACGGACATCAGTAATACAGCCAAATTGGCTATTGGCCAACGTACTATAACGAGTTTACTGCTATGATAATTGGGTACCCAAGTGCTATTAAAGTGATCTTATGGTTGATATTGCTGTAGATAGCTCAGCAGTTAAATTCCAGACAACTGAAATTATCAATTCTCTAAATAAAATAATTGGCAATGGTGTAATGTGTGTAATGAGGTCTTCAAAAGTGTTTGAACTTGTGCACCAGAAGGAGAGGCTCAGTAATATGATCTATCGTTGAATTGGGTGTGGAAGCATGGTCCAGGATTCAAGCAGCGGCTGGGAAAATTTACATCTTTTATCCTAGGCTTTTGGACACCACATCTGCTTGGTATGACCCCGAGAGACTCAATTTTCTGTTGCATGTCTGCTTGATGTTCCCTAAGCTTGCCCCTGTTACAGATTCTTATATAGAAGGGGCTATTCTGTCTTTATACAAAGTGCTCAGAAAAATGAATTAAAATCATGAGGTATATTTTATTTATTTTATTTTTTTTGCACAGAACTGTGCAAATTCCCTTTTTGAAAGAAAAGCTCAGAACTTTACATTTGAAACACACTGCTGCTGGGTTTTGGTTCTTCCGCTTCCCCTAAACAGCTAGTTGTTGTTTAAACGCTTGGGAAGAGTCATCATTAGAACACACAACATTTAATAACATAGGCAAAATATTCAACTGGGAAACGTCTCCCAGCTCGGTTTCTTAGGAATAATACTAGTAGTGAATAGCACTGGCTGGCTCAGTTCTGCTAGCCAATGTGAAAGGAGGAGTTTTCATGGGAAGTTCCATTGCCCCTTAGTCTGTGTGCACTTGGCTCTCTTCTACGTACCTTAAATTTTCAATTAGATGATAAGTAAAAAGTTCATTTTCATAAGGCATAATGTCTGACTAAAAGTCAAGGCCTTGCATCCCCCCGAATCGTTGTTTTGTATTAGATAAGCTTCCTGTAGCTACCAAGTAAGACTTGGCACTAGATTTAAATGGACACATCAAACCCTATTTTTATTTGGAAGGAGCATGGTGACATAGAGCCTCATTTCATGTCCTCCCTTTCTTTTTGGAAGCTTATGCAATGCTTTTTTCTGTAATTCTAGTAGAAGTCTAATATGAGAATGTAGTTAAATTTAATTCTTAATATGCTAATAGGGGCAAAACCCTCTCTTCTCATTAAATAATGTGATGGACTTCAATCAGTGCTGTTATTTATGCTTAGATACCTTTGCTGATTTTGTCTGCAACTGCCTCACCCCAGCTTCCACTGAAGTGTCTGGTGCTCGGCACCTCCACCGCAGAGAACAGTGCACCTGCTTTAGCCGTGCATTGCGGTCATGAAGGAAACACAAATCAAATGTTATTTGATACCAACTGGTTCCAGATGTCCTTATTAGTCCAATATTATTTGATTTAGCAAATGCAGCCCTGCTACTACTAGTGGTATTAAATAAATACCATTGAATCTGCTTTTTAAATCCCAGAGGGTGCCAGAAATACCATGTTGTTATTCCCTCTGTGCGTTTTCCAATCATACCTAAAATTGTTTTTGCATGTAGAATTGACAAGATTAGGTTACAATTAGCTGTCTTGCTGGAGTTTGATTGCATCTGTGTGAGAGGAAAAAAATCTTTCTGCTTATGGGTTGGCCAGTTGTGCTTCTGTGCTTGGCATACAACAACTCTTAGTGGCTTAGGGTATCAATCTAATGATTCAACCAACTTTGATATGCTGAGACTTAATATAGCAATGCAGTGCACACAGAAATATTAGCACTAAAGGAAGGACATTTCATAATCTTTTCCACTTTACTCTCAGTACAACAAAGAAACCAGCATTAGATTTCATGGACCAGGTAGAGAGGAAATGTATTTTCCCTTTCTGTATACCCTCCACCAATCAATCTCATTTAATGGGTTAAATGTTTTTATTTGGTAAATAATTTTGATTTATTTTCAACCTATGAGCTTCTTGAAAACAGTTTTATTTATCCTTGCCACTTTTATACTCCACCGTTCAGGGATTTTTCTTCAGTTCTACAGAGAATTTAGAAGAGATCCACTCTGAGGGAGGATTATCTGCTATCTGCCTTCTCCTAAAGTATTTAATGCTGAGGGCTGTAAGAGCCGTAGCACTGAAACAGGTGGACCTCTAGTCCAAAAGAACTGTCTATATTCTTATTTGTTGCTGTCTGTTACAAAGCATTGTCTTCTCCTTGAATTTACTAAGCAGGAGAACAGTTAAGTACAGCTACAGGAACAGATCTGGTGTATGTCACTGCAACTTCATCCAATTGTGGAATCAAACTGAAAACTACCTAGCTTTCTGATGTACAAATTGTTGAAGGGTTCCCAAGTCACTCGGAGCCTACATGCACAGAAGATATATCCTGAACATTTGCGTGAATGCAAATCCTTTCACGTGAAGGCTTGGGATAGGGACAGAAACATGCAATAGCTAAGCAATTGCTCCTAGCTTTAATGAATGTTCCTTAGCTCCGAGTTTGAAATGTTCTGTCCACCCCTCTGGATGCCCTGGCACTCTGGCTGCACTGGGGAACTGCAGTGTTAAGGACAGTGCTAAAGATATTTTTCTCTATGCTTGGACCATCTCAAAGCAGTGATGTTCATTTCCGAAAGAGAAAACTATCAGTACTTTACAAACTCTCTGTACCTGACACTTTGGTGGCCTGTTGTCATATTCATGTTAAAAGCCATTGTGGTATATGATCCTTGTTCCCAAAAAAAGAACTGCAATTCACCGTCAGTGTGTCTGGTGTTAATATTCTCTGTGCTGTGGGAAGGCTGTCTAGTACGCTTTAGACTTAGATAACCCATTGCCTCTTTCCTTCCTCTGTTCCTAAAAGCAACTCTTTTCAGAGATACTGTAAATGGGACAGGATGCTTGAAATTGGGCTAATAATGGAAATCTGCAGTTTATATAAGATCTTGTCTTTTTCTGTTTATTGTGCCTTGATGCCTTGCATTTCTGGGCTCCCCAGCTTTTTCTCTGGATTCCAAGATGTGTTTCTATTCATTTAACTTACTTATTCATTCATTAAACTTACTAGTCTTAAAGACTCAATAACTGCCTCTTTGAGCAGTAAAATTGTCCTCTTCTTCCATCAAATCCTAAATCCTCTGAATCCTCCTTTATTAACTCTTAAAGCAACCCTTACATACATATGCCTCTATTTATTTTAAGGTAAATATCTCAAAGGGAATCAATAGTCTCTGAACTAGAAGTTAATAGAAGTTTTGTCTTTGCTATCAGTGCTTTAAGAGTTAAACTACTGCTGAGACCTTCAGGGGAGAGAAAAGTCACCATAGAATCTCATGGCTTATGTTATTTTGGATATTATCTTGGGTTACTGCTTCATCTAGCTGAAAAATTATGATTTCCACATTACTCTGCTGTTTTGCTGTATGGAGGGAGGTTTGATTGTTCCTGGCACGCAAGGATACCATCTTTTCTGAGGAAATATTCACATCAGAACATAAGGCTGCAATTCAATTTAAGGGGAAAAATTGAGGGGGCAAAGGGACCTACTGCTGATCAGACAGAATATGGCCACAGAAATATACCACTGTTTGTCACAGTTATGGTTCCTAAAGAGCTTTGTGTAGCTTTGTGGTTCAGGGGGGACCAATGCATGTCAGGAGATGAGATTTGCTGTTCTTAGAAAAGTGTTTGGTGTCCATAAATACCAGTTTTTATTCTGTGTCACCAATGGAAGGGGGTAGATGAATTCTGAACCTAGAAGGAAATGATCTTTGGAGTAGAATTCTTCAGTGCATCAAGAGTCTATGATGGTAAGAAGACTCCCATCTCTGAGAGTGGATTTAGGACAGCTTGGGCTGGGTAGAGAAGGTGTGAAGAAGAGAAAGCAGAACAATGGCAGACATTTCTTTCTTGGAAAAAAAGCCCCACAGTTGATAGGACTATGGGAATGCAGCTGCTAAAGTGCTTTTGCTTCTCTAATCTTTCTGACATCTGGAATTGCTGAATCCAAGAAAGATATACCAGTCAGCAGATCAGTTCAATAGAGTGTTTAAGCAGATAAGATTTAATTCAACTAATGGAGGAATAAAAAAAAAAGTGAGGACAGTAGTTTCAGTAGACATTGCCAGCACTGCTTGCTTTTACTTTTTTTTTTTTTTTTTTTTTTTTTTTTTTTTTTTATACAAATGGAATTACTGGAAGAGGCAGAGGTGGTAGATTTACTTTCTTCGCTGTTGCAGCTTAGGAAAGTTCAAGAAGTCAGCTGTCAGATTCTGGGGCCCTTGCAGGCTAAGGAATTTCAATTTCAAAGTACAAGAGACTGAAGTCTTGAAACAAAAGATCATCAAACACTAATAATTCCTGACTGTTGCTGGAGCTGTGAAGTGGGCAGGAAAGAGTGCCTCTTTTTAAGGGGCAGTGAGTGTGGCAGTGAATCTTGCACTCAATTAATTCTGTGGGGCCATATAAGGATGATATGAGGGAACTCAGATGTGAATGAACAGATCATTTAAGGCCACTGAAAAAACCCACCACGTGCATGCCCATGAAATTGCTTTCAAAGTAACAAGAGGAGTTCTATGAGAACTGCTGAGTCTCATTTCCAAAGCACGTCAGAAAGTGGACTTGTCTTAGGAAGTCTTGTTACAGAGGAAGTGTAGTGTGCTTCAGACCCCAGCTCCAAGGAAGGATGTGAAATGTTAGCTGCTAACTCTAAAGTATATTCAGTTTAGCACATAGATATTGTTAAATGTATGCATTACACCATATAAATGACACACGTGCGTTTTATGATTATACTACAGAAAAATGATACTAGGCAGACCAGGAATTTGAATTTTCACCTTTGAATACTATTTCAAGTTCAGCCTGAATTACTCAACAAATTTTGCCCTCCCTAAGCTACATTTGTTAAGTGCATTTTTCAGCAAAACAACTATTTGTCACAAAAATTGCAAAACTTTCTATATGGTGACCTTTAAATCTTCTGTGTTGCTGCTTTCCAAGACAAGCTTTTTCCGCCTGTAGATTTACTTTGCAGATTTGTTTGTAGATTTAGTAGATTTACTCTTTTCCCAGATGTATTATGTTGCATTCAGCTGTATGAAAATGCATTTTTTGGGCTGCAAGTGATTCAGATCTCTCTGTAATAGTAATCTGCCTTTGCTATTTACTACTTCACAAAGAGTTACAGCAACAAGAAACTGTACTGGCAAAAAATTCATAACATGGTTTTACTGCTGACAAAAAATTTGCAATGGTGTGGGGGCCATCCTCTTTCTTTGACCTAAGACTGGAAAGGGACCAGCTCTTAGGTTTCTTCATCTTAACACCTACATCTTCAAATGAGTCAATCAACCCTTTTTTTTGGTATGTAATACAGGGCAAGTTCTTAATCAAAAGTTAAAAAGACAAGGTATATGGCGTCAACATAACTGCCCCTATAACTGACCCCAAAGTGCTTAAATAAGCAGAGTTATAAAATTGTAGAGTTGTGACAGCACCTACATCTTAGGAAAGCAATGCTGAGTGCCTTCTTTTCATTGCTGATAGCGTTCCAGATGTAACATTTAAATACCTTCTCTACTGCTAACCAGAAAGGAAAATGTTTTCTAGGTCTCCAGGTAATATTTAAAAATAATAATATTAATAATATTTTAAAAAAAAAATGGAAATACCCTGAAAATTCTCAAATTTTTTAGAATTTTTTAGAAAAAAAAATAAACAAAAGAAGCCAAAAAATGAGCATTACTAGTTACAGAAATCTGTGTAACTACTTCTATAAGTCATTGGTGTATATTGCCTAGGACTGTTGATCAGAAAAGAGTTTGATTTTTAGCAAGTGGTCCCCACTAATTTTCTTTTGACCTAAGATAAACTGTATGTTCTACATACGGCCATGAAAAACACCTGCCTTTTATTCTAACTAGATAGCCATGTCAGAAAACCCCACAACTCCCCCAGATTTCTTTCATCTAAACTTGAGCTTGTTGGGAATGAGCCTTTTTCTCAGATGGTGGCCTTGAGCTAGTTGTTGTCAGCAGGTGTGGAAGGAGCTGGCAATGGTATTTCCCAAAGCAATGAGGCATGTTCAGCTGGCAGCAGAAGTGGTCTTGCAAAACCTGCCCTGAGATCTTTTAAGCCAGTGGTGTTTCTTGGTGTGCCTGCTTTGAGGGGAGAAAAAAAAAAATAAAGGAAAAAAGACAGAAAGCCAGCTTCATCTCTGGATTCAAAGTGCTTTAGGATCCTTCCTATTGCATTGTGTGACGTGTTCATATGATAATATGTGAACACATATGTCTGCAAGATACACTTAGAATTAATGACACCTTGCACTGAATGATGACTTAGGAATAATTTATTGTGTTTTCTTCTACGAGTTGAGGGTTTTGGAACGGCAAGATGTACTAATCAATAGGAGTTGCTTTTAGCTTGTGGGTGGTGAGTCAGATCCAAAATTCTCAGGACAGGAATTACAAGAGCAGTTATTTAAGACATATGGCTATAGCAAAGACCGATGGGTGGCTCTAAGTGAGAAGGCTCTTTCAGCTTGAATTGTCTGTGGCTCATGGGATACAGACACATAATTGCACAGATGTACAGAACAGTAGCTTATGTGTTATACGTACACTGACACACACAGGGTGTGTTTTGCTTCTCACTCAGAGTTTGAAGCTGAAGCGACAGCTTCTTTGACTGTTGAGGAGACTGTGCCAGAATGCCAGTGAAACTTCTCTCCAGCACACTCAGTAGCAGGCTGCTGTGAAGCAAGCTAAAATAGGCTGGGCATAGCACTGTGCTAATCTGGCTATATTGCTCCCAAAACGAAGTTAGCTTGAGTACAGCCGGCAAGGCTACAGGGAGCTTGGATATATTTCCACTGTATTGCAAGTACAGAAATAGATGGTACCCAAAAGAAAAGAGAATTTATAACCTGTATATCAGTAGATTTCCCCAAAACATCACAAAGGGCAAATTACTCAAGAACTTTAATCAAGTGACTGAGTTTGTTTGGATTAAAAACCTTTCAGCTCTATTTTCACTCGGCTCCCATGTTTGTGTGATTGCTTCAATTTGCATTTATGGGCCTAACATATTGAAGCATCAGCACTCACATCTAAAATCAGCAGTGTTAAGACTATGCACTAGGAATTTTTATTTAATCAAAATACTAATTTAAAAAAAAATTTAGACAGTGGAATAATGAGAGAATACCAAGAAGCCAACAGGCCACTTCATCTTTAAATCTTCCCTTGCCATCTGTGGGAGACATTGCATTCGTTTCTTTTCTTTATCAATTTATTGCTTTTACCTTTAGGCTGGAGGGAAAAATAAACCCCTGACCTTAAGGACAGCAGCATTCATTGCTGCAATGGCTTTTGGGGTGTTTTGTAAATTTGTTTAAAGGACTGATAATAAGGGGAGAAATAAACTGCTTTTTCAAATCTGTTCAAGTCAGAAAGGAATAGTTGGTTTCATTGTCTATGCAACGCATCATTGCCCTCTTTCATTCTACTGCAGTGAAATCTGCTCATGCATGATCTGTGCGATAGTGATACAGCTGGTACATGAAACTGTAGATGAGGAGTTCCTGTTTTAATTTTAGCCAAGCATCAGAAAATGGGGCCAACAGCTCCTTGGGGCAATTCTAAATGTCAAATTGGAGGCCACCACAACATGGAGGAGCATCTCTGACACAGAAGCCCTTGCAGTTGAGTCGCAAATGTATGAGGGCAGACTACAGAGAGAAGCCTGCCAGCACTGTTCCCCACCCTCAGGAATGGTGACTCATCATGAAGGAAAAGTATCATCAGTAGCAATGGGTGCCAAGATTTATGAAGAGCTGTTTTGTCTGTCTAACAGTGCCAGTTGCTCAGTTCTCCCAGGGTCTATCCAATAGCTTTTGAGCTGATTGAGTTTATAATACTTGAACTACTTCATCTTCTCCCCTATTGAATGCTGCTGGTCCCTCAGATCAGGCTCCCCTGGTGTCAATAATGCATTTTTGAGGCTGGTCAGACTGAAATTGGAATATATGGCAGTTTCCATTCATCTGAAATGTGAATGAGCGTTGATTAAATAGAATATTTATTTGTGTTTGATCTGTATGTTTTGCATCATTTGCAATGGATGCAGTGGTTATGTGTTAGTACAACGGTACTTCAGTGATACAGTTTTGAAAAGTCATAATTCATTCCTTTATGTGTCAGCCATAATGCTATCCGTTGCACAGGCAAGCCCTCTCTAATATGGGGAATTTGTAGCAAAGAGGCTCTCTAGCCCTTGAAGTGCATCAAGTGCTTTCTAGCACATTAAAGCAGTGTATGTGAGCATATTACAAAAGAAACACCAAGAATTGTGGTTTTGAACAGTTCCACTCCATCAACTCCAATACCCCCATCTTTGAGTGTTTTATGAAAACAAAACAAACCCAAGCCCACTGAATTTCGGATGGATTGTATGAATGCCCAGAATCAGGGCTTGATCCCAACAAAAGGCCTATTTATTATTCCTTTCTTCATACATATTGTAATTAGTATAGCTAAACCGAAGCAGGTATGGGATTAAGAAGAATTGCTCACTTACTACAAAATCTCCCATAAAATGCAAGTATTGGGAGGAAAATCTAGCAGGACTTAAGCTATTGCTAACTCAGCTTTGTTTCTCTTTTTGGCTTAGAAGCTGAGAGAAAGTGATTCCCTTGTCTCAGAAAGTGAAAAGGCTTTATATCTTTGAATGGCTTTAGGTACCGAACCTGTAATAATTTTGAGACATGTGATCAGGGTCTTGAGAGTGTTTTGGTGAGCACTGTTAAGTGCTGTTCCTTATTGATTTACCATCGTTTCAAGAGCTGTGAAAAATCTTGGAAAATTCTTGTTGTTTGCATCTTTGGTGCTGTGCCAGATCCGACAGCCTGCAGTGAATCTGTGACCCGCAGCCTGATGTGCTTCTGCTTTGAGCTAAGGCATGATCATTATAAAGGGTATATTCAGACCAATAAGAATGAAAAAAATTGAGGAATCCTTATATTGAAGACAAGGATTTGCCATCTACCTGCAGGAAATAAAAAATATCCCACAAAGTTAAAATAACAGAAAAGGTTATTCATTCTAGGTTTATAGAGTTGAAGTAGAGTTACTTTATGACTAAGATGTGGTAATAAAAGTACATATATAAGGCAGTTGATAATGTTGGTAATGTGGAGTAACGTTTGCAATAGGAATCAGGGGAATTTGATATTTAGTCAGTTCTGTCATTGATTTACTGTGTTAGACTTTGTCAGCACTGTGCCTCCTTCCCGTAAAAGCTGGGTGATAAATTTGCTCCTAAAGATCTAGTGGATTCTTAAGATTTTGAAACTGTAAAATTTGTAGATGATCATAGGGTTATGATTATTTGTAGCATTACTTTAAAGTAAAAACATTTTAAATTCCATATTTATTTTTTTATCTTCGTAAAGAATTTTACTTTTTTTATTGAAAAGTTAATTTACATTAGAAATAAATGTTTCATATGCCCCCACTGGAAATATTAAACTACTTCTCAAGGTTTCATTAAACCCTAAACTCTCATGTCTTCTGTGGTGGTAAGACAACTTGTCTCATTCACGGTCAGCCACTAAATCATTTGTGTCACCCTTTATGTTGATGTAAAACCACTGCACATAGAGTTACAGTCGAAGTGTTAAAGCAGTTCCACTGGAATTTTTGTATTGATTGCTTTTTGGGATTTTTCACTGGTCTATCTCCACTGGCATAAATTATTGTCAGTGGGATTAACAAAAGTACCAGCAGAGAATGAGGACTCAGCCGTTCCTTTTCCAAGCAGTGGTCACACAGATGCAGAGCAGCCTGGGGAAACCTGGCATGAAGCAGCTACCGGTGCTTGCCATCCTGTTATCAACCTGCCCTCCTAATGGAGATAGGTGCATATCAAAGGGTGCAGGGGCCTGTCTCTCTGTCCATCACCCTGAAAGGCTTCCAAACATTTGATTTAAAAATGCTAACAATAAAATGAAAAAAGAGAAAGCGTTTGAAGCATGTGGAGAGGAGGAAGAAAAATAAAGATCCTACACGTGGGCCCCAACAGCCTGGATTTGCAGGCAAGAGTCAACAGGATGAGAGGGGCTTGATCTACGGGTAAAGTGTTAAACTGGGATTGAGACACACAGGTTCATCTTTTGGCAAAGGCTTCAAGAGTGCAGTCAGCTCACACGCTCTGTGCTCGGGGTGCCTCTGCAAATCCGAGATAATAAAGTTCCTCTTCGCTCACCCTTGGCTGGTATTGTCTGCGAGGAGACTAAGCTTTTTCAGAGAAAGGCTGGTTTTCTCTGTACACTGTGAAATACCATGCACAGTGTTATCCAGATTCCAGAATGGTTAGATCAGTGTTACCACCCCATATGTTTGATACTGGATACAGTTTGGATCGGTAGTTTGTCATAATTTCATGGGATGTAAAGTAGTACCACCAGATTTCTTTCTTCTTGAGGACAGAGATTTTGATTAATTTTTCCTTTCTCTTCAGGGTTAATACTCTGCATTATATATATTTCAAGGCAGGGAAATTACTCACTTGACAGCTGTAGATAAAACACAAAATTTTAGATAACGTTTTAAATTCACCAGGGACAAACCTGCTTCAAGGTAATTTATAAATTAAACTAAGTTCAAATATTGTCTCCTGGCATGTATCTGTAATTAGGAAACTCTCTTGAAGAGGAGAGAGATGGCTGGTATACAAATTATTTTGCAGCTAAAAATAGGAACATCTAGAGATTGGGGGATATCAGGCAAGTCGTGCGCTGAACAAGCTTTCTGCATTTTACTTTCAAAAGTTTTTGCCAGCTCACCAGCTTGACTATCTCCAAGCTTGCTATGTAAAAGTTAATGGGGAGAGAGTCACAGTATGAGGTGTTGAATTATTTGTGACTGTGACATTTCTTTAGTGTGAATTTGATTTCAAAATTCCCTCTTTTCCCACCTCCCTTGTTTCTCCCTCTGTTGTCTGTATTTCTGATACCTGAGGGGGGGAGAAAAAAGTACTCCTTGGAGAAAAGAGTTTTATATTTTCAGAAATGTTATTTCTGAGCTGGTTTATGTTTCTTTTCTTGGATATGGTCCCGATGGAATCATCAGCCGACTTAGGCTTGGATGCAAGAGCATGCAAATGCTGTGGGAGGCCATGGGTAGCCTTAGTTACCATCACAGGCTGAGAGCCTTGGAACTGCCCTGCCCTGCCGAGCATCGGACGTCAGCCGGCTTTGCTCTCCCTTCTGCCATCGTTCCCTTCCAATGTATTAAATTCAACGCATGGCAATCCTATTTGCATTCTTGCCTTTCACCTGCTCTGCTGCTTACTCTCTCATTTGAGCACTTGCTTACCTGTTGCTGGCTACAGTGGTAATGTTTTTAGGCACAAGGAAAAGGAGGAGAGGTCGCTGGGGAACATTGGGGTATTTTTTTGTCATGAGCCTCGTAGTTGTGTTTGGGCTCATGAACAAGGGCTATGCTGCCAAGTAAATGCCACTGGCTTTCCCAGTTTTACAGTTCTGATAAAAATTCTCTGCAGTGGGAGATCATTCATTCAAGCACATGAATCAGAAAAGAAAAGAAACAAAAATATCCTTTGCAAGTAGTAGTGTGTGGTAACATATCTCTAGCAGATTACACTTTTATTCAATTTCTTTGTAAGAGGCCATGTGTCAAAAGGCTTTTTACCTAGATCTGCTAAAATGGTATATGGAAGGACAACATATTTTCTTCACCTTTTACCTTGGAGCAGTAAACATTGTTGCTGGAGACCATTAAAACCTAGTTGTGTCAGCTTCATTTCTAACTCTGGCACTCTTTCAGGGTTAAGTAGCACTGATATTAATGGGAGGTGACATCAGTCAAAAACTGTGCCAAATCCAGGTACAGCAGGCTCCAGGGCAACCTGTATTCAGTAGGTTTCTAATTCTGACCTGTAATTGCAGTCATTTTCAGAGGCTTAATGCTTTCCAACTGAGTTTTCCTTATTTCACTCTAATGCAGAAGCAAAGCTGCAGCTGTGCTGCAGCTAAAGGACATAAGAAAAATGTGTGGGAGAATATCTGTTGTGTGTAAGTAAGGATTTGTAAAATTTGGATAGTTTTCAAAACGGGGGAGGCAGTATTCCTCGATATTTTAGAAGATGTCTGCTATTTGGCCCTTGGAAGGGCATGCACCAGCTCATATACCCCTCCACTTGTTATTAGTCACCCTTCATTATGTGACTTAGCACGTGCAAATCTGTATGAAGCAGAAATCCTCTAGCAACCATGATTATAACTGGGCAAAAATTAACAACATTAATTAACTTATTCACCCCAAAATACAGTCATCTTCTCACTAAAACTATTTTGCGGGATTGAGTTTTGTAGGAGAAGAATGCTGCAGAAAGCAAGTATTAGGGCTTTCCATTTTTAAATGAAATATTCAATTTTTTAAATGGAAAAAATAACTATATTACATAGGACATTAAAATATGCAAAAACATGACAACAAAGCCACTGTTGTTACTTGGATTGAAAAGTATGTATTCTCCCTATATTAAAATTTTTCAAGGCTTTTAACTCAAAAATTTAATCTGAAAATCAGTTTTTGACATCATGGTAATAATATGGGCACAAACACTCAGTTTCAGGGAAGAGCAATAGAAGCAAACTGCAACTGTGGAATGGTGGAAAAAAAGACAGTATAAACATTTTGGCACACGTAATTAGAAACAGAAAAAAATATTGAAAAGAAAGATAGCAAGTAATTTCTGTTTTCCGTAAGTATTCTAATGAAAAGAATGTATACTTTAAATATCTGATCAGACCTGTTGGTAGCCTTATAAACTGTGTGTAGTGTAACTTTTTTGGTCAAAGATGGAAAGCGTTTCAAACCTGCCGAATGTTTCACCATCACTTTAATGAATCCTCAGCCACCAAGCGTTGCTGATGATGTTGTGCTGTGAAACGCTCCTTACAAATGACTTCGGTTGCTATTAAGCTTTTTGCTTCCCTTGCAGGAAGCTACCTTGATTGGTTCTTTTTTGTTCTTTTGTGTTTTAACACATTTGCAATGTTGTTTCTTTACTCTGAATGCTGGGAAATGGATTTTTTTTTTTTTTTTTTAATGCTACATGGTAATGGCTAAGCAGGAATTACTCCAATAAACCAATTGTTTTCTCTAATGTGTGATACCTGAACTGAGATCATAGGGAAAAGAGTTATCTGATATAAACACCTTGGTTTGAACCTTTTTTCTATTTTTGCAACACATCACTCAGCTCTCTGTGTGTTTTCGGTATCCTGCCTTAAGAAAAAGTCTTTATTTCATCATCTGAACTGTTTTGTCCTTAGAAAACAGAGCTTTGCTTACTGTTGAAGGGAGAACCTGGAGGACAAATGATCCTTCTTGATTTAATATACAGCAATCAATAACTCCATGAGTTACTAGCAGACTCCCTTCATACATGGAAAACCTTAGGAAGGTGAATTCGAAAACAAACATCAACGTGTGATTAAGTCTTCATTATTCTTACATAATGTAGTAAGAGAGTATTAATGAAGATAAGTTCGTTTGTTCTTTGTGTTTTGGAATTGAATGTGGAGGGTTACAACCTGAACCATAACGCTTTTTTCCAGACTTCAGCTGGGGAGGTCATTGCCAGGATCATTATCTTCATGCAGGTGTCTGTGAACACTGGGGACTTAAGATTAATTTGGGACATGAGGGAGGCTTGTTTGAGGTCCAACCCCGGGCTGCTGGTGGCACCCAGGTGTGTACAGCTGTGGAACATGGCTTTGCTGAGGCAGGGAATGGAGGTCAGTGCTGACTGGTGCTGGGGTTTGGTTATGAGCCGCGGGTAGGAATGCTTGCATTTGGCTTCCCAGCAGTGCAGACAGAATAAGGCTATTAAATGCTTTTCTCTATGTTCCTTGGTTCCTTATCTTCTCTGGTGTGAAGGATTGGGGCTTAAAAGGAGGAAAAGAAATCACAGACATGAAAGTGAGCTCTAGTGAGCGAGGAGGTGATAACACCCAGTACCCTGCTGTATTGCGCTGTGTGATGGTTGGTTTTTCAGGTTTTTTATCTCTTCTTTGGATTAAGAGGCTCTGAGGTACAGAAAGACTTGATGTATGTGCTGCTGCATAAAGGTAGTGATGTGTCTATGCTGTGTTGGGTAAAGGAGCAGTTGAAGAGTGAGTAGGCGTACTTCAGCTTGCCCTCCTTTGGCTGATACAGGTTAAAAAGAAGGGAAAACCCAACAGCAGACTCATCAGCTGCCTAAATACCTATGGCTTGCAATCAGCTTAGGGAATCTGTTAAAGTCTTTGTACAAATAAAGCTTGCTCAGATGTGTCTCGTGAGTTTGCCGTCCTATTCCTGAAAATGCTATCTAGACTCATCAATAGGCAATAGACAACATGCAAATCTTCTGAGTGTGCAGTCGGGGAGCACTCATGACCTCCTAGACCAGATCCTGTGAGTAGATGCTTGTCATCTCCTCGGAAACGTACCTCAGCAGTTCTTTGGAAGTCAAAACAAGAAAGCAGAGCTGACTTTGGAAGGAAGGTTCTGTCCAGGGTTCATCTAGATCAGGGGCTCTGACGGTTGCCCTGAATTTACAGCATTTACATTGCCGGTACAGATGGGGTTTTGCTTTTTATTGCCAGGGAGTGTTTAAGCCGCTTGATTGTCTCATTCACGTGTGCTAGTATCTCTAGCTGGACTCTCTGTTCACCCTACAAATGGAAGGAAGTGGGGCCTATTTCGCTCACATACTGAATTTTCTGTATGTTGGAAACCCAACAGTTCTCATGCCTTTCAGTTATTTTTAATTTATATAGGAAAAAAATTTTATCTTCAAAGACACTGCATTTTTTTGATTCATTGTACAGTAAATTACTGCAAGTTTTTTTTTTTCAGTTTTCTGTCTAATACCTACACAAAACTCAATTAAAACTAATACCAATTAGCTGTGAATGACTTTTGAGAACCCTATTAAACAAAAAATACGAGCAGATGACAACTATTTAAAATATGGAACAATGTCGGTTTTAATATCTGTTATGTTGCTGTATTTCCAAGCTGTAAAAGTGACAAGAATGGCATGCACCGTGTAAAAGAAATTTGTTATGGTCACTTAAAAAATTGTTTTTCATTATTATTAACTACTGGAAAGTCAGATACGGATAGTAAATATTCTTCGGTACGTAGTATGTATTTTCATGAACTGACACTTCATACCGCACAATTTAAAATATCTGTTCCTGTTAATAAGTGTTTTGCTGCTGCTTCTGAAGTGCTTGAAGTACTTTTAATTGCTGTATAGGTTTGTGAGATGTATATAGCTATAGTCACTTTATGCTTACACAGTCAAAAGATACAAATTGTGCAAATAGTTTTCAATGTTGCGTTCGGAACATTTACCAAGTGAATCAGGGGGATGGTGGGTTGCCTGAGCGATAATATTTTGCCATAGCAGAAGTTCAACTAACCAGCACTGGTCAATAAAAGGCGTCCAGGGCAGAGAAAAAGAGACCTTCTAGGATACTTCCCCAATCATCTGTGACTTACAAATTTTTGGATACTTGTAGTTGTTAACCCTGGATGAATTTTTATTTTTTTTTCCTCTGAATATATAGATATACTTAAGTCTTGAATCCATGTAAAATTTCAACACCAACAGAATCCCATGGGAATCAATTTCAATACCTCTTTATAATTAAGTATATCTTTTTAATGGTCTGATCATAGGTTAAATAGCTTTGTTCTTTTGAATTTCAAATTTGCATCTGACAATGGTTTCCTATTAACCAACTCCAGTTGCTTAACTCTTATTACAGAAAATGTCTCAACCATGGTCCTGATTTTTAAACACCAGTTCAGTTTATCCCTGCTCTCCCTCTCTCTCACACCCACTCACCCTGTTGTTTTTTTTTTCTTCCTCCTTGTTTTTGCTGATTAGTAGTCAGCTTAAAATTGAGCAAATCTCAATTACAGCTTCTGGACTTGCTTGGTGGAAACTGCAGGGGTTGAGAAGCACCTTCAGAGGGGATTGTACACTGTAACAGCCAGTACAGTAACACATAAAAAAGACATAATAGATGAACTGCAGAGCAAACTGAATTAGATACAGTTACAGCAGTGTAATGAACTGGTGCCTTTAGTAATTAGTTGGGGCTGAAGTGATCTGCTGTGGATTATATTCTTTGACTCTCTCTAATAATCTAAGTCACATTTCCCCTGGTTGACATTTACCAAAGGCCTCAAGTTAAATGTATTTTTTTCTGGTATTTCATAGCTCACTTTTGAATGCTCAAAACCTGGATGTTAATGTTGAGAGATTCAGTTTAAATTGTCCTTCCTGCAATTTTGTATGCTTCTAACTTTATTACAATTCTGTCCTTTAAGTCAGATATATCAGACATTACAGCAGTTATATGACTGCATAAAACTTGTCTGGACTCAAAAATGGTAATAAGATTTAGGTCCTTTTCCTTAAATCTGGCTCTTTGCAGACCAGTTTTCCCAAGGGAATGTCCACCAACTTATTTAGGGCTTCACTGGTGTCCATGCCTGTACTCAGCATGTGTCGGTATAGTGGTTGTGGTTCTGGGCTCAGTCTGCAAATGTACAGGTGGGTGCACCCAAAGGTATGACTTCAGCGCTGCTGTGACATCTTGCTTGATGTTCCCAAAAGACCTTATTCTCTGAGGCTGCCTTATTTTCTATATTTTTCCCCCTTATTTCTTTAGATTATACTTTTTTTTTTTCAAATCAGAAAATACTGCTTGCTCTGTGCACTTTTATAGTACCATAATCTTCAAAAGTTAAAATAATGAAGCTTTAAGTAATATAAAAATGATGAAAACATATAAAAGTTGAAATAAACATCAATATTTTGAGTGTTTGATGCTTCCTTGTGAAGATTTGATGATCCTTGAAATTTGGAGTCTCTTCCGAAGTTATAGTTTCCAATTTTATTTCATAACTTTGAGGCTTGTAGTCTAACCTTAACACAGGAGCTGATATTTTTGTTGATTTGTTGCCTTTGAGAATGGGAGCTTCAGGTGAAAAAGTTCAAGTATTGTAACACTCATGTCAATCTGTTCATGTTCCATGTTAAGGGATCCTCACTCTGAGAAACCCAAACACTACTCTAGTATAAGTAATAAGCAGTGACATCTACTTAGTTAAATACATTTACAGTTTTCTATTTCTAAGGCAACTTTGGAATTGTCATCTCATATGTAAACCTCAGGCTGATGTATGTCAGGTGTTGGCATCAGGATTATGAAGTTGAAAAACAGACTTGAGCAGTCAACAAATTTTGTATTTTCATCTTGCTCAAAATATGCATATGTTGATAGCATTTACTAGCACATTTGCATAGGGAAAAAGCCTTTAAATGCTGCTGCTTATCTGGTCTTTAGCCCTATAGCATTTATAGTAAAGATGCTGTTAGCTGAGTTGTGTTGTTTAATCTGGTGTTCAAAAGAAAATGTCAACCAGACCAGCTATGAAAATTCAACTGTTCCAATGCCTTTAGGACTTCTTTCTTCCATTAGCTTCAAATGAAAATAAACATAGATATTTTTCTATTCCTTACTGAAATCCTTCTGTCCCTATTTCTCTTTTTGTGTGATTTCGAACTACTGTATCTGCTTTTCCTTGCTCCTTTCTAGTATCTGTCATTGCTCTTGCTTTCTGTTGCATTTCATTTCTTCCTCTCTTGTTTTAATATTTAGATCCTTCAAACCACCTGAGTTTATAATGATCTAGTTTTCCAAATCAACCAAATACCAAATAATGTTGGGATTTCCTGTCGTTTTGCCTGGAAGCATTCCTCTCCTTGGTGCCCATTGAGTGATTTGTGCTATGCCCACAATATCCTTCACCTGAAGCAAAGCTTACGTTGCCTCCCTGCAGTCTCTCTGGTGGGTCTTTGGCAACTTGGAAGGATTCACAATCCACAGTTAATAAATATCTCTTTCTGGATGTGTATTCTTTTAAAATTTAGCTCCTGGAATGCCAACCAGAGGATTGTCTTACATTTGAATTTACCAGCTATTAGGAATGCAAAAACTGTTAGAGCTGGACTGGGTTTTTTCTTCCATTTGTACAGTTGATTGAGTGTTTCATACTGAGTTCTCTTACAAATGAAGCTGAGATGATTCTTGATTGTCTGCGTTAGTTGAAGATATGGAGTGTTCCGTATAAAGTAAGTAACGCTGCTAATCCCAACCCTCTGAGAGCTCATGTAAAAAGAGCTTGCCATGAGAGTGGGATTGAGCATATGACAAAACTAACAGGAGAGCTTCTAGTGTCCCTGAGCTTAGGGTGTCCCAAACTAGAACATCCACAGGCGATTACTGTGCAGTGAGGTTATACTGCTGGCTAGGTACTGCTGGTACAGCAGAGTTACATCAGCCCAGACCAACCACCTGAGGATACTTTAGTTGTAATGGGTTAGTTCTGGTGCTCTTGTGGTCATGTCACTTGGTGCTCCCAGCTGAAAGAAAGGGAGGGGATGGAGAATATATGAAGGAGAAAGGTAAATGTGTGTGGTCTCATAGGGCTTTCTAAAATGTCCGGTTTTTACAACAGCAAGGCTGGGCCTTCTCCTGCAAGCAAGAAGAGAGCCAGGGGAATCTTCTGGCTCATGTCCCTGCTGCTGGGGGCTTGAGCTGGAGAAAGCAGGCTTGGGCTGCCCAAAAGAAGAAAACCACCGGTTGTGTGGGATGAACAAGCCCATGCTCAAACATATGCCCTAGCCCTGTTTTATGGCATAAACATAACCTGAGGCAAATGTAAGCAAACTGTCTCAGCATAATCAAATAGGATGCCGCATGTAGCGATGGCACACGCCATAGCTGCACGGGGTGGAGGCAGAGGTGGAACTGACTTGCTCAGAAATGTCTTCTGAGAGCTTCCAAGTTCTTGACTCCCTCCTGTGATTTTAGGACAGTGCATGAGGTGCATAACATCAATTACTGCTGATTTGTAGTGTCATACAGGACTATTCAAATTTTGTCTGAGTTGCTACTTCTTGAAAATGATGCAGTGGAACCTACACTGGTGTTTTTTTAATTGATTCAAGAGGAGGAGGTTATTAAAAGCGATTTTTAAATCCCAACCTGTTCTATAGGAGAGTATTTTATTCCATTCCCATCACAAGTACTTGAACAGGTATCCTGGGGAGACAGGTCTCTCCTCCTCTTAAGCGCTGTTGTAGAGGTATGTAAATGAAGAGTAGGGATTTTATTAGCTTCTTGCACGGCAGTAGATAATTTAAAATCCAGAAACATGACCATTCTGATATTTTGTAAAAAGAGAACCTGAAAGATTTACAAGAATGAACTGAACTTTTATTAAGCGTGAATGAACGTTAACAATGAATGAATATTCCTGGAAACCTATTCTCTTTTGCTTTTCAGATGCTTTAAATGTAAGTAATCGCAATGCATAGAGATCTCTGTTTTGCAGAATGGGACATGCCCACTAACCTAAACAGCAACCCAGGTCTCATATAAAGCCATTTTGAAGCAATAAGGGGGCATTTCATCTGAAAACAAGCTCATGTTTTTTAATGAGAACAAGGTATTTTTTCTTCACATTTGAGGAATGACCGATATTGGAGTGATCACTTGTAATCACGATTTACTACTCTACTCACCAGCTTGCTGCTGGCTCATGTGGCATTTACATTGCATTCGTATCCAGATTCGCGATGGGGATAGTCAGATCATCTACTTAGTATCTTTAATGAGAAGTTCTCCACGGCGGAAAAATAAATAGAGTTATTAGTATTTTGGAATACTAAGTAATAAGATATTTCTTATTTTTAAAAGTTTGAATTATGTATTCGTTGCTTAATTTTTACACCAAATTTAAGGTGAAAACCTCTCTACTTGATGAGAGACCGCTTCCAGCTTTTTTGTAGCTTAATGTGTTGCCATAGAATTTCGGTGCAAAAATAACAGTTTTACATACACCTTTTCTTCCTTTAAGCATAGCTTCTGCACATCATTATAATACACTTTTAATTGGCAAAAGTCAGAATTTTGGTTACCCAGGGTTGAAAAATATTGTTGGAAGAATTATTGGAATAAGGCAAAAGTTAAGATGGTCATTCATCCAGAACTCTAGCCAAACTCTAAATGAGCCATTCTTTATCTCTGTGTAAGGTCAGATCGCTTTCCTCCCTTTCTCCTTGTTTAGCTTTGTGTGCTTTCATCTGAGACTAAAATAAAAAGACGTAAATTCTGAAAAGATACATGTAGCGCCTTTTCAGAGACTCAACAGAACCGGAATAGTTGGGAGTATGTTTTGGGCATTTATCCAAGCCTAAACAAATCTCTACATAGTCTGAGGAATAAGAACTGAATTGCTATTACAAAAACTGCTTTGAGTTGAAAAAGAAAACAGCCCGCAAGTGCAATAGGCAGAGTAAAACAATTCTGCCTTTCCCAGCTGAATAAGAAATAAGTAGATTCAGCCTCTAGTCTTTTTCCTTTCCGCTTCACCTGTGAAAACAGTATTTTGGGTGCAGTATATTTTAACTCGAATTCGAAAAAATAGTTAAAAACGTTGGATCACCTCAGACGGTCCATGCAGCAGTGGGGCAGAGAATGGAGCTTAATTTGTTGTTCAAGGCAATACACAAAGTGATTTTTACAAATCAGTTCATGGTCTGTAAACTTGGTTCATTTTGTTGTATGCAGAACAACCTGACGTTTTGCTTTTCCCCGAGTCTCTATATGCTGTGCAATCATGTACTCTTGGAGGGAATTAATGATTTTTTGTGTGCACGTGTTTTCCATTATTCATTTAGAATCCTCTTTCCTCATTGATATTCTAGTTTTAAACACTATGAATGCGGTCAAAGTGAGTTGTTTCAAGTATTTAAATACAAATGTAGAGAAAATAGTTGGTACTTCTTACCACCCTTCCCCTCATGTAATTGATGGGCATCTTAAACTCACCTAATCTATTTAGGGAGCATTTCTTCATCCTCGTAGAAAGACCCTGGCTTCTGCTAGACTTGAATGGACAGTTTTGAGATCCGTGTCAGTAGAGGAGATCATGTGTTCTGTGTGTGAAATGCAAACCCGAATATTTATAACCTCTAGGAGAGATTTTTGTTTGATTAAAAAACGTTTGCTGATATTGTGGAGAAGGTGCATCTGCATGTAGGGAACTGATGTGTTTGCTGCTTGCTGGTGTGGTGGTCATTGCTTTCTCTGCACTCCTCTTCCTCCTCTTTGGAGAGGCTTTTACCTGTGGGCTAGTACCTGAGCAGAGAGGAAAGAAGGATCCCTGTTTCCTTGGCTTCCATTTTGCATGCTTTTGCATTAAGTGCAATGTAATGTACTGCACCTTCAGGTTGTAGCTTTAAATGTGCAATGTTAATGCTGAGGACATAATCATGGTGTTTTCACTTTGCAAGAGGGGAGAACATGTTTCAGATTTATCTTTCCCCTGTTGTATCTGGGTACTTAAAATATGCAGGAGGAAAATCTCGCCCAAGTCAGTCTGCTGCTGATGGTTGAAAGAGGCTTAGAAACAGCATAAAGGTCAAAAATACTGTAGCTGTAAATGCAAGTGCTTAAAGTTGGAGAGAGATTTATGGAAGAGGACAGCATGAATTGCCACGGGAACCATTCTTTTCCATCATTTCTCTAAATGACTCTTTTAGTAATGTTGAAATCAAGATAGTCAAGTTTGAAAATTCATGGGAAGGAACAACAAATAATTAGGAACGATGCTATCAAGTTAGTAGGTACTCTGACTTCTGGCGTACCTGATCCCGTAACTGCAGTGAATATGGATATAGAATGAAAATAGGAGTAGATTACCTTTTCATCTGCCTCCCACCAACTATTAGTACTCCCTGCCACCCCAATTAGAGTGATGTGGGAATATTGACTAAGGATTTACTGCAGTTCAGAAATAAAAGATGTCTCTACTTTTACTAATTGTGAAGCTCCAAGTACAAATTCCCTGCACAAAGAAGCTGTAGAGTTGAGCTGAGGAGGAGCTCTGTATTGAATTGGAGGATGCCATCATATCCCACTAACCTGTAGTTCTCTAGCATCCATATTCGCAGTCTCAAAGCACACAGGCTCCCGGGGTACAGCTGTGATGCTGTGCTTCATGAAGTGAATGGGCCAGATCCTCGGCTGGTTTATGCTGTTCCAGTTCTGGTGATTTCTGTGCACTGCCACTAACACCAAGTTACAGCTGCTCAAAATCTGCTGGGTTAACTCGCTGCCTTTGGATCTATTTTCTCGAATAAAAGTGGTAGGAAAGGTGGCAAGCTCTGTAAGCGTTATTACAGTTCTATGGAAATTTCTGAAGAAGACCACTTTAACAAGGAAAACAATAGTGTCTGAGTGTAGGTAGTTCTGAAATGGGATGTTTAAAAGGTTTCAAGACTGAGACGAGAATTGCTATTTGGCTTCTTAGGAGCAGCACTGAGAGTGAACATGGCGGGAGGAAGAGCCTGTTTCTGATCTGTGAATGAGAGATGATCTGTGTATTCAAATCTGAGAATGAGGAATTGTCCATGATCCTTTGCCTGCTTCACAGAGCTGAGCAATTCTGCTTTGGGCATTTGTGCCTGAGTAGATATAGGGGAGAGACATGAGGAAATTTTCTGGAAATAAACAGCATCAAAGATGACTAGGTTAAGCTTGAAGAAACTTCCAATAAGCCCGTTAAAATCTAGCTGTGATTTGAACTTTCACATCTGGACTGACCCCGACCTTCCTAAGCATGCAAGTCCAGAACGTAACTGGTGGTGCTTAGCAAATATTTTGTGTTACATCGTGGTCAGAAAGGAAACATTTCATTCTGCTATTTAGTGAACTACAGAAAAAGTGCTGGAGGGTTTGAAATAACCTTGAATGCCCTGTGCTACCACTGTGGATGTCAAAGAATAAAAATTCTCCCAACGCATTGCTCTCTGTTAAAGGGCAGGTCTCTGTTACTGACCTGCTAAACCTCCAGATGATCTTTATCCAGCTATTGTCTTTGTCACTTTGTGGTGGAGAGATGACGTTACATTAGCGTAGCTTTTATCCCTTACTTTGATTGCTTAAAGGGAGATGTTACATGAAACCTGTTTAACCCTCTAGAAATTCCTACCCTGCAAAGCCAGGATACTTTGAATGGCTGAAATCTTCTGTAAATCGCTGGACAACTTTACAACTCTGAGAGAAGAATCATAGAATAGTTTGGGTTGGAAGGAACCTTCAAAGGTCATCAGTTTAACCCCCCTGCAAGGAGCAGGGGCACCTTCAACTAGATCAGGTTTCTCAGGGCCCTGTTCAACCTGACCTTGAATGTTTCCAGGGATGGGGCATTGACACTTCTCTGGGCAGTCTGTGTGTGTTTCACCACCCTCAGTGTAAAAAAATGTCTTCCTTGTATCTAGTCTAAAACTTCCCTTATTTGAGCTAGACGGAGGGGCCTTCGTACCAAGATCTACCTCTAAATAATGAGCCTTTGTGAAAGGTGTTGGGTTTTTCTTTTGTTTTGTTTTGGTTTTTTATTTATTTTACTATGAGTGAGTGACTTCTGCTTAGAGAAGAATACAAAGACTTATGGAGATATTATTTTTTTTAATGAAACCAGTGTTTTTAGGTTTCCTTTGTGGCCTAGATGTAAACCAGCTATCATGCTGTGCAGCCCATCACTCTTTCAGAAAACTCTGAATGTCATGTGCCTGTTTCTAATGGACCATTGAATTAATAAGATTGGTTTATGTTATTTTGTCTTTTTCTTTTTTGCTGTCATTAGGATTTGTTTTCTTTGGGAAAAAAAGTCACCGATCTGAGAAGCTTTGGGAAGTTGCATAGGTCCTGAAGCTTTGTAGTCTTGAGTGCGTGTTCCACACTGGATCAAGTGGGCTGGGACTGTGCTTCATGATGCAAAATTTTTTCACAGAGTTTTACATTTTTTAAAATGCTGAGGTGCTGTCTCGCAACACTGTCTTCAATTGTGTTGCCATTTTTTAACTTTGTTGGAAATACTCTTACTCCACTTGGATTGGTAGTGTAAATGGTAATCACCTGAAAAATCATTTCTGCCTTTTGAATGTTTTGAAAGGGGCTCTTCCATGGCTCTGTATCCCACGTGGGAGATAAAGTGTACTGTCGCCTGCTGGAAGTCATATAAAATATTGGCCTCTTACCTAAATTGGCTTAACAATACAGTTAGGATGCACTAATAGCAAACAACAGAGTTTGAGAGAAAGCCATCTTCCCTATATATTTTGTAACACTGTTTTTGAAGTGTGGTATCAAATAGGTTTTATCCTACTTGCCCAGTCACACTGCTATTTCAACAGGACAGAACAGGGACGTACGTGAATACAACAGAGGTAAACTCAACTTGCAGCAAATTCTGGATCTACTCCTAAAGTGGTAACTTTAGTTCTTCAAATAACTTTGTATTTTTTATGCTGATAATGCTGTTTATCACCATTAATCATTGTTTTATGCTGATGACACTGCATTTCTCTATCACCATTAATCATCTATAATGCTTGAGAAGGAAATGTTAATGAAGAATACAGTTTATTAAACGTCACTCAGTGGGTGGGCTAAAAAGGTGGATTAAGTGCAAACCTTATGATAAACAGGGCCAAAATAAAGTAATGACCCAAAGAGAGACTTGTGGGTGTGGTGTGAGACCACTGGAAGAGGCGAGCAGGACAGGAATGGTGGCTGGGGAGAGCAATGAAGGGTTTTGCAGAGCGTGTGAGAGCCTGGGGAAGCTGGGGCATCCTGGCGGAGTCTGGAAAAGCAAGGGCATATCTTTATGTGTGTATTATAGTGTACTCCAGAAAGACCTGGCTTCTGATTTGGCATTGCTCTATTCCTCTTTGTGAAGCCATGGCTGAAATAGACAGTAATTGAAATTTGACTATTTTCCCCCTAAAGTGCCCCTGCTCTTTGGATACTCTCTGACACTCCCCTTCTCTGATCAGACAATAATCAACTCTTGCAAATCAGGGAAAGGGACTTGAGTTGAATGGCAGCAAAGACTGACAAAACGAAGGCCTCAAGCCATGGCTTTTACTGAGAGAACGTTTCAAATCTTAATTCAGATAAATCTTTGATTGGCTAGTTTGTCTGTGCTATAAACTTTAAAGACCGTGTTAGTTACCTGTAATTTTCAGAGACTGTCTCTATACCTTGTCCACTTGAAGTCTATGCGTTTCCCAGAAGGCACAGATTTCTTTTTTGTTTTTAATATTTTTACCACACTTTGATTATGGTGATATTATATGGGGTCAGTGCTCAGTCAACTGTTAAATAAATTGCAAATTCTACAAAACACAGCCAGCAGAGTCATTACTAACTGTAATGCTGAAACTTTAAGCAAAATTGCATCTGGCTACAATGCTATTCGGATGCATAAATTATACAGCCTCTGATTATCTTAAAGAAAATTCAGCCATTAAACTTATTTTATGGGCACAAAACTAGGGGAACTGCCAAAAGGAATCTGTGCATCCTAAAAGTCACGAGAAGAAAAATAATTGGCAAACCTTTTCCGCCTGCAGTTTTATAGAATGTTCTCTCTCCCTCCTGATGTTCAATCAGCCTCCACCACTGGCACAGATAAAATCATACAATGGCAGAACTGGTGGGGGGAACGTAGCCTGGGTAGCTTTTGAACAGCAGGGGGGTCAAATCTGACCCCAAACAGCACATATCTTTATATGGGGATCTAGAAGGGAGACTCTCCAGGGAAGAAAATTGTAATTCAATGCAGAACAAAATAAAGATGCTTGATAGTGGGCTGTTCAATGTGCTGCAGATCTTGGTCTGAAAGCTTTCCAGCTGCCACGGTGCACGTGAAGAGTCAGTCCTCTTCGTGTACAAACAGTTCACTGATGCGCCGGCATCGTCTCTGTGTTAAGACTAGAGAGGAAGGGAGAATGGAGCCTGGAGGGCCTGATTGCACAGCAGCTCCAATGGCATTTAGATTACACACCCCATCTGTGGCAGTAACCCCTCAGACTGGGGGAAGGCATATTGCTGCTTTCCTTGATCTCCCACACCCGATTTTATGTCAGTATTGCCAGTGTTAAATTCAGCGCTATCTTTGAAGAATAAGTGAGCACGTTGCTTAACACACACCTGTCACCACATTTGCTGAGTTGCTTCACTGTGTTTTAAACCATTCATATATTTGACAAGTAATTGCCAAAAGAGGTTATATGTCACTGACCTTTATCAAAGTCTGATTTTTTTTTTCCAAGTCTTGTCTCACCATTCCCTTCTGTAAAGACATTCAGGGAAGATAATTGGTCTCTAAACTAATTGCCTTCTCTGGTGTTCTTTTCTGGACTTCTGGAAGACAGAGGAAAGCTTACGAATATTTGTTCTGCGAATAGGTCCATGGTCCTCAGTCAGGAAATAAGAGGAGGTACCCCAGTTCTCTGTGTTCTTTTCCTTCCTTCTTCTAACAAGAATTATGGATTCAAATGCACTGTTGCTTTCATTCTGGAGTACTTCTGTGCAGATCTTACAGACAAAATCCTTATTTTATAATCCAATATCTATTAACATAACAAGTATAAGTATGAGAACAGGAGTCCTGGATAGCATCTCTGAGTTCATGTGGAATACTGCATTGCCATTACTAACATTACAGAACCTGAATCTATTATTTCCTCACTGATTAATCATAGCATGGTCAGTATTTTAATCTAAATTGATCTTTGAATCACACAGAAGTGAAGATTAATGTTGTTGTAACAAAGCTCTTTTTAATTCAAGTATGTGATAGATTCTGACTAATTTAGTCAGTGGCTAGCACATTTTTATCCAAGCAATGAGGTACTCATTGGTTGACATATATTGATAGCTACTAAATATGAACAAAATTATTAACGTTACTGAATCATGTCAGAGGTTCATGTAAATGGTTGGGGTCTGAAAGTAGAGAATTTCCATGGTGTTCCAAAAGGAGTTGTTTCTATTAATCTAATTTTATTTTTGGAGAAGGCTCTTTGCCTCATGCAAGTGTGATTATAAGTGTGCAGCGAGATGCTTGCTGGATCAACGTTTATGAGTAGGTTTGACTATATAGCACTTTGTGCAAACAAAATATTTCTGTTTACCCTTTTTAAGAGTTAGAGGCAAGCAGTTTGTTTGCACCTATGCTTGATTGTCTGTTATGCAGGTAAGGTGTGTGTAACACTACTGACAAGATGTTCTGAAGAGCTCTGCTTTTGCAGCAGGAATCTTAGAGCAGTCTTCTTAATGTCACTGATGAAAACAGTCATCTTAGCATGTGAGAGGATGATGCAAAACTGTCTTCTAAGATTAATTCACTTAAATAGAATTCCTTGATTTTTTTGAAGGTAAATCTCAAACTGCCTTCAATTGTATGTGCAAAGTTCTAAAATAAACTGGTATATTTCCATAGGAAAACAAATGCTGAAAAATTTTGGACCTGACTCAGTTCTTGGAAGAATCTGAAAATCCTCTTAGCATCTGTCAG
Source organism: Gallinago jamesoni (assembly GCA_025769975.1). Taxonomy (NCBI): domain Eukaryota; kingdom Metazoa; phylum Chordata; class Aves; order Charadriiformes; family Scolopacidae; genus Gallinago; species Gallinago jamesoni. The sequence continues at coordinate 13,805,998 of JAOQGH010000069.1, read as the reverse complement.
CGTTTACAGTGAATTCCGTTGGCAATGGTGAATGACATCATTAATAATGTTGATATATCATTTAATTTATCAGAAATATATAAATGCCTTTTTATTTTCAGCTGCAAGGAAGAAAAGAACATATCTTCCTACGAATCTGCTGCACTTAGCTTAAGACAGTTTCTGCCTTTCATTTCAATTATACTCTATTAATTTTAGGGTGCTTAAGTATAAACTGTCATTTCTCAACTTGTTGATTGTGTGAGGGTTTCATTTCCCTGCTTATGGAAGGAGGATAAAAGCAGGGGTGGGAGAAAGAGGACAGAGTGAATATTAAATACTATTAAATATTAAATATTAAAATATTAATATTAAAAATAGAATATTAAATATTAAAAACTAGAACATATATTAAATAGGAAAACAACATCTTTTCAGTTGCTATTAGAGCACGTTAAAATCTAACTTAAGTAATGGCAGGAAAAATGAGAAGACCACAACAAAAGGTGCTATTTTTGGGGCACTGGAAGGCATGGTAGTAGTGGTGGTTAGTGGTGAGCTGGTGATACGTGAGCTCTCGTCTCCATTTTTGTCTTTGCCACAGCCTTCTTGTGCCAGTGTGGTTTTTTTTCCCCTTGTACTTCTTGGGTTTTTCATTTGCAAGATTGCGTTTATACAGTCTCTTTAGTCCTATTTCCATCTTCTCTGAGGAAAGAACTGTCTCTTTGGTGTTCAATCCTCACAATAAATTAATTTGATGCGCTTATTGGCTGAAGCACTTGGTCCCTACACTCTTATGTACTCCAACTTCTGAAGGATGAATCCTGTTGGTGCTGCTTGCCTGTAAAATACTGCAGAAGACATGTCAGTAGCAGCGCTGGCTGAAATCATGTCCTCTTCTGGAAATCTTTAATCAGAAATACCAACCAATTTCGGATACCTTGTATCTGAATAAATTTCAAGAACCTGTGGTTTTCAGCACAATGTCAAAACAAAATTTATGTTCTAGTTTTAATTCTTTCATACTGTTGTTCTGCTGTATGGAGCAGGGTCCTTGATCTGGTTGTAAACCTCATGATGCTCTGAAGTCTCTAGGGACCAAACACTTCTCTGTCATGGGGGCAATTCATGGTAGTGCATCATGGTAGAGAGACTCCCTTTTGCAAGTTATAATTCATAGAAGAAAATGTTTAGACAGATCTCAGTGTGAGCTATAAAATGATTATAATTCCCAAGAGACACCACTGCTGTTTCTCCATATCTAAATATTTGAGACTTTTTTTTTGACAGGTCTTTCTAAATTAAAGGAAAGTGCACAGTCTTAATGAAAAAGTGTTGCATGGTTGGAAACCTTGCCGTCAAGTAAACAAATTAGCCAACAGCCCTGGAGTTTTAGCCATATTCCTTATGCTCTTTACTTTTAATCTTGAAATATGTGTTTTCTGAAAAATGAGCTTTCAATTTCATCACCATTCTAGGGATGTTATGAGGATTGTTTTCAAGGTTCATGGAAAAAATTCTTGCTTTTTGATAGAAAAAGGAGGAGAACGCTAGTGTCTTAATAGCAATACACTAAAGAACAAACTTAGGCAAGAAAACTTTCCATCTTGACAGAGGAAGATTGTCCCATTTACGTACAGAACATTAAAAAAAAAAGGGGAGGTCCACTTCAGAGGAGTTGTTGATATCTATGCTAGCGCTTTTACCTTCAGTTTGAGTTCTAGACTTCTGTAGTTCAGGCTGTGGTAGGTTGAGGGACAACTCTCATCACATTTTGTTGTGTAGGGATAGAGTCAGGAAGGCCGAGGCAAAGCTGGAGCTGACCTTGTCAAGGGACACAAACAATATCAAGAAGAGCTGCTTCTTGTTCTGGAAGCTTCCTTCCAGAAAAGGAAGGTCAAAGAAAGTACACCCTCCCTCATGAGAAAGACTGGCAAACTGTTAGCAACGGGTGAGGAGAAGACTGAGGTACTCAACAACTCTTTTGCCTCAGTCTTCACTGGCAACCTCTCTCCTCACACCTCCTGAATGGGAAAGACCCTCCCACCATAAGAGAAGATCAGGTTCTGACTACCTGAGGAACCTGAACATACAGAAGTCTGTGGGACCTGAGAGATGCATACCAGAGCCCTGAGGGAACTGGCTGATGTAGTTGCCAAGCTACTCCATGATATTTGAAAAGTCAAGGCAGTCAGGTGAAGTCTTCAGTGACTGGAAAAAGGGAAACATTGCACACATTTTTAAGAAGAGTAGAAAGGAGGATGCTGGAACTACCAACCTTTTAGCCTCACCTCTGTCCCTGGGAAGATCATGGAATAGACCGTCCACAGAGCTATGCTAAGATACATAGAGGACAGGGTCCTGCACCTGGATGGGGGCAACCCCCAGTATCAATACAGACTGGGGGATGAAGGGATTGAGAGTAGCCCTGCCAAGAAGGACTTGGGGGTCTGGTGGATAAAAAACTGGACATAAGCTGACAATGTGAGCAACCCAGAAAGCTGGGCTGCATCCAAAGCAGTGTGGCCAGCGGGGTGAGGGAGGTGATTCTCCCCCTCTGCTCTTTTGAGACCCCACCTGGAGTACTGCGTCCAGCTCTGGAGCCCTCAGTACAGGAAAGACATGGACCTGTTGGAGCAAGTCTAGAGGAAGCCACAAAGATGATCCAAGGGATGAAGCACCTCTGCTATGAGGACAGGCTGAGAGGGTTTTTTCAGCCTGGAGAAGAGAAGACTCCTGGGATAACTTATAGCCCTGGGATAACTTATAGCCCCTTCCAGTACTTAAAGGGGGCTTACAGGAGAGATGATGACAAAGTTTTTAGCAGGGCCTGTTGCAATAGGACAAGGGTAATAGCTTTAAACTAAAAGAGAGTAGATTTGGACTAGATATAAGGAAGAAATTTTTTACGCTGACGGTGGTTAAACACTGGACAAGGTTGCCCAGAGAAGGTGGTAAATGCCCCATCACTGGAAACATTCAAGGTCAGGTTGGACAGGGCTCTGAGCAACTGATGTAGTTGAAGATGTCCTTGCTTATTGCTGGGGAGGTTGGACTAGGTGATCTTTAAGGGTCCCTTCCAACCCAAACTATGGTATGATTCCATAATTCTGTACTTTGTGTCTGCCGTAGTGAAGTTCCAGCTGAGTTTTGGACCACTAAGTAACAGTAAACGAGGACTTCTGTAATTGCAAGAATCCACAACCTTGCTTGTTTGAAAGATGTGTTCAATCCCTGTGAAAGCTATACAGTATGCTATAATTCTCCTAAACTTCATTTACCCCTTTTCCAGTATTCTGAAGCTGAAATAATTCCACAAATGTATCTGCTGCTCTGGTGTTTCATGCTCTTGTATCTGACAGTCTTTCTACTGTGCAGATTTTAAAGTTAACAAGCTCATGTTGCAGACGTATTCTTTCTGTGTGTGAATGGGGATTGCAATCCTTTAGAAAAAAGAAATATTTGGAAATTGGGAAGCTATTTAGAAGCAGAAATACGTTTTTTTAAATGCAGTTAAAATGCATAAATATCTCCTGTGCATTTGCTGTAGCTTCCTATCTCCATTTCTGTGACCTCTAGCAGAAGTTTAAAAGGAAATTGGAAAGAAATATTTCTCTCCATTGAGTGATTAAAAAATCTATTGCAAATTCTGTAAGCAGTGGATTTTAATAAATTAAATTTTGTACTCCCCCTTCTGTTTGTGCTTTTAAGGAATGTGCACACACGGAATGCAGGAGTAAGATTGTCAATTTTGTTATTTGAAAACAGTTTTAAAATCTATTTCTAACTGTGAAATGTGTCAGCTAGGGAGCATATAATTTCTTATATTAAGCTGCTGTGTGTATATAATTTAAAATAACAATGCAAGCAGATAAGCTAGTGTTGTAGTGTTTTTCATTTCAAGCAACTTAAAAAGAGAACAATTTCTGGATTGCAATCTGATAGCCTTTCTCACACAGAGTAATACTTTATTACTTAAATGTTCCTACTGAGATCAATAAGTTTAGTGGAGACACAAAGTATGTGTCAGATGAGCAAAGTCACAAGGCTTGTACACTAACAGGTAATGAAGGCTTATTAGCACTGTAAGGTCACTGAGCAACACAAACAGAAAAGGATTTATTATAAAATTCTGCCTTCACAAGAAATGTATAAAATTTTACCAGTGTAGCCCAAGATGTGATGGTATAAAGTAACTTTTTTTTTTTTAATAAACCAAACTAAGTTTCTATCTGTATATGCAGAGGTGTTCAGAAACGATTGATGGGTGTCAGTATGAAGCCTTGGCAGTACATGGATTTCTTGGGGCTGCAGACTTGCACATCCTTGCTGTATGTATCTATTAGTTTGAGAACTTTTCTGCTGGTGTGAGAGTTGGCAGAAGCGCGCGTGGCCCTGCAGGTGTGGTAATGACTTTGTTACAGCCCTGCCAGCTGCGGATTGGGCCCACCGAGGCCTCATTTATTCGAGACTTACATTATTAAAAGCGTGCTGTTTAATTCATTGGGGAAGCTACAGTCAGTTTAGAAGTGCTAGCGATGCTTTGTAGTTTATATGTTCTGAGAACCCAATAAACATCATCTACTTCAGTTACACAGTGTAGCAGTTTTGGATGCCTGGTTGCTTTCCCGGATTGTGCTGCCTTTCCAATTACGTGAGACTTGGGGATTTGAAATTGTCTTGGTGAAAAATGCACAGTAAGAGACTGGAAGTAGTTTAAGACTGACAAGGCCTGGACGTGTCCGTGGAAAGTCAGTGGAACCTGAGGCTGCCTTCCTGTCCCGTGACAGTGTCCTACTACAAGACTCTCTGCAAACTGTTCTAATGCTGTTTTCTGTCACATTTTGTTCTGTAAATAACTTTTATTCTTAAATGAGATATGACTTTCCTTCCTGTAGTGCTGCTTTAAATGAGGTGACAGTAGCATTACATCCTCAAATTTGACTACTGTCATCACCATTGAGAAGTAAAAATTGAACGACCCATAAAAACATCCTAAAGCTGCTGAGACAGGACAAAAGATGACAGTTGGAAAGTAAACCACTCCCCTAAGGAATAGAAACCATGTGTTCAAAAACAGGAATAACAGGTATTTTTGGATAGTAGCACTGCTTTGTATTTATTTCAAAATGGACAATAAATAGAAACCGCAGATGATCTCTACAAGCTGTATCGAGATTGTGGCTGTGTGTTAAATGTAAAGAAGACAGGCCTTCCAGCTTTTTCAGTCAGAATAACTGAGAAAGTAAATTATATGACAACAATATCACTTAGGAAAGGAAAAAGATGAACACCTCTGATCATAGTATAAGAGAGATGACATTGTGAAAATGGCAGCTATAAACCAAAGAGGTCTAAGGAGGCCAAGTAGTGTTTCAGATAAAAGTATGAAACAACCATTACTTGCAGCGTAAGGAGAACGAGAGGCACATACTGTGAAAAGCTACAGCCTTGGGCAGAGTGGCATAGTTGTTGGACAAATAATTAGATCAAACTCTCAGGTTTTTTTATAAGAATTTCTCTGTGTATTGTAGTTAAAATTACTTTGCAAGCTTCTTGCAGCTTTTAAAAGATGTGCAGGAGCCCATCATTTAGAAAATTTTCCACAATACAGCAATTCATGTGGGGCATCTTAAATATTGCCATTTTGCAATGCTTCATTTCAAGGCCATAAAACTCCAATATAACTAGACAAGCCATTGCTGTGATACATGACAAAGCTGGCGTTCCCAAACAACATAATTTTGTAGGCATTTAATTAAAACACATATACTGTTTGCACATTCAGCTGAAATCAAAAGCAGTGCCCACACATTCATCAGAAACTGAAGCATGGCAACTGCTAAAGCACGAGAAAATAGGTTACGGTTCTGATAGTGTAGTCTGTATTAGTGTAATGCAGAGGTTAATGCATATGCTTAATGCAGCATAGTTTTAAAGATCGCTACGATATCAAATTTGGACTACCTTCCTATCCTTTTGAAAGCATTTTCTTATTTCATACTCCTGTGATCTTTTTAAATATGTATAAATTTTGCTCAAGTTATAAGGTAGAATGATTTTTACATGTATAAAAATATGTTGACTAGTGCCGAAATGCTAGACTCCATGGCTGTCACTGCCTATTGTATATAATTTTCCTAGACACACAGCTAGCCTTAGGCCGTGAAGGTAGGAGCTCTGTGTCAGAAAGACTTTGACAAAAGATATATAGCTTTTAATTTGCCCAAGGAACAGAGGGAGCAGATTTATGACCTAAAATACAAGGCTGAGAATTGGCTGTATACTTTCAGCTAATGGGAACAGAAATGAGGAAATTCACAATGTCTACTTCATGCACAGACTGCCTTTTTTGCATGTTGTATAAACAGTTCACAAAAATTTACAGGGCTATAATTTTTTTTTTTTTAAAAAAAGGTAAATGGTAGCCCTGTGGATGCATTCTATATCTTGTACCTCTTTTTGAGCTTACCGTTTCTTGTAAAATTATATCTCTAGCCCCCTTTAATTGATTACTTTGTTTGCATGTGTATTAGGCTAGATTATTAGCATTTTTAAAGAAAGATTTATGAGGAGGTACATTTCGTTTGTTTATTGGCTATTTTTCATTAAGGGCCTTTGCAGACATTAAAGAGTCTCACAAAATTGTGGAACATGCAAATAGTTAGGACCAGTTCCACAGGTAGTATAAAATCCTGTCAACTTTATCTGAATGAAGTTGCACTGATTTATGTTGGCTGAGGATTTGGCCTGCAGAATTGATCTTGGACTGTAAGAAACTCTGACGGTGTCCTATGTTCATAGCTCCTCTGACAAAGATAGCTTTAGAAAACCATTTTGATTTTGTGGATTTATCCTTTGTCCTGACTGTCAGCAGACATAGCAGTTTAAGATCAAAGGGGAAGAGATTTGAAGATTAAACGTCTTTGAACTGAAAATGTCCTGCAGCCCCATAAATTCCAACCGAGATCACTAAATCGAGAGTGCAATCATCAGCTGATTTGTTTTAATGATGCATGGATCGAAAGCCGTCTCAGAGGTGCTGTGAGCTCTGTACGGACACTCCAAGCAATAGTGAAGGTGCACTCTCAGGGATCCCGTGCAGGGGAGTTCTCTGATCGTCAGTACCATCGCGTCTTCGTGAGCTGCTGGGGACAGCCTTACCGAGGTCCCCATCTCCTCCTCTTGTGCACAAATAGGGCTGACCTGACGGGATGTCTTTGGCCTGTTGATACAGAGCTCCCATAATTGCAGAAGCATCATGGTGATACTAATCTCGTCACAGTTGGTGGATAAAGTGGTGCAAGGAAGTGGATTTAAGCTTATGGCTGCAGCCAGGAGAGTGTGTGAATGAGACGGTCCGATCCGCAGTGGCACAGACCAAAGGACCATATCTCATTATTTCTGTTAAGGCCATATTGCCTGCTTTTATCTTCAATTGTTATACAATGAGGGATTGAGACTGTACCTCATCTTAGGGAGTTTCTACTGGTTAATTATCCTTACAATTAAAAATTGTTTGTTTATTTTTTCATCATCAGCTTCCAACAACTGAATCCTGTTATGATGTGTCAGCCTTCTACCCAAACTATAACTGCTAGGTTGAAAGGAATTGTTGGCTCTAGTAGTGATGGATGTTTCTTTGGAAATAGTTTTAAGGAATAACTACTGTGAGTGAACACCTGCAAAAGACAGCGAAACAATGAGTTGCCTCGTTCTTTAATTCTTCAAAGATATAGGAACATGAAAACAATATATTAGAAAAACTCCGGTAGGATTATTCTGCTCTAATCCTTATTTATTATTTTGTTTCTCCATGTAATATTAGTATTTGCATGCTAATTAGTGATTAGAACTGAATTTTCTAGGAAGAAAATTTTGTTTTTCTAACAAAACTTACTTTGGGAGGTAAACTTTCTACAACATTCATTTTTCATAGATAAACAATCCAGTTAAGCCTACGTGCCAAAGGATAACATAAAGATGTTATTTGAAAATAAATTACAAGTAGTTTCTGTAGTGTATTTGCAAAATGCCAGTTTTAAAATGGCCATGGGATTATTGACTTAAGATAAATGACTAGAGATGTTATAATTATGAATTCTGTGAGAAGCCCTTGTCACAAGAAAGATATAGATTGAAATTGTGCTATTTTCTTTTTTGTATGTTTTTGCTTTAGTAGCATAATCTATATGAAAAAAAGAATTGAGACATCAGAATGGCAATAATTCATGCCTTCTGTGACTTTTTACTGTTGCTTGTTTTTTTATTATTTATTTTTACTAAGAGAGGCTTGGATACTATTTGTAACAGATTGTAGATTTTAACAAAAGCTGCTTTGACTGAACTGCAAAACTCAACTGCATTTTCTCAAGTGAAAAAAAACCAACAAACTACCAAACCCCATTGTTTCCTGCATTTAAAAGTGAGAGGACCCCTGGTGCACATAGCAGCATTCCAGTGAAATAATCTTCGAGTTTTGATGGCAGAAAGAGTAAAAATGAAATTTCTAGTACCTGACATAATCATGCACATCGATGTAAAGTATGCTCAAAGAACTAGAGGTCAGGTTTGGTGGCATAGCCCTGTATGGCTTTAAAGAGTAGACACTTTAAGACTCTGTAAACCAGATGGTTTTGAAATTACTGCATAAAATCCCTCTAATTTAGGCTAATTGTAGTGATGGTTTCTAGAGATACCTATTTCCATTTTCAGATGGGATTTTTATAATCTGTCTGTTAATGCTAGAATTTCCTTTTTGCTGATGTCTTGGTACTCTGGTAGTTTCTAAATGAATCGGATGAATCGGATCCAATGCTGGTTGGTCCTGTGAGTAGTGGAGACACTCTAATAGACTAAGCGCTCTACGTGAAAAACTACTGCATTTTAGTCAAGCTCCTCTCATTCTCTCAGACTTATTTCTTTCCAGCTGGCTCTATGCTCTGAATTGTTTATGTTGCCTGACTGCAATGAAATACAACTTTGTGCCTGTATAGAAAGACTCCTATTCTTACTTTTTGATTGTTATTGTGTATTCAGAGCTCTCTCACTGATACAAATGTAATTAGTAGGCATAAATATTGTTCGGGGCCCAAAGAAGCATTTTTCTTAGGTTCCATGACAATGTGGGACTGATGCTACTCTCAGCAGATAGACGTCTGTCAATCAGTGATTAAATAAGCAAAAGATCTCTTGTATGTTGGTACAGACTTGGTGTTACAATTAATCTTTTAGTCCTTTAGAAGCCTTTTAGATGGAACAGAATAATAAAAAAGTGCACCAAGATGACCTCAAACTCGGAAATGAATGAAGATACTTTTAGTAGCCTCAGACTCTAATGAAAAGTATGTGTAAAATGAGCACTAATCAAAGAATAGTTTAAGTACTATGTAAAGCTAATATCCCAGTCCTGCAGACCTGCCTGGCTCTATTACCCTTGCAAACTGGCATCCCAGCTTTATTAATGGCTTTTTTTTGTTTGTTTGTCATCTGCATTGCATTGGCAATTGGGACCTCAGCCTTTAAAGAGATTGAAGGTTGACAGATAAGAGCTCGGGTGGCTTTTGGCACCCATGGGGGAGCAGCTTGTCAGCAGTAACCAGCGCGTACAGCACAGGGCTGGAGTCTGCTGGGAACATGGCTGTCTCCAGCCAACTTGGAATGCACATCGGTGTTTCTTCCTTAGCAACTTGAGTGGCTCCTAGGTGCTATTGCCTGCAGACCTGTGCAGGGACTTCCCTCTGGTCCACATACAACCCCTAGAGGAGCTGCCACCAGAGAGGACTGCTCCCCAGCGAGTGTTCCTCCCTTTTCTCAGTGTCTGTGACAGCCTAGTTTTTCTGCTCCTAGGTGATCCCTATAGTTCTTGTCCAAGAGCTGGGCAAAAAGAAAATAGAGTGAGCTTCTCCAGACAAAAAGCACAAACCAGACCCTTAGAGGGATTTCTTTGGGGTAAAATTGCCTTTACTGCAATGCAGCCCTCAAGCTGACTTCCCTATTAGGTATGTCCCATTTACACATAAGTTTTTCCCCGCCTTCAGAAGAGGGAAAAATTTTCTAGGATTTATTTAAGAGCCCTTGAAAGTCCTTAGGAAAATGAATGGGCGATTTCCCTCCCAGTGGGTGGGGAGTTTTCATTGGAATTGGCAGCTTCTAAACACAAAACGCACACGCACCCAGAGTCTCTCTTTAGAGCCTCCTATGTCAGGATGGCGGAGGGGAATAACGATTTGCTTACCATTATTTTTGTATACATATCTTTCCCATTCACGAAAGGCTCGCATGGCCCCTTTGTGCCATTATGTCTAGAAGCAAGAAGACATTTTTAATAGCACTGTCGCTTCTCAACCAATCCAGTGACAGATACGAGTGAATAATATAAATTCTCTAGCCATTCCTTGGCATTTATTTCAATGTAAGTGTATTTTTTTTCAAGTAGAAAACCCAATAGTAATTTATCAAGGGACAAATCATTTTTTTCTTGGCAGTGTAGTCTGCAAAATCCCCATTTTTAAAGCACTAAATCTCCCTCTTTTGACAGGAGTAAGAAAGCATTAAAAGCTTTGATTTAGCTGGATCATACAAAATAGTTTCTCATAATTATCCTTTTGGATGATATATGCTTGTCTTTTTCCCCCTTCTTATTAAACCTGAGGTCTCCATTTTTCATCCAGCTGTATTACTAAATTAAATTGCCTTTTGTTGTATTCAAGTTAAGCACTTTGCCGAAAGCTTTCCTTGTTCAGGGAAATAACATTTACCCAACGTGCTCCCTGTTTTACTGTTTAAATTTACTGTTTGCAATTGTTTGGTTTGCTAAGCAATTTGAGGTTATTGTTTGTTTTAATAGGAATAATGGATCAGTGTAATTTAGTGTTGTATCTTAGAATACAGTATCTGGGGAAAAAAAACCAACATAAAAAACCACAGCTCACAAGGAATTCTTATTTCGAATTGAAATGTATAATGCAAACATGACAGAAAGAGCTTCTCGCGTGTCCAGTTTTACGAACTTTCCATTTTTATTGCTGCATGAAAAAGAAGTCTAGTTGGCCACGAAAAAATTCCATGGGGGATCTAGTCATGCTCATTGACAAAATAATATGAAACAGTTCGACATGCCATCTTTCCTGGACAGTTTACATCTGCACATTAAAAAATTGCTGTGGAAGCCAGAGGCAGCTGCAGCCAGAGTGTTAATTCTGTTCTTGTAAGGAGAAACCTGAAATTTTATTGGATTAAATTATACAAAAATCTATACCAAAATTTAATAAAAAACTATAGATGATCAGCATAGCAAAATAAATTGCTCATTTAAGGACTTACGAGATGCTATTCAGGATATTACACAAGGAAATTCAGAAGCCATTGTTTGTCACGTGGTTTTTTCCAGTGAACTTTGCCTGGGTGAATGCTCAAAGAGCACAGTGTGTGTGAAACAGCCCCCCTGACTGCTGTCCCCTTCTTGCTCGGGATATTTCAGATCATGCCCTTGGGCTGTCACTGGACATGCTGTTATTTGCCCTTTGCTCAGTTGCAGTGAATGTCCCTGTATTGGAACTGGTCTTCCCTGGGCTGTGCCAACAAGGCTTTACAGCCATGATAGCCAGATTATGGTCCATAAAGACACAGGTTCTTCTCCTTAACGTTGCACCCAATAACCCAAAGTTAATAATGCTATGAATTATACAAGGTCTGATAAATGTGGAAATGCAGGTGGTAATGCAGGTCAGTGCAGCTTTATGAAAAATAGATCGTGTCAGACTCATGTGATGGGCTTCTGAAGAAATCCTAAATGTCATTGATAAAGACTGCCATCATTAATGTAGATCTGTCTACAGGTTTGATTTCTGTGACATGGTATCTTGACTAAAAACTGAAAATGGTGAAAGATCATAATACACTGGTGGGCCTAATGTTAAAGAGAGCTCATGCATGCTTTGAACTTCCCTGGGATTTCCTGGCATGATCATGTTAAGGGAAGAACTGACTACCTGTAGAGAGGTTGGGGCAGAACAATGTCAAGGACCAGAGATCTGGAAAAGAAAGCACAGCGAGCCCTGTGAAACAAGCAGATACAGGCTTAAAAAATGTACCTAGAAAGGTTTACTTTGGCTACTGGAGACTGCCCATAGGCATATGGAGGTTGTGGAACTTCTCTAATTTCTTTTTAAAACACAGATAATGATTATCCTAACTTGGAATAAGAGGAATGGAATAGGTTACTTTTGAAAGTCATGTACAGCTTCCATGATAGAAGGGTTGGTGAGAGAATGTGCAGAAGAGGCAGGAGTGAGGGAATGCGGTGGAAGGGGTAACACACACTGTACAGCTGCAAAGCCCCTGGAAAAAATGAAGGCACAAGTGACTGATGCCAAAGAAGATTGTCAAACAAGGTGTTAAGAACTCAGAGGGTACAAGTACAGTCAGCAGAACTGGCTCATGTATTTATGACTTTATTGAAGGGAATCAGGAAGAAGTTACGTGACACTAGATGGGAAGGGAAGACTGAAGAATTTCCAGGAATTGCAAAAGATTTGTGGGGTGTGTGAATGTGGAGCATGAGTTTTGGCTTGTTGTACAGGAAGTTATGGACATGTTGGCCTCTGTCAGCTCTGAAAATCTATGAATGTGTAATGTCCAATATAGCTTTGAAAATCTCTCCTAAAAGGCTCTGTTAGCTCTTTGTACCCTTCATAATAAATTGAAAAGACAGTCCTTTAAAGAAAAGCTTTTTCTTTTCAGTCTCTTCTCTCTCTCTTCCCATTTTTTTTCTTGTTTTTCATCTAAACCCTGCTGCTGTAACAGATACTGATATAACTTCTTCTGTTGCTAGTTTCAGGCACAGCATTAGTTTGTTGCTAATTTGATCATATTTTAATTATTTATTTTTAAAATTACTAGTCCATGGTATTTCTGGTTATTAAACTTTTCCTTCCTCTGCAGTGCCCTCTATAAATACCTTGAGAGGGAATGCAAGTCTTTGAAATAAAACATTGTCATAAACATTCAGCCTGTTGTATAAGTTACGCAATAGGTTTTCTGCATGGTTTCTAATATACTTGTGATGTTACTATTAGTGATTTGCAAGTATCAGACAGGATTGTGGAGCTCCCCCTCTGGGCGGCTAAATATTGCAAAATACTTGTCTAAGATTTAAGAGGAAGACCCGGACCTATAAGTCAGGGAAAGATTAACATTTCATAATATGTCATTTTGTTTTGGGTAGTTGGAAGTCACGCACTATTCTTTCTTTTGATATTTCAGTTTTTGCATTTCTTGCAGATTATTGTGTTGATAATTAGGAAAGTGGACCTTGAATTAGTCTTTTTAAAAAGCTAAAGCTCAGTTTTCAGATTGCTGCCAACACTTCATGGATATTTGATGTGGTAAAGGCACACACACTTTGTTACACGCCAGTGAATGCTAGAATTTATCTCACAGATTCTCTAAGTGTAGTTAGTACTTTTTTCCTCTGCTAAGTCATTGGACCATATAAGCCATACAAAGTCTTTTATAAGTTAAAATTTTCTGGCTTTTTTTTTTTTTCTTTCTGCAAAAGCCAGCTCAAATATTACTGAAATGGAATTCGTCTGCACTGCTCTAGATATATGCTCCTACACTAATGATCACTTCCTGCTATGAGATTAATCAAATATTAATAAACTAATCATGAACACCAGATCTACTGCACTGTCCAGCTTTCTTCTGGAATAAAAGCAATTTTCATTGAATTATCTGTGAATCTACCTTATGGTCCAAAGCTGGTTATTAGTTTCTGAGTATTCTGAAGTATCAGCAAAAAGACAGACATGAAAGTAGGGATTTTCCTTATTGAAGTACGCTGCATGAAACTTCAACCTGGTTTCCAGGCTCTTTTTGCTGTTTTCGGTGGATTTTGGCTGAAATTTGCATCAAACTTGCAGATAAGAAACTCTAATTTGTTTCCAAAAAATATAGGCATGATATTGCAGAGCTTTTGTATGATTTTGCTAATTATGCATATTTTGGCTTTAGTCATGTTAGTAAAAGCATTTAATTATTAATCATAAAGATGGGAAAAAAAAAACGTACCCACATGAAAATTGAAAAGCTCTGCTAGAGTATTTTGCTAAGCTTCCCAAACTGGCATTTAGGCAATAAGAAGCTGGGTGAAACTAGAGGTATATGAGACCATTTGCTCATTGCATATGTTGATGACCTGAAGTTCTTAGCATGCCAACGTGTTGTCATCACATGGCAAGGGAAAATTGTTACTTTGCTTGTGTGGCTGACAAGATATGGTAGCAAACAGCTGTATCACAGATGGGTGAGAAAATGGAATGAGACTGCTCCGTTGGGTTCTCTCCAGGGATGTCTGGCCCATCCAAACACACTTGAGAGCTCTCTAAATAGATAAAGCATGACTCCTTGTCTCGGCATGAAGCTTTTTGAGCTTTGCAGAAAGATGTTGTGAGGATAGATGAAAAAGTCACCGAGCCAGCCAAATCAGCCAAGTCCACTCCAGTGATCAATGAGGAGACAGACTATCACTCTGGTGCTCCAAATTTGTCATTAGTATGTTAATGAGGCTCTGATATCATCAGGTTATAGAGAACCGGTGTCCTGGGACATCTGACCAAACCTTCTGTCCAGGTATCTTCTGATCATCCAAATGAATTGTTGCTATCTGACTCAGTAATTAAGAAACCTGGAAGGAGTGGCAGGAGCTGCAATCCCAAAAGGAAAGGTGATGGTGCATAATTCCATATTATAAGAAGGTATCAACGGGTCCTCAGAAGTCTTTGGCATAGGATTTTGCCTTCACTATGGATGATCGTTAGGTACATTTCCTAAGGAGATAAAAGTTGTGATGGGGGTAGGATGGCATTTTGTGTGGCATGTATTAGGGAGTATGTAAATTGCCTCGAATTCAGACTTTAAGGGCAGATAAGAGATGACCAAAATTCAATACGGAATGCAGTAAACTACAAGGCAATGCAGATATTTATTGTCATGAAAGGGATTCCCATCTCCTTTGTATCCCATAGGTATAAGTTGAGGGCTTCATTCATTGCCTGCTGAGATTTAAAGAGAAGCCACAAATGTTTCCCTTATTCACTGGCCTTGTAATTTAAATAGCAAAATCACTATGCATTATCATTGCTTGGCAGTCTTTTATCTAATTATTTAGGTCAGTCCTTTCTGTAACTGAGAAAGCTGTAGCGATAACAAACAGGCAGGTCAAGTTGTAATTTCAAGAGACATTAATAAAGCAGTTATTCATTCTGGAGGTTCTTTATGCTGATAGAGAGCCAAGGCTGGATATGAGAAACAGTTCTGAAAGTGATTATCCTCTTATAGAGAACCAGCAGCTCACCTCGGCTCCTGTTGCTGGGAGATGATGGGAAGGGGAATTCCAGGATGGTAGACTGAGAAAAGAAAAGGCAAAGAAATTGCATGGGGTATAGGGAGGACGAAAGCATTTCACTATAGGTTGCAGCAGCAGTTGTGCATTCTGGAAATTGCTTATTAATGCAGTATCATATAACTTATGGTAAATCTGATAAGTTGTTTGTGAACCTCAGTCATTTTTATCAGGAAGAGTAAGTTTCTGATCTATATGAAGCTTCTTCAATGTAGGATACCAGTTCTTGGATAATTTCTCAGCAAGAAGGTTTTCGTGAGGGCTTGTCCTTTACCTGCTGCAGTCTCTGGTAGCTCTGGGTCTAAATTCATCTTTCCACAGCACCTGGTAGCCGTTGAGCAAACCTCGTTTCCTTCTGCTGAATAAACTTTTTCTCCATTTTATCAGCTAAAGAGGATATTCTCCTAATAGCAGTGAGCAAGTCTCAGAGAATTCAGCTCATGCATCCTCCCGTGCTGCTTTGTGGAGCGTAGTGAGTAACAGAGAATTTAATGTTCTACTCCTAAGTCAGACTGTTATTCTGAGGCACCCTGGAAGCTTTATTCAGATTCAACAAAATCCTTGCCATAACTACTGGATTCTTCCAAACTGGCAGGTGAGGAGACCAAAAAGATGTAAGCAGTTGGGTTTTTTGGATGTTGGAATGGCAACTTAAAATTGTTAATTATCTTTAAATATATTCTTTCTGCAGTCTTACTAGACTTGCATTTGAAAATAATATGAAAGGGGAGGAATTCTGACGTTTATAATAAATTCAGTCGAGAGACTGATGAAAAAGTCAAATACAAAGCTAATTATCTTTTTCTATCTATGTCAAGGCTTTCGTTTATTGAAACTTCTGAGCAAATGCTTAAGTCCATTTCTAATCCTAAAGCACTTGGGTATAATGGTAAGTCTTACTATCATTAAAAGTGACTGAAACTTAATGAGTGCTTAAGTGTTCCACTGATACATTTGGGTTTATTAATTGAAGGTTAAACTACTGTTCTTGATGCCTTTTGATTGGTGGGAGGCTTCATTCCTTGAGCCCCCATCTGAACAGCATCATCCTCCCTCTGGAGCACCAGCCAGAGACCGTGGAGGTGCTGGGGTTCTTTATCCAGCTGCTGCTGGAGATCTGAGCGAATGAGTAGTCTGAGGAGTTGTGGTTTCAGTCCAGGCAAACACTGTCACAGATTTTATTCAATTAATATTTTAAGAGAAATTTGTTTCTAATGTCTGCAGGTGAGATAGACAGAACCTAGCTCTCCTGAGCTGGACTGATGTTCATTTCAAGACAGTTTAAGAATGCAGAAATCAATAACAAGAACTGAAAATTACCAGTTCTTGATTTGCTGTCTTAGCACCTGCTTTTATTATTGAATTAAAAAAGCTCTGGCAGCTACCACTGACTCTGCCAGATGTTGAAAGGAGTTTTTAAGATGAATGGTAAAGACTGTGTCAGATGATGTAAGGAACATTAATTTAAAAAATAAAATCATACTCTTGTCAGAATTGATACAGAATGTAATGAAATATCAAAGAAAAGCCTGAAAAGATGTTTTTAAAAACACATATAGGATAAGCTCATTTGAAAGAGACTTTCACGAACATTAACTTCACAGTTCTTATAAATATGGCAGAGGTTTCAAGCAACTAATTTTTCTTGTGTACATTGACTGAACTCCTCACGTTCATGGGTCACATGAAGAAACATTTTTTATTAACATAGTTGTAGGGAAATTTCATCCGGATGATAATAAATTTGCTATCTGATAGCCAACTACACAGAAATTAAAATCAACATATGTTGATTATTGTATTTATGTCTACAATGAAGTTCAGATAATGTGTTTTCTTATACATAGATACATGCATGCCTTGAAGGTGATGAGGGGACATTTGCATATTCAGAGACTTCCATTGAAACCAATAGGATTTTGATCATGCAAGTTGAACATGAAATTTTCATTAGCAGAAAATAGGCTCTTACGCCTGGATTTTATTTTCATTATGTGTGGCTTTGGTGATTTGCTGTGCATCCATGAAGGAACTTCGCTTCCCTTACTTGTTATGGGCCGGCATAGGATGGGTAGCAGGAAGTGCTGTTGTGTGTCTCATTTCCAGTTTTGATCTGGAGTAGAAAAATGGTGAGGTTTGTATCTGCAGCGTCATCACCTAAAAGGTTGTGCCAGGCTAGAGATCAGTGTGGAAATTGTTTCCCCATTACTCTTAATAATACAACACATATATAACAGAATCTCCTATTCATCTTTCTCCTCTCACATTATGGATAATCTTTTTTCACTGCAGAGATATCGGTACGTACAATCGAGGATTAGGCTGTGACTTCAGCTCTTTGGCAAAGGGCTGTTCATTGGCTTTGATTTGACTATCAAAGCATGGTTTTGATATCTATCTACAAAGAAAATTTCTACTTTACTATTTTTCATCAAGCAGTAAGTGAAATCAGTGGCTGTTACCATTCCTCAGCTGGGTTAGTTTGTTTGGTCACCTTTAGCTGGGCACGCAGAGACTCTGCAAGCACATTATAACTAAAACATTTGAAGCAATTACTTCCTGGGTAGCGCAGTGAAATCAGTTAGGACTTTGCTTAAGTGTCAGTAGCTCAGTATCAGCTCACTGGCCCTGTAAGACTGCCTGCTGTTGCAGGAGGCATCAGTTACGAGAAGTAGGGTTGGCCCTCTAGGATGAATATTCAGTGTGGCTGAGTTGCTCCCTCCCACCAGGACCACTGAAATGGACCAACAACTTGATCTGATTACCCCACCAGCCTCCCTGGTTTTCTTCCTTCAGTCGTTTGTACTTTTCCATGTCGGCATTTTTCCTTTGGAATCCTTGAGTTACTAACGATCCCTGGTCTCCTCAGTGCTACCTCTACTTGTAACTTTGTAATCTTTGTTTTTGTTCTACAGGCTTTTACACATCCCTAGGATATCTCAGGAACACTGCTAGGAAAAGTTTGTAGTAGAAGCTTAATTCTCATTGAGGTTACCATTTCTAGTTAGCAAAACTTGCCTTGTATTTATCCATCAAACCTGATCATTCACTTTTTTCCTACTTTTATTGTCTTTGCTAAGGGCATAGATTGTTACTCCATTTCTTTTCAAAATCACAGACTGCGATGAGCAAAGCTGTGGGGGGCATCCATGGTTCAAACATTTGAAACCACAAATGACTCCAGGAGATCGCCAAGTCTCTTAGCACCCTTTTGAATCAAGCCTGTTAAAGTAATTTCTTTAGAAAGATATAAATAAATAAGTAGAAACTTATGTTGAAGCATTGTAGGTTTGGGACTAAGGTTTGGTAGGTTTGGACTTCTTCCTGGAACAGGTATTTATTTGTCTTCTCAGGCAGAATAAGCATATATTGAAGGCAACAGGTTTTCCAGCATTCTGCTAAATGAAAGAGCAACCTTTCATGTCTGAAATCAGGACAAGATGGTTAAAAAATGTCCTAATTAAATTTAAAAATAAAAATCAGAGAAGCTATTTTTACTTGAATTCAAGTCAGTAAATTCAATCGGGTAATAGCCTGAAAATAGAAAACTTTTCATGTAGATGTTTCAGTTCTGAAGATAAATTTTCTTTCTCATCAATTTTTTTTCTCTCTTAGTTTAATAATGGTGCTATGAGAAGGGAGGGAGTTGGGATTCGATGGGAAGATCTCTCTTTAAATAATTTATAGTGAATTTTGATGTTAAAAAATTATATTAATCCTTATTATATATTGGTATACTTTAAATTCAAGAGGCTTTGCTTGTATAAATACTTAGAAATTTCCTGGACCGTGTTTTCTTTTGTTAACCGTAACCCTGTACATAGACTACAATCTTAAAAACAACCAAAGAAAACTCCAAGGTACTTTCCATCTACAATAATGTATTAACATTAAATTGGCAACAAATCTATACCTGATTTATTGTAAATCGAGTACCATTGTAAATTCAGGTAAATTTGACCAGGAATGAGCCCAAATAGCTTTGTGAGATTGCGTTGAAGTGTGGATGTGTAAAAGGCAATAGATGCTGGTCCTGCAGTTCTGGTTTGTGATTTCTTGCTCCCCGTTGCTGCTTCCTGTGGAGGATCTAGCTAAGGTATAAATTGAGAATTTGCATGCAGACTAGCAGAGGATTCAAGTAAGTTTAAGCTGTCTTGAATTCTGATAATTTTGAGTTGTTCTCTGGCTTCTGGTGTAACAGAACTACGAGTTATGGCTGTTTGTTCCGCAGTATTGTAGTTTATGGCGCAGGCACATCTCGCCAGCAGCACAGAGACCAATACATCTCTCATATGTGCCCTCCATGGGAAGTGCAGAGGGGTCTCCTGGGGACAATCCTGAAGCTTTGTGACATTATAAGCTCTCCCAAGGACACTTGAGAATTTTTGTATCTCACCATATCTTCATATTTTCTCTGTGAAGCTGGATGAACACCAAACTCCTCTATCCCTTCGGATCTTTATGGGATAGCCTCATATTATGGTGACAGAACTTCTACTGGGTAGCAATAAATGGTGATGTTGAAAATTTAATTGCTCGTGGTTACTAGTTAAAGCCAGAATGTGTTATGTTGTGTCTGATTTGCTTACCTTTCTTATCTATTTCAACACAGGCAGTAAAAATTTTATACACCTAACAAATGACCATGACTGCAATGATATGGTAGTACTGTTCTGGGTACAGTAGCCTGCATATTCCTATTGTTCAGCAAAGCAAAACGTGTTCATCAGGAGATTACCTCTTCTGGAAATGCAACTCTCTTTTCTTATTGTTTTGGTTTTTAAAAATGTTTTTAAACTTTATTTTCAGAGCACCCCACTTTTCAATGTGAGGAAGGTCCCTAACTTCTTTTATAGCAAAAATAAATTTGTTCAAGTTGTCTTGTGGGCTTTTATTGTCACTGAAGACTTGATCCCTTAAGGTGGGATTCTGTTTTAGCAGTGCCTAATACAAGGGCATGACAAATAATTAATGACCCCCAACTAAGGCGAAGTCACTGTGGCCTTGGGATTTTGTGCATCCCATAAAAATCTGTTCACAGTTATGTGTTTCAAAGATTTGGATAGATACTTCTTTGACAGTTACATGATACAATAAAATGGAGAATGTGTATTTGGCCAGCAGAACTTTCTCCAGATTATATATCTCAGCAGTCAGTGTTGCAAGAGCTATGTAAAGGTAATTGATAGTTTAAGACCTTAACAAAATTCATCCTGTTGGGCTTTTTATAGAAGGCTGGGGAATCCAGCTGCTCTGTACCTTAGCTAGTCCTATAACATACTGTCACTATTCTTGCCTCCAGCAAAGGCAAGTTGAAAGAAAGGTAGATCATCCATCCAGCCCACTGAACAGAAGAAAAATTGCAATGTAATTTTGCCTCTTCAGTAGATCTGTCTTACTTCGGAAACTATTTTTTTTTGCTTTTCTATATTCCTTTCTTCCATCCAAAGGAAAAAAATCCAATAAAGATAATGAAACAAAAGGGAAAAAAACCCTTCAGAGTGCTCCCTGCTCTGCGAATTAAAACTAGTAAGCAATCAGTGTAGTGTGCATCTAGAAATGATACGTAGTATGTTTTTTACAGTGGTATGCTATTTACAAGAAGTAAAGCCTGGAATGAGTTATGGAAGTCATTTTCTCATGTATAGAAGTGAATTTTATCACATCTCTCGCCAACTTTATGTCTTCTACTTTATCACTAGAGTTTCTGCTGGCTTATAGCCACTGTCCTATTTTAATAAAGAAAGGAGAGAGGCCCTAATCCAGAAAATGCTTTAAGCCCATATTTAATTTTAAGGCTGCCGAAGAGTTGATGACATTGGTGGAGATGTTCATGTTCACATAAAATGTACTATGCGTGTGTTTCAAGGCTTAGTTGGATTTTTCCCAAAGGGAATTGCCGAAGTCCTGTGCAAGTGTTTCAAGTAATACTATTCTTAACAGCAGTGAAAGTTTCTCAGGGAATTCAGAAACTTTGGGTTGGATAAAATACAGCATGATTTTTATTTGTGATTTGGATTTGACTATATGTCTAGAGATATTAATTATTGATATTTGGAGGTGATGCTGCAACAATACATGTTTTGTTGCAAAAATTAGGCCATTTCGTAAAATCTGGTAGTAGGAAAATGTGATCTGTTGGCTACTTCAGGAGTTTGATAGAAATGACGTGTATGTTTGGAAGCAAAGCAAATCTATCTTAAAAATCAAAATGGTCTCTTCTATTTTTCTAGTTTGATAAATCAACATTTGGGAGTGCAAGCTGTTTTCTTTGCTATTAACAATATTGCTTTTGTGTGAAAACGTATACATAAGAACGTGCCTAGTATTTCTTAGCAGCTTCTAGGTTGTTTTTGTTTCCTCCTTTTTGTCTTGCTCCCTGCACCATAGTTCAGGTGGACTGTGAGAAAATCCCACACTAAGCCTGCCTTTTTCTCTTTTTATATGCTCCATCTATTGTTTTTTGTATGTCAAATAATTTCTCATCCTGCTTTGCAGTAGCATTCATGCATGAATGATACTCAGATTTATCATTCTGTTGGACTCATTTGTGGATTCATTGTAATAAAACATAATACAATTTTGATGCTTTTGGATGCAGAAGACATAGCTGCTCAGAAATACTGAAATACATAGCTGATCCAGTTGTTCCCCCTTGACCCCCACCCCAGTACTCTGCTACAAATAATGTGGATTTCCATTTTGCCTATGGAGAGTATTGCTAAGATGTTGTTCTTAAAGTGACATGAAAACATTCTAGAAATTAAGCAAATTCAATGTGACACAATTATTTTGAATTAAATTGTGATTAAATCTTGTTAATATCGCAATTTATGGCTTTGCGAGATAGAATGATTTTGTAACTGCTGTCCAATTCTCAACATAGGTAAGCGAATTGCTCTTTAAAATCCTGTATATACTTTTAGTTCTTTATTGACATTGCTAGAACACCTGAAATGTCCCGTTAGAACATTTGCTACAGTGTTGTAAAATACGATCGTTTCATACACTGTATTGAATTTCATGGTAATTTAAATCCCCAGAGAATATTGCTGAAATAATTTGATGATCTTTTTTTTCCCAGTACAAATTGTCAGATTGATCTTTGTTATCTTAAAGTCTAAATAATTATTTGTAAAGGTTTTAAGTTGATTGTGAGTACTAGATAATCAAAAGTTGAGGACTTTGATGAGTGTATTTCACTTTGCAGTTCTTTTCCCTCAATATCATGAAGAATTAACTTAGTCCAGGAATGTTTGCCATCGTCATTTCTTTAGGAAATCCCACAGAAAATTATGTTTAAATATTCATACTAAAAACAAATCCCAAGAATAAAGGGTTTGAGAGAAAAAACTTCTGGACATGGTGAAGGCAAACAGATTTAAATTTGGCATGTTGCTGTTCGTGTATCTCTACAATATTGAAATCTGATTCATTTGGCTCTTTGTCATTTGGAAATCTAAATCTTTTGCCCTTGTCTGCATCAAGTGCCTTTACGTTTGCAGCAGTTTTCCTACCAATTTTCTCAGAAATGTATGCGAAAATATATGAGGCTGTGTAAACAGCAGTAATAGTGATCAGTGTCATCACAGGTTTCCTATGGCTTGCTGCTCACCATTCACAGTAGGAATAACCACTTGGCTGTTGGGTTTTTTTGTTTGTTTGGATCTGCTATCAGTTTGCAAGTTGAAAAAAACATATGACAGGTGGTATCCTCGGTACCTTGCTGGGAGGCAATGAGCTTTATAAGGAAGGTTTAATCATCACAGCTACTGCCTTAAAATGGACATAGCAGTTCTACTTAGCCTGTCAAGCATGGAAGAAATTGCTGTAGGTGAAATCACCTCTTACTGCAGGCGAGACCAGCTTTCTAACGCTGTCAGTGTTCTCCTCTGGCACTAGAGAGAAGAGAATATAAACCCCAAATGGTCTTGTGGAAAAAGAAAGAAATCTTTATAATTGTCTGTCTCTATCTTTTTAATGTCCCCGCCTGCTACCTTCTTCTATATAAACCGTGATAAAAATGTGGTGCCTCTGAAGTTGAAAAGACCGGAGGAGAAGCAGTGGGATGGATGACTGTTTTAAGGCAGGAGACACTGGAGATGGCAAAGGGAAGCACATAGGCCTTGGTGAAGGTGGAGCCCTCGGCCTCGTTCCCCGCTGGGCTGCTGGCCCAGAGGGTCCTCAGTGGTGATGAGATGAACGTTTGCAGTGGGTTTCTGGTGCACGCCAGGTGTTCCCTCTCCTGTGAAAGGCAGAATGCTGTTCTGGAATCCATGTTTCCTCAGAGAAACTGAAGTCAGTATGTTAAACTGAAAGGAAAAAGCAGGAAGCAGAGAACCTTACTGTGCTGGGCTGGAGGGACAGGGAGCAGATACAGCCATGTTGCACCCCAAGATCAGAGACAATGTGGGGACTGAGTGTGTCCTGGGCCCTCAAACACGTCAGTCGCAGGTGGATGGAGTATTACAAATTGCAAAGCCTGCTCCGTCAGGTGTGCGCCATGGGGCCGGGGCTCCCCGCATCCCTCCATTCCTCCGGTCCTGTGTGTGCAGTGAAGCATTGGCAGGGAATACCTCCTTCTGATTGGCACATTTAAATTACCTCAGGGATTAACGGCTGCCTGTCCTGCACCCTTCCCCACCCCCTGTGCTTTGATGGGGACCTGCAGGTGGTTTGTGCCCAAGGTACATAGCTGCTCTTACAGCATCCATGGGGCTGCCCAGCCTCTGAGGGGCCGGCCCAGCCCCAGCCATTGGTGCCACCTCAGGCTGATCCCTACACTTCCAGATGTTTAACCTGCAGGGATGTTGCTCGCAAATACCACCCCAAGATTTCTGAAGGTCAGGAACCCATACTGTGAGAGGGGCTGCTGTGATGGTGTCATTGGATGTGGTATGTGGCGTTAGTTATCAGAAATAAGACCTGTGAAATGGAAATAAGAAGGGCTTTCAGCCTGGAGAAACCCATCCAGAGTGTGATCAGCAGTTCAACAGCACAAGCTGGACTCTGGCTGCTGACAGATGCACAAAACCAAGTCCACCAGGTCAAGCAGCAATTTAATACAGTCGGTGCTGTAGGAAAGGCTGGAAGTGAGAATCATGGAATTGTCAGAGTTGGAAGGGACCTCTAGAGATCAGCTAGTCCAACTCCCCTGCTAAAGCAGGAACGCCTAGAGCACATTACTCAGGGCTGCATCCAAGCAGGTCATGAAGATCTCCAGAGAAGGGAACTCCATGACCTCCCTGGGCAGCCTGTTCCAGTGCTTCATCACCCTCACCGGAAAGAAGTTTTTCCTCATATTTGAATGGAACTTCCGATGTTCCAGCTTGAGCCTGTTGCTCCTTGTCCTATCGCTGGAAACCACTGAAAGTGGTGTGTGAAAAGAAAGAAGTGTGAAAGGTTTCTCCTGTGCCTGCCCAAGAATACATCCCTCTTTAGTTTTGGGGTGTGGGTTTTCAGGTATGATATAAGCTTTATTGTTTCGTCTTTCCAGACAGGCAGCTTCTCTTCTTATTCAACTAAATTGTGTAGTAAAACATAGTCATTTCAGAACTAGCAGGGCTTGACCTTGCTAAATAAAAATGAAGTAAAAGCTGGCCAAAAGGACATCTGGCCTTTCTGTTTGGTCAGGAAGATCAGGAGTTATCTTAGCTGGCTGGGAGATACACCACTACTAGGAGAGATGGTAGGTATAGGTAGACAATTATCAAACCTTAGAAAAATAATTTTAGGCCCCAAGGAACGTTAAAGGCCATTTTAGTCACTAGAGTTTTTAAGTACCTGAAGACAACAGGTATTTGGCTTAATAACAGTTTTCTCCACTGCTGTGGAAGATTTTTAAAATTTATTTAAATATTCTTTTATTCTTATAATCTTTGGTGGGGGAAAGAGATTTAGAAGGTCACATGGGATAAAATTTATAGCACAACCACTGAGCCATTAGAGAATTAAATGAACAGCTTACATGGCCAGGACAAGACCTGTGTACTCTTGGAACAGAGGTGAATTTCACCTGTTCTCAGGAAAGATCAATTTCTCTAAAAGCTGCACTGCTATCACTGAATATTGGTTTTTCACACAGCATACTCCTCCTACATATTTTCAGCAACTGAAGAGCAACATGTTTGCAGACAAACCATAAAGATCAGTGTTTTTCCTTCTTTCTAAGTCTTCCAAAGATCCCAGTTTGATCTCAGCATGATTTTGAAAGCTTTGATCTTTTAAGGTTTAATTTAGTCCAATGACAACATGGTTCTCCAAGGTAATTCACCTTTCCCTGACTTGTTTAAAGAAGAAGAAAAAAGAGTGAAAAGGAAAAGCAAAAAATACTTTGTAAGTGAGGAACAAAACCTTCATTAGAGAGAAAGCATCTGAAAATCTCTCTAGCAAAATAACCCTTTGCAATCCCATTAGCCTGCCATCAAAAAATTGTTCTCGGTGGTGATATACACTCTACACACCCTTGTTAATCCATTTTGAGATGCTAAAAAAAACCCCAAATAAATAGTTTATTTACTGTTTCAGTTCAAAGCTAATACATTTAAAGACTGTAAAATTGTTTCACAGTTGTGTAGGACAACCTTTGCTAAACTCAAATGGAAATAAATAAGAGTTCATTGTACCCCAGCTGAATCTTTTTTTGTCAAACACTCAGATGCAGCCCTCTGTTAAAAATCTCATTATGTCTCTCATCACATGGCTGCACGTTCAGTTTAAGTTGCAACAAGAATTGGCTGCAATATCTCCTGTAAGATACGACCATAATAATGAATGTAGCTTTGGAACCTAATTCTCTTTCTATTTTCCATTCCTGTATGACAAAGGGAAGGTGCTGGTAGGAGTCCTGAAATGTGCTTTTGCTCTTGGGTTTGTTGGTGGTTTGGGGGAGCAGTGAGGTGTGTGATTGCAGGCATGGTCTGTTTCATGGTCATTTGACAATTGTCAAGGACCACATATAGAAAATAGGTGCTACTTTTTAATGGATGAAATTAAATGGAATAAGTCATTTAATTTGTACCAAACTGGTGGGTAATTGGCATTTTAACAAAGACCACTTGTCCACCTACCCCAGTAAAAGTTATTGCTAGTTGCTCATACCGAGGGCTTAGATAGAGCTGAGAAACCATAATGTACTTAACTGATTCTGTAATTCCGTTCCCCAGAGGGGAAAAAAGAGTTTCTCAACACAGTTGGTGATGAGCTTGTTCCCTAGAGCATGAAACATTAATCTACATTTCTAAAGCCTCTTAGCTGAATATTAGTTAGCGGCCTGTGAACCCAAAAAAGGTTCAGAGCAAGGTGAATTGTTAGGGGGTGATTTGTGCTATGAATTTAGTGCTTCCTTTCAGTTACTGAGATCTGTCTTTGTGAGTACTGAATGTTGCTCAAAATTACAATTGAACGCCTTTTCTTAACTGCTAGTAAATTGTTTGCTTTAATTTTCATTTCATCACTTGTTTCTCATTCTTTTCATTGTCAATTTGATGCAACAGAAAACCTTGACTTACAAACTGCATTTCATGTTGCCATCATCTTGGCAAAGTACAATGGTGTTTCATCTCGCCATCAATTTAGCAAGTGTATGGAAGGGATTATTTGACACAAAATGTATGCTTTTAGAGGGAGAAAATGGAGTGTGGGATATGACTCCTTAGGCACTCAGCATGTTGGTGTCACCAGTTGGTTTTAAAAAGAGACTAAAATTCTATTTGTCTGCACCATGATATATCGTATTAAGCTTTTGAGGTCTGCAGCGTATACTCGAATAAATAAGTAACAAACTATTTTACCTCTTGTAGTTATAGGGTTGACTTTTTTTTGTCCCCCTCCACCTAACGCTGAAACACCAAGCACAGACTGCAGCTGAAGAAAAATTAGGATCAAATAGCTGATGTGACATGCTATTATGCCTTGTGCTATCTACATAACTGTTTGCTGTGTGTTGATGATGAACCAGAGCTTGATCTAATCCCTGCGTGTGGGATGCATAGAAATTTTACCTAGCTCAGAGTACCTGTACCTGTTGCAGGGTTTTTCTACTCTCCTACAGAAAAGGGGTGCAATTGGAGATGATCTGGAATTTTTGCCTAATAAATCCCCTGCTACTGCAGGAACTTAAAACCCTGGTCACAACTGTGCTCCTTCCAACAGTCAGTCTGTGGCATTTTATGATTTCTATGCAATTTTAACTATTACTTGTTGAATATTGGATACTGCATTTGAGGATTCAGTCCAGTGTTCTTAAGCAATATTTAATATCTATTTAATATTAATATCCTTCATCAAAGTCACAATTTTGTTTTAAATAATGATTTTTCTCATGATTTTTAAGCCATTGATCATGTTATCATGGCTCTGTACTCGATGTGACAGCTTAGAAACTTTTTTATTTTCTGATAATGAGAACTGAGGTTCTCATGTTATCACTAGCATCTGAAAATGATAGTTTTAGCCAGCATCAAGAGCAATGAGACTTTCAGTTTGGTCACAAGAGATAGTAAAACCATTTGTTGTAACATTTCCAATTTTTTGCTCAGGTGAGAAATACTAGGAAAAATATTCTGATGGGTTTTGACTATCTACTCTGTTCCCAAAAGGATTAAAACCACCTCTTTCGTATTAACTAACAGGAAAGGTTTGGGAAGTTGTTTCCTCTGATACATTTCCTGCATTTCAGTACTCCAAGTCTAAATAATTTGGAACTTAAGGGATGTGTGGTATATAAACTAAGCCCAGTATCAGTGATGGCTTCTAAGGCAAATGAATTCATACCGTTATTTTATACCATGTCTTGTCAAATTGGTAATGCGTTCACATTAGCTGATTCTACAAGATACATGGGTGCATAGAGCTGTATATCTAACATAAAAATCAAATCCCTTATCTTTTCCCATCATTTTCTAGGTAGTTCTCTTCCTCTTAGTCTTACCTTTTTTTTTTCCTCTCTTTTTTTTTTTTTTTTTAAAGGAATTATGGTAACTTACTGCATTATCTAATCGCATACTGCAAGGAAGAATCCACATAATTAAGATTTTAATTAATTTTATAGCCCTGACTTTCTAATTTTGCCAATAATATCAAAGTGAAGGAAGAAATTTACAATCAAATGATAATAGTAAGTTTCATAAGCTGTAAAGACAATTTAGTCTAACACTTTATTAATCAAGAAGACACCTCAACAGATACATGGATCTGTTTGTGGTTCTTTGTATGGTACCCTAAAAAAAGGCTTATTGAAGGTGGATTTTTAACAGACTTTATGTCTGTTTTCACATCATCAAAAATAAAAACACAACATCATTAACTGTGATCTTGAAGTAAGATATTATGGATGTATTCAAATGCTAAACTAGAGTTCGTTTTTCTGGGGTCCCAAGGAGGTGCGCCCCCTGTGAGAATTCCGTCATGTCTTTGTGAATGACTTGTCTCCTGCACTTGGCAAGGATGCCGGAGGCAGCCAGACACAGTGTGTGTGCCAATTACCTGCCCAGCATCACAAGGTTTAGAAAATGAAGGACTTAGTCCCTCCCTTTTGAGGTCTTCATTGGCAAAAAGAATGACAGCAGCCAGTGGAGTAGTAGTGTGCAGGAAAAGAGTGATCCAGGACACACAGTAGCACCTTGGCTCAGAAGGGTTGCCAAGGTAATTTGACAGCTCTTAGTGGAACTGTGCGCTCAGCGCTGATTAAACAGGTTGAGTTGCTGGCCTGGGGCTCAGGCTCTGCCTGGGGACCAGATCGGAGTGAGGCTTCTGAGAACAATAAATCTCAGATATGTACCAAGGGCAGGGAACAGAAGATGTTGCTGCAGCAAAGCAAGAATGCAACTAGACCACTGTATGAAACAATTAAGTTCAGGGACTGGGGAGTCCCATGGCTGCTGCTTCAGCCTAGGGTAAGGTTCGGTGTTGGAGATGGAGAAAACTGAGTCATAGAGGGTATGTTTAACAAGTGGCTGTATGCACCCGAAGAAGTACTTTCTGTGTGTTCCTTCACCGAGAGCACTGGAGTATTGTGTGGTTTCAGTTCAGCCTACAATTTTAAGGTTCAGAATTAGTGTTCTGAAACGGATCAGTGTAAACCCCACGGGAGGAGCACAGTTATTACCTGTGTAGGCTTGTATTTCTGGGACTGCTGTTAGACTTGGCTTTCACTTAGGGTTCAGAGAAGGAGAAATAGAAGCCTTATGGTGAGGCTGACTTTGCCAAGGTCAGATGAAGTCAGAGCCTTCAGAACATTGTGCTGTGTCATGAGTCTCAGCTCCCAGTTAAGAGTAGAGTACTGAGAAGGGAAATAGTAGACGTTCAGGAAGACTGGGGCTGAGTAGAGATTGCAAATGTCAACTGAGGTCTGCTTCTAGAGTTATCCACTGAGCAGTCACGGGCCCATGGCGTTAGTCTCTGCCTACTGTACTTCACAAATTTGAAGAATCTTATACGAAGGACTGAGGACTGGGAAGTCTATCCCCACCAGAAACTCAAACCTTTCTGACTTTCTGAATCCCATGTCTCTCATGCCCTAAGTGCTCTGATACCGGGCAGTGCCCTGGCACTACAGCACACCTGAACTGGTGGCATAGACCAGCATCTGGAGCACACACATCAGTGGGTGTTTGCTGGGGTTGTGCACAGCCCTCAGATGGTGAGTTCTGCCCCAGAACAAACGAGGTAGAGCTGCCATTGTGCTCATCTGCCCTGTGTTTTACTTAGGTAAATGAAGGTTATAACCTACTTTTGTTATTGATACTTATGTGAATTTTGTGAAATGTCACCTGTTTTGGTTTTTCTGGTTTGACAGTTTTTCTCTTAATCTCTTTTTAATAAATAATAAAAAAAAGCTTTTCTTCCACACATGCCTTCAAGCATGGAATTGAGAGTCATATGTCTGTGTAGCTGTCAAGGATATACAGTGTGTGACAAAGATCCAAAATGCAACACAAACATTACTAAGGTTGGGAATGTAAAAGGAGTGGGATCCATTCCCTTAGTAAATAGCTCTTTCTGACATACAGGCTATCTTAATTATGTTTTATTTTGGATTGAAAATTTTCTCAGTATGAATTTTTGTTAACACTGGCATGAAGCGTTGGGACTTTGAGGATAAAATAAATGATGTGTCTTGAGTTAAACCATTCATGACATATTATTAATCGGTAACCATAGGAAAAATTACTGGAATTTCCAGTTCTGGGGAAAGAAAGTGGGACAACACCAGAAAGCACATTAGAAAATAATGCTATGTGCTTTTTGATAGTTCAGAAATGTGAAGTGGGGCTAAGCTCTGCTGCTGTATTAATTCATGGCAAATCATTTGCCCAGTTTTGATACTAACAAGAGACTATTTCATATTTGCAGGCCCCCAAACCTCCCATGGTAGTTCAGTGCATTTCAGCATGATGGCTGATGAGACCTGCACTCTGACACATTCTGCACTGATCATTTATCACAGTCACGTATGATTTATTTACTTCCGACCCTTCCTGAGTCGGCCGACTGCCTTCAGGATAATGTGGCTACTCAGTTTAGTTGTGCTGTAAATTAATAGATTCATTTCACTTCACACTCATGGATTGTGCTTGCTTGGGTTTCCTTTCTATTAAAAAGATAGTGGGAGTTACTATTGAACTTCAGGATGCTGATTTTTGCCAAATTAGCTTTGGGTGTAACTCTGCCTCTGGAAGAATTTAGACTTTTGCATCTCTGGAATATTTGGTGCTCTCTTTTTCTGTTGTTTTGCTACTTTGTTATATCGTACCATTGCAAATGTTTGGTTCATTATACTACAGAAGAAGTTTTATCTCACTGCGTACTCGTATGCAAGTCAGTCTAGGGGCATTTGGGATAAAAACGTACAGAGGAGCTGGAGACAAATTTCTCTTAGTTTCCTACTAAAGTGGAGATAGCATTACCAATCTCATAACGTTCCTGTTGTAAACTCCAGCGTAAGGGAGCATGATGGAAGCAGGGGTTGCAAGGCTTGTTCCAGGGACACGTTATTCCAGGGCTTCTGTACTGTGTGGTTCTGAATTACTGCTGGTTTGCATTCTATCGATGCTGGGGATTTTTTTTTATTTTTATCCCATGGAAGAGTACTGACTGATTGAGCTTTACAAAGAAGTCTAATTTTGGTTTTTTAAAAAAACAGAAATATATGGGCTAATTCTGGGAAGATGTTTTTTTCTATCTGCCTTGTTAACATACAAGGATGTGTTAGTATTTAAACCTCATCATAATTTGGGGTACCATGAGGCTACTTTGCTCTAGCTCTCCTTTGACTCTCTCTCTCTCTATATATATATGTATATGTGTGCATATTCCTGTAGGCATCTGTCATAAAATCCTTATGTGGTTATAAAGCTTTCCATTCTGCTGAGACTCCAGGCAAAGCATCACAGGGAGTATCTTCACTGGAACTCGTTCTTTTGAAGTAAAAACTCTACCAGTCCAGCATTAGCAAAACAGTATCAAAATATATGACAAGACTCTGGATCTTTGTCACACAGACTATGCTTTATCTGTAATAGGTATGAGTTTAGCTCATCTTTCCTAAAACGAGGGCAGTAGTAACACAGATCAGTAAATGCTGCAGTCAGTGCTGCAAATGGGAGAATTATAGATCGTAT
Source organism: Gallinago jamesoni (assembly GCA_025769975.1). NCBI lineage: Eukaryota > Metazoa > Chordata > Aves > Charadriiformes > Scolopacidae > Gallinago > Gallinago jamesoni. Next base: position 13,773,991 of record JAOQGH010000069.1, on the reverse strand, counting down.
GCATGTATGTGCTGTAACCTTTCAGAGTGAAAAAGCAAATTTATTTATATATCTTTCATAATTCTCGCTGTATGCCCGATCATTGCCCTTGCTGTGCTGTGTTATAGCTTCTTATTAGCTTTCCCCTTTGTAATGGAATATTTTATGTTGGATACTCAAATATCTATAAAGACACTAGTAAAAAAGTCTACATTTACAACTTAATGCAATGAGGGCTGCTGGGATGTCTGTAATATCCCTGTATTGGTATTGGTCATGGATTTAGTAGTAGAGATGCAACCGAGATGTTCCAGCAAATGGATTTATTTCAGTGCCAGATCAGAATGCTTGTACCAGGCTGTTAGTAGCCTTCCCTGATAACCTTGATAGTAGATCTCTTAAAGCCAGGGAGCTCTACCAAGAAATGTGGTGAAAATTTCAGAACGTAGAGGTAGGCAGATTCATTAAATATTTATTTTTCTTTCAGCATTTTTCTTTTCCTTCTGCAGAATCATCTTGTCTTTCATGAGAGAAAATTGAGGTCTATACATTTTGGGTATCAGACACTTGGACATGGCTCTCATTGTAGCAATCCATTCTTTTGCTCTTGGCAGCTCCTGGGCCTTTTTATAACTCACTACTTTGGGGTATTTTTTTCCCCATATCTCTGTCTAAACTTTAATCACTTGTTTGATTAAGCATAGTTCAAATTGATCTCTGGACTTGGGAGGTTTTGTATGACTTTCGAGTTCAAAAGATGTGATCCTGTCTTGCTTCTACAGCCGTGGTGTCACATGCATGAAAATCAGTACACCATTCTCTTCTAAACTTTGATAGAACGTTCACTGACTGTATGATTATCTGCAATGATGTTAATTTGGGCTAATTGCACATCCTTATGTGAACTGGTATGTCTAGATTTTGGTAAAGAGGGCAATACCTAAAGATTGGTTTAAAGAATCTGAATAAGCAGTCTGAAGTTAAAATGGCTGATCACAAGGCATCTTTTGATTAATTGCTTTTTAATATTAAATGCTTTCAAAAATCCTGTTGTTCGTTTAGTAGTCAAAGTTTGTAGTGTAATGTTTTTCAATTTTCAATTCTGGTATAATTTCACTTTATTGGTTCAGTATTGGGAAAGCCAAGTGAAGTCGAATGCTTCAGATTCATTCCTTTAAAACTAAAATATTAAGCTTCGGACAGTGTATAAAAATGTTGCATTTGAAAGATGTCCTCTGATTTAACTCAAAACAATTACAATAAATTATCACTGGGATAAGTCTAAAATACTGAATAACCTTACTAGAAAATGTGTTCCCATTAAACCATGGAGTAGAAAACAATTTTATCTGTATCAATATTTATTGTGAAATTATTTCTTTACTAGAAAATGAAAAGGAGGAGGAGGGGAAAAAAAAAACAAAAACCCTAAACAATAGCTGATAACTACTGTGCCTCAGAAGAGTTGTAGGAGTTCATTTCCTCCACCAGAGAGTGAGCCACGGTCATGTTAAGAGTTTGGTCTTTCAGTGCATTAGTGGAGAGAGTTTGGGTACTAGAGCAGTAAGTTTGATATGAAAAATTCTGTGAAATAACCAACACCCAGAAACTTAGACTTTCCAGAGTTTTGCAGGCTCTTAAAAGACCCAGTCTGCGGATGAGCAAAGTGAGTCCTTGGCAGGAAAAGGTTCCCAGGGCGGCACAGGGGTTTGTTGTCTGTCTTTCTGTCTGCTCCTGTGTAGAAGTCTGGAGCCCAGAACCCTGGCACTGGGACTCAGCTCAGGCACTGAAGCTGCCTTTTCTTCACCCTCCTATTTTTTTATTTTTATTTTTTTTTTAATCGGCTCAGGTTTCTGCCTTAATCCTGGTCTTGTTTTAATCAGACATTACTTCTGCAGTAATCAAGCTCTGTAGAATTGGTAATTATTTATCATTTGAGGCCTTTTCCCCTCTAGGCTCTGTCTGTTTGATTTATGTACCTGGCATCTCCTTTAACAGCTGCCACCATGGTATGTATTTATTTATAACTAAAGAGGGAAGAAAGTGTACTAAGTTCAAAGGCTTTAAGCAATCTGAATATTTCCCTTTAGAAGAACATTACATAGCAATAAAGTGTGGAAAAGTAGCAAGGCAAGCTTGGGAAACAGAAATGCACAACAACTTACCTTTCTGACCAGGAAAAATAATGTTCCGGTTACTAAGCTTATTTTTTTGAAATAGGAAGATAGCTCCTATTTAGTGAAGAAATTTACACTTGGTAAGTTTGATGCTCAAGTGTTTAAGGGAAGATTCATGTAGGTTATTTTGAATTTCCCATCCTTAAATGCAATTGTGAACAATCTGAAATGTGATAATGGTCATCAACAATAAGCTCTTGAACTTGGACAATGACTAGTAAACTCATCCTTAAATACTTTATACCATTACATATTCAAGGATGAGTTAAAAATCTGTTTGTGATTGTACTTGTAGCCATGGCCTGTTTTCCTACAGTAGAGATGAACTCATGTTTTAAGGGTTGTGAGGAACTACTAAGATTCATGTTGCTAAAAAACTCAGCTGAAATGCTGATGGGTGGTCACAGCCATAATTGTTTTTGGTTTTATTGGGTTAACTATTTGGATGCTGTCTCCTGCTCTCTGTGAATAGGAAAAATAGAGAGATTCCTCCCCAGAGATGTGGTAGCTCCTCCTCAAAATAGCATTTCTTCGGTAACACAAAGGGTTCAGGTCATTCAGATAAAACCCCGTTCTCCTAATACTGCCCCAGGCTTGCTTCATCCCATTCCTGCTCTCAGAACCTCTCCTCCCTCACTCTGCTGGTAGTTTGTTGAGGCTGCCCTTCCAGGACGCATCATCCCTCAGCAGCTCTTTGTGAGTGGAGAGCTTTGGGGAACTGGGACCAGGACTGATGGACAAGCAAAGGGGTCCTTTCATCTTTCAATCAACCTCCATTTCTCTTGTCTGCATCTAAGGGTTTGTGTGAATATAATACATATTTCTTCTGAGGTGTTCCTGAGGGTGGGCTATAATTTTAGTTAACTTTTATTATTTTGTATCATTTTATGTATATTATTTGCATTTGGGACCTCGATAGATTATAATTTTGAAAGTTTACTATACTGTTTACTCCTTCCTTTCCTGTTTAATCACCCCTCTGCAGCAAAATACTTAAATATGCATTTAGATTAAATTGCATAAGTCCATTCCTGTTTGAAATTCACTTACTAAGCACAACTGGGTAAAATCTTGAAAATCTTGACCCCACTGAGGCCTGATGGTGCTGACTTTCGTGGCTGAATGTCCTTCTTAACGCCATTATTTTAATGGGATGTGACTATGTGAGAGAGAAAAGGTAAGAAAAGAAAGAATTTAAAGTAAAAACTGCATGAAGACTTTAAAATTATAGTACAAAGGAAGTGGTGTGGTGGCAGTGATCCTCAACTCTGTGGTAACTGTGGGAGAGGAATAACTGCCATTTGATTGCAACTATAATCTTAATGAAATTTAAAGAAATGTGGGAATATCTAAATAAACCAGAAAAAAACAGGTTGTTTTTTTTTAATCATTTACAGCTTGGTCAGAAGTCAGGCTGGCATTTAATCCTTGTAGCAAATCAGTCTGTAAAACAATGAGACAGACTATTCAGATGAGAATTTTACCTAACTTTTACCTAATTACAAAAATATAGCCAAACTGAGCATATTCTACTTCCCTCTCTCATAGAAGCTTTTTCCTGGAAATGTTTTGAGAGCTTAGTGTTTATTTATATCATCAGAGATCTCAAGTCAAAATCTTGTCTTTTATAATCAATACAATAAAGCAAAGACAACTGGAATGCTAAAGATGGTTTTCTTTTAGCCATTAAATGACGTTTAAAAGCTTTGCTTTCTCTCTTTCCACCATGCTAGCCCTGAAATCTTTTATCACATTAATGCCCGTGGCTCAATATTGTGAACTTTGGATCCTGCAATTCCAGCTACTTAACAAAATTAACGGAATGCACTGCTCTGTTGTTTGAGCTCGAGTGACTGATGATTTGGATGACCTTATTTGGACATCCCTAATACTGCTCAGAGTCTAAAACTGTGCTTCACTCTCAATTCTGCTTGTGAGAAAGATTATAATGTGCAATTCATGAACGGAGGACTCTTCCCCTTCCCACTCTTCCCTACTCTCCCCCACACCACCCCCCCCCACCAAAAAAAAAATAAAAAAAAATCCCAGGCAGATGATAAGAATTAGATACAAGACCAAGATACATCTTAAGTATAAAAGAGAACAGGTTTTGTTGGTTTTTGTCTTGGGCTTTTTGTGTGTGTTGATGGGAAGAGCTTAGAAGACATGGAAAATTATAAGTTTGGTTATGGCCTGATGTCTGGAGCTTAATTCGGATTTGGAGTCCAGGTTCAACATCCTGGAGATCTGAAGGGTTTCTCCTCCTACTTCAGTAATATTCCTCTGTCGTCTCTCTGACTTGTGTATTGTAGTAAGGTTTTAAAGTGTATTCCAAAGGAATTGCTTTGTTCAGTTACGAGATCGTTATAGTGGCAAAAATATAAAGAGACTCTGCTGCATGGACTGTTCTTTATCCACAGTGTTAATAGTAATAGATTAGAATTTTAAAAAAATAATCTGCAAATCAAAATGTTGTCAAAATTTGGTTTACTTCTGTTCATCTAATATTGTTACTAAGATTGTTACTTCCAGTGATCAAAAAGATTGAATGTTTTAATCTCAGAATCTGTCTTGGAATAGGGTTTCTTATAACTACATAAAAAAAAATTGTATGTTTTAGCCTCAGGATGAAATTTTTGTATCCCCATGAGGTTACAGTATTAAACAGGTTATATAGATTTGGTTGTTGTTGTTGTTGTGAAGCTTTTAGTCAGTTTACTTTGGTCAGTTTTCTTCTAATAGTGTGTACTTACACAAAAATCTTGGGCTAGAACTTAAGTGATGATGTTAAGGAACCGCTGGCTACAGTATTATAGTAGTAGTGTTATTTGTATGAACATAGTGCTTCAAAATTGATAGACAAATGTACCGGTTAAGCTGTGTTGAAAGTAGATGCTGTAATTATTGCTTTTATTTGCAGGGAGAAAAGAAAGAAATGAACTGACTCAAAATATACTTAGAGCTTGGGCACTTTTATGTTTGCAGTCTGTGATGAATTCTCTGGATGATGCAGCAGTACTTTCTCCTAATAAATTCCTATTAAACTGTCAGAATATTCAACTGTTCAGTCTTCCTCTCCTGATTTTGCTTGTCACGTTGCAATAGCATATCTGAAGAAATGCAAACATTTCTCATGCTAATTAGAAGACTGGGAATTCTTTGTTATTTACTGCTTCCATCATCAAAGGTGATTGCAGTTTTCAAAGAACTGGTGCATTTGCTCATGTTATGGTTTCTGCAGAGAAACTCACCAAATGTATTTCATCAGTTCAGCTTCCTGTGGACCAGAAAAAAGGGAACAAGCTTTTATTCTTATTTCTTACACTAATCTGGAACATACATCTATGTGAACACCGTTTCCTTCTTTTGCTAAACAAAACATGCTGAAATGAACTAGAGTAGTACGAAGCAGGGCTCAGCTACCACTGAGGGCTGCAGAGACACCCCTGGGGCATTTCAGGGTAGAGGTTGGGCAGTGAAGTCAAGGAGCAGCTGGAGCTGTTACCTGTTGTGGTAGCTGGTCTCACAGAGGGGTTGTCTGTGTGTTACCTCCTTGCCAGCACCAACACCACGTGAGACAGTGCTTATAGAGATTTGCTATGTTCCTTCTCCCTCCCCTGGCAAAACAGCCCTTGCTGTAGAGCTTCAGAAGTTCAGAAGTGGTGAGTTAAATTCCACAGCATTTTAAAATATGATCTCTCTTTGCTTTCCTGCTTCTTATTATGCGCTTCTTTATGTCCTTTCCCTTCCTACTTGCTTTCCAAAATACCACCCAAAGCTGATTGACATTTTCAATGGAATCACTAGAATAGGCAATGCTGTTATAAAAGCTTGTTGACATTGTTGAGATTTGATGCTTTTCAGTGGCGGGGACTTTGGAGAATTCCCACTGGCTTGGGGTTGCTTCATGAGGTTTAACCAAAACATTTTGCAAAACCCTTCTCCTGCTCATTACAGATGAACAACTTCCAGATCACTCGGTTGTTCAGAAGCCCCAAGAATCCATGTTTTCTTTAGTTAGTATCTTGTTAATATCTACGCTCAGGTATTTCTTTTTTCCATATTACTTTTCCTTCCAACCAGCTGAATATGTAGCAGGAATTTGGCAAACTTGTCTTTGGAACGAGAGTTAAGGACAAAGTTTATTGAGAATGTCATCTAGTAGGTTTGGAATTAAATGTGTTTCAGCTAGAACTAATGCACGACTGTGTACCAAGCCAACCTTGCAAGGTGGTAAATTATTGCTTAGAAGCTTTTACAAATTTGTATTTATGTTATAGCAAAGAAATTTACCTCAGGAACAGTATATTTAAACTGTGCTCTGAAAAATTGCTTTAATGGATTTCCACATGGTAAAATGTATACTTCACATATAACATCTTGTTTGTGTCAGATAGTGTCTGAGTCAATAACTGTAGGTAATGTTTTTAAAGTAAAACATAAAACCCTGATATTGAAGAATAATATTGTGTGTTTCGATCAAGAGATTTGACACAGCTAGCTAAATAAGCTATTTTGAAGTAGAAAATATTACATGGCAATTAAGACAGATAGAAGACCTTGTTTAAGATTAAGAGTTGGGCAAACCCCTAAAATAACATTCAGAGCTCTCAGAAAAGGTATTAGGTGATATCTAAGTAGCAAACATATTTCGAATATTTTTGGAATATTTTAGAGATTTAAAATAAAGTTTATGGACTGATCTTGGCACTAATTATCTTTACTGCCGCAATGCTATTGTAGTAGTTCTGTGTCTGCAGGCTTTACATCCCGACTGTACAGGATCATTGGGACCGACTGATCTTTCTCAAAGTAACTATATTACCTATAATAATACCAGAGAGTCATTAAGTAAGAATTGCAGATAGACATAATAATGCAGGAAAGCTGGTGTTAATGAGCTTGCCCAGAATTAAAGTTTTTCATATGTCCTCACTATTGGAGTTAAGGACAACAGTGAACTGATTCAGTGCACACACTGACCCAGCCACACTCTGTGAATGTCCAATTACTGCTTTTGCCTTTTTGTACATCAGAATAATTTAAAAGCACTACAAATACACCAGTGAAAATGGGAAGAGAATCAGGACATGTTTCTTCCTATTTGCTGGTCATCAGAGTATCCTTATGGGACTATTTCATCAAGACCAACAAAGTTTATCTGCTTAATTACTTCCCTGATAACTCAGGGAGGAGTTTTGCTCTGGGAAATCTTCTGGTACTGTCTGATGTTTTGTGTTGCACCATGAAGATTGCATTGGTCATAGTTATTAAGCTTCTGTAAAACCCTGCGAGAGTTTTCTATCAGAAGCAATAAAGTTAGTTCAGCTTATTGATACTCTATAATCTCCAGGGTTTTTTTTTTTCCTTATCTCTGTTACATATCTCCAAAACCACAAACTGCAATCATGGAGTATGACTGAAGGTTGCACATGAAGCTACATACCAGGCTTTTGCTAGGCTTGGTCTTTCCAGGCTGAGGAAGCTTTTATTTGGGAGTTACATTTGAAGATTACAATAAATACCGTTCTTCCTTGCGAGGCTGTCAGCACATGCTTGTGCTACACTCTGGTGACCTCATCTTTATGTGAAATCATTGCTGTAAAGCAAGGTGACACCACAAAAAACTCTACTACGGAAAAATCTGGAAAACAAAGTGAACAGAAAAAATCATGGATTGAGTGTCAAATTTTGTGACTCCGGATTTAAGCATCTTAAAGGTTATTAAGTATAACTAGAGTAACAATAGGAAACACAGTTTGAAAACGTAACCCATTTTTTAATCAATAGTGTGCTTTTTAAGTGTTCTTGAGCCTGATAATACATTGTACAGTAATTAGGAAATCTACCTTTGGTTTTATTTTTCTGTGATGAAAGAATGATGACAAGGAGTGACATAAAGCCTTGGTCGTGCATACAAGGTTGCTTTATGTAAGTAAATTGAATCTTGATTCAATTCTTGATCAAAATCTTGATTTTTAGGTTGGGTTTTTGCATAGGGAAACAATTCTTTGTGTCTTTGTGTCTTCAGTCTGAGACTTTTACAGTCTCAGAGGAGTTAAAATTGTTTCAAATTGTAATTTTCCTAGATATTTGGTGAGTACCCTGACTATTATTTTAGCTATGGTACAACACAATCACTAAAGACAGGATACTCTTTCAACTTCTTTGCCAACAACAGAAGATCTCCTTCAATATATTCCAAGTGAATGTTCAAATGTAACTTTTATTACAATAATCCTTCCCCTTCCTTTGCAGAATTATGTGTGGAAAAAAACAGTCTTGAAACAAGAAGTGGAAAGCCATTCTCCTCAATACCATGTCCATTGGACATTCTGTCCTCCTGCCACGTGATGGAGCTTGAAGAACTCGGGTGTCGTTAGATTGCTCTGGATTCATAGGACGCCTAATTGTAAGTGTATATGTAGATGTAAGATGCAGAAACCTGTCACGCTACTGGAAATGTATCATATGAAAGTAATCTTTTGTCCAGTGAGATTGCAGCTTGTTCAACTCACCTAATTTTGAAGTTCCTTATAGTTTTCAGACCTAGTTGAGTTTGTTTCACACATCCAGTTTTACAGAAGTGGATGCAATTTGTAGCTTTGTACTTAAACAGATGAAGAAAACCAATCAATCCCCAAACCCTCAACTGAGTAAGCCTTAGGGATGTCAGATGATTTTCTCTTTGGTATCTCTTGGTACAATCTGCACCTTAATGTTTTCATTCATAGTTACTGGGTATTCTGAGGGTTAAGGTCTTATCCTCTTTAAGTCTCTCTACATAAAAACTCGAACATGGAGGAACTATTTTAAGTAAGAAGCTAACATTTTGAGTTAACAAAACTGGGGTTCAAAGACTTCATTTGATATGAGACAAGCAATAATGATTTAGCAGTTGTTTGCTCTTTTTAATTGTTATTACTTTTCCTGTCTTAAAGTAAGAGCACTTACTATATCAGCTCTTGTCTTTGTAATAGTTTCTTCCCTTTCTTACTTAATGAAATCTTCTCATCTGCCCAAAGAGTTATTTTCAATAGTGAAAATGAAATTTAGGTACCACGCAGAATGTTTACATTTATAGCAGAAACTAACTGACCTTTACATAAGGCTCAGTGAATGCTCACTTTGAAATAGGTATAGCTATTTTGGAAGAATATCAATTCATTGTCGCACAATGATCTAAATCCATCTGAAATTACTGTATTTTAGTATTTAGAGGGTGTCTATAATGGCAGAGAGAGAGGCAGGAGTCCTTGTTTAGAGTTCAAGGATAGAAAAGGTATGTCACAAAGCTCTCTCAGTATATCACATTTATTGTGTTCTTATGCTTTGTTGCAAATGTCAGAGCACTACAGTTGCATGGAAAGTGAGTCTTAGCTAATAAAAGGCTTCACCTTTCTTTTCTTTCTCTACACAGTACTTGGAAATAACAAATACTGTTTTGTTAGGTATTTATTACAAAGTATTTCTCATATACAGTGATGAGATTTCTTCATAAGGAAAAGTCTGCGTTCTGTACAATGATATTCAGCATTTGTAAAGAACTTTCATAGCTATTTTTCTTATGTTAATGTGCTTTGCTCTTGGTTTTCATCATTTAAATTTTACTGAGGTTTTTTTTTTTAAATTAATTCATTTGACATTTGCTATAACTTAACATTGATCAAGAGGAAGTCGTGTGGCATTTATAGAAACAAAAATATGTAACTAGTTTCAGAGGTATTATCTAATGATTTAGAAAGCTTAAATATAATTAATTTGGTCACTAAAATGGATTAATGGCTGAATTCATGCACTATATCTGTGTATTGAATTATTGCTATAGGTTGCATCCCGTGAAATGAAATTCTTTTAAAGAAGTGAGTTGTGTTTTCCATCAGTTCTCTGAACACAGAGAATATAGTACAAAAACTAAGAGAAAATTAAAAAATAAGAATACTATTCATATTTATGTTTTGTCAAATATTTTTTCTTGTCTGGAGATGAGCCTGTGTATCTCTGTGAAGTCAACAAAACCAAAATTCTAAACCAAGAAAGCTAGAGCTATATAAAAGATGCATAAAAACATAAAATCCTGTAAACTCCATTTCAGGGTCATGGGACAGTGAACAAACAGTGCAGTCTTTGAGCCTGCTTTGTACCAAGGAATCGTTTAAATGGAAAATTACAAAAAAGTGCTGACTTCCCTGATGAGCTGTCAATAGGAGATTTAGGGCTCCCCGTGTGCCATCAGCATGCTTTAATTGATTACAGTGTTACTATCCCAGAGTGTGCTAAAATAAAGGTTAGAGAAATCCTGAGGATATCAACTACCTTTATCAAACTGCACAATTAAGGGTACAGTACATAATCTGAGAACAGAAACCATCATTCAGAAATAAGTGATCTACTTTACTTGGAATGAAGAACTTTTTTCTGAAAGTCCTGAAATTGCAAAATGGCTGCTCAGAAGAATGGACATAAACTGTGTCGCTATAGGTTTCAAAAGAATAACTCTGTAGATTATATACTGTGTTGCACATAGGACTCAGAATGATGCTTGCATCAGAAAGTATACGGTCCCTGGTGTAAAGTGGCTGCATTAAAAGTATTCCTTATTTTCATGAGCAATTCCATCTACTTTTAATACCTCCCCAAAGCTACAGAGAGGCACCGTCCATGGACCTGTCGTGGGGCTGGTTAGGGTTGTATTTATGCTTTAAGTTGGCTGGTAGTTGACCTACTCTTGATTCTACGTGCCCTGAACTTCTACCTGGAAGGTACAGGCCAGGAGCACATAACCGGTGGAGGGAGATGCTCTGAAGTGTGTTCTGTGATTGTGTGTCAAATCTGAAGGAGAAATAAGGAGACAGGCTTAAGAACAGAGTGCCAGGAGCTGGTCACCTATTTTAAACTTGATTTTGGGTTTTCATCTGCTACATTAGTCCAATAAAGATATTAGGGGGGGAAAAAAAAATCTATTAATTTGCTCAAGGAAAATATGATGTTATAATACTTTATCTCCACAAATCAACTTCTCAATTTAGAATAATGTCTGTTTGATATGGTATTGAAGTATTTAGCATTTTTGAAATCGATTATTTGCTTTACAAATAAGTTATCATATAGTCAAATACAACACTTCAAATGGAGCAAATGTATTAATACTGTTTTCTAGAAATTTGTAAAATATTAGCTTTCATCTCTGAAAAAATAAAAACAAAAATTTGAAATGTTATGATAAACGAAAGTTCAATTTTCTCTATCAGCTCTAAATGCTGCTTGTTGAAAAATGTTTCAAGATATTGAAAATGACAGTAGTGTATTGAGGCTTTCATGAACAGCTGCAAGTGGAGTGCTGATGTAATATTTATAGCTATAGTAAACTTAAATTGTTGTAGACTCAATGCTCTTTTCCAGCCAATAATTAACATTTTCTAATGCTAACGTGTTGTACTTTAATACATTTGTATAAATATATGATAATAATAAATGGAAATAAAAGGGTCTAGGAAGATTTGGTGTATAAAAGAGCAGTTCAGAGTTCTGAATCCAGAGAATCAAACTACTACTGTCTATGCAGCTTTTTCAGAGAGTATAAACAAGATGGAATCCCATGTAGTACATGACTAAAAGCACTTTTTATCCGAACGTACTGTAGCAATCATTAAATATATCATGTGCAGTGACACCGGGGAAGGCATTGTTCTCCTTTCTGCTCAATGGACCATGCTGGAACACTTGTTTTGTATCTTGAAACCATTTATGATTGCTGTTAAAGAAGTCAATGCTTTAACAGTGCCAATGAATCAAGTAAAGTCATCCCGTTCATCTGTCTGTTAAAAACAAAATGTTGGAGAGAATAAAGACAAACAGAATCTAACAATACCAACAGTTGCATTAAAAATTCCCTTTATCTGTTTGTCAGTGGAATGTGCCAGATCAGGAAGGAGCCATCTGTACTTTTACGATGTTTTAGGATTTTGCCTCCTCATCAATCGTTATTGTTAAAGTGTTCTTAACGGAAGATTCCAAAGGATAAGCCGAGTTTGTCTTTTCGGCAACTATGCACCTGCAAATTTGTCTCTTTCAAATCAAATGCAGGTTTGTTTGTTGTTTTGCTTAATTATTCTTTAATGTGACCTCATCTTCCTCCTTTGTAACAAGGGCATAAAGATGATCTGACCTTAATTCCTGTGAACAATCTCAGTTCAAGGTGAAGCTCTTTGTCTTTGACTGACAAAAAGCAAACTTGTCTGAACTTTTTTTCTAAGTAGGCAGGTTGTTGTGCATTCAGCCCTCACATACAGAAAATAACAAATTCTAGCCAAGGAGGACAGAGTATTTTTCTTCGTGTGTGAGTAGAAGAGGATTGCTTGGAGGACTCCCTCATTAACGCCAGTAAAAACAGAGGCCGAACAAGGTGGACTGTAATGAGTGGATCACCCCTTATTCTTTAACAGAACTGTGTTTCCAAGTGGATCGCTGAAAGGCATGAAAAGGTGGCCAGAGTAGATTCACTGCAGTGCTTAGATCATGTTCTGCAGAGCCTAAGTGGCATCCTGGAATACATGTCCATCCACAACATGAATTCTGGATGAATTTTAGACTATTTGTACAAAACGTATTTGGAGACCCCTAAACAGCTGCTGCACTCATCAAACTCACCCTTCAATTGCTCTTTGTCCAGTTTTCTTGTGTCTACCTTGCATTGAACTAAATCCTGCTTCAGGTGCCCACACTGAAATATGGGTATAGAATATTGCTATGTGGGGTGAAGAAAATTACATGAATGACAGGGAGAATGTATCATAGATCACTCTTCACCCATTTATTTTCGACACCTGGTGCATCTGACACTTTACAGTTGAGAAGGAATGGAAGAGTAGAAAAACTCCTTTGCATTGGTGCAAAGCATGGAGACTTGGGGTATATGCCATTGCAGGTACTGCTAGGAAAGGTTTGAACTCAGAAGTGAACAGCCTATGTGCTGATGTTGTACAGATGTGCATAAGCACATCTAGAAGAAGTCTAGTTGCTTTTTGGTAAGCAGCTTCTTTTTCCCTAGTGACCACTGTGAGAATCTGCATAGTTTGAGAACTTGGAGCTTATCTATCTACCTGACATCTTTTATTAGAAGAATGGCTCCAGGATGTTAATTTCTAAAGGATGCAGATATTTCTAGAAAGGAGAGAGAAGCCCAGCTTTCCTTGGCAGTGAATTTCAAGGGTTCTTGCTGTTGGCTGGCAGCATCTTTCACCACCTTTATCAGTAACAGGGAGGAAGAGTGTTACCAACTCCCTGTCAAGTGTATGTTACAATATCTTAGAGTGAAATGTTCTTGCTGTGCACATCTGTATTGGGTTGTTTGACATACCAAACCTGGCATGCAGCTTTAAAATCACGATACTGTCTGCCTTCAGGGCTTCTGTTCCACAAAAGGCATTCATGGTGACTATTTGGTGAGTGTTGGGATTACTGGGAATAACATGTTTGACCTGAAGTCACCAGGATTGAATCTGGGTTCAGATAACTCTTGAGATTGATGGGAGTAAGGGGTGTAACAGAGAGACTGGGAAGCAGGGACTTTGGTCTCTTCGGGATATGCTGTTAGCTGACAGGATTTTCCATGGAGGAAGGAAGAATACTTCAGAAATCAGGGTGAATCTAATTTTTTTACATTCCATATTTACCGAAAAATAAACACAAAAACTTGTTATGAGTTTAGCCATGTCATTCTGTCTGTGCCTCTTATGCTAACTGTTGGTGGAAATGTAAATTTTCTTGTGGTACTTCCAATGTATTCGTTACTGTATATTCCTACTGAAGCTATAGCTCAGAACTGCTTTTGATCAATAGTTGGTTATTTATGCTTCATTACATTCGCATGTTTAGACCGTGAGGTTTCAGGGAGAAGGACCATGTGAGGGTTTTTGTATGTGTTTGCATGGGACTACCATAATTAGATTTTTATTTCAGGGTAGAGTTAAAAAAAAATCACGATGGCTCTGAGCAGCAATATTGATGTTCATACTGAATGGAAATAGAAGAATATCAATGAGGGCTTTTTTATTCCTTGATAACGGATAACACATATTGCTAACACAGACTAGAGGTGTACTCCTTAGTACATCAGTAAGAAAAGTCAGTCAGTAAGAAAAGAGGCTGCATAAAAATGTGTGGATGTATTAATCATTACCTTTTGTATTTTGAGATGTTGGACTGGAGGGGGTAGGTTATAGATTGGAAGCTACTGGTTGTTTTTTTCTTCAGGATCATAAGCTGAGATAGGAACTGCATGTGCGTGCCACTTTCCCTGTATTGAAAAGGGCAAATGGAGTGGAGCATTTAGTGTACTTGTCCAGTGCCTAACCAAATACCCTCTTGCCTAGTCCCAGTTGTTTATATATGTGATTCCCTTTCATTCTCAGTGCGTGGCAGTGCTTTCAATAAGCAAAGATTTTTAGATTTCTCTTCATCTTCTTCCTGAGACGACATTGTAATTACCCTTTTACCAATTTGTCAAATATTGCATCTACTATTGTTAATGTCACGTTGCTTGTTAGAAATCCCAGGTCACAGGAGTCCCAGATAAGCTGCTTGTGTAAACTAGGTAATAAAAAACCACTATGGGATGTACCCAGTGCTCTCTCTTGATTTCATCTGACGTTATAAAGATACTTGTTGAGATTGTGGAGAATACAGAAAAGTGAAACATTAAAAATGTGCTTTGGAAAGTGGAAGATTGTTTCTAGATTCCTCTGAAACGACAGGATTAGGTTCTGAAATGACTGAAATCAATAAATGCAAATTAAAGCTGGCTCAGCATTTTCCTGGTGTTTTCAGATTTGGAAGACTGTCATTTCAGACCTCAATTCATGTTAGTTCTAATTCTTGCAGAATGAGGAGGTCTATTGCAGTAAAGCTGTATTTGTTAAATATTTGTGTGTGCACATAAATATATTTACTGCTGCTTCTTACATTGGACAGCATACATGCCTGCAACAAATTAACATATAAAGCTCATTCCCATTTTGGATACAACTGTCTTGTTGAAGGATCCATGATTACGATGTCACTGGATACTTAAGAAACTCCTTTCAAAAGTAACGTGGCCCGTGTTTTGTATGGGCAATGGCTATATCTGATCCAGTCAGCTGAATGCCCCTGGATTCTGGATCAGGAATTGCATGTCAACTTGTATGTTGTGCAGCAGCAGTCTTATATTTAAAATCCCAAAAGAATGATTGCTGCAGAAATGAATACATCTAATGAGAACCAATTAATTTCTACAAGCACATCATTTAATTTATATCTGAATTAAAGAATCTGTTTAGTTTTCGTTGAATTTAGTGCTTGTGAAACATGTTAGATTCACAAGCCTCCAAATTACAGCTTTTTATCTGCCCAAAGAGCAGATATAGCACAAGCAAAAGCAGAAGAAATTTCCCTGTAGGTGACTGCCAATAAGGTAACCTGGAGCACCACCAATTAGTGTCAAAGATTTTTACAGCACAATTGACCCATGTCCGCTGGGACTTAGACTGAAACCATAAATTGTTGCTTAGAGTAGGACAGTGTTGTCTTCTGCAATCAACTTTCAATATGTCAATAAATCATTGGGGTTTATAGTGGATCCTTGGATGCAATTAAAATTTTCATACCAACTGCTATGTATGAAAATCTAAAAATGCTAAAGGACTGCCCTAAAAATGATGCAAATATTGCCCATGAAAGAGTCTAGGCTTTAACTTAGACCTGTATGTTAAATACTAATACGATGAATCATTCTATAGTGGACCTGAGTAGTTAATCATAAATAAACTTCAGCAAGAACAGTGCAAAAATAATCTGAAGTAGCTGTTTTTCAACCATCTGGTTACTGAGTAACTATAACAGTAGGCCTGCTAATTCTGCAGTGTAGGCTGAGGTTGTATTGTTCAGCTTCCACGGAAAATGTTTAGACTGAAGGAGATACAGACTGAGTGCCTGTGCAGGACTGCGCCCCGCCAGGAAAAACCTTGTTTACCTGGTGGCCTTAAATTATTCTTTTAGGGCTGATTTTGTGTCAGAAGACATTTCTCAGCCCTTCTTTGGTTCGAAAGTTGGTTTCGGTAGTCTTTTGGTTCAGATGGAGCACTGAACAGACAGCAGGCTGAGGCCCATGTGCCAGAGGCGAGGCAGAGAGTGTGTGTCTGTGTGTCTGTCTGTCTATTTGTCTATGGAACTTTACAGGGTGGGCCTAAGGTGTTGCTGTTGGCAGAGCTCCTGCATATGCTCTAAGCTTGGCTGCCCACTGCAGGGCTGACACGAGCACCCGAGGCAACATCTGTGGCTTGGTGCTTCCTTTCTCTCATGAAGACCATAGTTTTCACAACTGTTTCCTATTTATTCATTTTAGGAAGAATGCCTCGATTATTCTTTTTACTTGTTTTCCAGCTACTGAAATGCTCCAAAGTTTTTAATTAATTCGTCATTACCCCTGTAGACAGGCAAAGATCTCTGTTAAGACAATGGGAGTTTTGCTTCAGTTAGGGATAGAGGGTTTAGCCAGAGATAGTAGACTACTTATGTAAAATATTAAAGTTTTTCTTTCTGTTTCAAGTATCGCACTGTACGAGGCTCAAGTCTACTTGTTTTATGCTGTTAAACAACCCATCTTTTGTCATACAGGGAAGGATTCCTGATCTAAGATAATATATATTCTTTGCTAGGCCTGTTTATGCTTGGAAATTATCCTCCTGTATCTGTGTATTGAAAATTTATGAAAGGTACTAACGTATATCTTGCTATATATTTTTTTCTGAGTACACTTCTGTAACTTTAGCATGGTTTGAAAACTATTTCTTGCCCACAGCTAGCAAGAAACAATGATTTCGTATTTCCCAAAGTGGAAGCCAGTCAACAGCATTCCTCTTTATTGCAAAGAGGGGATACAATAATAAAAAGACATTTGCTGGTGGAATATTGGCAATAAAGTACAATAATACATTAAAACAGATACTTAAAGTTGAAATTTATGAGTTTGTTTTTCTGTGCCAGTCAATGTATTTTCATATGTTAACATCAAAATGCAGACTCTCAGCAAAACCTTTAATAATAAAAACAGCAGCCATCAAAAGCAAGTGGATAATTTTAACTTTTTATATAAGGACTATCTTGTGATTTTGTGTTGGTTTTTTTTTTTTCTGGATTTAATTTTATTTTCATATGCCTTTTTTTTTCCTAATAAAATATTCACCAGCTTGTTCCTCCACACACCCTTCAGTGGAGCTCTCAGACCAATAATGCCTCTGTTCTGCCCCTTCTCTTTGCAGAAGATTAATTTGGAAATTGAGTGTTTCATTTATAGGATGGCAAAACTGATCAAAGCTGGGGATATCATTCTTTCTAATGAAGGTAAACAGTTTATATATTCTGTGTGTATACAATGTTAAGACCATAACTAGCTCTGCTCATTTTCTAAGTAGAATTTTCCAGTGTAACCTTTCCTTTCTTTTTGGCATCTTTTGATATTTAATAAGCCATTTTTGTACTTAATGATTCAAGAAACTGTTATTTAGAGTAATGCCAAACAGGCAGTGCCAGTCTTCCAATAGTTCTGTGAAGTTACCTTTTAGTTTACCCGGTTTGCCAGGTAAGCATATGTGTGAGCATATGTGCATGCACACACAACACAGAATTCAGAAATGGAGGATGCTTTTCAGGATCAGAAAAATCAGATAAGGTCAGGTTGTTAAAGTATTCACCGATTCACTCACTTAATGCCAACCAATCCATATGTACAGCCAAAAAACTCTGTGTTGGCTCTAAAATGCTTAGAATGTGGTAAGGTGAAGTTATTTTTATTACTGCATGATGTCATCAGGAACCCTGTGAAAGGTATAAGAAGTTCCAGAAAAATTAGTTTCAGATATCAAACTGGTTGAGTGTCACGACCGAAAGGATAGTAACTTTTTCAACCTGCAGACCTCTCTTCAGAGATGGCCATATAAAGGCATTGATGTAAGCCATGTCTCTCTTGACTTCCATTTGAGCTCTGTGCAAGGACTGGAGACAGTGTGTAGATAGTAGGTAAATGAGGTAACAAGCTGCAGGTCCACAGGAGTATTTTTGAGGGACTCTGAGAGCGTTAGACTTGACAGTCAAGAGAGACATATATGGGAGAGTCAGAGGAAGCAGAGGCAAATCATCTCTGGTGGGCTTTTGGGTCATACACCACCACCTAGGAGAAGACATTATTTATTTTTGAAACAATAACTGGCACTTCTGTTAATATATAACTGGGGAGTTGGGGAGAGGCAGGCAAATGAACACGGATTCAAGTTGTTACCTGGCCAGACTAGCAAAGTCAGTGCTTTTAACTTTATTCACAGCATCCCTTCAATTTCCCTTCAATTGATTCTGTTTGGACGAGATAGACTGAAAAAACCGTTGTGTGTCACTGCAGTTCTGTTATTTTCCCTTGCAGTGTGGTAGGAGGGACAGATTCACATCTGTTTATAAGCAACAGTAAAGCTGCACTTATGTGCAATAAAAAAGGGAGGCAAAAAATATAGAGAAACATAACTTCCAGGCAACTTAAGGTTGGTAATCTTCTAGCTTTTTCTCCACTTCTGAAACTGTTCAAGTTCACCTTATATTAAATAAATTAGTAAGAAAAAAAAAAAGTTAAACAACTTTACTTTAAAGCAACAATTCATGCAAAATAAGGGTTTATTAAATATCTTTGTAGCAGTTACTACCTGAATCTGGCTGTTTTTTTCAGCCAACAAAGTGGTCTCTTTTTACAGACTGTTTTCCCTCCTTCACATCCATTGCCAGACGTTGCCTAAACAGTAGTAAAGGAAGGGTTACAGTTCTGCAGGAGACTGGCCACAGCTGTGCTCTTGGCTGGTGAGCATCTATTGTGTGGGGTTTTGGTGTCCAGCATCCATCCATCTGCCATTTCTCCACGCACCCCCCCATCCCAGCTCCTTTTCCAGGTAGTGATACTTTTCATACAAATTTTTTGAGTTTTCCTTCTATCCAGTTATGTGTGATACAGTGAAAGAATTTGCTGTCTCTGTTTTGAATATCTAGTGGACAAATAAATGGCTCTTGTCTATCACAAATACCATGTAGATCAGACTTCCAGCCTTTATCAACTAACTTTTAAAAAGAACATTCAGCAGGGAAGCAGAACTTCACTGTGCTTTCGGTCTCTTGGTGCTGTCCTTGTGCAAGGTTATATGTTGCAGATGTTTCTGAGCCTCAGAATTTCTAAATTACATATGAGTTTAACCCTGTATGCTAATCATGTTTTCTAATTGGTGATGATGTTAATGACCAGAAATTATTGTATAAAGCTACTTTACTATTATTTTACATTTAGCATTGTCGGTTTTTATGTCACTAGCAATTTTGTCTCCTCTACCCTGCTCTAGCTGTGTTCCACACAAAACATCTTTGAAAAATTATTGCATTACTTGCACATTTCTGTTGGTTTTTTCATCTTGCACTTTGAAGCTTTGAATGAACCCAGACAAGAAACCAAAATTAAGTACCATAGGGTGAAGGAATCTAAAGAAGACATAATAATTTGCCTGGGGAATGGTGACAAGTCAAGTTCAAGGTTATTTCTCAGTAAATGCTTCAAAGTAGGAGGGAAATGCATTGCAGGAGCTAGAGGTAGTATCAGAACGTCGTAAAGGACAGAAGGGAACGTACCTGGGTTACTGTCAAGCTTGCCAGTTCTTTCAATCAAATTGCTACTGGTTTATTTTCAGGTTGCCATTTTGCTGGTTTTAGTACTAAGTTAGATGGAACTTGCAAATAGATAAGATGCACTGAGACATGCTGGCTGCACATCATGGGGGAAACATGAACATTATTTAATACCTGATGATAATATATGCTAATATATGATGATAATATATGCTTGCAGACCTGTAGTAAGGTCTTATATTGCCACCAGGAGATTTGTATGTGGTTTCCTTTCTGCACCTTAGGAGAAAATAAGCCCACATACTGGTACAGGCTGCAAGCTCATCAGCTGAAAACAGCCCTGCTCAGAAGGAGATAAGGTTTAGAGCAGGGCACACAGTGTTCTTCTCACAAATACCACCATCAAAAACCACATCTCTGCAGCATTTCAAGTGTGGCAAACAGGTTCAGGAAAGTTGTTACAACCCTCCCTGTGGTGCTGGTCTCACTACCCAGGGCATGAGTTTTGTTTTGAGACCCACAGTTCTAGAGGGATACTGAGAAACTGGACAGGGTCCTGCGGAGGGTTATCAAGGTGTTTGGGGACCATGTGACTTGTATATGGAGGTCGAGGGATCTGTGCACTGTGCTGTGTAGTACAGCAAAGATGAGACTACGTCTGATAGCTGCCTCTGGCTGAAGGTAGCTGCAAACTTGGCAGAGCCAAACTCATGGTAGTACCAGCAGACGCAGCCAGGGGCAATGATCATGTGCTATGGCTTGGAAAGTTCAGACTGGGTGTGAGGGTTTATCACTTGGTTATTTTACGAGGGTTATTTCAGGCCCTTTGTACTTAGAGATCCATTTTTGTGCTTAGCGATCTGTGTGAGCTTCCCGAGCGCCAGAGAATGGCGATGATTACAGATCAAAGTTTCTAAATTTACAAGAACTACCTTGATAACTGAGAGTCCCTGCAGCAGGACTTGTGGAACATCACCACATGCTCTGCTACAGATGTTATCAATCTCTTGATTAGCAGTCACATCCCAGGGTTTCTGGTTGATGCCTTCCTGGCACATAAATCTGTTGTTAGAGTTTTCTTGCAGTCAGCCTCACCACGCACACTGTAGTGTGAGAGGGTGTGAGATGGAGGAAAACAAATGCCAGCTAAGGGACCGAGTGTCAGTAGCTCACGTAGAAGTATATTTAAGATGTCAGGATAATCTGCCATTGTTTGGGAAACAGGTTTTTGGATCGAGTGACCTTCCTGGAGGTTTGCCTTCAGTGGTGATGGGATCGTTGGCCCTAGATTAAGCAGTTTTGGTGGTTCCTGCTCTTAGTTTATAGCAGAGTAAAATGAGTTCTTTGGGACAAATAAGCCAAGATACGACAAAAATTTTCATGTGACATAGTCCAGCCTTTGCTGTGTCACAACAGATCCTGGCTGTGACAGGGCTGGCTATTTTTTCTCCCTGTATGTTACTGGTAAGGCTTCTTTTTCAGTCAAGTATAATTTAGAGACCTTTATTTAGTAATTTTCACCTTTGTGTAGGTAACAAAACCCAATGATTTTTAGGCTTTAAAATAAAAGTACTAATAAGTTTTTCCACATCAAATCAAAGTCCCATGCACCAGTTCTCTCTCCCTCATGTTTATTTTTATAAATCTTCTTTGACTCTGCAGCTGGCTTTTGGTGATGGAAGTGCTTGATTTTAATGGTAGTATTCCTACCATCTCTGATTTGAGGGAGCAGATGTTCAGTATTCTAGAAGAAGACTTCCTGGCCACTATGTCTTGTAGATTCAGTCCTACAAGTTTCTCTAATCTATTATGTAGCACAGTCCTGCCAGCAATCTGACCACCTTGTTCCAGGACATCTCACAACCTGTCCTTCATAATTGTGGAGTTCTAGAAGAGCAAAGCAAAATGCTATGTGTGTAGGGATAGGGAATGGATTAAAAGCATCGAGCATAAATCCTACTCAGCCTAATGCCAGGGAGCTGCATATAAGGGTCTAGTTAATGCAGAATTAGAAATTTTATTTATTACCCTCCCTGCTTTTTGGAATAAAAGCCATGCCTTTCTTATAGTTACCTAGTAGTTAAAAGGAAGAATTTGAAGTTATACTGTAAGTGCCTGCTAGTGGCATGCTCGTGTGGAGACTCCTAGGAGATTTGGGGATGTTTTTAAATAGCACCGATACAAGTTCTCCACGTTGGTCATCTAATAGCCTGAGTTTCATCATGTAATTACTTAGAACTACATTGGCCAGCCTTGCTAATTCAGTTTTTATATTGGAAAGGAAAACATATGCCAAGTTGACTACATCCCAGAAGACCTTCTGAGTCTTACTGTGGTCTGCATAAGCGACTGGCAGCCGTAAGGAACTTCAGATCTCTGGGACACTGGGAAGAAAATGAGTACTGGGAAGCAGCTGTGTCAAACAAAAAAACTTCTTTACTTGGTAAAGAAGCTCCAAGGACTGCTTCGTTTTATTGTTTTTTCCTTTATTTGAACTTTAGTAAATACCTGTATCCTTCATTTATACCAAATCTACCAATAATAATGAGCAGCATGTATTAAAGAACCAATTTATGCATGCATAGAAATCACTACTATGTGATATTTTGCTGAGCATGGTCATCTTAATCAATATGAGATTTGGGCAACTGAGAACCGGACACTTGAGTACCATTTTGAACTCATCCTATCTCATTTCCTTTTTGAAGCTGAGTGTCTCTTTTGAAATACCTTTCACTGGAGGCTTGTCGTACATCACAGAATCATGCTAGAGTAAATACAGATGGAGTATCGAGCTGCTTCATTAAAATCACTGTGATTTGTGTAAGGAACTCCGATCTATTCAAACCCAACTTGTTAGTTTAGATTCCCTTGCTGAGATATAGGTCAGATTTAAATTAATAAGTGGTGACTGCAAAATCTTAATTAAAATGATACAGTTTTGTGAGTAGACAAGCACTCTTTAATTCATGTTGGGATGGGGATATCTTCTTTCTTTTGGTAAAAACCCACTTGTAAAGGTGTCAGACCAAATTAATTCCTATAGTTAATATTAGTAACATAATTAAATTACTGAAAATTATAAATCTGACCATTCAGTCCCAACTACTTTCGATTATTGAGGGAAAAATTATCTTTTTTTGGCTGTATGGTTTGTTTTCTGTTTTCCAATTGATTAGCAAATAGCTTAATAATAATTTAAAAGAATCCCTCATGTTGATAAATTATTTCCGTTATGTGGGGCTTGATTCTGCACTGCATTGCAGTTTTTGTGGTACACTAGCAGGGTGAATGTAAAATGGCTCTGAATTACATTTTTAAGGACGTAGTGCCTTTTCCTACCCATTTGCCATTTGCACAGCACTGGCATAAAGTCTGAAATAATAGTGCGATTGCGGTGTGGGATGAGATCCTCAGGCAATCTGATCTCCTCACACTGGAAACCTGAGAAATCGTGCTGAAGATGTTAATGCCACGCCATTGGAATCGAGAGGTGCATTTTGCCTGCTTTGCATAGGTGTAATGGTCTGGTTATACAATATACTGAGGGTAACTGAGAAACAGCACTACAGGGTTGGGGCTTTGCTTATGCTCTTCTAGAATTCTTCTTCACACAAGTTCCTGAGTCACCTTCAGAGGTAGTGTACTGAATATAAAAATTATTGCTAATCTCCATACAGTTCTCCAGCAGGCAGAGGCAATAAAACTCGGGTTACTATTCCTCCCCCCCTCCAGTCTTCCCCCTCCTCCTCCCTTCTGCTCCTTTGTCCTCTGCAAAGCTGTTTACAGGTACAGCTGGGAAATAATATAATGTCTGGTCTAAGGATATATTGTGGAATCTACTTTT
This sequence comes from Gallinago jamesoni, assembly GCA_025769975.1. Classification (NCBI taxonomy): domain Eukaryota; kingdom Metazoa; phylum Chordata; class Aves; order Charadriiformes; family Scolopacidae; genus Gallinago; species Gallinago jamesoni. The sequence continues at coordinate 13,750,300 of JAOQGH010000069.1, read as the reverse complement.
ATCTCAAGAAGACTTTTTTTATTTCTTTGCAATAACTTCTGTGGTAGGCACAGTCTAGATTCATTATGGACACCCAGAGGAAGGGGATTGTGTGAGCCCCTGGCATGACTCTTGCTGTTCTTTTGTCTCTTCCTCTTACCCTAAATAAGTATAAACAACATGTAGACAAGACAAAACCTCAGCAGTGAGCAAAAGCTGCCTGCATGTTATCCATCAGTATTATTTAAGTAGGACATGCTGGGCTGTTCATGATACACTCATACTGTAAGTGATAAGCTATAACGTATGGTATTCATTTACTTCTCCATTCCAACAGTAATATAGTGAAGACAATAAATTTTCCTGTTTGTTCTCTGACCCACTGTTCTTGGGTTAAGCAGCATGTTTTGTCTACATTTGTCAGTTGTTACAAGCTTCTAGCTGCTGTGGACTTGGGTATTGATGAACCCTGGAAAATGGAGCCTTGAATAATGTATAAAGCATTAAACATGCAACCATTTCACTGGGAAAAAGGGGGGAAAAGTGTATTATATGTTTTCTCTGTTGTAGCTCCTTCATTTACAAAACATATTTGTCAAGTCTTTTGCTAAGAATAATGCCAGGATGCAGTTTCCCATCATTCTTGTTAATGGGACTGTCTTAGTGTTACAGTAAACAACCATAAGTCTTGTGTCTCAGCCATTGTGCAGCACACTTAGTTTTTTCAGCTTCCAATTAAGGGTATTTTAAATTTGCTGTCTACAGTCATAGGAGTGGTTGTGCAATTTCTGGTCTTGCATCAGGAGAAGGGCACTAAGAAAAAGGGTTTTTGAAAGGGCAACGGCATACTTGCAGGATTACTGTGCGACTAAAATATGTATCTTGTTGGGTTCTTTAAAAGCTTGAAACGTATTCCTACCTGTTAGAGTGATTTATTACTAAAAAAGCAGTACTGATTCATGCATTTTGCTGAATGAATTTATGTGATAAACCATCAATATACATTTACATTAGCAAATGGAACTTTCTATCATATTTGTGAGACCAGGGTCCAAGACTTCAGTGGCTGTGAATCAATGCAGTTGCATTAGCTTCAGTGGAGTGGTGCTGATTTATATCAACTGGAGCTTTGGTTTGTTAAGTTCTTCCTATTTTGGAAGCATGTATCAGAGCAGTGGAAAATTGCTGGGTTTGATTTACCCCCTATTTGACATGCCACAGAATTCACCATTGCGCTGGGAAACTTCAGTAAACACGTGAAGATTTCATTGACAGGAAGTCTGAATTACCCTCTTATCCAGGCCAAGGCTGAGAGATTTTGGTGAACTCTGTGGAGGACAGTCACGGTGCTTCCGTTTGTCCTCTGTCAGTTCTGGGAAATGGGGTGCTTAGAGCTGGTAGTCTGTTCCCACGAGGACTGAATTCATGTGCAAATTCGAAGATCTCATTTAAAAAGAGGAAAATTACTTCCTGCATATAGGCGTGAGTTTTCTAATGTTAAGCATTTCATGATTTAAAATGGTTACCTCTATAAACTATGAGTGTCTTGCCACATTTATGTGTCTGCACGTAAGTCCCACGCAGAGAGATCTGGGTGTACTGTAATGACATTAGAGCCCATCACCTTCCTCGAGCCTGGCCCTCCTGAAAGCGTAAAGCACCGAACGGAGGTGAAGAGCCTGTGCGTGAACAGAGATGGAGGTGCAAGGCTCCCATTAACTTCAACACAGCTCAACCCCTGCACATTGTACTAAATACTGACCCCTTTTTGTGTTTCTCCTCAGCAAATTATTTGTCAACAGAGAAATAGAAATGCTTATGGTACAAGGAGATGAATGTGCATGCAACTGAAGGGAGAAATATAAAATGTATAGGATGTGAATCCTCTTTTCTACCTTTCTTGGAGATCTTCACTATCCTACAGATGTGATATGGAAGGAGCCAGTGGAGCAGAATATCTGCTTTGCATAGACAGCTGACGTGGGATTTGTATACAAATTATTTTGGAAATGTTATTCATAGGGAAAACAGAAGGTGTTATTAAAATGTTTATACAATAAGTTGATATATGTACCATGTATAACTAATGAATGATTTCAGTTAAACAGGATCAGTATAATTGCTCCTAAAAGTGAATATGCTGGCTTTGGAGTGGGAGTTTGTACTATGTTTTTAGGGTAACTTTTTTGGTTGGGTGGTTGAGGTTTTTTTGTTTGGGTTTGTGGTTTTTTTTTTAGAAAAATGTTTGTTTAAGGTGTTTTCTTTCTGTTTCTGTTGATTATCATGTTGGGCAATATTCTCAGTGGTAACTTCACAAAACTCTTTGTCATCACTGATGTTGTTTATTAGCGTTTAAAGATATTAGCTCTCTGGTTTTTGATACGTCTGGGCTCTTCCTTTTATAATTAGTTGCCTGAGGCTTCCTTCTCCTCCATATATGCACCTAGGGCTATTTCATTGCTCCTAGGAGGAGTTCAGGTTTATGGTACTTTAGCACGTGGGTGTCTATGAAAGGCTGATGTTTAACCTCAAGACTTCATTACTAGACTCCATCATACCTAGTATCTCAGGATATTGTCAGTCTATGATTTTGAATCTCTGGCATCACTTTCAGTTTTTGATTTACTGACTATGTTCTTAACATGAACCTTGCTAGTTTAATTCTCATCAGTGCTGCTGTCTGCAATTCATCTTCTGAAGAAAATTATGGATCCACTGAAAAGCAGAAGGAGATATATAATTCAAGAAGTTTTCAAGATTCATTTTCAGGAAGATGAAGTGCTGACCACATTATATGCTGAGTTGGGTTCTTTGAACAGTAACAATGCCACCTGCAGCACTAAACATGTATTATGAATAAATGTTTTATTGCAAGCAAGCCGGGAAAAGAAATGGTCAATCACTACTGCCATGTCTTTCCCAGCAGAATAAAGATTCTTCTTTTGCAGCTGTAATGACTTCTGCAAAAAAGTATGCGCTAATATAGACCTGGGTTCCATTTCTGTGACTGTCACACATTTACAGTAAGTAGCACAATCCATGCATTTCTAGAAGAGATAAATAGAAAATACCTAAATACAATGCTGTAAATGAGTAGAAAGCACATTTGCACTGCTGCACTATGCGTGATTAAAGTGGTACATTCTCCAGAGGGAATATATGAGGGTACCAGTAGGTGCTGCTACTGACTATCAATAACACTGGAATAATGTGTTCTTTTCTCCATCCTACCATGTAATTAAATTAACAGTAGCCCAGCTTTACATCATTGATGTTGTGCAGTAAAAAAGAGTATGAAGGAAGAAATGCTGAGCATTTAATTTCAAGCAAGAAGCTACGGCTATGTGACAGTGCTGAATGGAGAAATAAGAACAGGCTGAATTCTGGGGTTGTTTTATACATTAGGTTATTGAAACTATTCCCAGTGGAACCTGAAGAAGAATTTGGCCTAGGGTACAACATCTTGAAAACGTAGTATTTATACAACTTTCCTGCCACTTTATGTCTGTCTTATTCCACTAGTTTTAAGACACTGTATTGATTGAAATCAGAAGTGGAAAAATAACTAGGTCCTGATCCTACTTCTCGGAAGTGAACAGGAGCATCGCCAGTTTAATCCTGGTAGGGTCGAGCAGGTTAAAAACTGAGATTAGTAGATGGTAGGGTAAAAAGTTACCTGGAAACATTTGTTTTGATCCTGAGATAAAATGACAAGTTAAGAATTTCATGTTAAAACATCAAAAATTCTGTTATTTTCATCAACTGCCTTCTAAAGCCAATTGGCTTTCCAGATCTTTGAGCTGCTGAATAATTTGTAAAAAGTAGATAACTAATAATCTTTTTCTTCTCTTACACAAATTGTCTGGAAACACTTTAAGAGGCTTTCAGATGACCTCCTGGATAAGAATTATTTTGCTGCTCTGCTTTTTCTGACTTGTAGCTTGTCTGTGGATAGTGTGAGAATACTCAGTGGAACACTGAGCAGAGCTTAGAAGGGCTTTGGGAACAGGACCAAAATGTCTTCTGTAGAGGAGACACTTGCCAAGAGAGCCACTCTTCTGAAATTCAAGAGTCTAAGTGAGAAGTGCTAATTATTAAATAAATTATTAAACCTTTTGGGGTGGGTTTCTTGCATAGTTACCTTTACAGTTCAGGATAAACTCTGAGTTTTGTGAATTTTGGACTTTTTAACTGAAATACAGAATCTAATTCAGTCCAGAAAATTTGTTATGAATTTTTCCATTCCCATTTTTAGCATTCTTACCTTTACATACATTTTATTTCTTTCTTCCTATTAAGGTATTTTTGGGCTTACTGTAACTGTATGTCCTCCACAAAACAATACAACATAATCCTTTGTGAACTTCCTTTAGGGGCTGGTATTTCTTTCATTTTGAAATATCGCTTCAGATAGGATTTCTGTCTTGGAATTTTTAATGAAATGTGAACAATTCCATTTTTTAATTCTGTATGTTGATGTTGTGGCCAAGTGGATTGAGAAAAATGTTATGTGATTTGAATACATATTTACATTGTAGGTATTTGTAGGCTTTTCCTTTTGCCGATGAAGTTGTGTGAAGTTTTTAAAAAAATTTGCTAGATGTTTTCAGTCTTCTACCTATGGAAATAGTTGGAAAGATAAATGCAAAGTTACTGAACTGAACAATAACTATAAATACACAACAATTTGTGTATTAATGTAGATGAAAACATTTCTTTTCATCAAGCTTCCAAAATTTCTCTTGGGTGTCTTTTCTTTCCTCTCATATTTGTGAAATTAATCAACCCAGAACAAAAATGATGACTTTTGGAAGAGCTAACTCTTGGTTTGTATATAACAATAAATTGAAAACACTTGATGACCCCATGTCTTTTAAGGAAGCTGATTTCTAATACAGTCATGATTGGTTACATGATTCATTTGAGATCAAATAAAAAGATATTGATCACATGAGTAATTCTTCTGTAATTGGGCACCTCCCTCAAAAGTTGTCATTACTTCTTAGAAAATAAAATGCAATTCTTGGTACTTTCTTATTCAAAGCTGCTAGCTGAAAATGAACTTTTAGAAACAACCCAGAATCCATTTGTCAGGATAATAACAATTCTCTGTAACAATTCTTTCTGCTTCTTCTCACTCCCCCTACCCACATTAATTATAATGCTCTAACAGAACAGAGCTTGATTCCCTTTTTTATTAAGGTTGTTTCACTCTATTATTGATTAAGCTTATTTCCCATGATAAATAACCTTCCTGTCAAAAAATGATTTATGAAAGCCAGTGGTCTTTCTTTTTCCAGTTTGCTTTTCCTGTGGTTACATATTACATATTATCTCCTGCTGACTGGTTTGGGCAGTCTTTGAATCTACAATTACTGGTCCTCATTAAGAGAACTGAGTTTCAGTGCTGTAAAAGGCTTGGAGATTTATCAGGTGAATCATTCAATTTTAAGTTAGAAACAGAAGTATCTTTCTAATGTGAGTATATGGTCTTGTGATATGCTTTTAAATCTTCAAAATGTTAATAAAGTAAGGTCACCCTGCATTGCACTTGTGGAGACCAGCTCCTTGGAAGCAGCATACTTCATTAACTTTTTTCTATGTCTTGTGGAATATTTCTATGTCTTGGCCACAAAGACAAAAAAATACAATACAATTAAAAAAAAAAACAAAAAAACAAAACTGCAATTAAAATCATACACTTCTGGAATGCCAGAACTCCAATTTGGATAGCAGTCTTTTTTTCCCATGTGGATATATACACATGTATTTCTATGTGTGTATATAAAATGCAAAAGAACTTAGAAGAAACAGTTCTGTTTTATGCAGCTCCTGAGGTGGAGTAAGTGTGGTTTTGTTCTGATATGATTCATTCTGTTATGTCAACAAACCTTTTGTCCTTGGATTTAGGATAAAATACGAGGTATCTTGAGTTCTTTTTACTCAGGGGAAAAGCTGAGAAAGATAGAGGGTGCATCTAACTTGTTTATTGTACAGGATGTATCTAACCTCTTGTTACTTTAGTTTATTGATGAAAACTGCTCAGAGGTTTATGCCTTGACTATATCAAGAGCTTTCCAGGCACTGGTTTGACCGAAAACTCTGTCATGTACCTTTCTTTCATATTCTCAAAAAGTCTTCATCGGTGCTCCTCCGCTGCTTTTTTTTTTTAATTGCATCTGTGTATTTTGTTTTCCTTTCATGCAGTTCCAACTATCCAGTGCTTTATTTTTAATATACGTTTCAGGACAAATAGCTCAAGTCCAAGGGGAATGTCACTTGCCTTTTGGTTTGTGGGATGGTGACTTGTCATTTGTTCTGTGCCTGGCACTGCAGATTTCTGATCTGCAAGGAAGTTTTCTCTGCAATAGAATAATACAAATGAACAGTCTTAAAAAAGCATTCTATAAAGGAATGTCATTGCTTTTCAAAAACTGTGAAGAAGCCTGACTGTACAACCCCAGCTTTAGTAACATTTTCACATAATTCACATTACAATTCTGGATAGATAGATATTGCATTAGACAGACCTAAAAAAAAAAAAAAAAAGAAAAAAAAAGAATACTCTTACATACCCTTGAACAGTCTCATGAAAATCCTTGTGCTTATAAGTGAAAAAGCATAAAGCAAAACCTAATGTTATCATTGCTTTAATTCTCAGTCTTTGTTCCTTCCAGTTGGGGCTCTTAATAGAAACTAATAGTAACTACATAATCAGGATATTTCTTTTCAGAGTCAGTAGCAGAATTAGAGTCCTGAAAAGATAGCAGGCTGACATTTGATGTTTCTAATACCTAAAGCCAGCTTCAAAGAGAATGACTCAATGTCACAAACCTAACAAATCAGCAGAGACAAATACTTTTTACCTGTAGTAGCTTTGTCCTCAGAATTAATTTTGATAAGAAGCATTTTACAAATATGATGGTTTTTTCTCCTTGTATCCTGCTTACCTAGCAAAAAAAAAAAAGGGGTGGTGGTGTCATATTTCTTGTCTACTGTTGTGGGGCCATAATATTTCAACTCTCGCAAATTTTGAAAGGACCACTTGATCCTGTGACAGGTGATAAAATCAAAGGGGCCAGTAAAGGACAATGCTTTCTCGCTTTCTTTTAGAGAGTGGTTTCTCTTAACATGATATTCAGTGCTTGTGGACAGCACGGCCCTGGATTTCTGAGATCAGAGGTTGTCCTCCATGTCAAAGATGTTTCTGTTCTCACATTGTGTGCAGTAACTGAACTCTCCAGGTCTCGTCAGTGTATTATCCCTATTTGAGAGATGGGGAACTGAAGTACAGAGAGCCCAACGTTACAGGCAGCCTTTAGAAAAGAGTGTGTAGGAGCCGAGTCTCAGGCTCTGATCCTCCTCTCTACCACAGTCTGGGTGACGGGGTCTCAGGTGGCCGAGGTGGTGAATGTGCTGTAACAGCCCAGTGCTGGGCGCTGAGAGCTGCGCCCCCGCCACCTCACCGGTCATTTGCTGGGTAACTGGATTTTGTTACCTATTAAAGTAAATCAGTTTGTAATTGTTTGACAGCTACTCAAAACTTCTCAGAATGCTTTCTGCAATAATTAACAACCGTTAATTACAAACATAGAGCTCTGGCTCTCTGAAATGAAAATAAAGAGTCTTCTTGTGTTCTGAGCTGCTGTGTGGCTGTACAGGAGATTCTTTAGAAAGGACCTTGACTATAAAGATGCACTCATAACCTATCTGGGTTAGGTAATAGTGGAATGTTTATTAAGTAACCAAATCAAAGAAAACAAGTTGTATTTCAATATAACAGGGCAATGAAGTTTTAAAAAACATGTATGTGGAACACATTTAATTTTACCTCTATTCAGATGTAACTACTAAAAAAGTTATTTTGCCTGACCTCATACTCGTTTTAAGCTTTTTGGTTGGTCACTGTTGGTCTGGAGGGAGATATGAATTAAACACTGAATTGTGAGATTAAAAGGACTGAGTCTGTAATGAGCTTTAAGGGCTTAAAGCCCAGTGGAAGAGAAGACTATGTATCTTTAAACCATCTTGTCTCACTCCTGATTGCAAAGTGCTCTGGGGACTGGGAAGACCTCAAGCACTTTCTTGGATGTTCATGATGTCCTGTTTGAGGCACATTAACTTTCCCTGGTGATCCTGTGCACCGTGCAGTACCTTTGGAGCTACTGTCAGCATCCTGCCTACCCTGAAACTTGTGCATTGGTTGCTCTGACTGTGCCTTTTCTTTGGAAGTCTTCTAGGAGTGGATCTGAAGAATTTTAAGTTTTGTACCTTGGACAGGGCTAGGGATATCGCATACTTTGTAATGTACGTTTCTGAAACAGCAACCTAAAGCTACACGGGAACAATGCCATGCAGGTGAGACTGGGCTTGTGACTGGCTGCTGCAGTTCTCTCCCTTTGGAATTTATTATTGCCTGCTGAGAGACTTTGCCATTGTTTCACACTTGTAGCGAACATGGGTCTCTATATTGTCAGTGGATCTGTTCATGCTCAATGCAGATCTCCGCTGGGTTTATTCATTGTCCACGTGTTACAAGTCATAACTTGATAGTAAAAGGGGTTATGCCTCTAAGCACTCAGAATTCACCACTCTTGAAATCATGGGGACAGATAGGTCCTTTTTGTTTATTTCTTAGAAGTATAGATAGAGTTGAACAGAGAAACAAAGGAATTCAATTGCCTCTAAACTTTCAATTTGAGGTAAAGCCTCAAATGATGGCATTTATAGTCAAATTCTCTTTCTTTCTCACTAAGGCAGTCCATCTGGTGGGTTTCCTAGAATTTCAAAACTTAAGAGTTTCTTGGTTTCCTGGGATTCATGTTTTCTTAAATGCTGTCAACAGCACAGAGCCTAAAATCTGTATTATGCATGGCACTGTCTTACCAAAGCAGACATAAGAAAAGGACACTGATACTGTGTGGTTTTGTCTTTCCAAAATGGATTTTATTTTTAAATTATGTTTAGATCATTGTTTTATTTTTTTCTTGTGCTGTATTTCAATGATGTCTGCCATAAATATCTCTTTGTTTTAGTAGGAGGCATAACATCTGAGAGAGGAGATTGATATTTCGGAGGCAGTGAATTGTTCTGATTTCCAGAAATAACCATGCTAGGAAGTAACGCTCTAATTAGTTGAAGTGTCTGGCACTAGGGATCCAACCATAAAAAATGGCTAAGGAGGAATCAAGAGGCTCTGCAGGGACATTGGAGATGCAGGACATGTACATATTCCACAAACTTTGCAGTGAATGTGTTGAATTTTGTATTCAAAAAGGATGGCTGGTTCTTCTAAAAATTAATAGGAAGATATTGCCTAGGGTATCATGAGTTCTGGCCCATCACTATGCAATATGCAGTGATTATTATTATTGTGTTAATCAGATTCGCTTTTTATTATTTTTTTTTAATATCTGGGATTGATTTCATATTTTTGGTATATTGTATCCAGAACCTTCTAAAATCCGATCATTTAAAACTAAACCCTGAATTAAGACAAATGCACACAGATATCTTGCAAAGTGGTTATCACTGAGTGCTCATTTGAAAATTATTACTGTGTCCATGAAAGAGTTTCAGCCTTTTGTAACCTGTAATTTTAGAACCTGCAGAACCTTTCCTGGTTCTCTGGTGGAAGTATAGGAGTAAGCCCAGAACCTTGAAGAGTAAGACTTATTTTGTGCAAACCTAAATAGGATAGACTTACATGCAAATTATATTGCTATACTTTAAAGGGGAGAGTTTCTTTTCTTTCAGTTTGAAAATCACTCAAAGACCTATCTTCTGTGTGAAAAATCATTATCGTTCTGATTTTATATGCTTATACTAGGTCTCCTTTAAAATGCTTTGGCTTAATAGTACTGAACAAAATAACATTCAAAATAAAATTCTCTACGAGTAAATTAATGAGGCACTTCCCTACTAGGAATGTTTTTAGAGAAGGTAATTTCACTACATCGAATCTCCAGTCATCAGGTATTTAAATAGCAAATGCATGGAATGGATGAAGAGAATTTACTAGGAGTGTGGAGCAGCCACTCTTGATTCATGGGGCAGTTTTATTACTCAGGTATTTCATTGTGGCTGTGCACAGTTTTACATGACAAGGAGTTTACAGATGTTATGCTCAAAGTTTGAACACCGTATTTGTCGCCTTGACCATACATAATATGAGGCCCAACTCTACGGAGAGATCAGTAAGTCCTCTCTGGAATGCCTCTTCTCTCTCTGGGATGTACATGGTGCTTTATTTTCTGGTATACGTTAGGGAAGTGCAGCAATATGTTCTCATGCAGTTCAGCTTCTGAAGAGCAGAACCCTTCGGGCCTTGGAAGACAGTGAAACAGGTGGAGGAGAGAGTCCATAAAGAGAGGAAGTCCTCCTCTTATGAGGGAAGCAAAATGAGTTCCCAACAGTTTGCGAAAGGTCTGTTCTTATGAATGAACTGCCAGAAAACTCTACTAAGCACACAGCTCTTGGAGGCTCCTTTCCCCTTCTTGGCTACTCATACATAAGGGAGAGTTGGATCATTGTGTTCTGAACCCATGCTACCCTTCTAGAACAGGCACCCTACATGCTATGCTACCAGAAACCAGCACAGAATTTGGCTTATATACATGGCACTCTATGCATCATATGGAAAAATGTTTCTTTATTTCTTTTATTTTCCCTTTCCGGAAAAAATTAAAAGACAGTTGAGGGAAGAAGTGAAATGAATACTGTTAGTATACAGCCACAAACATGTGAATGTAGAGGCAGCAGCTCAAGGAACATGAGCTAATGAATTATGACCTTGGTTGCTACCACTGATAGACCTTTTGACTGCCACTGAATTTAGAACTCCAGTACCATCTTAGCTTGTGGTCCATAACTGCAGAAACCATGTTTACCAACTATTGTGAGGGAGAACAAGTAGAGAAAGATGTTATTTTCAAACTGTTGAGAGGTTATTATACAGTCAATGGAGAGTGAAATTCCTACATCAAAAACTGTATAAAAACACTTGACAATGTCCTTTTTTTACTCAGTTTCAGTACAATTTATTAATATGATTATTATACTACTAGCATTCTAAAGCATGATGCCATTATTTAATCTGTAAGAGCAAGGTCTTACTGAAAAATACTGATGAAAAAGCTTTCAGCCCTCTCCTGTGTTGGTAGTTTCTGCCCTCCAGTTTCCATCTACCTCCATATAGTACCTTTCTGGGCTACTGATGTTACTTTATGTCTGGCCATGCCACTGGCCTGCAGATATTTTATGAAACAAAGTAGAGCAATTCATACTTTCCTTATTGATTGTCCTTTTGCCAGAACATTCAGCAGCAGAATCAATTCAAGTCTTCTCAGTTATATAGACAAAACTGAATTTTTTTGCCCCACAGATGAACACAAAAAGGAGCCTGTTTGCCTTCGGTGCTGGGTTGGCTGCACAGGATCCTACGGTGATGAATAGATTTCAGAGATGAGACCAAGCCTGGGTGAGATTACTGGCTTTTGAGGGGAATGAGTTCTCTTCAGGTTGAGAGATTTTGCAGGGTTTTGATTAGGGAGCTGGGAATTATCAATGAGAGATCCAGGAGCAAAGTCTGAAGAGGCTTTCAGAAAAAAAGAAAGAGAAGACAGATGTGGGCTAGAAATGGTCAGTTGTTCATGGATGATTTTTGGAAGAGAGTTGGTGAGTTGCACCCGGGGAATTATGAGTAGCTTTATTTCTGTTCTGTCTTCCCCATCTGCCAGAGTATTAACTCTTGATCTCTTTCTTGGGTCTTGCCGGCCCTCCTCCATCACAGACACAGTGCACAGTTAGATACCTTTCTCTGCGGCATCCTCTCCCTTGTCAATCCTCACTGTCTTTGCCACTGTATTATGGTCTCTCCTCACATCTAGCAAAAAAAGTTCTCAGGAGCACACCTTATTCATCTTTCTGCTGTTTTATGAATTACTGAGAGTGATCCTGTGCCTCATCTGGTTTATGTCTGCCTTGAAAAAAGAAAAGATGTAGGACCGGGGCACAAAGCTCTGTAGGGCTACAAAGGGCCTGGGCAGAAAGTCCTGCTGCTGTGCTACCCTTTGAAAAGGATGCTGCAACCAGGGAACCCATCTACCACAGCTGGCTGTCCCACACATCTGGATCCTGCCTTTGGTTCCAGCACAGAGCAGAGTAAGTGGGAGAGAGGGCCTGGCTCTCTTAAGAACTATCTGCTTTGCTTCTTCATGTCTAATTGTTTTCAGCAATGCATATAATCAAAATGAGAATACTGTCATAAGGTTGAATTAATACAGTTTCATAGCACCAAGACCACTGTATCTAATACTGCCATGGAAGCCCTCTTCAGTGGTTGAATCTCGTAGTGCTAACCCACCTCGTAGTTAAGGTGCACATTTTCAGATATTTTGGGCAGCATAACCTGCGTTGTATGCCAAGTGAATCTCTTCAGGCTTTTAAAGGGCTTTCAGATCACTTGGATGGAAGGTACTAGGGACATATTATTCTATGTAGCCAAAACTGTTTGTTCATTTAAGAAGCATACTTTTAGCTGCTTTTTACAATTATATAAACATTTATATATCTTTATATTGTTATAATTTATTCCCATTTGTAGTTAGAAAGGAAAGTTGCAAGGGAATTTTTTCATGTTTTCTCAAAGCTTTTCAAACAGGTTTGCTGACCTCCCTTTAAATTTCCATTGACTCAACAATGTTTCCCTCTATATGGGCCTCCTTAACATGTATGAACAATCAGGATGAATGAGAGATTGTGCGTAACCAATTCTATAGTGTGGTTTGCAGTTTTTAGTGTGTAATTTGTTCTAGATTGAAGTGACACTGATTACTAATTTATTTATCTTTTTTTTTACAACAAGGCAAGTAATAAGGCTAGATTCATGTTTTACTTAAATTTATCGGTGCTTCTGTCCTGGAGCTTAACGGTTCTCTCTGCACTTCCACTCCAAACAGTGAAATTTTATTAGAATCAACAATCTGGCTATGGATAAAGGGTTTCCTTTAACAGAAGTTTTTAGGGCTCTAAAATGATCAAAAATGGAGGTCAAGCAATGGCTTTATAACACTCCATTGAGCCCTTCTGTGTGCCAATATACATTTTTCATCCTTAGCTTAAGGTTGTATTAATAAAGAAGAGGTCTGCTGCACATTATGCATCTCCTGATCTCGGCTATTTCGCAGGAACAGTAAGCGATGAAACTTCAGAGTGATTTTTTTCTATAATAATCTGCTTCTGTTCCTACTGATGAGGATCCAGTGCTCCTCTTTCTGACCTTCCATGTTCGCTAGCCAATCAAGCCTGAACAGTTTCAGCAGTGTTAAACTTCACAGCTATTTCTGTTACTCTGAGGTCTGTCCCCATCGATTTTTAAAAAGTCAGCATGCCAGGAATTCATGTCAGATGTCAGCAAGCTTCAGAGTCACCAACGATAACCTGCTGTCTCAGCACATCGTAGCAGAACAGAGCATTCATGTTGTTCTGTTCCTGATTGTCTAGTGAATTGGGAAAACATTGTGCAAAATACAGCAGCTTCACTGGTGGGAAAAATTGCTGAACGGCACCTGCATAGTAAAGCAAGACCATCTGCTTATTTTCCCTACCCCTTAGTTCTGTATCTTGGTATCCATCTCATTTTTGTCAGACAGGATCATGCGGCTGTTTCAATGAGAAAATATATACGTACCTTTGTATGGAAGAGAGAGAAGAGAGACAGATAAATCAAGAGCTGGCCTGTGTTTTCATAGAACACAGAATTTCCCCGTGGAACTCACTGCTACAAGATACTGGCAAGGACAGGAATTTACCAGTGCTCATTAGGCTGACTGGGCTATTTATCAAGATTTATGACTTTGTGTAGTTTTAAATCCATATACTTTAACCAAAAAGGGCTGAAGGGATGTAAACTCTTCTTTCAGAGCATAAATCTTTTTGCTAAAAAAGGGGAGATAGGAAGAGGTACTTCCTATTATTCGTATTTATTCTTGTTCCTGTGTGTGTGGCAGCTTTTATATTTTCTTGTATAGTGTATAGTTGTGATTGCTGTCACAACCACTATATTAGATCAGATGAGTTTATTTCAGGTTAGTAATTTTTACATTCTAATACAAGTACTGTCCTTGGACAGTAAGAACACCTTCTGCATTTTCTCTTTGTTATATGACACCTAAGAAAGTAACAGTACACTAAAATTTAGCAACTTCTGCTGTTGCGGGAGCAATTGTGCTCTTCCCTACTGGAGGTTTCATAAACCTATTCACTGTAACATTCTGGTTAAACTGAAGACAGCTTGTATTGATTTTTTCTTCTTCTTCTCCTCCTCCTTTTTTTTTTTTTAATTATTTTATTTCTTGTGCTTATCCATGTGGAGGACAAAGGGAGTATCTAACTAAGTATTTTTCTCTTAATCAGGCTGAGAGAAAAGGAGGGTTTCAAGGTCAGTTACAGTGCAAGATGCCTTTTATGACCTCCATCATCCTGTCTATTTCTTCTGCCTTAAGAAGAGAGGTTTTTTTTCATGACACCAATTACGATACACTCTCTCACACAGGATTTTTCCATTTGGGCTTGTATTTGCTCTCGCAGTGAAGTCCCAGCTCTCCCCAGTGTTGTTTTGGTGATGTGAGCTTCTGACCTTTGGGAAACTATCCTGAACTTCATGAATTCCTTCATCCCTCACTTCACTTATTACAGCTGGTGGTTACTGTTTGTCTTATGCTGTGTTAGCAAAACACTGTGCAGATGGGGAATATAGATTTCTTCACTGAGGCTAAATTGGCAAAATATATAATGCAGTATCAATTGCCCTTGGTGCCCCAAATTCCTGCCTTTGTTAACTAGGCTGCAGCAACTGTTGAAGTTAATCTGTCCACTGGCTGGAGAAAGAATGTCAGAAAAAGTGAAGGTGCCTGTCTAAGGTTTTGTCCAATTTAGCCTTTATTTATTTGGTGTAGTTCCTGACTGCAGTGTTATCTGAGCTGCTTGTGTGCTTTAAAGCAGTTATCCTCATCAATCCCTCGTGATGTAAGGTAGTACTGGATTCATCATATACATAGAAACATTGAAGCATGGTAAAGTTGTATGATTTGTCAGATTTTCCATGACATCCATAACAGAGGTATGTGAATTCAGACTTTTCACCAATGTGGTGCTTTAACCTCAGATTTTCCTAATTTGGAACATAAATACTTTGAAGGCAGCTGAAACACTTCAGGACATTCTTGCTTTGTGTCTGTGTGTTCAGCTGAGGTTAACACAGAGCTTGTTGAATAGAGCTTCTCAATTCACCCAGTTACTGCAGGTGGTAGGGTTGATTCCCTCAAGCTGTGGGGATGATAACTTCCAGGTGAGGGTATTTTAGACAGGAGCTGTTGTGTGTTGTGTTTTAAAACCCCATCTTTATTTTTAAAAGACAGGAGATGATGTTGAAGCATTCAGAGATTGTTTATAGAAATTCTATTTTACAGGGAAGTTTTTTTTTACACAAAATCTTCCTGAATTTGTGATAAGAAAAGCAGTTCCCACTACACAGAAACGTGAAGTGTGAGTAGGAAAGTGCTGGAGATAGCGAAAGAGTTCCTGCTTTTTCATAGTTTATGTTGTCATCTCCATCTGTACCTTAATTACTTACTTTATCCCGAGGGTGATCCTTTTTATAGAATCATAGAATCATTCAGGTTGGAAAAGACCCTTGGGGTCATTGAGTCCAACCATCAACCCTACTCTACAAAGTTCAACCCTACACCATATCCCCCAACACCACATCTAAACAACTCTTAAACACATTCAGGCATGGTGACTCAACCACCTCCCTGGGCAATTTCTTCCAAATTCAACTTTGAGCTGATATCTCTGTTTGTGTGTCTTTATCGTAGGAGTCTCTTGACAGCAGGGCTAGAATCGAGGTTACTTTAGATGGTAAATTTAATACTTTGGTGCACTCAAAAAGGGCAATATCCCCGTTGTCTCTTTCTTGTCCAGCGAGCTGACATTTCAGCTTACTTGTGACACTATCATCAATGCAGCCTCTTCCCCGACCATTTTTTTTATGCATTTAAGAAGTTTTACCTTTAAAGTCTTAGAAACCGTACACTGTACGGGCTTTTTGTATGAATTGAAGAGTTTAGCAGAGTTACACCTACAGCAGTGTAATATAGCATATGCCATGGGTAATCAGATCGATATATCAGACAATACTTTTGGTACATATGTTTACACTAAAGCTCTGACTGACATTATCATCGTACGTGATGTAAGAAAATGAGGTAGGAATCAGTTACGCTGGGAGCTTGCCCCTGTGGTAATACCTTTCTTGCTTTCCTCCTTTTCACAAGCGTGGTGGTTGAGTGGCGATTCACTCTGCTTCAGCTGTTGAAATTGCAAAAACCTGTGCTCCCTTCCCTCTCTGCCAGAAGCTGGGGTGCCTGTTTGAGGCCACCTTCTTCCTGCCTCGAGCACAGACTCAGAAATACCCACTTCTTAAGAGCGGTATATTATATATTCCCATCTCTATGTGCTCATAGGCCCCATCCCAGACACCGGCCCACAGTTCTTTGACAAGACAACTTTACCTATGACCAGTTATACCTCATCTTTCTCTAGCTGTAGCTTGAAGGGTTATCTATATGTCCTCTTATATGTTTCACTTAAGAGCTACTGCCCTTTCTTGGAGCACTAGGTAACACCTGAAAGTCTTACACACCTGAATCAGGGGATTGGTCAATGCAGCTGTGGACAATCAGGAAGAAAGCCCCTTGAAGGAGGAGCTTCTGCCATAGGAAGGGATAGCTGTTAGCTGGTGCTCAGCTTTTCTTCTCACTTATATGCCGTGGACATGGGGAAAGCGTCTTCAAGGTAAACAAATTCTGGTGCTTGCTGTGCTTTATTATTTACAGAGGAGTTAAGTCTTAAGACTACAATGTGGAATGAGAAAAGGGCCTATGTGGTAGGGGAAATTATAAGAGACCTTCACTGCTTCAAGAGCAAATGATCAAAATGTATGGTGAGAGACAGCAGGCGGGTGTCAGTCCATTGCAGCAGTAAAAGGGAACAGACTCTTCTGTTTAGCGTGATAAACAATGTTTTGCCTTTGTAGTGCTGTTAATCTCCTATACACCAAGGAGGTTTTGCTGTCTAATTTCAGGAGGTGCACAAACTCTTTTTCCCACAATAGTCAAAGGCATTTCAGTGAGAGTTAGAGCAGTTATTAATGCTCCCTCGGGGGTTGGCTTGTTGACCTGACAAAGAGCGCCCTGGCCTGAGCCCCCAGAGGCACGGTTGGGTCCAGGCAGCATGTTGTCGCTCTTGCTGCTTTGCAAAGCAGAACCTGTCTGCTCCTCAGCTGCCTCTTGGGAGCAGAGGAGCTTTGCCATTGTCACAGGATGGGTCCGTGGGGGTTGTCACTGAGGATGGAGGTGTGGGTTGCTTATTCCTTTGGGTCTCGGAGATGGAACTATGCAATATCCCCTTTCTGAAACTGCCAAAAGAGAGAGTGGATTTATAGCGAGAGGGAGGAGGTGGGAAGTGGTGACAGGGCAGAGACAAATAAAGCGAATAGGAGCATAGAAGAAGGGATTTTTAAGGCTTTCCAAACACAAATCAACAGATTTACCTTAGGATGAAAGTGAATTTAGACTCATAATCTTTCTCCATGTGCAACATTCTGCAACTATAATTCAAGGCCTATTTATATTACTGCCATCATGATCAGAGTAAGGCAGCATTTAACAGGATATAGCTCTGCTTCTTAGAGCAGCTGGTGGGTATCTGTAATGTTTACATTATCTACACCACTCGGGTCTAAATTCTGAAGTGAGTTTAAGAAATTACAGCTTTCATTTTTCATTATTTACTGATTTCAGGAATAACAAATAACACTTTCTTTTAAAGACTACTGCATTGCGGTCATGTTAACTATCCAGCGATAACCAAGCATGTTCAGAATTAAGCATGGGATATTGAAGTAAATTCTTCTCTCAGGGCACATGGTGTTAAGGGGAATTACACATGGTCATTGAAAGAATAGTCTCCATTGTTTCCAAGTTACACAGGTAGCTTTGGTTACTGCAGTGTGCTCTGCAATGCACTTTGCAAAAAATTATGTCCTCTGGTGAGGTAAGAAAGAGCTGTTGCATTATGTTGGTTATTAAGTATTTATTGTTTCTTTATTCCCCATAGTTTGCAGCCACAGCAATAGTTGAATGTTAGTTTACAAAGAGGCTGACTGCCCCAAAGCTCTCACTTACACAGCTGTGCAAAATGAGAAAGAATAAAGAAGTTTTCTTCAAAGGCATCCCATCCTGGAGCTGCTCAGAATCAAAAGTACGGCTCTCCAAGAGCATGGGACGGTCTCCCTGCTGCTTTGAACATTTGGTTCCCTAAAAGGGAATATTGTTTGTGCACAGATTACAGCTGGATGACACTGTGGTGTGGTTAAATATTGCAGCCTGGCTGCCAGGATTGTGTGAGGAGTCATCTCCCACTGAAACTACAGAGCATAAATAAGAGTTGGGAGCCCTCCTATTCAGCCTTGCCCTTTCCTGCAACTGCTCGTTAAGGGGTTCAGTAAAATAGCTGTTATCTCCTAGGAGTGCAAGACAGGGTTTCCGTTCCTATTTGTGGAGGGAGTTTCTTCTGCTGCTTGAAAGCTTTAGAACTGTTTTTTTTTTTTAAAAAAAAAAAAAAAAGCTCCTTACCATCTGTCTATAACCTTGTACAATATGTTACATTTCAAACTGTAAAGAATTTTTTATGATCAGGTTATAATTTGTCAACCGCTTACAGATCTTTAAGTTAAAAATGTACGGTGCAGAATGAAGTTGCTCCGTATATTGTTTTCAAAGATGAGTGGAAGGAGAAGGGAGGAAAAAAAGACACTTGAAAGTGTTTTAATTGCACAGGGATGTCATTGCCTCTAGCAAGAGTTCTCCTGCTTCTGTCATAAATTTTTCATATTGCCTTGTGAGAGTGAAAACTGGAAACTTTACCCTCTAAGTGAAAGTCGATGAACCTCATACCAGCCTCAGATCCCAGTAGCCTTGCACTCAGGAATATTAATTTAATTAAGATCGCTACAATAAATTCTGTGAGGGAACTCTCCTGGCACCTAAGGTAACTCGTGCAAAGAAGGAGGGGAAAAAAACAGCAGAGCCAGATCTGATGGAGGGAGATACAGTAGTACAATGTCTTCAGAACAGTTGTAAGCTTATCAGAAGTGACAGCTAAGAGACATGTGAGACCTCCTAAAATAGGCGACAGAGGTTTTAGTTGGAAGAAGCACACGATCACACATAGTGTAATCATTTTATTTTCACTACACTGACCCATCTGCAGTCTGAGGAAACAACGCAAACTGCCTTTAAAAACTGCCTCTCTCCTGGAAATTAGGTGGTGTTTTTACAGGAGAGCATAAATTTGGGCTCTTTGCCCCCCATAAGTCACCTAAACCTGTAAAACCAGGAATGTGCTGCTTCCCAGGGGCCTCTGCAAAAGGGAGCCACCAAGCTCCCCTCTGCAGGGGTTATGGAGACAAGGGGGGGGCCGTAGTCCTCTGAGGCTTTGGACTAGACATTTTCATTTTCTGCGTTAGATTAGAGAGGTAAGATTAATTAGAATTACATTATAGGAGGTGGTTGACCTGATTTACCCAGGTGTAAGACAGGCATTGTGCCACTGCACTGGATGGTACTGTGTCTTGAAAATCATGCAGCTGAGATCAGCTGAAGCTCCAAGAAGGGTAATGAGCAGACACCACATGACAATTACTACTTTTTTAATTTATTTTTTTTCTCCTGAAAATGGAAGTCAGGATAAAATAGAATCAATGCTACAAAAGATACCAGGATTCTGCATAATTCTGAGGAAAATTGTATCCCCAAATTAAGCTATTTCACATTACTGGCTGTAAAAATAAAACAGACCTCCCTGGGAAGTTCAATCTGAAATGATATGCTTAATAATCGGGCTTCTTATGTGGCTTTTAAGACTGAAATTTGCTTAAGAGATCCTCTGTTGCAGGGGTTGTGTCACCACAAAGTGGGGTAGGGCAGTTAGCAACAGGTTTCAGGCTCTCAATATAAACTGCATGCTATTTCTTTCTTTCTATTAAAATAACTTTTAATGTAAGAGGTTACTGTTTTATTTTATTGAAAACTTTAAAAAGTATTTTCTTATTTTTAAAAAAATTGGTGTTTCGTATTAAGAACAAACGAGATTTCCTTTGCCTCCAAGACTTTGCTTTTCTTATAAACCTGTTGCTAACTGAAATTATAGAAACAGCATCGTTTGCGCACACGTGTGCGCAGGGGCACAGCTCAGCACTCGGCTCCAGCTGGGCTGCTCTACCTTGAATCTCGGTAGGTCCTGTTAGTTCTTTCTAGTTTTTTTGATAGTTTCATTTTCTTCAGTAAGGATACTGATGGCGTGATGCGTCCGCTAGAACGAATGAAGGGACCGGAGTCAGGCCCTTAATGCTCCCTACAATGACTTGTCTCCGGTGGGACTAACCCCACGCGGGGCAGTAGCAAACTCCAGCGTGTGCTCTGAAGAGAGGAGAGTTTGGGGAGAGAGGCAGGAACGTTTTCAAGCTGCAGGCCGCCTGTGAGTTGAAAAGGAGAACAGAATTTAATAGATAAAGTCTACTTTTTATTTCATCAAATGTTCCATGAACGTGATTTGTATTTTATTCACGAGATTTAGAAACTGAGTGGAATAACTGAGATGACGGAGACCGTGCAATGGCTACAAGGGTACTAAAAATAAAGTAGCAAGAAGTAGAAAATAGCCAATTGTGTGTCTTGGGTTTTTTTAATTATTTTATTTTAGATTAAGTAAGCTTGGATGTAGCGCGATTATTTTTTTTCTTACTTATTCCTCTATCTGCCCTTTGCTAAATGGCACAGTTCAGTAAGATGCATAGATTGGTGTTACTGCAGGCATTGTAGAGCCCTTAACTACAGTATCTCTTCCTCATATTCCTTCAGGGTTTATTTGCAAAAGGGCAACATAGCCAAATGTGATATTTAGGCTCTGGTTCCTATTAAAAGAAAACAAATGCAGTGTTTCAGGAAGTGCTACTTTGTTTCAAAGCAACCTGTGGCTACTTTAATAAGTAAAATGATGTTTCTTTCTTGGTTTTTGTTTTTTTATGCGTGAAGATACTAGCCAGGAACTATAGAGAGAAAACACAAAAGTAAACATTTTCCTGGGTAATCTTCCACTGAATATCAACAGTAAAAGCCAGTGATTACTGGCCAGTGAAGTGGTTGCCAAGTTCAAATAGCATTATCTTCTTTTTTCAAAATCCTAGCTTTGTCTTCTAGTAGCATTGGATCAACCCTTTTTTATTCCCAGGAGTAATGATAATTAATTCTTTTCTTGTTAGTGCTATATTAAATTTTGAACTCTCTGATGCTGCATGTATGCATACTGCCTTGGGAATGGGGCAGACCTAATCTTCCATCTGTTTAAGCTATAATCCTTCAAAATTCCCATTTGACATGGTTTCTGTGGACTCCAAACTCAGTCCCTCACCCTTTTTGTTTGGTTTCCTTAATTCAACACATTCATGGGTCAGGTCTGTGGTTTTGTTTCTTATTTCTTACTTACTACCGAAGAGAAGGACATTAGGGCCATTCTTTTATGGGAATGCATGCAGTGCATAACTGGGGAAAAAATTCAGTAAAATAATAAGGAGTTTGAAACTGTTATGGAAAAATGAGGTGTTAGTCATACCTTTCAATGCTTTATTATTGGTATCACAGTATTGCTAATAATGATAGACATTTCTGAAATGGATAAAGGGGATTATGCATGACCTCAAACATTCCATGTTCTGCTTCGAAAAACACATCAAATGAGAGAATACCTTTTATAAAAAAGAAAAAGTGGGGAGGGAAGAGTAGTCTTTATCATCAGGGCAAATACACTGTTTTATTTGAAAGGTTATTCTGGGAGGTTCCTTGACAAGCATGAGAGATTCAGATGTTGTTGTTTGGGTATTTCTAAGCAGTTATTTTATGTTGAAAGGCTATACCACTTTCCCATCAAAAGTGTTTGCTTTGTGCATTCTTTGTTATTTACTGTTATTCTGAGGTTCTTAAATGTTTGTGTTCAGGATCATGATCAGCTGGCATTCTTCACTGCAAATGAAGAAGCTGGTATCATTCATGTATGACCTTTCAGGACATTTCCTATAGGTTTTTCAAGTTCAAAACTATAAGTTTAACTTTTGGTCTTTTGAAACTAACTCTTCATCTTCTTTCTAGCCACTTTAAATATTGCTTTCTGAACAGAAGCTTCTTGTCTCGTGGAGTAATTAGCAGCTACCCTGATCCCATGTGCGTAGGTTTGCCAGCTGAATTATGCACTACGTAGGAGATACCAAAGTTATGAGCTGGCTGCTGGTTAGCTTTCATCCTTCTGCGTGTATTCACTTTGCATATTACCCTATAATTTCTCTATAGAATATGGAATTTTCAATACAACTACTAATGGCTATACAACTTTTCCTTGTATCTTTTAAATAGAATCTAATAAGATTCTAGGGTTTTTTCACTACTGGAATATTTTATGCCAAAATGCATTTCCTCTTATTTTTGACTTTGATCAATTGTCTGTCTTTCCACACATACACACACACCTCACCTTGCCTTCATGAACTAGTGTCTGGTTTCATTTTAATGTTTTTAGTTTCTTACTGTACACCAATATCATATGAAAAATACTGATGTGATCCTAAGATAGAAGTGAGGATTTTGCTTTCAACAAGAAACAATCCAGTTTGTAGAAAATATAAGAGCAGACCCAAGGTCTCCAGGTCATATTGGTTAATAGATTGATTCTCGTCTCAGGGGTCGATCTTATCTTGTTTGCTTCTGGGGGTGTGAGCAGTTTGCTGAGTCAGCACACTCTGGAACATATAGGTACTGGGCTTCCTGCTGCTCTTTCCACACTCTTACTTCTTTGGAAGATTTGAAGCTTGGTTCACTGCAATTGAGAGTCTTACTTTTTAGTGCAAATTCAGATAAATGCTTAAGAGATATCTCTTCTAGAAAGATGTACAAAAATGTATTTGCTAGGGCTGAACTTCTGAGTGGACAAAATTTGCCACATCTTTCTTAATGTTGGTTTTTTAATAACTGTATTATTTGGAGTAGGAAAAAGGAAAAATATCCTGAGTCTGGGCCTTTAGCCAGAGCTAAGACCAAAAGATGAATTATTTAAGAAACAATGCAAGATGATAGGTTCCAGTGAATGTGCTAGATTTTTTTTTTTTTTTCATGAGCTATCATAGCGAAGCTGAAGAAGGCTGTCAGAGCTATGAGCCGCCTGCCCCCAGGGCACTGATGGGTCTGAGTGGCCCTGTATAGCCTCACTTGGCCCTAACCACCCTCTGCCCCTCTGGGGACCCAGGAGCCCCAGCGATGCTCACCCCCCCGGCCTGGCCTGATCGGTGATGTGGGGCCCCTGCCACCAACCCTGTGCTGGAGCTCCTCTGCAGCCCTGCAGGACAGAGTCCCTCGGCAGACACACCGGACCTGGTTCACCACCTTGTTCAGGGCTGTCAATGGGCCCTGCTGGTCTACTCCTGGCTCCTCGATGACCCTCAAGTTTGCTTAGAGGAACCTCATAGTGCTGAAGCTTTCTCACCTCTGCTGACAGCAGTATGAGTGACTGAAGGCAAGAAATTATGTAAGGGAACTGGAGCTTTCTGGAAGTCACTCGACCACCCGAGCAGCTTGTCATGGTATAAGTCAGTAGGGAGAATGTTATGCCATTCTCTTGAGTTCAGCCATGAGTGCAGGCATTCATGCCATACCACACAGCACTTCATCTAGGACATCTTGGCTCATCAGGAACCCACATTAGCTCTGGGATGCCCACAGGCATGTGCCGTGGGACAGGAGAGCAACACGGGGGAGTTTTCACTTTTTCTGCTGTGTGAAGGCATGGTGGGGGCTGTTGGAAAGTGGCAATGGAGGTGCCCAGTGGGTGTCTGCCAGGAGCTGTCAGGGCTCCCTTTCACCCTGGTGGATGAGGCGATTTCCCTTCAGCAGGAGACGACCTGCCCATCGTGGGGCACAGAAAGCAGGGAGGAGATGTGTGGGCCCGCTTCCTCCTGCAGCGTTGGCACAGGCTGACTCTCCCCTTAGCCCTTCAGTAAATTCAGACATTTGGGCTAACCGCTGTTTTGAAGGTAGAAGATTTCACAGTGTCACCTTTCTGATGGGCAGCCTGTGGCTCTGCTTACCCTCAGCTGTGCCTGCCCATTTGCTCCCCTTCTTCCCCAGCTGTGGGTAAAACACTAACAAAGCAGCCGGTGTCTTCCTCTCAGATAGGTCTTTATTTTTCCCCTCATGTTGCTATTGTGTTGGCAATTCCAACTGCAAATGTTGTGTTTGACCTTCAGTAAAGAAACCTGGTGATTTGAATTCATTTCAAGCAGTTTTCTGACAGCAAGCCTTACCCAAAGCCCTTAAGGTTTCCCCTACAAAAGCCTCATGACAGCTTTGCTTGAGGCTTACAATGGTCAATGCAAGTGAAAGTAGTTTGTAAACTGTAAATGGCCTTATTAACTTCCTTGCAGGACTGGAACGAAGCCCAGGTCTTTGCTAGGCTAAGTCTCAGGAGCTGAAGCAGGAACCCCCTTACACTCCTCATCATAGCAAATCAAGCTGTGTGGGAGATGCATGATGCTCCTGAGACTCTCCTGACATAAGTACGTGATTGAAAATGGGAATATTTTGAAAAGATGTTAATTAGACAGGGTTTCAACCTTTTCCTTATTATTCATCATGATCAGAGCTAGGCAATGGTCAGTTTGCCTGGTAAAACCAGGTGGTGGCATTACTGATACCCTGCTGTGCCTGGCCACGCTTACTGTCGGCATGATAATCACAGAATCTTAGTGGTTGGACCTTTGAGATCATCGAGTCCAACCACATTAAAAAAAACAACAACAAAACAACAACAAAAAAAATAATGCAAGGGACAGCCCTGCACTTAATCCTGCTCTCGGCTGCTGGGCTGCTTGCTGCCTTCTTTTGATTCCAGTTCTGCAGCCACAGCATTAGCATAGTTTCATTGGAAGGTCCAGGAGGAAAGAAGATGTGTTCAGAGTCCTCTCGGGGTTAGTGCTGGGACTTGGCAGTTTAGCTCCAGTATGTCAAAAGACCATTGGGCGAGATGCTTATTTACCCACCTCTCGATAGTTCCAACCTATCTTCCCTTTATTTTTCCTTTACACCAGTTGCCTATAAATTATGATTTAGATTAGATTATGATTGCTAAAAACTCTGTTTTACTAACCATCATGTTAACATCTATGACACATATCACATGTTACTGCCCAGAACCACTATGAATACATATGACAACTACAAGATAGCATTCTGTCCTCAAAAAGAATTCCACTTTTAATGAGGGGCAGAGTTTTATTCTTATCTGGTAGGTGGCCAGAACCATGTTTCTGAGTGAAATTACAGATGATAATCTGAAGCGTGTGACTGGAAGATGCCTCCTGAGTTCTTGAGTCTGGTCCTCTGCTACTGTAGGTGATGCAATATTAGAGTTGCTCCTCACATCTTAACAGTACTTTTTTTGTTGTTCTTGTTAATTGTAAAAGCTGTTTCAGACTGTTGCAACTCTAATTGCTAAAAACCCTTTCTGATCACTGGCCCAAACTTGTAGTTAATTTATACCTACTTGTCTGCTGTAACTGCCTTCAGGTGTCAATTGTTTCCTTCTCAGTATTTGCACCTTTGTTGTCCCAATATATCTAGGGAGTATCCTCTAAACTGTTGTCATTGATTTTTTTTCTCCGTTCAGAACTTGTTCCATTGTTAAACTCACCAGCTTGCAGTTACCCAACTTGCTTTTATTTTTTGCTTTTAAAATTTAACAATTGCTATTCTCCAGCTGTACAGTAGCAATTCCAACATCAAAGGTTTATTTAAAATGCCCTGAAGCCAAATGAGGGACTTTGGAGGGAGCGGGCAGATCCATCAGTTTACAACTGATGTGAGGTCAGCATTGGATCCTTTTGTCCATTGCATTTTATATTTCCTTGGCTTAGTGGGCTAAGCACAGGTCATAGCTGCCTTCTAACAGAACTTGTGCACTTCATGGCTTCTTTTATTTTATTTAAAATGTTTGTAATATGAGAATAAGGTTGGAAATGAGACATTTCTCTACAGAGAATATTATAGTCTGAGAACATACCTCTGTAGTATTTCCAATTTTGCTTTGGAAAGTATTTTATTAGTTTATTACCTAATGTAGGAAATTAATGGTAGAATTTCTTGGGAAACAATGAAGGACTGGCACCATGTAGTTTTATTCTATAAAGCAATAGGAAAGTCTTCAATGGCAGACATTTTTGGAATTAGAACCAGATGAAATCTTGAACTTTGACTTTGAGGCAGAATTCCAAACTCTTGGGGAAGAAGCTGTCATCTACAGCAGACAACATGGTCTATGTTGCTCATAGCTTCTAAGGCTGGAAGGAAGTCAGAAAATTGAGGATGAAGGTATCGGTTATGGTGAATAAGAACCCTTCTCATCTTCTTTTGAAATTTAAGCAAGTCTTTCATATACCATTTTAACCTGTTTGTTTGTTAGCTTAAACAACTTGATACAGAAGTTCTCAGTATGACTGACCAGAAGTAGAAGTCTTGTATTACTGTCATTTTGAGAGTACCTGCATTACTTTTAGTTCGGGTTCTGGCTTTAAACCAAACCTCTAAGCATTCCAAGTGTTTTTTTAAACCAGACCTAAACCCACATTATAATATGGCTGTTCTTAATTAGTGTAGCTGTCCTTCATCTTGAGGACCTTGCAACAGTCAGGCTCTGAACTCAGCTCTCCTAAAAGTAGGAGTTTGAGTTGTCTCGGTTGTCCTGGGGAGCTGTACTCACACACAGAGGAGAAACTGAGCAAACCTCAGGGTGTTCCAAAGAGTCTTGAAAGACTTCAGCTTTACTCAGGCTTAGGATTTCATTTTTACATTGGTAGATAGTATAAAATGCATCCTCTGTGTGTTAGTTAATTGCTAACGTTTTAAATACTTTTAAAAAATAACACGTTCTAAATTTACACAGATTCAGTAGGTCTAGAAGCAGCAGTTAGTGAAACTGCACCGAAAATAGAGCCAAGAACAGACTTGTTTAATGTGTAGTCCTCGTTTTTACTGTTTTTCTTCTGCACTAATAGTACCAAAATATTTTTGCTGTTCAGCTGGGAATTCTAGGCAGACCATTCTGTCTGGTCTAATGTGACACGTTGTATGGCTCCACCTCTTTGTAAGGAGGCCTAGAATTATTTTGGTGCTGATATGTGACATTTTACAGAAATCTTGAGCAAGTTCATGGAACTCCTTGTGGGCTGTCCAGTGACAGCGCTATATTTCACTGTGAGTGCCAGTTTCCCAGAGCGAGCTCCTAACCTTTCAGAAGCTCATCCAGGGAGACCTGTCAAATGTCTGAATCTCCTTCTTCCTCAACTCTCTCCCCCCGTAATTTCCCCTTGTGGATATTACTATCAAAGCCAATATGGTTTGGGAAAAAAACTTCTTCAACTTGTTCTATGGCAAGAGAAATGTCATTTCGGAGGAGCTTTGGAAGTTGTAACTCGCTACCTTCTAAGCAATTTGGAAACATCTAACTGTGGATGTTATATTGATAGAGCAGGAATTCTGGATTATGTTTTCAGGAAACTTAATAACATTTTATGTACCTGGAGAACTTGCTTTCAACATAAGACTGCTGGGGGAAAAAAAAATGAGAGCAATGCTATTGTTGACCTGAGAACCGTATTCCTTGCACAGAGTCTGGTTTTTTTTCTCTTCCTTGGAGCAATTCAGAAATCTGGGTAGAATCTCCAGAGCAGAACGTCAATGTGGCTGGCTTCTCTCAGAATAAGCGTGCCAATGATATGCACAATGTACCGGTGACCTGCCGTTTCCTAAACATTTGACTTTGCACAGGAATCTATTTCTATTTAAACACCTTGCACCCCGTGACTATGGTTCAGATCTCCTTGAGCTGGCTGACCGGGGTCTGTGGAAACCTGGGTGCTCTAGAAAGGGGAATCCAAATACGTGTCAGATGCAAACCTCTTTGTTTGATTAACATATTAAGTATTCACTCAATTGAATGTTTCACATGCAAATTTGAGAAGACTTTTTAAACTTTACCCTGTAATGTAACACATCAAGCTATCTTGTGATATTTTATTGCCTAAGCCATAGGGTTAATATGGGTTACTGCTTTTTCTTTCTTTTTTTTTTTTTTTTTTTTTTTTGAACTCATGCAACCGTAGCAAAGTGTTGTGTAAAAGTGTTGAATTATGAAACCAAAGTTGGATTAAATCTGACCTTCCTAACACAAAGTGCACTTAAGAAATCATTTCCTCCTGGGTGGAGTGTCACCCCACAGGCAGGAACACTGGGTTAGTGCTCGTTTTCTTGCTCATGTGCCCAATGATAAAAATTGGAGTTTGATGTGTGCGCTCCGTGTGATCCTAGGCAAAGTACTCCTGCCACCTGTAATAACAAATTGGAGTCTGGAAACATACTTAATTAACATGATGAAATATGTACTGTTCAAAATTTAAAGAAAGTAACACTGCTTTAATGCTCTAAAAGAAATACTTTTGTTATTGTTGCAACTAAGTGGATAAATTGCTTAAGGCAGCACATGCTTACAGAGTTGAAGCTAATGGAATAACTACAGTTTTTTAGTGTTTTGCCAGCTGGTAGAATTAATCTAGAAAATGCTTTTAAGAGGCATGCTATGTGCATTGTCATTCCCTCTGCCTTTTTAATTCTTCACAAAAAAATAAGGCTTTCGGAGCTCTTACATTGTTCTTAAAAATACAGCCGAATTTACAAAGAATTGCATTCGTTTCAGAGAAACAAATTAGTTGCTAGATACTGGATTGCAGAAACTTTCAGTGGAGGGAAGAAATACTTATCCTAGCTCTCTTTTTGCTGAAGGAAAGAAACTCTAAGTTAATTTAATTAGGATTTTGAGCTGATGCATGTGTGTGACAAAAGCGTGACCTGTATATGTGAGTTCTTATTTCTTTATTTTGGGTGACTGAATCTGGAACCGACTCTGAGCTTGTGACATAATTAGTACAATAGTGCAAATCAGCCATTTTTGAAAAGAGTAATTTACTCCATATGCAGCTTCTCAGCAAGAACCCTCATTAATCAAAGAAGGCCACGTACATCAAAGTGTTCCTTGCTTGCTACAACAACATCCATCATACAGCTAGTAAATGTGCTGTGGCAGGGTTTGATAAATATAATGCCTTTGATGTGCTGATAATTCTGTGTATTGGCATGCTGCTGCCTGGAACTCCCTGGGTATGCACAAAAACCTAAGCCAGCCCAGGTCTCTGCTCTAAAACTGTGCATGGGCTCCCTCCTAACTCTCTCAAAAACCAGCTATGTCTCAAGTAGGACTCGAGTTTGTTTTCACTCGCACTACGATTCTATGGGGCCAATTATTTTAATTTATTTTTAATCTAGGTTCCCAGATGCTACCGAATTCCTTTGTGGATTTCTTTATGTACAGATGCAGCTTTAGCTGACAAGAGCTTCTGTTTGTTGAGGCACTTGTATTTAACATGGTATATTCAGTATTCTCTAAGAACGTGCAGCAGAGATTAGTGTAAAACTTGTAAGAGACCTCATATGATATGAGAAGATAAAGCATGAAGTGGGAGAGATTGGAGGGGGCATGGACTTACAGAAAAAAATCATAAATAAGCTTTGTTAGATGAAAGTGATTGTGTTTTTTTTAGGAGCTCAGTCCTTCAGGCACGCAGAACGTGATCTGTTCATTTATATTCATTCACTGCCCTCTCTACAGTTTGTCTACTGCCAAAGTGAATGACTGAAAACTCATCTTCACCAAATAACAAAAATGATTACATATGAAGATTTGTGACATGTCAGAGAGGGGAACTCAAATTTTTGCTCTGTTTAATGCAAATTGTGGTATTTCAGATCTGAATCAGTAAATAGCAGCTGTGCACTGGAAAGCAGTACTGGTACAGCTTCAGTTACGTTATTTACTGAATTATAGTTTAATGGAAGGACAAATTACAGACTGGGAATTTTCACCCTGACTGTGTTATAGGTACAGTATGTCAAGTCTCTGTTCCTTAGCTTCCTCACAAGCTGCAGAAATTTGCTTTCCGTTGCTGCTCGTGTCTCTTCCTAGAGTGGAGCGTGAAAGCGAAGCAGGGAAGAGGCTTGGAGAAAAGCCTTTGCCCCCTGGGTGTAGCAGAGCCCCTCAGCAGCTGCCGCTTCAGTCTGTGGGTTAGAAGAACATATACCATCCTTCCTTCCTCCATCTTACCAACCATGTTGGGGGTTCCAAGATCAGTGTAAGTGAAGATCCCAAAGCCCTCTCCTCCTACTTTCTCAGCTGCTGGGCCCTACCTTTCCTGCTTGGGCCTGTGGTGGCCCTTAAGAATGAAGTATGGAAAGCAGGGGCAGATGTTACCTGCCAGTGCCACAAACAATTTCATTTACTCGAGAGAACTGTCTTGCTCTATGGTTTTATGGTCATGTCATAGTTAGGAGGGAAAAGGTCTGAACAAAGCCTTTTGCTTGCCTTGCTCTTGCCTGTGTGTTTGGTTCAACAGCATTTGCTAAACACGGTCCTCCTCTGAAAGTATGAGGGCTGCTGAACACCAAGAAGCTTTCCAATGCATCTCAATTACAGTGCCAGCTGCGCTGAGCAACTGTATGCTTCTCCATTGTTAACATTTGTAGAGTGTTCAATCATCCTCTAAATGTGTCATTTGTTATCTCTGATAGCTTGCAGTAAGAAAATATGGAAGGACTTCAAGAAAGAGTACATGTGGTTCATAAGCACCTAGAAAGCGCTGAATAGTTTGCTTCTCTTTTCACACAGAACCACAGAATATTTATGGTTGGAAGGGACCGATTAGGGTTTGGGTTTTTTTAAGTTAAGTGACAATTGAGATATAATTTTTCTATAGCTTATGGCATAGCAATTACTTTCTAGGAAAGTAAAGCTTAAAGTGAACAGATCTTTTAAAAATGTAGTAAAATTCTGAAGGAGACTTGTCTGGAACATACTAAAATTATGCTCCAGGCAAGCCAATAAATGCATCTCAGTGGAAACAGTGGTATTGATGGAGAAGGATAATCTGGACTAGTTTGTAGCCTCAAAGTTGTTGGCTGTGTGCTTACACCGTGCTTGTTATGGTTGGAATGTAACTGGAAAAGCACAAATACTGATGCTGTGATTCCCAAATTTTGTTTGAATATGCATGTCTGATGTGCAAAGTAGAAAAAGCTGAGTACAGCGTGCTGCTTGCATTATTGCTTCTCTGCAAGCTAGCTCTGCAATTAAATATGAAGATGTTATTAAAGTAATTAAAATAATGAGGATGAGGATTCAGTGGAGTTCGGTTTCTCTCTTTCTTGGTGTGATCTCGGGTGTTCTTGGTTACTAACTTTGATATTGAAATTTAATAGCAACTAACTAAACACCTCTGAAATAGGCCTCTGCTGAACAATGTGTTTATATAGATAATTAAAAGTATTAACGGTGTACCACTTCATCTTGTAGAAGAAATCAGGCACTACAATTCTGTAGTGTGTGCCTAGAGTTACCAGTACTTAGCGCTATAGCCGTAGGTAGTATTGGGTAGAAAAAAAGAATTGAGTTGTATCTACAAGACAACTAAAGCCCAAGTCTCCTAGACATGCAGATAAACTGAATAGTCTCTGCTCCATGTGAAGAGGGTGGAAATCAAGACAAGGCTTTGGCAGCTCCTAATCGTATCATAAATGATATCAAATGTGCTTTTTTTTTATCATCTCTCTTCTGAAGGCTGAAATTTGTTTATTTTTCTGATGGTAACAAGGTAGCTCAAAATCATACAAGAAACACCTCTCTTACCCTTTCTCATTTCATCACTGCTCGTATGCTTATAAATCCCTTCTTGATTAGCATCACAGTTTTGAATAAAATGAGGCAAAGCCAGGTTGTTTTTGCTTTAGACACCGTATCTGAAGCTTCAGCTTGGTCTTTTGTCCTTCCACATAAAGCTACTGAATGACTTAACAGCTGCTAAAGACAGTAATGGGTACATTAAAATGGAATCATTTTGAAACTGTAGTATCTGGAGAAAGATATCCATTTTAATGGAATAATCTAAGCCAAACTGTGATAAAGGTAAAAATGTTCCAACCTACTTTCTCTTTTTTTAAAATAAATTTTAAAAGCATAGAAATTTAATCTTGCTCTGTCAATCATTAAATTTAAACAAAGTCCAAACTCTTAAGATTTTGAAGTCCTGAGGAGCCACAAGAAGTGTAACCCTGTAAATTGTGTGACATTGACAGTGCCTTTGCCTTATCCCAGCTATTCAGTAACCTCCGAGCTCAACATAACTATCTTTGTCAAAGCCAGGAGAATGACCATATTCAATTAAGCAAAGGTCTCACATAAATGTATTAATATGCACACTACGAATAAGCTTTTCAGAAGTGACAGGTGATATTTTTTTCATTATTAAGTTTTTGACTGATTCACTAGCAAGGAAAGCCAAGTAGCCAACCTCAGAAGCTGGGTCTGCTCAGGATGTGACCTACATCGTGAACACTAGAGATAAGTCATTCTAAATTAGTTGATTACTTTTGAAATTCTTTGCCTGTCCTACCCTGTTCTGTAATGTTGCTGCTTGGGAGTGTGCCGTCGTTTCTTTAGATAATGTGCAAAGTGTGTTTCCTATGTTGGAAAAGTGGCCTTTATTCTGCTTTGTCACAAGCTGAGGAGAGAAAAAAATAATTTACGGTGAGGAAGTAGCGGGCTTTCCAGAGGGCCTTGAACATGGGCAGGCTATGGCAATTACACTGCTAACCATGTTTCATGCCGTTGTAACATTCATAGGGTGAAAGATCCAGTGAAAATTGTGGATTGAATTTAAGCCTTGGGTACGCTATACACAAAGGTGTATGACAATGGAAAGATGTAACTTGAATTTGGGTATCAGAATAGAGAATATGGTGGTTGTTCTTTGCTAATTTTAAACTGTCAACAGCGATTTCCCGAAGTTGAAGCAAAGAAACTACTGATCAAAGATTTTCCTTTGGGGTGATACGACAGCAGCCTGATTCTTGTAATTTTTTTTTTAAGTGATAAATATTTTATCATGATCTGTGCATAACAGAACAACACCTATTCACAGTGCAGCAAACACATTCATCAGCATGAGTCTGGCTGTTCAGTGCCAGGTTCTGGAGCTGCCAGACAATTCCAAACTTCTGCTATATAAAAAACCTTCATTGTTATTATTTGCCTACTTTATGGGCAGAATGCAAATGACGATCCTTGCAATCAATTTTTGCCTCTTTCTTTGTAAGACTTTTCCTGTCCACAGCCTGGCAGGCTTTGTCAGGAAAATACAACAAACTCTATCTTCTGAAGTGGGGAGTGTTCCCAATTGCAGGGCACCAGGTAATATGAACTCCAAGTGAAAAATCATTCATCAGAATTATTAGCTTTCCAGTGATGACATTATTATTTTTTTTGTAGATCTACCTGTGTTTACTTAACTCGTAATGAATCTTAATGAATTTTTTTAAATTTTTTTTTTTCCCTCCCCAAAAATGTCACATTCTAGCATACGGACTCTCGTACTGAGGGAGGGGGGAAGCTGTGGCACCAAAACATGTTTAGTCTCAGGCATTTGAAAAGAGTGACACACACACAAACAGGCACACACACTGAGATAAGGCAAAACTAGGTAGAGCTGAAAATGTCTTATAAATTCTCTGTCTATAGTTCAGACAGCATGTACCCGAATAGTGAGAATTCACTGTTGTTCAGATCTCGCTTGAGGCTATTGAAACATATTTTTTTGAAGTAGGATGATACTCTAAAAGATAGAGGAAAAATAAACTGTATGAAATGCGTTAGAGGATAAGAATCTTATAGAATATCTTAAAATACAACATGATTTGTCCAATTGTAACTGTCGTCTTTATTTTTCCAATTTACATTACACTGGCATGAATTTACAGAGCAGGAGACTAAAGTTTATGGCTCATTAAGAATAACAGTTGTACACCTACACTGTAATTCCTGAAAATGTATTTTCTCCTTTAGTACCGCATATACTGTGTGGAATGACAATAATTACAGAAACTAATTGAATGAGAAAGTCATAACTCTAAAAGTCATATTACTCATTTCAAAATGGTTTATTTCCTGAAATAAACAATCTTTACGGAGTAAACAGACATAACATCTCTTTAAGTTTATTAAACTCATTAAATTTCCTTAAATATGTTGAAAAATGAATGCTGTGCATTTAATAGAGGGTATAGATACATGCAAGTGTGACATTCATAAAAATTAAAATCCTTAAAATGAAATTTCAGTGAAGCAGTTTTTCTCAAAAGTTTGCTTTTCTATAGCTAATGGAAAATGGGATAAGTTTTCAGAATTTAATAGCTAAAGTTTGTTGCAAAATGAAATCTATATTTCTGTCCTTGTATGGGCACCGCTGATATCCTCACCCAGTGGAAGTTTTGATGCTTGCGTGGTCAAAACAAATCAACCCTCCCTTATTAATGCAGACTTGTATTTCCTCAGAGCGTGCAGTTGCAGGTTTGAGGAAAAACTCCAAGTTTGGAAAACGAGGGATGTGGCTGTCCCCGCATCACCTCCCTCTCTCCCCGGGTGTTGCGGTACCCACGGAAACCCCCCCAAACCCTGTGCTGGGTGTCCCTGGATGGAGAGGTGGAGGGGTCACCTGCAGCGTCTCAGCAAAGGTCCGGTGCTCAGCCCTGCTCTTTGTTGTTGTTTTAACAGACGATGAGGGGCTCTTTGCAGGAGCTAGTAATGATGTCAACAATTCTAATTTCCAGGAACTGTTTCCCATTTCATGTGCAGATGCTGTATATGAACTCGGACACACGGTAGTTGATACGTGGTCGGGTTACTGTAATGTAAAGGACTGCTGTAAAACAGTGTAATGTGTTATGTCTTTACATATAGCGCAGTCCTACTCTTCCCACTGCACACTTTTGAGATGACACTTGATTGTTGCCATAGCGGACTCATTTTACATTGGCTTTTTTAATGCCTCCATTATTTTCAAAGATTTTGGTCTGATTGCTCCGTTTACCGCAGTGGATGGGAGCCCACATTTAGAACAAAATAAAAAAATGATCTTTAATCAACCGTTATCTGCTTTGCTCCCTTTTGGAGGTTTTTTATTTATAAAATAATCATGTGAATTTCCTCCTGGTGGAGAGTCTTTTAATACAAACTCTTTTACTTGTGGAATTGCTTTCACTGACATTGATGCTGACAATCTTCATCAACATTCATCCAGTGTGTCATATAAAACAAGGTGATAAATGTACCCTTGCACCCTAGGGTGTTACATGTACAACCATTTTTCTCCACTTTGCTTTCTTTTACCAGTCACTATATCGCTGGACTGCAAAACCTAATTGTAGTATCTTCTGCTCTCCTAAACAAGCTCATTTTTCTCCAACCTAACCCATCAGAGATGCTGTCAATCAAGGAGAAACATGTCATGCAGATCAGGGTGGCAAAGGGCTGCAGCGTTTAGGCTATTCATGGGAAATACTTCAAACCGGTTTGTGTTAGAGCCTACGTTTTTCTATTTGCAGTCTTATGAAATGAATCCTATGTTTTTATCTGCTCCGTGTCTTCCACAACAAATTGTAAACAAAGCAGGTAAGTGCTAAGAATAGGTCTGTATAATGCAAGACAAAAAAAGGCAAGGCTAAGAAGGTATTTTGTCCTAATGATTTTGAATATGGTACCTGG
Organism: Gallinago jamesoni; assembly: GCA_025769975.1. Taxonomy (NCBI): domain Eukaryota; kingdom Metazoa; phylum Chordata; class Aves; order Charadriiformes; family Scolopacidae; genus Gallinago; species Gallinago jamesoni. The sequence continues at coordinate 13,714,462 of JAOQGH010000069.1, read as the reverse complement.
ATACAGCCAATTTCCCCATTGTATCACAAGTGACTATAATGAAATCTAATAACCATTGGAAATTATATTACTTTGCAGTCTCCCTGTATCTAAGGGGGACAGAAACCTAAAAGCAAGTGGATGGGTCAAAACAGGGTGACTTTGACTCAAACTCATTGGCTACAAGTATTCATTATAAACAAAATCTGTCAAATCTTTTCACTAATAAGGGTGTAGATCTTATTACAGCCTCAGGACAGTAGTAACTTATTCTCTGACATATTATGTGAATTTTATGTGCCTACTCTATAAAAAGTGCACAGTTTCCATAGCAATTTTGATACTTCTATGATACATGATGTGACAGCATGTACCATTTTTCCTTTTTCCATGATAAATTGTCACCACCACTCACACTCCCAAACTAGATTGCTGCTAGAAATCAGAATTTTGTTCTGATGTCACTAAAAGCTAATATCAATAATTAGGCTTGGATGTTTGCTCTGGCAAGAATAACTTCTTTATTACTATTATTCTACTGCTTCATTACTTAGGTTTTTGAATTTTGAAACCATAAATTGAGTATGAAAGGATGAACTCTAAGAATTGGTTTAGAAAATATTAGGGATAATCCCAGACTTACAGGAGGAAGAGATCCCACACTAATCAAAAGTTTTGGGGTTATGGGCAGGTCACTTAAGAGTATCTATCCTCATTTCTTTGTCTCTGATATGCATTTACACAAACTTTAACAAGAGGCATAAAAGAAAGGCATCAGAGGGCTCCTTACCCTTGGTGACTAATGGCATCTCACTACAGATGCAGAAGTGCAGGTCTGAGGTTTGCTCCAAACTTCCATGACACTCCTTTCCCCTTAGATTCGGGTGTAAAAACAACTGCCTGATCCACCTCAGCTGGGAAACTGAAACCAGTGGGCACAGCGCTGCCTGGTTTGCCCTTTTGGATGCGTTCAGCTACAGACAGAACAAACACAACCTGTTTGTGAGCTCCAGCTGCTGATGGGAGCGTGCAGTCGGTGGGAGGATGCTCTAGGGAAGACTGGAGCATGTTCTTTTTGGCCAGAACCATGCCCTTGGGTAAAAGGTTTGTGAGCCTGCCGTGCCCTGCGCTTTTCACTCAGCCAAGTCTCCCCAGCACGCTGCGGTTTGTCGGAAATTGTGGTGCAGTGCTTGAAATTTCAAGTTAATTTTGTTTGGTGGGTTTTTAAACATAGCCATTTTTTTTTATTTTTGGTTTTATTGTTTCCCTGAAGCTCATGAAAACTGATATAGTGGATGGTTTGGTGAAAGCACAAAACCAATATGGACTCATGAAGATCTTAGGAATGTTAATTGCATTCCCCATGCCCCAATGTAGTCCTTTGAAAAGCTGATACTTGCAGTTATTCTCCTTCGAAGATACTCTGAGCGTTAACTAAGCATGGTTTTGATGATTCTATTAATGAATCAAAATATATTTTTCAGCAAATAAGTAATGCAAGCATTTTTCTAGCACTTTGCTAATTTTAGTAAGGGAAAATATATGTGAAGAAATACTGACGTATGTTGTTAATATAAAGGGATTTTGGCAGAAAAACTGTTCAAAATATTTCAGTCAAGTTTGTTCTATGCATATAAAAGTCACTTCTTGAATTTCAGCCTGGTGGACGTCCTGAGTCACTTGACATCTTGCTTGAAATGTATCACAGAGGGCTCTTGAACTAAGAGCATGATAATTCACTGAACTGTCGTTATAGCAGCTTTTTGGTTGGTAAAAGACAAAAAGACCTTTCTCCGAAAGCCTCTCGTGGCCTGGGGAGCGGAACTGAAGCTGAGAGACACCAGAGTCTTTGTAGGCTTGTAAAACTAGGGCCGCAGAAAGGCCGCTAATCTACTACTCCCTATAGATATGTCTTCTATCAAAACTTAGTGCCAAACCATACAGAAGTATCACCAGGTGTGTCTGAGTTTAGATCCTACCATCTCCTGCAATATTTGAAATGAAGTGTTAATTTTTTCTGGGAGAAACAGACTGTAGATGGCCAAGCGTGCCCACTGCTGCTTGACTGCTAATTCAGTTTCCTGTGTACTCCCAAAGTTACATGTCAAAGTGGGTGGAGATGAAGCAGGAATAGAAAAATCATTCAGTGCTAATGAATGGGATGTTGAATATTGTGAGGAGAGTTTGCTTATCGCACTTCTATAGTTCTTATATCTGTTTTACTATTGTACACTCAGTCTATCAATGCATCAGAATTTTGCAATTGTTCCAGGCTTAACTTTTTTTATCTGTGGGAAATGAACATTGTTTTGGTTTGGTTTTGCTTTGTATGATTTTTTTTTTTCTAGCTGTAACTATTCCAGCAGTGTGGAAAAACAACTAGCAAAGTTCAGTAGAAGGCTGACCCTAAGGACATCTTAATCCCAAAATAATGAGTAGGGCTGCAGTACGATCCGAAGGTGGAACAGGAATCATATACCTGCTGTGTACAGGCAGAATTTCTGGAAAGCAGGTTTTTAAACTGATGTTTAGTGCTATCCATGTTAGTACCTAGTTGTTGTTCTAGATGGACCAGTGTTTGTTTATAATGGATCATATTAAGGGTAAAACATGAGTTTGCATGAAAATCTCATTGTTTGATGTTATTAAATTATACAGTGTAGAAGGTACATCAATTTACAGGTATAATATACCATTATGTCAGAGAGCTGTATTGGTTTCGGTTAAGTATATTTTCGGTGAAAATTACTCATTCTACCTAAATATATGGATTAATTTGTAGAGCAATTGGAAGCTTTAGATTTATGTTGATTTTTGTGTACCAAAAAGTGTTGTTTCATAGTGCATGCCAGTAATATCGGTTTTCATTGTTTCATTTATTAAAAAGAAAAGAAGTTGATTATGTCTCATTTATTGATTTAGCAGTTAATTGTATTGCTTTTACGGAAAAGTCTCAAAATAGAATATAATCTTATTCTGATAGGCTAACACGGATTCCAGTTTATGAAAAGTAAAACAGGAGGAACTTGTCAGCATTATTATTGCTTTTATTATAGTTGCAAATATAGTCTTGTCATATTATTTTTTCAGTAGAATAAATGCTCCTAGCAAAACAAATTTAACATGACCTTGCTGTTGCACAACCCTAACTAGCTAAACATATTTTGGCTTTTCAACTACTGATATTTCAGTTTCCTGGTGACCTAGAAAAAGCAGTTGAAAAGCTTGGCAAATCTCCATTACAGAAAAAGAAGGGGAAATGAGCTATGGAAATATAGTCCATACATTAATTTTGAAAATATCACTTATTTCTTGTTCAGTTATATATATTTTTATGGAGATAGTGGGACTGTGTTGTAGGTGGCATTATAATAGATATTAACTGTCTCTTTTTTGCTGATGTTCTGAGTTCAAGCCGTTGCTATTCTTGAGGCCTTTTTCATTAGGACAGGGAAAGAACAGTGACAAAGGAATGCAGCTCCTGTCCCTGATGCTGACTCTCATTTATGAGCTTGTTACAGGAGAGGTGGCCCTCTGTCTGCTCTGAGCTACCGCTGGCCCTTGAGAGAGGGTCTTGGAGAGTACTGTGAGAGCGGTCTGAGAGCGTAGGAATTTAGGGGAGAAGGGCATGAATGGAAAAATGATCTTATGGTTTATTCTCTCGCATGACTTTAAACTTTTCTGAAGTTATAACCAGCTATTACAATTGATTCATTTACCTTCATTTTGGCCTTTTGTCATAGCAATGTAAAACCTGGAAAAACACCCTTGTTCTGTTTTCTGTTCCATTTTTGTTGGTGGGTTTGTTTTTTTTCCTGTGGATTTGAATTTTGTTGGGGGTAGGGAATGGGGGGACATTGGCCAATATTATTCTCATCAAAATTTAATCCATTACTAAAGAAAGCCCTTCACCTTACCTTGTTTGCATTGTACTCTCTCCCAGCATACGTGCTAAGTTGGTGGCAAGTTTGTTCCTCTCCACCCTTTGCAAATGTAGTTTAACAGACCAATAAACTTTATAACAATATGTGGCATTATCTGAGAAAAGAATTGCCAAAGCAGACAATGAGGGCAATTTGGCAGAGCTACACTGAAGCCTCAATGAGTTCCTTAACTTTGCATTGTTGAACAGAAAGGCAACTTCTGAATGGTTGGTGTTGGTTTTTACCATTTTTCTGTTTCTGCAAGAAGAGCTTTTGCTGAGGTGCAATGATCAAATTCTTTCTGACTTTCTGCTCTGCTTGCGTCTGCCCCGCCACTCTAATCGTTTCACCGGTGCACAGAGCTAGGTAAAACCACCTGATTATTTAGCTTTTATTATTAAGCTTGTTTATTATTTAATGGAGGCTTAATGACACATTTCATCATCTCTTTTCTCTGTATATAAAATTGCAGGTTGGCATCATCTTTCAAATTCAGCCAAACATTTGGGTTAAATGGGAAGTTGCTGAGAAATTTTGAAGAAAAAGTAGTTTGAACATTTGAAGGCTAATTTGATAGAAGCCAACTTGTTTTTTGCATTCATTGGATACAGATTTGCTTTAATGTAATTTCTATCTTCAAAGGGTTAGAAACCGAAGAATTCATTTTGTTTATAGTACATTTATGGATTAGATGTATCCACTTAATTATCTTGGTAGTTTTCAGTTCCGTGTTATAATGAATTCTATCTGCAACTATTGAGAAATGACAAATCAGAAGTGACAAGTATTGATCAAATATTTTCTGCAATCAAATTTTTCCAAGCAAAACTGAAATGTGAAAACTTAAGTGTTTTTCTGGATCATATCTCTTTTCAATAAGTTTTTCTATGGAGAAAACTCTAAAGATTGCATTTGGTCTCTCTTTGTTATGATTAATTTAATTTTGACTTTTTTTGTAAAGTGAAATCAATACAAATACCTTACAAATCATTATAATATCATTGAGTGTGCTACACGTAAACCGAATTATATACATGTAGATCAGGGAATTGCACAGTAAAATCAAACCCAAACAAATATCTGCAAAGCAATAGCCTGGTAGAGATCTTGCATAAACCACCATGTTTCATTGACAAAGCAATATATTTAGTAGACAAAATAATATGTAACTCTAATGAGGTGTTTAAATTTCAGTCCATGTTTCACCTTGTAGTATTTCTATTTTATGAATGAGCAGAACCATTAAATTAAAAATGAAATTAGGTGGTAAATCATTGATTTGGTATGTGAAGTTGTTCATGTGCCTTTGGATTTTTCTGAAACAAAAAAAAAAAGCTTGCAAAACATTTCTACAAGTGTTACCTTCAACATGGCTACTTTCCTTTTATTTAACTAAAACCTTGTTCCTTCTTTAAATTCCGGTCTCTTAGAAATCATCAAGAAAAAGTCTGGCACTCTAACTAAGCATGGTTTAGTTTAATGGTCAGCTACCTCAAACTGCTGGAGCATTGGTTATCTCATTACTTTGTTAAGGACTGGCATTCACTTGGTATTCCACAAATCCCTTTAATTTCCCCGTGTAATGGTTCAAACTTTTCCAAGGATTGTGGCTGCTTTAGAACAAACAGGATTTGAATTTTACAATATTAGGCAGATCTTTACATGTAATTAGACACTCACTGTGTGCTGGTCACCTCCCTGCCTCGGCTGGTTCTCATACCGTCCCTTCAGAACAGCCCTCTCTTAGGGCTTCCCTGAAAACCCATTGCTACAATATTGAATTCTTCATGGTTTTAAGGGCATAGTGGCGTGGGTCTGATTTCAAGAAGCATCTGAGGCTGTGCTTGTGTTGTGACTCTTCAGAAGAAACACTCAAATGGAAACTTCACAGAATTCTGATTAGTCAATGTATTGAAACTTTTAGGCTGCCCAATGTTCAGAATTTCTGGTTAGACATAGCATGGTAGAAAATAGTCCTAGGGCCTAGGCTTAGTAACTGGCTGTCTACCCACTTCTTCAAGTCTCTCCTGTTGTGCTAATACTCTCTTTCCATTTCAGCACTTGAAACATCATGTACTGGATCCCATTACAGTAGGTGACACTGACAGGAAAAAGCAGTGTGCCATTTCTTTGGGCAAGAGATATTTTCTCCAGAGAAGTTGCCATGACTCTTCAGTAGTTCCCCTTCAACCTTCAAAGCTGTTTGTCTTGCTGGAATCCATGTCTTCAAGATACCTCTTAAATCACATCTACTGTCAAAGAACCAAGATGTTAAACCAAGAAACACCTACTTCCTCTGTGAAAAGTGGTCATTCTCTTCATCTTGATAGTGGCCCCAGGTGAAAGTTGTTGTGAGAAACTTGTGACTGCTAACATGACTGTTACTGCACCTGGCTTAGTCCTCTCTCTCCCTGGTTCAGCTCAGAGCTGCTCAGTGGTCTCCAACAGATCACACACAGATCCTTCTGTTCAGGTAATTTTTCTTTCTCTTCTGTTAGAATAAAGGCATGACAGTTCTCTACAGTCCTAGTCTCCATGACATTTAAAGACTTCTTTAGGGTCAGCAGCCACAGAAGTGAGAATATTTGTACGAATTGTGATGACCCCAAAGTCTGCAACTGTTACCTTTAAGTGAAACAGAAGCAAATGGTACTATCTGTCTTTGGAAAAATTTTGATGGGCATAAGGCATAAAACCTCTTTCTGCCATCAAACCCCAGTAGTATTGGCTTCTCCCAATAGCTGAATTTCTACATATGAGTGTGTACTTGCATTTCAGCTTTCCAAAGTTCAACATCTCTTTGTGTTCCCTTTCTGTGTGCAGCAAGGCCTGCATTTTCATATTCAGCATTCTGGTTTTGATGTCTGAATTGTCAGGTCCCAAGCTGTGGAAAGGAACTGACTTTGCCTCTAAAAATCAGGCTCTCTTAAGTGCCTAAAAGCAGTCACTGTGGGAAACTTGAGCCTGGGACAATAAATCTTTACTGATACAGAATGACCCGTGAGTAAGTTAGCATCGTGTACTCAGTCATAAAATGTGTGTTGGATACATAAGACATGACATTTTTGTTCTCTCTCTTCCTGATTTCCATTATCTATATACTTTGCTGTCACGCAAAGAACTTCAGAGCTGCACATGCTAAATGGTATATTCTATTCAAATATAAATTTCAGAGAGGACTGTGTAATTTACTTGCACTTTGTAACTAAGCAGTCTCTGGAGAGAGAATAATTTGCTGAAAAAAAGAACAGGTAATTTTGAGTGACAAAGTTGGGAAAGGCTCTTTTGCAAGACAGAACAGAAAATGACAGGAGCTGTTGCAAATCTTCTTTGCTTTTGTTTAATATGAGAGAAAGTTGGTGGTTCTGAGTTGGTAAACTCACCAAACTGATTTCTGATGGTTGTGTACCTTTAGCATGTTCCTCAAGGGCTTATAAGACTGGTAACCTCCGGATTAGAAATCTTAAAAAAACAGAGATGATAAGGTAGTTACTTAATCTCTTTCAAAATTTAGACTGGCTTCTTAATTTTTAACATATACATTCTTTCCTTAGGAACATACTGAAAATATAACACACTGAGATTTATGTACATACAATTGGTCTTAAGCTTTGTAGCACCCCAGTACAGAATGCCGTGCTTCTTTTGTGGAAGCAGTGTGCCTGTCTCCTGCCCCACCGAGCCTTGACGTTGATGTGACATTTTGGATGTGCCAAAAGGGGCTGCTGAGTTACCATTTCTTGGTCATTTTTCCATTGGAGGTCACTTACAGCCTTTTTTTCACCCGCTGTTTGAAAAATGCTCCCTGAGTCTGTAAAAAGCCTCTGAAATGAATAACAATGAGGTCAAAAGAAATAAAATGAGCTTGTTACCATGATGGCTGTTGAAAATTTATGAGACCTGCTTTTTGCCAGCAAAACAAACTCAGCTGCCTTCTGCCTATCTGCAAGAAAAATATCCTTTATAAAAAATAAAACAACAACAAACCCAAGAAATCTTATGTTGTTTAAGTGCAAAGGTGTGGGAACTTCTCAACTGGAACAGCTGTTAGATTCTTCAGGCTTCAGTCTTCCTTTTTTACTCAGCATTAAAAGCTCTTTCTGATTTGGTTTGTCTTTTATGGAAGCCTGTTCAAAAATGCAAGCAGAATCCCTTCATTCGTTTAAGCAAAAAAGAAAAAAAAAATAACAAAAGGGGAAAAACCGATTAACATTGATAAAATATTAAATCAAGGTTTTTGTGATCGCTTATTCTATGTTAATCTATTTGTATCTGTCATTGGAATATCGTGGAAATTGGGGCCTTGCTGTGTGAAGAGCCACATAAACTCCTACTAGCACAGTCCCTGTCTTGAAGGCAAAATGGAGATAGAGGAATGGGAGGCAAAGGGTGATTACAGGGGGAAGTGGGCAGATATCGAAGTACTTAAACTTAATGTCATAGCAGGAGCCTATGCCAGAGCTGGGAGCTGCAGATTGTCTGAACCCTTGTTGGTGTCTTTGTCATGGGCTTACCTCTAGTCTTCTGAAGATGTATTTATTTATTTATTTATTTTAGTGAAAAGTGTTATTTTTGTGTCAATATATTTACTCAGTTCCATTCATGTTCGCAAAGATAAATGTTACTTTATCATTTTAATTCTGCTTACCATAGTGTTCAAGATCCAAATTATTCTAAAAGTATTTTTGCCTTGTTTTCCTTTGAAAAATCCCTTAAGGTGAGGATTAAGGAACAGTGGTGAAACTAAGGAAACCCAGTTCTGCCATCCCTTGCGCCACCCTTGTTTGGTGATAGACTGCCATGTCCACAAACTCTTTCCTGGGATTTCAAATGAGACATAAAGAATGGCAATGTGCTTTAGAAATCTTGAAGAGCAGTTGTCTCCAGAGATCACCCAACAAAAAACCTTGGGCTAGTCTATAGCCTTTAAGGAAGATTATTGTGTTGACTCTGATTTCTCCATGCAGTTGTACCATTTAACGTCATACTCAGCAGTAAAAGTGGAGGGAAGAGTGGTTAGTTTTGATCAGTAGATTGTGGCACCATCTTCAGCTTCCTCTGTTTTATTAGTTGGGGTGTTATCAACACTGTTTTGGCCTCAAGTGCAAGATGCAGCACTATGAAGAGAACTAGCTCCATCCCAAACAGACTCAGTACCATTCCTGATCTCAGTTTGTCTTTGCTGAATGCAAAGTTCTGGGGTAATACCCCATGGTCATGTGAACAAAGAAATGCATAGCAGGTAGCCGTGCAGAACCGGGCTGGTGATGGTGGGGGAACCAAAACCAAGCTACTATGCATGATCTTTTAAATGAAGTGCCCTAAAACTAGCTTTGTGAGGCATGTGGAGTAATGTACTTCTTGGTAGATTACTGTTACTGTACTTCATAGCCTAAACCCACTCGTTTGTTTTTCTGAGCCTCCTTGCAGAAGTGAACTAGAGAAAAGGGTGGAAAAGAATGGGGGATTTAGATCTGTGAAGCAGTTACACAAATACACAGTATACACAAACTGGGACTTGGTATTTTTTTTCATTCTATTCCACTTATAATATGATCAAATTTCTGTCTCTCCAGCTGATGAATCCGATTTCATTAGAAACTCAGTTTTCTGAAACCTATGTCCCTTTCTCCTCACCTTTGAAGCTTCCTCTTATTAGAATTCTTTTACAGGTTTGACTGTTTATTTCGTTCATTGTCCTTCTTTATCTGTCTGGATTTCATTCTCTTGCTGAGTCCTATCAGGACCCATTTTTCCCCACAAGGTCTATATCAGTACAGTGCCACCGGTGCAAGACATTCCAGTGATGTATTGCACCTATACATCATCAAAGCAACAGGGTTTTGATAAACAGCTTTCTAATACATCATTAGATCATCACTGATGGCACTTTGATGATGTATTATATTAGTACATCATCAGAGCACTGTCATTCCAGTGATGTATTTATAAACAGATGGTGCTGTCATGCAAGAAAGAAGGGAAAGCAGAAGAGAACATTTCACTCTGTTACAGTACAAAACGTGTCCCCACCATTCATTCAATGAGATTAAAGACAAAGACCCTGTGAAGTCATAATTGTCTCATTAGGTGTGTTAGCTCCAAGTCCAGGCTTCTCTAAGACTTCTCTATTCAGCACCTAGTAAGCAGGGAGGCAATGCTTTTTGACCAGTAGTACATAGAGCTCTTTGAAACATATTTTCATGTTTGTTGTTGCTCAGTCATAAAGTTAGGTTTATATATTATTTTTTCATAGTTGCGTGTTTGTATGTGTTATTGAAATTAATTTTATTTTAGATAGATGTACCAAAATTGTGTTTCTAGTGTAGAGTGATGTGCTCAAACAATCAACTTAGGAGACTCCAGCAGCTGCAGAGGCACTTTGCACTCCACTGGACGTTAAGTATTTACTCCAGAAGCTCACTAGAATTTTTTTCCCTAATTCCGTAGGGTTGTTTCCTCCCTTCAAAGCTGTAGCTTTGAATGAGTTTGAAGCTGTAAGACAATATATTGATGTATCTCTTATGCTCCCGAGAATACTTCTGTAGTAGGGGCAAAATTTTTAGGTACAGAAAAAAGAGCAAGTTACCGTTTTTATTTTAAGAGATACAGATCTTTTTCTGTGTAGTATTATAACTGCTGAGATAATTTACAGTCAATATCGACTGTTTTGAAAGCTACCTGTGTAGATTGTTAGGTAAATCTTCTGTTATTATTTTCCCTAAATGAATAGGATCATCAACACACTCACTTGCTGGTTTTGTGTATCTGTTGCTTATGTTTTGTCTTGCTGAACTGTACTATTTAACTGCTTTTGCTGAGGAAGTCTTCCCATTTCTTTTTCAGGTGAACTGTCCAAGTCACACAGAAGTTGACACTGGGGCTGACAAACTCCACATACTCTCAGCCTGAGTCCAGCAGCACAAATGATGCAGCAGGTAGGCCAGCCTTATGCCACAGTGTATTTACAAAGCTATGATTTGGGATGAAATGTGACTGAAGTTGTTATCCCGTGTTATTGTTCAATACATTCAATTTTTATACATTTTTGGTAGAGTTCTCCCTTTCTCCAATTAAAAAGGGAAATCTTTTTAGGAAGACATTTTCAAGATTTATTACAAGATTAGTCATCAAAATGAAAATTGTGTCCCCATAAAAGATACATGTGCAAATATATACCATATATAAAATATATATAAAAACAATTATCACAAAAATTGTATTCCAAATATCTAGCTATATTGTAACGGGATGGGAGGTGATATGCAGCGAGATTTGCTTTTCTAGTTGTGTCTTATTCCTTTAAGAGTAAAAACTTACAGTGGAAGAGGGACTTCTAAGTTATACACAATTTCATTTTTGCACATGCAGAAATTTGCTGTGTAGAATTGTCCATGAATCTGTGCTTTCTGAGAAGGGCCATTCCATCACGATTACATACAC